>CM029563.1:23763948-24363948 GCA_017309665.1 Coelopa frigida
CATTAAGATTTCCATAAAAAATTGCCTGAATTATGAAATTTATGAAAAATTTGAGTAGAAATTTTAGAATAATTTATAGGTCGTCCACGAATTACGTCCTTTTGGCGAAATAACGCGTATTTACGGAGATATGAAGCATTTAAGATTTCCATAAAAATTGCCTGAATTATGAAATTTTAGAAAATTTAGAGTCGTCACGAATTATTGTCCTTTTGGCGAAATAACGCGTATTTACGGAGATATGAAGCATTTAAGATTTCCATGAAAAAATTGCTGAATTATGAAATTTTAGAAAATTTAGAGGTCGTCACGAATTATCGTCCTTTTGGCGAAATAACGCGTATTTACGGAGATATGAAGCATTTAAGATTTCCATAAAAAATTGCTTGAATTATGAAATTTTAGAAAATTTAGAGGTCGTCACGAATTTACGTCCTTTTAGCGAAATAGCGCGTATTTACGGAGATATGAAGCATTTAAGATTTCCATGAAAAATTGCCTGAATTATGAAATTTTAGAAATTTAGAGGTCGTCACGAATTATCGTCCTTTTGGCGAAATAACGCGTATTTACGGAGATATGAAGCATTTAAGATTTCCATAAAAATTGCCTGAATTATGAAATTTTAGAAAATTTAGAGGTCGTCACGAATTATCGTCCTTTTGGCGAAATAACGCGTATTTACGGAGATATGAAGCATTTAAGATTTCCATGAAAAATTGCCTGAATTATGAAATTAGAGGTCGTCACGAATTATCGTCCTTTTGGCGAAATAACGCGTATTTACGGAGATATGAAGCATTTAAGATTTCCATGAAAAATTGCCTGAATTATAAATTTTAGAAATTTAGAGGTCGCCAATTCAAGTCACGAATTATCGTCCTTTTGGCGAAATAACGCGTATTTACGGAGATATGAAGCATTTAAGATTTCCATGAAAAATTGCCTGAATTATGAAATTTAGAGGTCGTCACGAATTATCGTCCTTTTGGCGAAATAACGCGTATTTACGGACATATGAAGCATTTAAGATTTCCATGAAAAATTGCCTGAATTATAAATTTTAGAAAATTTAGAGGTCGTCACGAATTATCGTCCTTTTGGCGAAATAACGCGTATTTACGGAGATATGAAGCATTAAGATTTCCATGAAAAATTGCCTGAATTATGAAATTAGAGGTCGTCACGAATTATCGTCCTTTTGGCGAAATAACGCGTATTTACGGAGATATGAAGCATTTAAGATTTCCATAAAAATTGCCTGAATTATGAAATTTTAGAAAATTTAGAGGTCGTCACGAATTATCGTCCTTTTGGCGAAATAACGCGTATTTACGGAGATATGAAGCATTTAAGATTTCCATGAAAAATTGGCCTGAATTATGAAATTAGAGGTCGTCACGAATTATCGTCCTTTTGGCGAAATAACGCGTATTTACGGAGATATGAAGCATTTAAGATTTCCATGAAAAATTGCCTGAATTATAAAATTTTAGAAAATTTAGAGGTCGTCACGAATTATCGTCCTTTTGGCGAAAGAACGCGTATTTACGGAGATATGAAGCATTTAAGATTTCCATGAAAAATTGCCTGAATTTTGAAATTTAGAGGTCGTCACGAATTATCGTCCTTTTGGCGAAATAACGCGTATTTACGGAGATATGAAGCATTTAAGATTTCCATAAAAAATTGCCTGAATTATGAAATTTTGAGGTCGTCACGAATTATCGTCCTTTTGGCGAAATAACGCGTATTTACGGACATATGAAGCATTTAAGATTTCCATGAAAAATTGCCTGAATTATAAATTTTAGAAAATTTAGAGGTCGTCACGAATTATCGTCCTTTTGGCGAAAGAACGCGTATTTACGGAGATATGAAGCATTTAAGATTTCCATGAAAAATTGCCTGAATTTTGAAATTTAGAGGTCGTCACGAATTATCGTCCTTTTGGCGAAATAACGCGTATTTACGGAGATATGAAGCATTTAAGATTTCCATGAAAAATTGCCTGAATTATAAAATTTTAGAAAATTTAGAGGTCGCCAATTCAAGTCACGAATTATCGTCCTTTTGGCGAAATAACGCGTATTTACGGAGATATGAAGCATTTAAGATTTCCATGAAAAATTGCCTGAATTTTGAAATTTAGAGGTCGTCACGAATTATCGTCCTTTTGGCGAAAGAACGCGTATTTACGGAGATATGAAGCATTTAAGATTTCCATGAAAAATTGCCTGAATTTTGAAATTTAGAGGTCGTCACGAATTATCGTCCTTTTGGCGAAATAACGCGTATTTACGGAGATATGAAGCATTTAAGATTTCCATAAAAAATTGCTTGAATTATGAAATTTTAGAAAATTTAGAGGTCGTCACGAATTATCGTCCTTTGGCGAAATAACGCGTTTTTACGGAGATATGAAGCATTTAAGATTTCCATGAAAAATTGCCTGAATTATGAAATTTAGAGGTCGTCACGAATTATCGTCCTTTTGGCGAAATAACGCGTATTTACGGACATATGAAGCATTTAAGATTTCCATGAAAAATTGCCTGAATTTTGAAATTTAGAGGTCGTCACGAATTATCGTCCTTTTGGCGAAATAACGCGTATTTACGGAGATATGAAGCATTTAAGATTTCCATAAAAATTGCTTGAATTATGAAATTTTAGAAAATTTAGAGGTCGTCACGAATTATCGTCCTTTTGGCGAAATAACGCGTATTTACGGAGATATGAAGCATTTAAGATTTCCATGAAAAATTGCCTGAATTATGAAATTTTAGAAAATTTAGAGGTCGTCACGAATTATCGTCCTTTTGGCGAAATAACGCGTATTTACGGAGATATGAAGCATTTAAGATTTCCATGAAAAATTGCCTGAATTATGAAATTTAGAGGTCGTCACGAATTATCGTCCTTTTGGCGAAATAACGCGTATTTACGGAGATATGAAGCATTTACGATTTCCATAAAAAATTGCCTGAATAATGAAATTTTAGAAAATTTAGAGGTCGTCACGAATTATCGTCCTTTTGGCGAAATAACGCGTATTTACGGAGATATGAAGCATTTAAGATTTCCATAAAAAATTGCCTGAATTATGAAATTTTAGAAAATTTAGAGGTCGTCACGAATTATCGTCCTTTTGGCGAAATAACGCGTATTTACGGAGATATGAAGCATTTAAGATTTCCATAAAAAATTGCCTGAATTATGAAATTTAGAAATTTAGAGGTCGTCACGAATTATCGTCCTTTTAACGAAATAACGCGTATTTACGGAGATATGAAGCATTTAAGATTTCCATAAAAAATTGCCTGAATTATGAAATTTTAGAAATTTAGAGGTCGTCACGAATTATCGTCCTTTTAACGAAATAACGCGTATTTACGGAGATATGAAGCATTTAAGATATCCATGAAAAATTGCCTGAATTATGAAATTTTGAGGTCGTCACGAATTATCGTCCTTTTGGCGAAATAACGCGTATTTACGGAGATATGAAGCATTAAGATTTCCATGAAAAATTGCCTGAATTAATTGAAATTTAGAGGTCGTCACGAATTATCGTCCTTTTGGCGAAATAACGCGTATTTACGGAGATATGAAGCATTTAAGATTTCCATAAAAAATTGCCTGAATTATGAAATTTTAGAAAATTTAGAGGTCGTCACGAATTATCGTCCTTTTAACGAAATAACGCGTATTTACGGAGATATGAAGCATTTAAGATATCCATGAAAAATTGCCTGAATTATGAAATTTTGAGGTCGTCACGAATTATCGTCCTTTTGGCGAAATAACGCGTATTTACGGAGATATGAAGCATTTAAGATTTCCATGAAAAATTGCCTGAATTATGAAATTTAGAGGTCGTCACGAATTATCGTCCTTTTGGCGAAATAACGCGTATTTACGGAGTTTTGAAGCATTTAAGATTTCCATAAAAATTTGCCTGAATTATGAAATTTTAGAAAATTTAGAGGTCGTCACGAATTATCGTCCTTTTGGTGAAATAACGCGTATTTACGGATATATGAAGCATTTAAGATTTCCATGAAAAATTGCCTGAATTATGAAATTTAGAGGTCGTCACGAATTATCGTCCTTTTGGCGAAATAACGCGTATTTACGGAGATATGAAGCATTTAAGATTTCCATGAAAAATTGCCTGAATTATGAAATTTAGAGGTCGTTACGAATTATCGTCCTTTTGGCGAAATAACGCGTATTTACGGAGATATGAAGCATTTAAGATTTCCATAAAAAATTGCCTGAATTATGAAATTTTAGAAAATTTAGAGGTCGTCACGAATTATCGTCCTTTTAACGAAATAACGCGTATTTACGGAGATATGAAGCATTTAAGATTTCCATGAAAAATTGCCTGAATTATGAAATTTAGAGGTCGTCACGAATTATCGTCCTTTTGGCGAAATAACGCGTATTTACGGAGATGTGAAGCATTTAAGGTTTCATGAAAAATTGCTTGAATTATGAAATTTAGAGGTCGTCACGAATTATCGTCCTTTTGGCGAAATAACGCGTATTTACGGAGATTTGAAGCATTTAAGGTTTCCATGAAAAATTGCCTGAATTTGGAATTTTTGAAAATATAGAGGCAGTTACGAAATATCGTCCTTTTTGCGAAATAGCGCTTATTTACGGAGATTAAATATATATTTTATTTAAGATTTCCATTAAGATTAAATTATATTTAAATTATTTTTTATAAACGTCAATATTTCATTGTGAGTTTGACTTTCGAAGTGTATTCGAGTTGACAATGAAATGAACCGAAAGAGAGAACATGAAATTACAAAAAATAACAACATAAAACCATGACAACGTAATATGAGAGAGAGAATTTTGTATGAGAAAATCTCTTTTAAATTATTTAAATACTAACCAGAAAAAATATAAAATTGGAAACTTTCTCAGACGTTTAGCTGATTTTTGTAGTCGAACATACAACTTTCTTCTTTTATATATTAGTATCGATATAGATAAATTATTTCAATTTTAAAATTTTCAAGATATAACATTTTTCAAATATAAATTTTTTCAAATAAAAAATGTTCAAATATAAAAATATTTAAATACTAAATTATTAAGTATAAAGTTTTTCAAATATTATATTTTTGAGATATAAATTTATCAAAATAAAAATTATAAAAAAAAAATTTACAAAGATCAAATTTCTATCAAATGCTAATACTGAAAACCGCCAATCGCCCCAGGGGCCACCTGTTGCAAGTCGTTTGTCTTCCCTTTCTTCGGTTTCTGCCCTCCTCCGCCCACCAGTCCACCGTCCACTCCCTCCCTGTCTCTGGCTCTCCTCCCACAGCTTGTCCTCTGCCTCATTGCATAAGCTGTGCAGTCGCCATCGGCATTTCCTAGCGATTCTCCAGCGAAAATTCCTTCAATGCAACGAAAGCCACAACGAAAACGAAATTCAAACCGCTTTACATAAAAGCGAAATAACTTCACCAAATCCATCGGTTGGTTGGGTTCCCCTGGTGGCATAACGGTGAAAACAACAACAAGAACAACAACAAGAACAACAACAATCGCAACACTTTCGTTGACAACCTCCAGTGCAGCCCCCAAAAGCATCGTCTCGCTGTCGGCCATCGGTGTTCGCAGACAGGACGTCCAAGCGCAATAACGAAGACCGTGGTAAGAAACGCACTAACAACAATATGGGTTATAAAAACAACAACATAGTCTATAACAACAACATATTTTATAACAAATACAACATATTTTATAACAACAACATAGTATCTTACAACAACTTAGTTCATGACAACAACCAAAATCCCCACCAGAAACGATCCATCGGCCGATCGATCGATCGTTCCCTCGAGTCGCTCGTTCGCCGAATCAATTGAACGATCGCACCGAGAGCCCGAGTTCAAAGTGCGCATAGACAGCATTTTCACCGAACCTCCTCCCTTCTCCACCTCCTCCCACCACCCCATCGTCTCCTCTCACGCCACCCTCCTTCTCCCCCTGCTCCTGGTGGACGGGCGATCGAACGAACGAATATTTCTCGCTGATTTTCCAATATTTATTAGCAATTATTTGTAGGAGCGAATCAGCTCTGGACCAGCATGAACAACAACAATAACACCCGTCAAAAGCGACACAATACAACAACAACAAAACGAAGAAAAGCTGAAAATATTTATTTTGGCAGCTGAAGGCGTTTAAAGCGTTCGAAAGGGAAGCCACAATGAGCGAGACAGAAGACAGGGAGAAGCGACGCAATTCGAGGTTTGGAAGTGAATGAACGAGAGAAGGAAGAACAACAACTTGAGTGACTAACACTATTACAACAACAAATCCGATTAAAACGATATACAACAACACAATGATGTCTGAAGCCCGGAAAACGTGACAATTTTGACCCAAACGAACCGACGACAGCAGCACGTTGGGGTGGATTATGACTAAGAGGATGGGCATCGACAGGAGATTGAAAAATTTTCGAAAAAATATCTTTATAAAAATGCCCATCAAAATGAGTTTTCCAACATAATTTAAGAAAAACAACAAAATTAAGTTTTAATCCCGAAATCCATCGCTCGATAATAATGGTAATAGCAATAATAATAACAATAGCAATAACAATAACAAAATCTATGACTAAGATTGGAAACAACAAATCATTATAAAAATTAGTAACACTAACAAGAACAATAATAACAACAACAACAAAATTAACAACAACTACGAAAAACTACCAAGAACAATAATAACAAAACTAATCAACACTTCTTTAAAATTTTTCGCTGTTTTCTCACCAAATCGCGATGTTGCTGCAGCCATTGTCGATGTTGCTGATGTTGATGCCGATGCTATTGGTTGCAGTTGTTGTTCTTGTGGTGGTGGAGGGACTGCTGACTGCAGACAACCCACGCGTGCGCTCCTTGCCAATTCCATTAGCCATGTTTGGCTATCGTTGCGCCTGAAATATCATCAACTGACGACGACGTCGACGCCGACGCTCCTTGCAGCAGCAGCATCGAAAAAACCAACAACAAACGATTATGGTGGCGTTGGTGAAATTGCGCAAATGAGTTGTTGTTGTTGTTATTGTTGTAGTTGCTGTTCTTATTGCTGTTGTTGGTGTGGATTTTCTAGTGCATTTGATTCTCACATCTCATATTTATAGCTGTTGCTGCTGTTGTTGTTGTCTATTATTAGCACTTGATGTTGTTGTTGTTGCTGTTGTTGTTGATGATGTGGATGTTGCTGCCACGCAGATCGTTAAATTGATGTGGTGTCGGTAATGATTTTTTTTTCTCCTCCTGCCGCTGCTGCAGCTGATGATTATGATGTTGTAGTTGCTTTTAGTATTTTGTTTTATAATTTTTTTACGAAGATGCTGTTAGTGTGTTTTTCATCGCCTCATTCTGCCTGCAACATGTCGTTTTTGTATTCAATAACTTCCGTTGCTGCCAAAAGACATCAATTTGACTTCTTTTCTTTTAGGAGCCCATCCGTCTACCCTCAGCCGCCCCACTTCGGCCCTGCCCTCGTCATCTCCTTCTCCCCCCCCCCCCCCTTTCCGCCCTCCCTCCTCCACTCCTTCCTGTTCTCCTTCCGTTCAACCCTCGTCGCTCTCCTCGACGCGTTCGGCTCAGCGTGCGAAATCAATTGCCAAACATCAGCTCGTCATCGTTCGTCATCGTGACGCCTGCGCATTGATTTGCGATGTTGTTGCTGTGCTATTGTTGTCGATGTCGTAGTTGTTGTCGATTTTATTGATCTGTTCGTTCGCCCCGCTGCGGTTGCCCATGATTGTTGTTGTTGTTGTTGTTATTGTTGCATTATGAGCCCGATGCATGTTATTGTTTTATGCTGCTTTTGGCAGTTGCCGATGTTGCTGTCGATGTTGTTGCCGCCGCTGTTGCTGCTCTTGCTGCGGTTCTCGTTGTTGTTACCGCCAACCTGGAATTGGGTTAAGTTTTTATGTTCAACTGTTGGTGTTATTGTTGTTGGTATTGTTTGTTGCTGCCGTGGCTGCTGCCATTATTAGTTGCATGCAAATGCGATTCAATTGTTGTTGCTATTTTTGTTTGGCTTTGCGATTGTTGTTGGTGTTACTATTAAAGCCATCGTCGAAGGTATGAAAAATGAATCACGCTGTTTTTTGCAGATGGAGCAAACAGTTGTCGGGGTTCCCACGTTGAGCATCAGCGATCGATTCATCCGCCCCCATCGCAATTTTCCCTCCCTCCCCGAAGTCCGCTGGAGTTTGTCGCTTGAGTCTGTCGTTTTGCCATGTGTTCTTGTGGCCAGAATTAAAACGGAATTTTCGGGGGTTGTTGGAAGGTTGGAGGAAGTGGACGATAGCAGCGAATTCGTTCCTCCTGCAGGCAACAAAACGAATCCTTCCTCGGTGGAGGTGCGAATTATGATGGCTTCTGCGGGCGCGATAAGGCTCGTGAGCGCGGCCATAAATTAAGCAACCGCCGTTAATGCAACGGCAACATTACGAAGATGCTGTCGCGATACTAGCGACGGACTTATGAGCGGTGCACAACAAAAACGAGCAATCGCGAAGCCGACTGAAGACAATTGCCGCAAACACTTGACCAAGCGAGTAGCTGGCCACAGAGGAAGCCGCATTATTTCAAAGCGTGGTCTCGCGACAGCCGAGCAATAGAGATAGAGGAAGAAGCATCAGACACAAAAACAATGAAAACAACAACAACAACTATACCGACAGCAATCGTAGTCACTCGTGCAGCAACGTGAACCAGGGGGAAATAAAATCAATCGCTGACCACCTTGCAATGGCAACGACAATGGCTGCCGAATGGGGCAAATGATATGCAAGAAGCTTCAACAACAACAACAACAAGAAGGAGAAGAAGAAGAACAACAATAACAATCACAGCAGCATTATCGCCTGCTGTGGCCAGCGCCGATCGTTATCATTGCTTTGCATTAGGATCCCTGCTCAACTGTGTTGGTTTTATTGTTGTCGCTCGGTGGGGCTGGTGTTGCTGTGGTCGTTGTTGTCGATGCTCTTTCTCTAATGCTGCTGTGGCAATTGTTGTTGTTACCGCTGCTGCTGATGCCACGGAAATGTGGACGACTTCTTTTTATTGTGGCATTGTTTGCTGAAGCAGGCAGAGATTTTCGTTTCAAACGTTTGCTTTGTGTTTTTTCCCCACTGATTTTGAATCTTCTTTCGGCTGTGTTGTTGGCGATCTTGTTGTTGTGGGGTTTTCTTAGCCAAAAAAACAGTCGCCCTGGGTCTTTGTGAAAGTACTCACCAGAGATCCTCGATCCGCGATCATCGCGAGCATCGATCGTTGCTTCATTTTCCCTCGAGTAGCTTCGCTTCGCGGTGAACGCCGTCGGAGCCACCAGACGACGACCACCGGGAAAATCTCGATCAGCGGCATCTGCTGCAGCTGCTGCTGTTGTTGCTGCTGCTGCCGAAAACACCAAAAATAGCCAAACAATGAGAGAAGGTTTTCGTATTATTATTGTTTTTTTTTTTTATCTTTGTTTGCTTACCATATAACATTTCAATTTTTACACCTTATTCGAATTCTGTCGAACAATTGAATCTCGATTTGGCTTTTCCGAAAAAACAAATTGAATTGTGCGGTTTTTACTCCATCTCGGTTCGATGTTGTTTTTGTTCTTGGAGGCATTGTTTTTGTTGTTGTTGTTTATGACTGCCTCATATGAGGGTGCATGAAGAGAAATCGGGCTGACGGGAATCTGTGGACAACAAGTGCAACGAACAGGAGATTTTTCCCAGAAGAATCGATGGAAAGGAATACAATTTTTCACAGAAAATTATTTACGACTCTTGTTGCTAAAAATATGCAATTTCTTATATACTTTTCTAGTTTCGATTAAATTACATTCTTTTTTAAATCTCCGAAAATCTTTTTTCATGAAAAATTATTTTCTTTAATTTTAGTATAAAAAAATTAAAAATATAAAAATAAATGAGAATTATTTTTATATTTTTAATTTAGGCAATGCTTTGCTTAAATTTCATTTTTTTGAATTTAAATCGCCCACACATTTTACTTCTATTGCAAACCAAATTTAAATTCGTATTCACAACTGCAACAAAAACAAGAACTAGCGTAGACAATTCAACATCGTGCTGCCATTTTTGGCCATTTAAATTCAGTGAATCGACAATAGAACAACAACAATAAGTTGCAGCAACATAAGTAACAATAGCATGAGCAATAACAGAACATAAGCATTTAGCAAAGGTCAGCTCAAAGATCAGCGACACCTGCTACAATTACAATGAACGGAACAGCAACAACAACATCAACCACAACAACGAAACAAATATGGCAAAAACACAATCGAACATTAGTGAGCTGCCATTTAAGTGGGAGCAGGCAACAACAACAGTAAGAAAAAATAAATAAATAACAAGGAAAAAGTGAAATAAAAAAGTTGCAACTTCGAAATAAAATAAATCGCAAGTGGAATCGTAGAAAAGGAAAAGGAGACCAGGAGAAGTAACAAAAAAAACCGTCCTCCAGGTTCGTTGCTTGAGTCTTTTGTTGTCGGCGCACTTTTTTCGTTTGTTCGTCCGCCACTCGTGCTAAAGTTCGCGAAATTAAAGCTAATTACTTTCGCTTGTCGTAAATCACCAGCAACAGCAGCAACAGCAAAAAAGTGAAAAAGTGAGGAAACAACAAAAAAAATGTGGAAGCTGAGGGTGGTAGAAGAAAAAGTAGCAATTTGGCATAAATTAGCGCAAATCGAAAATTCACAAAAAAATAACAACAAATATTATTATAAATAATACCACCAGCAAAATAAAACAATAACCGCAAAAATGAAATAAAATCGAAATAATAAATTTTGTAAAAATTTATATACAAGTCGTTGAGCAGCAACAAAACAAATTTAATCGATTTTTGTTTTTGCTCATTGGGCTTATTATTGTTGCTAATATTGTTGTTGTTATTGATGTTATTGTTGTTTTTGCATGAGGTTGTGGCAGGCGCAATCTAGATTTCGACCGAAGGAAAATGTTTGGAAAAATGTTAAATTGTAAAGAAACACGACAAACAAATGAAACGCGAACCGAAATAAAATTAAAGTCACGGTTTGTGGCGTGTAAATTGTTCTTGTTGTTGTCGTTATTATTGTTACTGTTGTTGTTGTCGTTTCTCTCTTACCATTGCTGTTGCGGTTGTTCGCGGTGTTGTTGTTGTTGTTGGCTGCACTTGTTACTGCACAAGCAACGCCAACGACAGGCAGCAGGAAATCGCTTGTAAGGCGCACAGATGTAAATGTCGATGGTCAGGACATAACAAATAAGCCAACAACAACAAGAACAATAATAACAACAACGATTATTGGTAGCAGGCAGCAACAATCATTATTGTTTTTGTAATTTAATACCTTTCACTAAATGCAACCGACCGACGACGACGACTTCGAATGCGACGTCGACTCCGACTGCGACCGCCGCGCACGACTTTATTTTTTCGATCAATCGAAGAAGATGTAAATTGTTAATTTATTGTTAAGCAAGGGGGCCGACATGAAGCGGAAGAAGACCAAGCAGAAGAAGGGACAGCAGCAACATCGCTAGCAACAAGAATAACAACAGCAACAATCATAACAATAACAACATCGCCAGCAGATGAGCGGCAACAAAGAAAGAGTGAATGTGGAACGGTGTCAATTGGAACGAGATTCGACGCGGTTCCACAGATCGCCACTTGTTGCAACAACGAGAAAACAACACATGTTAATATTAGACATAAACCACAACAACAACTACAATGGCAACAACACTCACACACATATACACGCCCTCTTTCGGCGATTCGCTGGTCTTTAGCAGTTCATTAGCAGCACATTGGGACACCGCGGGTTAAGCACGGCCGGGTTAATGTACCGAAGCCACTGCAGGCCACGCCGAACCGATCGAGTGGACTCAGTGTCCACGGCATCGGACGAAGTCTCGTTGACCATTCGCTCGCGCATTAACACAATTAAGCACTTTGGCTCCTGGAGGCGCAACAACAGCAACAATAACAACGGCAATAACAGCAGCAACTACAACAGCCACAAAAGCGGCGCATAAACAGCACTTAATGTCGCTGCTACAACTAGGCGGCGGCAACAGCAACACACGAGCAACATTAGCAGCAACTGCAGCCATAGCCACACAAACATGTTGCTAATGCCGCGATCTGATGTCAGGCTAATTTTATTGGCGGCCAACGATTTATGGGCGCTGGGCGATTTTTCAATTCCCGCTCCAATCGATCGAACGTGAGCTGTCCCTAATGAGTTAAGAGCATCGGCATCGACAATAAATCGCTCCAGATATCCATGCGATATTATAGAAGTCTCTTTCTTCCTCTTCTCCTCAAACGTTTCCTCTTCTTCGCGAAACGTTTCTGTCCATTTTCCCCACGGAGAATAGAAGTGAAGTCGGTGTCATTGCCTTGGTCAGCGGAGAAAAAGCCAAATTCCGACCATTCCAGGCTGCCAGCAAACAAAAGATTTAAGCGACAAACGTGATTGTCATTTCATGTTCGCTGAGTTTTTTTCGATCGATTTTCTTGTGATTTTTTCTCCTTCTACTATTGTGTTTTTTGCCTTGGGTGAGGAGGAGGGGGAGAAAAAACTACATAAATATTTTAACCCACATCTCGTGGAGTTGAATTTGTCAACTGACTGCTGTGCGACATTTTTCCTACAACAACTATGAGAATAACAATAACAAAAAATAGCACTAACAACAAGAAATACTAACAACAACAATGTACAGTCAGCGACAAAAGGAGCAAAAAGTGCAACGATCACCGCACGGTGGCAGCGGAAAAACTATAACAATTCAAATCAAATAAATTCGCGGCTGAAACTCACCTCACAATAGAGTTGAAGAGAGTGAGAGGGACAGGGAGAGAGGGGGCAACAGAGGTAACGAGAGAGAAAGAGAGTTTGACGAAATCAATGCTGAGCAAATGGTTTTTAGATTGTCGAGTGATTTGCTGGCCGGCAACAACAATTTATGTAGATTGCAATGCGACAGCGACAACGTGTCACATGCTGTCACATGTCAATGATATTAAAAGCCAATGTTTATTTCTCCACGTTGTTGTAAGTATTTGTTCGTGTTGTTGCTTTTGCTGTTGTTATTGCCAATCGCTGAACGCTGACTAATGCAGAAAATAAATTGACAAATTGTTGAAATCTAGCCGAAGATATGATTTCCAGACGTCGTCGACACGGCAAGGCGATCACTATTTTTCCAGTCTCTCTAGCATTATTCTATTTTCACCGTTACGCGAACGCTCATTAACGTGGCACACACACATCCTCTGTCTCCTTCTCTCCTACACTATGCGTCTCCCTCACTCTCTTCTCACTTTATCTATGTGTGTTTGATGAAAGAACTCTTCATGGCTCTTCCGCTCTCGGATCTGGTGCGTGTTGTCGATTGTCATCGCGGTGATTTATTTTCGAGGCAATTATGACAACAACAACCTCTATACCATTTGAACAAGAACTCAAAGACCAGCAAAAACAACAACAAAAGTAAGAAATACAACAGGATTCTTATCGGCACGCAGCGAGCTCGCAATTAAATTTATTGTCGCCAAAGTTATGACAGCTGCACCGACAGCATGTCAGCGTGTCATGTGCTCTGACATCTGCATCGGTATATGTTCATGTGTGTGTTTGTATGAGTGTGAGAACGTGATGATGTGTGAAATTTTAGAAATTATTTTCCCGGAATTTCCCAGAGATCAGAGGGCACAGGGTTTTCCATATTCAGGTTAGAGTTTGTGATGAGTCTGTCTGATTTGAAGATATTGCATTTTTCTCAGAAATTCGTTTTTCTTTTTAAATAAAAACTAAAAGAGAAAAATTATTAACAGGCGATTTTAATAAAAAAATGTTGAAATTTACCAAATAAAAAAAAATCTTTAAAAATTCCCCAAAAAATAATGTAATTCAAATATTTTTTTTCAAATTGTTTTGTAAAAATTTAATAAGTAATTCGAACTAATTTCAGCCACAAATTCGTGCAGCTTCTTCCCAGAACTGTTCAGAAATGAGTTTTCGATCTGTGGTCGGTGGTTGGTCCTTTCAGCGAATTCTTTTTCTTCTCATTCTTCTTATCGCAAGCGCACTCGCACTCGGAACTGGGTCAAGTGGCGGTCAATCGCCTCCCAACGCCATCAGCACCTTTCGTCCTTCCGCTCGGTCCGCCCCGCCTTTCATCTCCGTGAAGGATTCGCACGCGTGTGCTTCATGACAGCGATAACCCATTTATAGTCTCGCACACAAACACACATGTAGGTGAGCGTTTGTGTTTGTGTGTATTGAAGACACCTCTTTCGCCCAACACCCATAAATAAACAAGAAGAGCCAACAACGTCAACCGCAACGACAGCATCACCTGAACGAGGGGCAAACAGCAATAACAACAAAACCGGCAGTAAGAGGAACAATAACAACATCAGTAGTAACAGAGACAACAACATCACCAATGACTACAACAACAACATCACCAACAACAACAACAACATCAACCAACGTCAGGGCTGGCAACGAGCGCGCACTTGATCTTGATGAATGCACGTACGTTTTATGGCAGCAACGTTCAAAGAGGGAAGGAAAGAAGACCAAGAGGAGGAAGAAGAAGAAGAAGAAATGATGGTAACCAGGGTGGTGAGAAAGGTGGAGCAGGAGGACGAGGATGAGAAGGCCAACGATGAAGCACTGGAATGTGCACAAAAATGTTAGAATCTTGCGCTCAGATAAATTTCCGCAAACATTGAGAGGGGCGAGAGGAGATCGAGAGGGAGAGAAAAACCCATGAAAGCAGTAGATACAAAAACAACTACCACCAAGGCAATAAACACCACAAGAGGAGCAACAACAAAAACAACACTGGGTAACAACATTTGTCCATAGAAGCACGTTCCATGCAGTCAATATTGTTGTTTCTCCAATTGTTGTTGCTGTTTCATTTCATTATTGTTAGTAGAGATGGTGATGATGGTGTTGTTATTACTGGTTGGTTGGTTGGTGTTGTTGTTGTTGTTGCTTGTGATGGTGTTGCACTTGCCGCACGCCACCGAGCACGACAGCTCAGACAGCATGTGAGTTATGAGCACTGACTGCACCGGCTACGTGCAAATGTTGCTGCTGCCAACTCATGAATGAGTTGCAACTACACCAACAACAACAACAATAACAACAATTTGCTCATTGGTCACTAGCGACGCATGAATGAAGAGCGACCATAGGACAACAGCCTATGTGTGTGTGAGACGATTAAGATTTCGCAGATTTTGAGGAGGAAATTTTTTTCAATTTTCTTCAAAGACACGGCAATTTTTTTATGCGACCTCATTAGTTTTTGTTGGGCCAAGGATTCACATAATTTCTATGTTATTTATTTTATTATTTTTTTATTTTTATTTATTATTTTTTTCTGTTTTTATTTGATTTTAATTTTTCCTTCGTCTTCCTTTTATCTCTCCCTCGTTTGTTTCTGTTTCTTTGGTCGCTTTACCTTTTTTTTTGGAACGAAAAAAGTTGCGTCTGCAGCATTTGGCAATTTATTTGTCTGCGTGTGTGGGCAGCAGGGCTGCATCGCTAACAACACTGTGAGTGTGCAACAACAATAATAATAACTATAACAACAATAATAACAATAACAACAACTGAAACGACGGCCCCGACCAGCGACAGGCAACATTTAATGCCACGTATTAAATGTTGCCCCGTGCGTAGGCTGCTGCAACATAATCGACACCATCCTGCTGCGGTCTTCCGCGCGTCGCCGACTCCGACTCGATGACGATGACGCTGACGTCGTCGTCGTCGCCGTTGTGCGTTGTCAATAACGATGTTGTTTTTTGTAGTTGCTCTGACATTGTTGTTATTGTACTTACTCCAACTTCTGATGGCGATGTTGTTAGTGGTGATTTTGTGGTCGTTGTATCGTCGTTGATCTTGCTATTAAAAAGTCGGCTTCGCTGAGAAGCATCATCATCAGGACCAACGACATCAGCGAAATCGACAGCAAACGCAGCAGTTGCTGTCGTCCTTTAATTGTAGCTGTCGCTGTGACGTCAGGATGTTGTAATTGCCTGTGATGGGAACACGAGAGCAAGAAGTTGTGATGTTGTTGAAGAAAAATAAAAGCACATCTAATGGCAACTAAATTGAATCGAAAGGAGAAATGAAAGCTTCATGGAACGGTAGTGGTAGCGAAGTTCTCTTCTTAAGTCCTTTGTTTGGACCTATTTTCAAAACAAAACAAATATGACAAAACAAGTTTCAATCTATTAATTGTTATTTATTCATTCGTTATTATAATAAAATGTATTTTCTGAAAATTCAAGTTTATTTTCTAAAAATAATTAATAAAACGAAAAATGCAGAATTTCAAAAAATTCTTCCTTCATTTCTCACGCTTTCTGAAGCAACAGAAGCGGTTTCCCCTTCAACCTCTCACTCGCTCTTGCACACACCCTCACATGGCTGTGATTGCAGCGGCATTGACAGCACCGACGATTACAACAACAATAACAGTAGCAACAGCAACAACAACGGTAACACAAGCAACACATGCCATGCAAATATGAAACGCGTGTCATCGTTGGCCATAAAAGGCCTGCAACAAATGTCTTCAGACGCCAAACATTTTTCGAAAAGCAATAAAAATACCACAAATAACAGGAACAACAACAATAATAATAATAGGACAATAATAGCAACAACAACAAATAAAACAAAAATAGCAAAAACTAAAGGAACAAAACAGCAGCGAATGACATTAAAGTTCAACGTTTCATAAAAGGAATGAAAGCCATAAAAAAAAAACAAATAAAAACAACAATAAATTCAAATCCTGTTAATATTTTATTTGCTGCCAAGAAAACATGACGTTCAGGGCAACAACAAAATCATGTACTTAAATGGAAGCTGCTGTTGCTACTGTGTGTTGTTGTTGCTACTACTGTGTATTGTTGTTGTTGCTGCTTCGAATGTTGCTGCTACCTCGACTGTTGCTGATGCCGAAAGTTCAACGCGAAGCCATCGGGCCGTCGCTCAGCGAGAGTGCGAAACAAAAGACTCGCGAAACGAACTCGTTCCACTCAGATCGAAACAAAGAACCAAACTCGAATCGAAATCGAAATCGCAAGCATGACTCATGGCCAAGAATATCCGCATTTGAAGATAAGCATGGTCAAGAGCAGTTCCTCCCCTAGGCGACAAGACAACAACGACGCGACAAAACAACAACAACAACAATTATGACAACAACAGAAACAACCATTGCACGCCACACTGAGGCACAATAAATTGCAAGGCCAGGAAATGGGTCAAGGCAGGCAGCAGCAGCGGCAGCGCGGCAGACCTCATCGACAATTAAAACTGAGCCGAGAGTCAAGAGGCAAGTCGAGAGGCAAGTCGAGAGGGCAAGAACAACAACAACAAGAACAATAAGAACAACTGGAACCAAAACGACGACAAGAACAACAAAAATGAGGGACAATCAGAGTAAGCCCAGCAAAGATTGATGTAACTGCAACCAAGCATCGGGCAGCAATAGCAGCAGAACAACAACAACAACAAAATGTCAAAAGCAGTCATCAATAGGTCGATAAATTCAACAAAAGTGCGCTTTTGTTTCGATTGTGTTTGACAACAAAAATACAACAGAAACAACAATAACAACAAGCACACCAACAATAACAGCAACAACAGAAACAACACCAACGACAACTGCGTTTCAAATAAATTGACTTTATTTTTGTTCTGTTTTTTGAACTTTTTATTTTAATTTTTTCGTCTGTTTTTATTTTTGAAACTTTTCAATGAAAGCCTACGAATCAAAGTCTTGAAATGGGTCACGAGGCAGCTGCAATTGTTGCTGCGACTGTCTGCTTGCTATTTGTTGTCTTCAAATTAATTGTTGTTGTTGTTGATGGTGTTGTTGTTGCTAGTGTTGTTCTGCTCTTGTTGCCGAGTGTCGTGTGTCACTCGTGGCATTGACTGCTGATATTTAAAACGGCATCAAAAGGCTTCCAAACGACTCCGCAGACGCCAGACTCACAGACAGACAGACATACAGATGGACAGACAAGCAGACTCATGGACAGGCAGATAGACATACTTAACAGAGACAGACAGCAGGAGCGGACAGACAGCAGGAGACAGACGCGGGACACAAATTGTTCCTTGGTCTCCTTCGGCGTGCGCTCGTTTATATTCAAAGCCCTTTTTGGTGGATTTCGACGTTGTTGTTTTGCTGTTGTTTTTCTCATGGCGATGGAGTTTCGTTGTTGTTGGACTTTCGTCGTCGTTGTTGTTGTTGTTCTTATTTTTTGGCCATTTACGCTTAATTGCTTTAATACGATTACGGCGCGAGTCGCAAGCGTGCGCGACCGCGTGTAGGCGGCCGCGGATTAAAGGCGAAGGAATCGGTGACTTTGGTGACTTTGGTGACTTTGTTGCCGCCTCGCTCCTCGTCTGATTGTTAGCACCACGCGACAGCAACAGTATAAAATGCAGCAACATATTTGGTTGACGTTTCATCGAATTAGCATACATTTGTCTGAAACACTTTTCACACTCGAAGTCGAATTTAAAGGAATTCAAAATTTAAACATAAATTTATAACTCCAAAATTATGTCATAGTAGTTGACATTGAAATGACATCAACAGAAATTCTTAAATTTTTAGTAAAATTCAGAATTCAGTTTTCATCTCTAATATTCTGTTATTTCTTTAGGAGGCATTTCGTCTTGAGGTTTTTTTTTCCTTCAACAAAGAGTAAATGATTGCAATCAATCAAGTTCGCATCTGCAGTCTTTCGTTCGCCGTAGATTCTATAATTGTGTAGCAATTAAATGAAACGAGGGAGGTGAGGAGGAGGGATGAGGATTTCAATTAGTTCCCAGAGTGAACGAGATCAATGCAGAAGATTACCATAAACATGTGGCTCATTTCGAAAATGCAACAAAATCAATGCAATTAAAATTTTTGAAACGCTCTCGATCCAGAGAGACCCAGGAACGGACGGACAGAAAATCGCTGTTGGTCCGAAACAATGCGCGTCAATCACATACATTCATACATATATGAGTCTACATGTGTGAGTCGATGTGATTAATTCGCATTTAATAACTTAATCAAAGAGTTGGCGATTTTCCGCAGCGATTGAAAGCAAAAATTTTAACTTGAAAAAATGAAATTAAAAACAGGAAATTATTCTTGAACGAGTTTGAGGTAAAAACGAGTAGTCGGCATGGATGAACTACAAACGTATGCACCCTACAGTCCACCCATATTGCCAGAGTTGTGATCACTGCAAAGGATTAGAGACAACTTTTCTTCACAAATAGTGGAATAAACGATCAGCCATGGAGTGTAGGGTGCAAAGACGGTGGATGTCGCTTTAGCAGATTCCTCCAGCAAGCTGATTTGATATCGTCTGCGTGGATAAATTGACAGCCGCCGATCGACTGATCGATCGAGCTGCGTTTAATTTTATCACAGATTCGATTTGTGGAAATTTTTGCTTTTTTTCTAGATTTGAATTTTTCTCGTCGGGTTTTCTTTAACTCCTCATGTGGTTGTTGTTGGTAGAGTTGTTGTTGTAGTTGGTGGAGTGACTGTTGCGACTGTTGTTGCTGCTATAACTTGTGTTGTTGTTTTTGCCCTCAGTACGTGGATGTTTCATGCCGATGTACCCGATGCCTCTCGCTGTTGATTTGTGGCGCACCACAAGTGGCTACTCGTGTTGCTGTTGCTGCCGTTTCTGTTGCTCCCAGCAACCCATGTGTTGCTGCTCGTCATCATTTCATTGATGACGTTACGCTGTTGCCGGTTAATGTTGTTGTAACCGGCTTGTTGTAGTCAGTTGTTGTAGTCGGCTTGTTGTTATCTTTTTGTTGTAGTCGTTTTGTTGTAGTCGGCTTGTTGTAGTTAGTTGTTGGAGTCGGTCGTTGTTGCCGATTGTGGTTGTTCTTGTTGTTGTTGGTGATGTTGTTCCTGCTACTGATGATGATGTTATCGCTGTTAAGCGCTGCGTTAATATGATTGAAATTCGCTTCAGGAAAATGTTTCATGCATCCGCTGTCGATGCCGTCGTCGTCGTCATCGTCATCGTCGATGGTTGTTGGAAAATTGAAAGCATCGCAAATCGTTGCCGGACATGTTGGCAACGTTCGACCGACGCCCACGGCGTAACAAGCGGCTGTGCTTGCGATTTAATGTTGCCATTAAAATCGCATAAATTTCGCAACAAGTGCATGTCGACTTCGTTCGCCATCCTACGTCCAAAATCCTGTCAAAACAATAGACAAAGGCTCCAAAAGCGAGTGGAGGGAGTGAAAGAGGAGCAGGTAAAATAACGAATAGAATAAAGTTATACAAACCCGTTCTGCCTTCTTCCCTCCTTCTTTCGGTGGAAGTTTGAACTGCATTTATTTATTATTATTTATTTATTATTTGATTTGCACTTGAGACATTTCTGTCTTTTTCCCAGTTCACACAGTTTCTCAGTTGCTTTATGTGGTTTTCCTTCGTTTCGCCGAGTGGCAACCTCGACAACAACAACAGCCAGCAATTAGTTAACACAACTAAAACATAAATAACATAACATAAACTAACGGTGTTTAGATTTAATCTGTCAGTGGAAAACAGAAAAATAAATTTACATAAAGATTTCAATAAAATAGTGTGAGAGCGTGTGTTTTTTTTTGTTTCTCTGTCTCCTTCTAATCATTTGAATTTAATCATATTTAAAAGTCCAACAGATTTCTCAATGATGTCATTCACGCCTGGCAATCCGACTAGCCAGATATCTGGCTGGTCTGTCTGTTCGTTCGGATGTCTGTCTCTTCATCAGTCTGTCCACCCATCTGTCGAGCTTCGTCTCTTGCGAGACTCGTTAGAGAGATGTATAAAAATTGATAAAAATTAAATAATATTTATAAATTATTTGCAAAATATCATAACCTTATAAAACGATTGAAACTCAATGTTTACATGCTGATCATTTTTGCTGAGAGCTAAAAAACCATTCGCCATGGTAGCAGCAACCACAACAACACGACGACGGACAGCAGCAGCAGCGCGAACTCAGTTAATTGACATGTAGATTTCATTAATTGTGCGCACTAATTCTTCATTAAACTAAGTGGCTCCGCGGGCGCCGGGGACAGCCTTCAATTATTTGTCATAAATAATTAGATAACCTCTCTAATGGAACGGCGAAGCCACTTAAGCAGTTGCTGGCAAGTCGAGAGAGATTGGCGTGTAGTAGACGAGGAACGAGGAGAAGCCTCAAGAAAACGAGATGAAAAAACCGGTGACGATTTCAAGTATCGCATCAAATTCGCCCGATTCTCAGTGGTCATAGGATCATTGGAAAATGATCGGAAATGTCGTTCAAGGCGACGGAAAATCAAAATTGATTTCGACAAGATCTGAATGCCAAGGTTCGGCCGATGTCAGTTGGGAGCTGTCAGTCGGCCGCCTCCCATTGCCCAGCCCCCGCCGGCGGTTGAGCTAATGGTGCTGCTCGATTTTCGATACGCGGTTTTCAACATATCCCTCGGCTCGAAATTTATTCTCACGGATTTCGTCTTATCGGCGCCATAAATTTCACAGAATTACGTATTTAACTCGCGACCATAAAATCGATCAGATTACAAACAAATAACAATCATTTAAATAAATTCCATTAAATCGATCGACGCCAGCAACACCAACAACAATATCAACAACCGTAAAAACAACAACAATGGTAAAAATAACAACAATAGAAATAGTTATTGTAACACTAATGGCGGGAACAAAAATCTCAAAATATACCGATAACAATGAAAATCAAGAAAAAAAAAGAAATACTTGAATGAAAATTTATGAAATTAATATACATATATACACCAGCAATAGCAACAACAATAACTCGAACAATAATAATAAAATCAATAACAACAACAGTAACAAATTGGAAGAAAAGGAACAAGAACGAAATGCAATTTGCAATTCATAATCGATTGCATTAAATTATTTGTTGCATTAGCAGCACCAACAATACCAATAAAAATCATATCAATAACAAAAACAACACATACACCTTCAAATGAGCGCAGCTATTGTTGCAGACATTTCGTTGTTGCTGCTTGGACTCCAAATGATTTTGTTGTTTCTGGTCTAGATATTGCTGCTATTGTTGTTCCTTTTCTTGCTGCAACACAATTAACGGCGATTTTCTCGCCAGAGACCAGCCTCACAGCCTCGGATTTGGCCACGCTCGACCCATACATGCCCCCAAAGGCTAGGTTAAAACACCCCCAACAACAACGGTCATAGTTGTATGGCAAAAACAATGAGAATTCCATCAATGAATTGATTGAATTTGAAAAATTCGTAGTTTTTATCATTTAATTTTCTTATGAACATTTTTCAAACACAGTAGAAAATTACGATATAATCGGATTTTGTAAATAAAATAAAACTGCAAGAAAATTAAATCAAAATAAAATAAAAAAAAATGTAACAAAAACCATAAATTTAAAGAAGAAAAAATAAAATAAAAAAAGAGAATATCTTAAGAAAAACCAGAAATTTCAAGAAAACCACAAATTGAACAAAAAACCAAAATTGTAACAAGAAAAAACAAAAATTTCAAAAAATCCGAAAATTAAAAGTAAATAAATGAATACGAATTGAACGGTTTATCGACGCGCACGCTGCAATATTGGTTTTTGTTGTGCTTTTTCCTGTTATATGTTTTTTTTGTGTTTTGTATAATCCCATGAGTGTATTTGTGTAAGTGTGTGTGTGTGTTGAAAATTTTAAACAGATTTCGCTGATTAGCAAGATTAAAGTCAATAGCAATTTATTATGTTGCCCCATTGATCGATAGATTGGCAGCAGCAACAACAACATCAACGAGAGCAAAAACAACAACAACAACAACAAGGGCAATAACAACAACATCACCGCCAACTCCACCGAGACAAAGCGAAGACATATGTGCGCCGAAGGTGTTGACTGAATTAAGACGATAATTGAATTCACTTTATCGTCTATTGATTAATTGCAGTTGGCAGCCTTTTTTCGAACAATATTTATAGTATTCAAAATCAACAATATATTTCATTTTTAATTTGTTTTTTCCATTTTAGATTTATTCAATTAGCCACCTTCTAGATCAACTCCTATTAGTATGGTTGATAAAACAGAGATAAAGATCGAAGGAAAACTTGAAATAATTGAGATTTTATTCTCCATTTTTCTCCAATCATCCTTCAGAATTATATATTTTTACTTCCCCATTCTCGTTCTTCCTCTTTCTTCTCCCTCCGTCGTTCTAATTCATTTCGTTTTTCTCGTTCCCTTCGCCACCTCTCCGCCGATATTTCTGCTCTCGTTTCTTTCAGAAACCGGATCACTGTGTCTTTGAGACTGATCCACATTTTCCATCACGCATGAATCACACATGCGTCGTTGATGACGACGTCCAAGCAACAATAACAAAGACGATAACAATAACGAATACTACAACAACAAAAACTACAACAATAGCAAATACTACAACAACAAAAACCTTCCTAATTGCCCTCACTTGGCCACCGAACGAATTCCGTGCGAGCTCGAAAACTTCGAAAATCAACGAATATCGAACTGGGACAACACGGCGAGGGGATGCGATCGAGTTCATTGGGGTCAATGGGGGGAGGGGGACGAACGCCTGGCATGATAGACCCAGGGAGGTCGGGGGCGAGAGGGATGAGAGAAGCAGCAGGCATCGATCGGCGAATGCGGGCGTTCGCAGGGAGCTCGACGTGAAGTCATTTTAAGCGAATCTCGGCGACGAATCGAAGCGTGCAACTGTTGCCACTGAGGTTCCTCAACAACAACAAAAACAACAACATGAGAGAGAGGACTAACAACAAGCACCGGCGACTGCAACATCGAACGGCAGCAGCAACATTTTGACTCGAACGTTTGTTGAGATCCTGACCTTATAAAGGTGAGGAGCGTGTGTTCGTTAAAGTAAAGCGAAGCCGATGCATTCGCTGCTGGTTGATTGTTCTCTCGTGTTGTTGTTATTGCTTTTGTTGTTTTTGTTCAATACATTGTTTTTGTTATTGTTATTGTTATTCCCTGCTGCTGCTGATGTTGTTCCCAGTTGTTGTTGTATTTGTTGTTGATTGTGCAAACTTCTCTATCGGATTTCTATCGCTAACTCTATCTTACATTTACGACCATTACGTAGCCTTAACATCATGATTGCGTTACCAACACACACACACACACACACATACTGAAAGAAAAGACCTCAACAACAACAATCCCATCCCGATAATAACAACAACAACAGGAGCAGCAACAAGATATTGAGGACCTCGATCGTATGTACATTTTTATACGGTGCTTAATAATAACTTCAACATAGGCTTCTTGTTGTTATTGTGGTTGGTGGTACTGCTGATAGTGAGGATATTTTAGTTGTTGTTGTTTTTGTGATTGTTATTGTTGTTTTGGTTTCATTGTAAGAAGCTGGCCTGTGCACCAATTGATTGCCAATAATACAGTGGCTAATACCGTGTTGCATGTGCAGCACGTTGCATGTTGCTGCTACTGTTGTTGTTCTTATTGCTATTGTTGTTGGCATGTTCGTATTGTTTTTGGTATGTTGTTGTGATTATTTTTGTTGTTGTTGTTGCTACTGGTGGCACTGCACTCCGCCTCCTGATGGTGTAACTGGAAGCTCCCACTTACTAATTAGACGTCATTGTCTGCTGTCCGTCCATCTATCTGTCTGTCCGTTTATCTGTCTGCCTGCCTGTCCGTCCCACCACCCGTCCTTCCGTGTGACCGAACTCCTGTCTCTCTACTTTTGCCTTACGTCGCTCCAGGAACCACAATGAGCTTTTGTTGTTGCCACTGGCAGAGAAAACACGAAAGAGGGTTTTCAATTTTCCCCCATTTCCATCGTGATGCAGGAGGGAACCTTGGAACCTTGTCATGTGTATGAAGGATTGGGAAGGGGAACAACTAGTGGGATGGAAAAAGGACCAGAGGAAGGGAGATCGAGGATAGATAGAATCTTATGCACCAGATGATACTAAGAAAAAACGATAATGTTGAGAGAATGAGAGATGTTTGGATTAAAAGAATCTGAGGTGAAGGTTGAAGGACACAGTCTTTCAGAAGAAATCGACCTGTTCTTCTTCGATGGATATAAAGAGTGAAATTTAGGGAGAGATGTATATAGAGAAGGAAATTGGGGAAATAGAATGGAGCAGAGCTAGGGATGAAAGCGAGATCAAAGTATATTTAAGCTTAAATTATTCAGAGAAATATAATTAACGAGGAAAGAGTGGAAAAAATAAATTAAGAAAATAAATAAGACTTAAAGTGAATAAATAAAGTTAAAAAATTATTGAGATATTAAAATTAAAATTAAATAAAAAAATTCAAAACTTATTAAAATATATTATGAAACTTATGAAAAATTATTCAATATTACAAGTAATTATTTAAATTAATTAATAAAAAAATAGCAATTTAAAAACCCAAATAAATTAACAAAAAAATATAATAAAATGAAAATATGATTCTTTGAAAAATGAAAGACATTATGCAAAGTTGTGGCTTTGCAAATAGTAATATATTTCCTTTTAAAACCTCTCATTGCGTAATTTAATTTGGAAAAATTGCTTCATTTCCCCCAACCTCCAACCCCTCTATCGCTGCGACGTCGCAGTCGAGTTTGAGCAACATCGCCAGCGACAGCCAACTGTTGGCCCTGGGCGCAACCGTGTCCGACTGCATGGAAACGAATGTGCGACGCGGTGTGGGTGACGCTCGATGGACCGTGGCCGACCGGCGACGAACGACGGGGTGTACCGAGGGGACCCCGCACCATGTCACGTTATGAGTTATTGTCGGCTGGTCGTGTAGTTGTTGCTGTTGTTGTTGGGAGCGCAGCAGCCGCAGACACGACAGACAGCAAATTAATTTATTGCAAATTGTAACGCCGATGGACGCCAGCCTGCAGTCGTCGTCCATGCGACGATGATCGCGTCGAGATAGCGACGGAGGATCGATCGGTCGCGTCGGACGGACGGAGGGAGGGAGGGTTGGTGGGAGCGAGATGGAAGACCTTGAGATCAGCCAGATCTATGGCTTTTCCTCAATAGATAGACCAACTGCAGTCAGTCTAGAGCAACAACAATGAGAGTACGGATCGTCGTGGATCTGCCGAATGAGTTCATTGCCAATCATTAGTTGATGGATTGACAGATTGAACTGTCGTCATCAGTGATGATCGGTCAATCGGTCAACATACTGACAACATTTTGATCTCGATGAATGGATGGATCGATCGTGGGAGTGTAAAAATTCAACATAAATAATTTGCTAAAGAAGTTTCAATGGTCTCTGCGGATTATGTTTGTGAGGAATGAGTAATGGTAACAACAAGAGAGTTTCAACAACATCCGTTCAAACAGCAACATCAGTACAAACAACAACATCAATACAAACAACAATAACCAAACGAATAAAAACAACAACGATACTAACAACAATAACTGCAATAAAAACAACGAAAACAAATCTCCATCGTAATCGCAGACAGACAAATCATTGCCAAAATTCACATTTGTAGTTAGACGCACGCCATGCGACACATACAGAGACACCTGAGCATGTTTATGTGTGTGCATGTTTTTCGTATATGTGTGTATGTATGTGTGTGTGCTTATTGGTTTTATGTGTATCTTATGTTGGTTGCATTTGTTTGTGTTTGTTTGATGGAGATTTGGAGCATGTTAAATTGCTGGCGTTTTGTTGTCAACTTCACACATGATACGACAAACATTGAGATAAGAGTCTTTAAAATGGAGACAGTAACAGTAAAAATTACAAAAACAACCAGGATTATAACAACAATAACAACTACAAGGATATCAAATAGAACAACAACATTTCAGTGCTCCGCACGCGATTTTCGTCACAGCGACACTTGCCACAGAGACAGATCGGCACAAGGAGAGAAACAAAGACAGACAGATAGACTCAAAGACAGACAGATAGACTCAAAAACAGACAGATAGACTCAAAGACAGACAGATTGACTCACAGACAGACAGATTGACTTACGGACAGACAGGCCAGCAGATAGAGAGACAGACAGATAGACGGATGGAGGGACCTGCTGAAACACACACGGACAGACCGCTCGTACCAGAGACAGCGACAGGACAGACCAACGTAGCTCGATATGGCAAATGAAAAAATAGTAAAAAAAATACGAAATAAATAAGGCCGACATTAAGCGGCTAATTAAAGGCTTTCGAAGTCTTTTGTCCATTTTCCATGCGATTTCCATTCGAAATTTGTTCCACAATCTCAATTTCCATGCGATGCTTTGATTTTGTTTGCATTATTATCGTACATATGGCATTCTCTGGCGGCGATTCCAAGAGTGAAAAGGGAGGAAGAAGTCAAAGATCGGAGGAAGTGAGAAGAGCAGAAAGAAGAACATGAAAAACACCGTGCTACAGGTCAGGCGAAGACCGAAGACCACATCAATTACGTTGGCGTAAGAATAGTTCACCCCGGCTCCTCATCCCGCCTACCGTGAGGTAAGATTTAACTTATCCACACACCTCTCCCTCCCGTTCACCCATCGTCCACGGCTCCACCACCAACGCCTCAGACGCCAGGCCACGAACTACGACTGTGTCTTCGACTGCGTTTGCATCTTGGGCCCAGGCTTCAACCAAGTGACCTCTCAATTTATTGTCTACTCCTTAAGCAAGCGACAACAACAATATGTATAACAACAATAAAGGTAACAACAATAACATATGCAACAACAAAAACAATAATAACAAGTATAACAAAAACAATAACACAAGAACAACTACACACGGCACACGTTGAGGAAGGAACCGAAGCCTTTCGGCGCCCCAAACAACATGCGTTGTCTTCCTGGCCATCTGTCTGTCCGTCTGTCCATCTGTGTGTCCGTCTGTCCATCTGTGTGTCCGTCTGTCCATCCATCGGCCTGTCTGTCCGTCTGGTCGGCCGCCGGTCTGTCGATCGTACGTCGTCTATGGCATCCCTCTGGGTCGCTCTGCGTTGATTGTTTTATTATGATGATGTTAAATTATTATAATCCACCGCAGCCATCGGATCGGATCGGATCGTAGCTATCCACCGGCCGATCCGATCCGTGCGATGCTATCAACGAAGGCAAAACCAACAAATCGGCCAACCAACAAACCGACAAATCGACAGACAGACAGAAAAGACCAACAGAAAGACAGACAGACAGAGAAACAAACAATCGATTCAGCCAATCGAGCGACGGATTCGGCGGCCACGAGACGTACGAATTCGCCGATGATGACGATGATGCCGGTCCACCGCGAAGGGCCGGCCGTTGAACTGAGGGGAGCGAGGGCGTCGTGTGGATAGGAGGAGTAAGTGAGCGAGACAGGGAGAGAGAGAGAGGGAGAGGGCGCACACAATGTGTTGATGCCCTTTCGCGATAATTCTGGGCTGTGCCAATTTAATATGCGAACTTGCAGATAAATGGTGAGAAATAATTTTCAACTCGAATGCAATAGAGTTTTCGAAGGCGGTACCAGCGGGCGGTGAAGACGTATATGGGGAGGGAAGTCAATGGGCAAGGGGGAGGCACGGGTCGGAGGGTAAAAAGTGAATTGATTTTGTACTTTATGGTACTTTGTTTTTATCGCAATTGAGGAAAATCTTTATATGAAACTGATTTCGGCATTTAATTCAACTACATCAGATTCCGTATGCAATTGAGCGGACTTGAAATTTATTCAGCACTTACAAGAAGAGTTTAGTTTTGCTTGGGATTCTCATAAATTAAAGATTGGGACTTCTTCAACTAATTCAGCAGCAATAAATTGACTGATAATCTTTATTTAGCGTACTCATATAAGCATCAACAAAAAAATCATATTCAACTCAAATATAAATTTTATTAAATTTTTTTTATCATTATGTACATGTTTTTAATTTTTCTTTGATAAATAATATTCAACAGCGATGAAAAAGCAATTCAGCACCATTCTCCCGGCATCGGCACAGTTCATACGTTGAACTTTAAACTTGGTATCCGGCGCATTCAGCGGATCCCGATCATTCCTCACATGGCTCATATTGCACTCAGAGTCCCCAATCGATCTTCCCTTCTCTATCCCTCTCTCTCTCTCTCTCTCTACCACTGTCCCTCTCTCTCCCGGTGAATGGACCACTTTGCGTGGGATGCTCCATGGATAATTGCGATGGATCGTAACATAAAACCGTGCGCTGTACACACTGTCAAGTGTGCAGAAAAACGCCCCTCGACACGAAAACCGCCATCCAACCATATGAGAAGAATCACCAACAACAACTATTACTACTACAACACCAACAACTCAAACGACAGAAAATTATGGATCGCAGTTGGCGATGGTGGAAAATTAAGTTATTATTTGTTTTTTTGGCGAAATAATTATTGCATTACCGTCATTTTTACTACGACAACCAATGGCCAAGAGAGAGTGGGAGAGGGAGTACGAGATGGGCCCATAACAATCAAAAAGGCAAAAGGATGCGCCACAGCAAAGGCGAATTAAAGTAATTTGCCACACATTTTAAGCAAAACATGTCGAGGGACGCCCTTTAATTTGTAAAAGGAGTCGATCGTAATCATTCCTTTCGATTCGATCGATTCGATTCGAACCCCGATCGACGAAGGTGGGGGGGAGGTGCAACTACGAAGCTTCCATCGACGATCACATGTGATCGAGGTAACGGTGTGGGTGTCGTTGACGATGTGGTGGAGGGAGAAGGGAGCTAGTTAGAGAGAGATAGAGATGGCAAACGGAGTTCGGTTACCATGAAAACCACGGGAGCCGAGAGACCTTTGAGACCTGAGAAACCACAGGCACCTCAAAGACCACAAAGATATCAAGAACCAAAAAGTCTCTAATTCCAAAAAATTTCAAAGACCAAACAAATCACAGCGACCAAAGAAATCTCAGAGACCAAAGAAACCTTAGAAACCTCTGAGACCACAGAAACCACTGAAACCACAGTCACTCGTAGGCCACGAAAACTCCCAAAAAGATCGTCTTCAACCGCAAATTCATTAGTTCTAACTTTCAATTACACTCTCCACTCTCACCCACGCCCCCTCGGCTTCATTCCTCGGCCCCCCTCCATCACTTCGCGGTGGTCGCTCGGCGCTCTTCGTGCAATTCATTACAGATTCGTCCGACTGTCAGGCTCAGTGATTAATCAGTCTACGATTTAACAATGCGAACCCAAGCGGCTATACCCACTACCTTCTTCCTCCGCCCCATCCCCACTACTCTACTCCACTTCGATCCACATCGGAGTTTCCATCATAATTCGAACGCTTCATCATCACAGCCCACACTTTATCATTCACAACAAGTTGCCACAATTAAAGAAGAAAATCTAATTGAATCCCCACGGTAAGCCATCAGATGCGAGATATCTTGCCAATGGAGGCAATGGAGACAGACAGACAGATGGAGAGCTATTCAGTGCAGCAACAACAATGGTAAATATCTATAGGAATATAATAAACAATTGTACAATTGTTAGGATGGTAAAAACCTAGACTAGACGAACTTCTCTCGGCATCAGCCGTCGACGACTTTGTAAGTGGGCGTTGCAGGCAACATTACCGCCAACTGTGGTAAGAGGCGGAGGAGATGATGATTGAAAGAAGAAGAAGAAGCACGACGACAACAACAACAACGGCAAACAACGAGGAGGTTTTTATTGATGAGTCTCAATTAGAGCCGCGTGCAATATTGGTAGTTTGTTAGCTTTCTTCAACACCAGCCGCCGCCCCCTCCTCCCGGGATGGACCAGATTAATCGACCATCAATCGAAAAGTTGCTGAAATGATACCCCACATTGTTGTTGTTGTTATTGCCTCGGCATTCGGGTGTTTTTTCTCCTTCTACCTTCTTGTGTCTTCTCATTTGTAAACAACAAAGTTGATGGTGAACAAATTGTTTTTGTAATTAATAATTCATGTTAAGTATGTGAATCCAACCGTTTTCTGTTGTTATTGTTCTTGTTGTACTTGTTGTAGTTGTTGTTTCTACGGTTAGCCCTCGATTTGCCTACGCATATCATCGTCTCGATTTTTTTTTTTTCGTTCATCTTTCGTCTGTCGTTTCGGATTCGGTTCATCTTCTTTTTGTTTTTCTTTGGTGGGTTTCCTTTTTTCCCCGTGTCTTTTGATTACTTTGAATTATTTGATATTTTCCGCCCCTTGCCGAGATTTCTTTTCTCATTTTCTTCTTGGGTTTCACCCTGGACGCCTGTTGCTAGCTGGTCTTCTGGAACTCTCATCATCATCATCGGCCTATAGGTTGTAGAGAGTGATCTGCAGCTCATCATCGCGATTACCGCGATCATCGTCGTGACGATCTCTACCCTCGCCATGATCGTTATGTGGATCTCATTTGTCAAGTAGACCGGCATCTCGATCCGCACATTTAGAAAGAGTCGAAAACAACCAAACATCCTACCTTCAGCCATCTCCACGATGATCTCCGTCCGCACCGCAGATTCTGGCTTTGATGTCTGGGGCCTGATGACAACATGTTCCACATTTGCATACAAAATTATTCCCCCCTGCCCCGCCTCCTTCACCCAACCAACAGTCGTAAATTTTCGTCAATATCTCTGGCACATGGATTCTTTTATACCTACATATATAATATTTCTTCTTCTTCTTGTCGTTCCATCATCATCTTCTACTTCTCCGCCGTCCTCTTCTTCTTTCTCGGCGGAGTGTTTGCCGTTGTAATTTGAGCAAATTGTCTGGAATTACGAAGCACCATCGTCAGGTGTCTCGTGCTCTGGAATGTCGCGATAATTTCGAATAATCGGCGGAAAGGATTTCCTCGCGATGATTGTTTCCTGAGAATTCGAATGGTCTGAATGTGGTATTTTCGGAGTTATTGTCAGAATGTCGCTGCGAGTCTAAATATAATAATTTATGCGTTTCTTTCATATGCTATGGTTAAGGTTAAGGTATAATAATCCCATGTGGCCTAAATACAGGCTTTTTGGAGGATATTTTTCAAATTCTCGAGAGGGTTTCGGATCTCTATCCTTTCAATCCTTTCAATAGATCTTGGCTTCGATTGTTACTGTGACCAAGTTACCGTTACTCCTCGTTATGTCCTCATTCGTCTTATCGCATTTATTCCTCCCCTCTTCTCTCTCTCTCTCACTAGCTAAATCTCTATCTGTCTCTATGTGTCATTTCGTAACCACAGCGAGAGAAAAAAAGGCTATCTCAATAAATCAATGGACGGTCGGAATCAGAGAGACAGACGGACAGACCGAGGGGGCGAGACAGAGAGAGAGAGAGAGAGCGACAGATTGGGAGAGTGGGACGGAACCACCCGCTTCTGCGCCGACGTCGGGGGTTCCCAGAGCAGCCGCCGCCACCACCGGGGAGACGCCAGCGTCCCATCGGACTCCTAATAAGCAGTTATCGGTCCGGTTGGCGTCTGCGAAAGGCAACGGCGAGGAGTCCTTTTTTACTCATTGTTCTTCTTGTTGTTGTTGTTCTTTTAGTTGGTCGAATTATTATTATTACCAGTGTCGATATTGTTGTTGTTATTGTATTATGCCGAACCGACGATCGAGCGAACGTCTGAGCCAAAGATATGAATCAAAAATTTTATTCATATCACGATTGCGGTGGACGCTTTTCAACTCCACCGCCACCACCCGCGAGATCCCCCTACCCACCATGTTCTATCTCACTCTCTATCTCTTTCTCTCTCTCGCTCTCTCTCTCGCTAACTGTGAGTGTCCCCCAGAGGGAGGGGGAGAAGGATCGGAGAGGGGCGACCATTGGCGGCTCATTGTCTCCATTAGAGGCGGCCCAAAAGAAATATTGTTTTTAATTAGAGATCTTTAGGCGAAGATATTCGTCTTGCTGTCAGAGCTGCTCCGACATCGACGGCGACTTGGACTTCTATTGAATGCGAGTCAATTCGTTTTAGTTCCCGAAACGACCGCTTGGCCTTATTTGGCGCTCTGGCGGGTTTTTTTCCGGTCGTCTCTGTCTCGTTCTCTTTTTTGTGACTTTTGCTTCTTGCGGTTTCGATGGTTTAATTGTTCCTTAGACAATCGATAGTATTGTTAATGTTGTTTTTGTTGTAGTTGCCACTGAATAGACTGTGCAACCAAGCAACAATAAAAACAACAACATAGCCCAACAACAACTATAACAGATACCACTACCAACAACATCAATAGTAATCACCACAACTCGCTGTCAGTTGCCGCCAACGAATTCCGCAAAATGTCGTCAACGCAATCGCTCCGATCCGGCCACTCTGACAGATCTCAACGTCGCGATTCCCCCTCGCCCTGCCCCGCCCCGCCCCCTCTGACCGAGGCGTCCGCGGTAGCAATTAAAAGTGAGAGCTTAATTACGACGACACGTCGCCCCATACGGCAACAATGAGGGCGCCGCCAGCACCAGTGGTGCCACCGAATCGGACCACAATCCATCGATTTATCAACCGATCGCCCCTCATCCCAATGATTCACAGCGTTCCCTCTGTCACACCACAACCATCTCTTCATCCAACCCTTCACCCCATTTGTCTCCTCATCCTCCGTTCCATCTGTCCATCGCCTAATGAATAAAATTATGGTAGCGACGTGTTGCCACCTCGCGACGTGTTTCCAAATTCGACAACGCGAAAAATTCAACACGATCCGACGACACCGACAACCGTAGGTCGTCCAACGTGTGACTAATTGAGAAAATCGATTGATTGACGACGATTTTCAACCCGTCGTTCGATTTAGTTAACAAATTAATATGAATTTAAATTTTCAATCGCTTCGGCTTCGCTTGACATTTTAATCTTCGCGCAAAGAGTGGGATTGGAGACGAAGGTGTTCGACGTAAGCGGATTCGTGTCGCATTTTGGTTGGGAGTGAAATAAATGTTAGAGTCTATAAATTATGATGCATCTACTTCAGGTGAATGAGGTCTTATGGAGGAGGATCAATAAAGTCTTTATCACGAAAACGTCAACCAACAGAATTTCCATCAATAGAATCTCTATCAACTTCAACATTTCTATTAACAAAGTCACCTTCAAAGTTTCTCCTTCAAGTCTCCTTCAACCAAGTCTCCTTCCACAGAAAACCCTTCAACAAAACTTTCTCCTCTCCATCCTTGACCCATCCTCCTAAACTCTTGTCATCCCCCATAACGAAAGTCTTCTCATCCACCACTCAAGACCAGTTCAATTGCAAATCGTACGCTTGTCTAAGAGATCTCACCACAATATCTCTCTCTCTCCCCTCCACCTGTTGGCCGAAGCCCCTCCTCAACATCGTCCGCCTCGTCCATTAGCGACCATTCATTCGATGGAGCGAATGCAAATGATCGCTAAGTAAACGACTGAGGAAATTGGATTAAAATGTTCCAGCTCTTAGTTGAAGTCCGGAGCTGCGGAGCGTCGTCGATGCATGCATAATTAAGCATCTAATGAATGTTAACTATTATTCAGTTAACAAGTTTCCAGCACTCCGTGGGCGGGGCTTAAACCGAGTCTTAAGAGGCAAAGCGAAACCAATCACAAGGCGAAGCGATGTCGATGAGAAATTCAATGGGAATTCGATATCGAATGGAGATTGAGCCACTGAGAGGAGGACGATTGAACGGCGGAAAATATAATATTTTTTTTTTTCACTTTCGTTGAATAATTTTTGGTTGAATAATTTTTGTTAAGTAAGTTTCTGATGCAATGTTCAAATGTAATTTGTTATTTTTTAAATAATTTAAAGACTCCTTAGGGAAGTAATTTTTAAAATTTAATTGTTTCATCAAATGCATCTTTATATCTATATTCGATCCCGATCTCCAACTCATCTCATTATTTCAATTCAATTCATCTCCTGTTTTTTATTCCAATTTCTAGTGTTCTCTTCGTGGCCTTCGATTCTCAATCCCCGATAGTTTCCTATATCAGTTTTCCATTCCAGTCCTTGAGAATCTATTTATATTCTCAATCGACGAATGCTGCTCAACTCGCAACTGAGTTGCGAACTCGGCTTCTGTCGTGCCGTCGACGGCCATTTGACATTTGACGAATTGACATAACGCCGCTGAGCCAGCGACACATTGCGATTAGGGGAGACCAAACGAGCGAGGGACGGACGGACAGGTGGACGGACGCGAGGCTGCGATCATTAACGAGCTTGGGGTCTCTTATCGTGGTGCGTTAACGCGCGGCAGGCAGTCGAATGATAAAAACTTCACGTTTTCCACCACACGACAACAACAACAGCAACAATGCATAATAAGTGCAAAAACACCAGTGGCCACCACAGCCATCGCGAGCACAAACCGCGATCGAGCGATCGGAGTGAATTTCGAGTATATAGTATGGTCGATTATTGCGATCATGCAGTCCATTGAAAGTGATCAAGCGAAAATGTCGCCGCAATTGACATTTTGACAAATATTGACACTTCGATCGTACTTGATTCGTTGTCGTCGACGTCGTCGTCGTCGTGGTTCGGGTCCTCCAGCAGCAGCCACGGCTCGGCCGCTCCTCCGCCCTCGCTGGAACGATCAACCAGTGGCAACTGAACGTCCGATCGAGCGAGCGAGCGATCGATCGAGGTTCGGAGCGATCGCTGCAGGTGCTCGCCGTAGTCTAATCAGCGTGCTGTCCGGCTACCGTTTGAGTGCGACAACGGCAGCGGCAACACTGACAATAACAACGGCAACTACACCACCAACAACAACAACAATGATAATGACAATAACAACGGCAACTACAACAACAACAATGATAATGACAATAACAACAACAATGATACAAGGAAAAAAACTAATGTAACATACACAAGCCACAGCGTCTACAGAAACTCCAAAATTTACAACCACCATCAGTGAAACGGTTCATTCCAGCAACAGCAACCGGGAGCAACACCACCATAAAAGCAACAAATGACAACAACACCAACATATGACAACAACACCATATGAACAACAATACTATATGAACAACAACACTATAGGAGCGACAACAAAAACACCACCATCGCAACATGAACTCGTCCACCGTTCGTCTGTCCCTCCCTCCCTCCATCTGTCTGTCGTTGGAGACACACTTGTCGGGGACAACAACGAGGAAGCCAGTGCCAGCCGATCATTGACTTGAGCACATGAGCGGCCAACGATCGATGAGTGGTGGAGGCTGAGGAGAAGAAAGATAAAGGGGTTGGTGAGGCGATCGGTGGAATCGTCAGACCAACTCCCCATAGGGTAATTAGCGAGCGAATGATTCGAGCTCTTTTTATCGTGGTTGTTGTTGGCGGTGGTTGTTTCGGAGCTACTGATGTTGTTGTTTTTGATGCTTCTGATGTTGTTACTTTTGATGCTTCTTATGTTGCTGTTGTTTTTGGTGCTTCTTACATTGTTGTTATATTTGCTTATGCTGCTACTTTTGTTGTTGTTATTTTTTTTTTTACTTTTGATGTTATTAATGTTGTTCTTATTAGTATTGGTGTTGTTATTTTGACTGTTGTTGTTACTTTTAATGTTGTTACCTTTGTTGTTGTTACTTTCGTTGTCAATGTTATCCTTTGTTGTTGATCCTCTTGCAACATTAGCAACATTATTTTTCTTATTCTTATTTCTTCTCTTGTTGTTTCTGCTCCTGTTGTTTTTGTTATCACGTTCGCTGTTTGTTATTCTTACTGATGGCAACATGTTGCCAACAATTGATCGACGGCATTATTGTTGTTGTTACGAGCACAAAAGCACCGCCGCACAGATGCATCTGTCGTTATTGTTGTTATCGTTCTTATTGTTGTTATCGTTTTTATTTTTGTTGTTGCTGCTGTTGGTCCATAACAAATGCTCTGGAACAAAAACAATGACACCACGATCGTCGTTCGTCGCCTGTCGCAAAGGCAAAAAGTGTGACGCGTCAGGCGTTCGCAGAGACAGCAACAGCAACTTTTTATTTGACCACGCGTTGTCCTCTCACTCCCTCTCCGCTGTTGTTGTTGTTGATGTTGTTATTGTTTCTGTTGATGTTATTATTATTGCTGTTGTTGTTATTGTTGCAGTTGTATCTCTTGTTGCTGTTGTCGTTGTTCAGATGGCAGCCAGAGGACGACGGTTGGCAAGAGGACGACGGGGGTTTGGCCGAGCTCTTCCCGTTGGCCATAATTTGTTAACAAATTGACGGCTGGTTCGTGTGCTCGCTCCGCATTCCGCAGATCCTCCTCCATTCACTTCTCATCATTTTTTTTTCTTCTCCCCATTCTCTCTTTATTCTCTCCTGCCTCCTCCTCACCATCTCTCTGAACGCCTTATCTCTAGTCTTGGGCTCCTTTTCCTCTAGTTCCTCTTTTTCCAATAAATGCTGTAGGTGACCGATGGAGGTCGGAGGTGAAACCGTTTTAAGGGAGGTGAAAAGTAAAAGTTGTGTTTGTTTGAAGGACTCCGAGGCGGTTGGGAGGAGGTTTCAAACAATACGAACTTCAAAGGACTTCAACAACATTGAGAATAACAGTATCAGCAATAAAAACACAACAAACATAACATTAAAAGGAAACAGAAGATCGATATAAATAACAACTCCAGCAACAATAACAACCGCAACAACAATAACAACTGCAACAAGAATAAAAACAACAGCAATAAAAAACATCAACATTATCAAAAGACAAAAATAAAATAAAAAAGAATACTAGACTAGGAGACTGCAACAAAATAATAAAAAAAATAAAATAGCGACAACAGTAACAACAACAAAGATATAGACAACAACAATGATACTAACTACAACAAAATGATACTACTAACAACGGCAATACCAACAACAATAACTTTGACTCTAACAACAAGAACAAAAAAAACAACAATCACCGAAATCGTGACCAATTTGGTTTATTTACACGGCTCGAACATGAATCTCCAGCAAAATATCCGTCCAGCGTCCGCTGTCCGTCGTCCGAGTGGCGAGCGTTGCCAACCATTCGTCGTCGTTCGCATTCGTCTGAAAAGGTTTTTGTTTATGTTTGCGATTCGATAAATTGAAATCGAAAATGGTGGACAGCGAAAAAGAGCACAAAGAGAGATCGATAAAAAAAACCAATGCCGGACTCCAATTGCAAATCAAATGCAGGAAGAGTAGAGAGGGAGGGAGGAAAGAGAAGGAGGGAGGAGGGAGAAGAAGGAAGATCGACACAGGTCGAGAGGCACGGAGAAGAAACGATGGCCAGCGGATCGAGCCACAATCGCCGATGATGACGACGACGACAGTGGAAGAGAAATGATTTTAATTTTTTTGCTGTTTGGGGACATCGAAATGACTTGTTGTTGTTCATTGAAAAATTGCTCAAATTATCTTGCTGAAAATGTATTTTTTTTATTATTTTTAATAATTGAAAATTCACAAAAATATTGCTGGGGAATAAGGAAACGATAGGAAATAATCCACTGGAATATCAGATAAACCAAAAATATAAAAACTTGTGGGATGTTGAATTGAAGAATTACAATGAGTCATCAGTTTCCTATTTTTTAATTATTTTTTATTATTATTTCGTTGAAGGTGAATCATTACATTTTATTTATTTCTTAATTGCATCCATTGAAGTTTTCATTTCAAATAAATCACTATTTCTTATTTATGTATATTTTTATTGCTTGGTCTGACCAAAATAGACGAAATTATGCATCTAATGAAATTTCCAATCAAATCAATCCACACAAATCGTCGAGCGCCTCCGCACAAATCAAAAAAACTCTTCGCGGCTGTGACAATTTTTCTCACGTTAACTGCATCGTAGCCGTGATCTTTGCTACCTTTTGTCTGCGACACCAACAACTCGACAACAACAACATCATACACCTTCGCACCATGCAACATGTATGGCTTTTGTGGATGTTGTTGTTGTTGTTTCATTTGAAAAACAAACAATCTGGCAGCATCGCAGAGGAACAATAAAAATCGCGCGTTAATTTCCACACATAAAGAGCGAAAAAAAAACCCACAGGGAGCGAGGGAGGGAAAAATCGAAACGGTTCGATGACGACGACGACGACAACCATGACGACAACGATGCCGATAACGACGACAACGATGGCGACGACGCAGACAACACCGACGAAACAAGCGCACGCTCGACGCCGCGATTCTATCAGCAACACACATTCTGTTGCCGTAAGAGTTGTTGTTGGTGCCGCTTCTGTGGTGGTGGTGGTGGTTGTTGCTGTTGCTGTTGCTGCTGCTGCTGCTTCTATGATTGCTGCAGCTTCTACGGTTGTTGTTGCCGAAGCTGCGAATCGGGTCGGATCGGCGACAAAAATTGCCCGCAGGAGCGATTTATTTGGTTTTCCACGGATCGAATGCGCAGATTTATTCCGTAGATTTATTCTCTGCGATTGACCCGACGCTCGCGGAGGTCATCGCGTCATTGCGTCAACCATTTGTTTATGCCTGAGTGCAACAAATTCTCGTAGTAGCAACCAATCGCACTGGGGTCTACGAATAAAAAATCCTAATGCGAAAAACTGTACCATGGAAATCGTGAAATTGGAAAAAGGAAAAGTTTAGTGCATTCACACACAACGGAATGGAGGCTATTACATTTTGTTGTTTTAATATCACTTCTTAGAATTGATAAAATTTATAGTGTTCATTCATCAATGAATAATTGTATTACTCATACAAAAAAAAAAAACAATGAATTTATCATTGTCGCTGTATTAATCAAAAATGTTTTGTTAATTTGAAATTTTGAAATTAAATTAAACAAGAATGAAATTGCGAATATAACACAGGGAAAGTGATCGTTTTTATAAATTCTTAAATGTATTTTTATATTATTTGTTTATCCAGATTTCTTTATATATAGTATTATTAATTTCTTTTATTTCCAAAAGTTTTATAATTGGCGTAATATTCATAACTTCTCTCTCTATCGGTTTGTCTCCTCCCGTCACATTTGTCGACCTTTCCATAATTAAAGCCCGAGTCGGACTCTCATTGAGCTGTCAGCAACCTGTCGGCGTTCACTGTAATCATTCGTCTCCCCCAGTGACCTCAACAGCTCCAAATGACGACCGTCTCCCAACAGGATTCAAACTATAACTACTATATTGATTACATAGGTATTGGTTGTATATAATACATAAATCGAAACTTCAGCTTGGCGTTTATTGACTCACCTCGTTGAGTGCGGAACGTCGTCGAGTGGTGAGAGAGTCGATGCACCGACCGCCAATCGATCGATCCTCGGTTCCGCCGACCGGATCGTCGAGGGTGATGGATGAGGGTGGGGAGAGGTGAGAGGGGGGCGAGATGGGGACGCGAGAGGTTTGAGTGGTGCGCACAAATTTCGGTTCATTAGGTTAAATTTGTCACGATTTCGACGCGTCGAGCGCCAATTTTGAGTTGCGGACGGTTTTTTTCCGCCACTTGGTAAAACTAACCCGACAACAACAACAACAACAACAACATATAACGATTGTAACAAGCAACAAATAAGAAGAAAGAAATAGCAATAACGGCAAGAAACAACGAGAGTCAACAACGACAAGAAACAACAAACGACAGGCAACAACAAAGACATGAAACACGACAAGCAACAACAACAGATAGCAACCACAACAATAGCAACAAATAATAACAGCAACAATAAGTCGCAACTACAACAAATCAGCATGGATGAAAACCTGTTGCCTGCAATTGTTCGATGTCGCTGCTCTACTCCGATCTGGCCAACCTGCACCGTCACCCCTCCTGAACCTTCGTCGAATTTGGTGGACCGAAGAAAATAACAGTAAATAATTCGGGGAAAAAGAACAAAGGAAAAAGCACTCACTTTCATGTTGAAAGCAAAATCGAAATTGAAAATGAAAATTTGAAATTTACGATCCGATTGATATTTACGAAGCTGAAGAGGAAGCTGTTGATAGACGTGGCCGAGGGTGAAGAGTTGTGATGGAGTTCTTCGTGCTTTCGTGGCATTACGACTGGAATCGTTCAATCTCGACATGGGCTGAAAGGGAGGACCGAGGATGGTAAATGGAACGGTTAAGATTCACGAAGCAAATACCGATATTTCGATTCTGTTGTAATAGTCAAGGAAACAATAATGGTAGATATATATACGAAGTTTCTCGAAAATTTCTGAATATTTATATTCGTTTATATTTAAAAAATTATTCATTTCTTTCCTTTTTTCTGCACCTAAATTATATTATTTTATTTTATGTTTCTATTTAAGTCAAAACAATTGTCAGTAAATGTTACAATTTAAAATTCATGAAAATAACTTTATTGATTTTAAATATTTTGCATAACAATGCTAATTATTTATTCGGCATTATATTTTTATTTATGTGAAATTGAGCTATTCTTTTAATTTTTAAATACTCTATAGGTTTAAAAAATTCCTTAGTGGGGTTGTAAAGGCCAATAATTTGTATTTTGTAGGTTCAACTATTTCGTTAATTTAAAAATAGTTTTCTTTACGTTTGTCATATATTTTATTAACTTGAAAATATTCCTAAAACTCCGATATATAATATTGTAATGTATATTTTTTTTTTTTGTTTATCTTTTCAAATTGTTTTAGAATTGAATAGTTTATTTTTCACACCTTTTTCTCATACAAATTATACTTTATCAAGTATTATCACTCAGCCTTCTAAGTCAGCACCTTGAATTAAACCATGGAATGCAATCTCATTATGCATCGCCGCAGGTTTCAGAACTCTTCGATTCACGAATTATGCCGCCTTGTTAGAGTAATTTCGGCGATGAAAACATTAACCACCGGAAGCTAAAACAATACCAATGACGACAACAACAGCAATAATAATAATAACAACAACAACAACAAAAATGGCTATAATAACATAATTTACTCAAAGAGAAACCGAAATGGAAACGAAATAATTTACAGCTCTATGACCGCCTACTAAATCATCCCAATTTAAACACTTTCAACAATTTTCGAACCTTGACTTCAACAACAACCATAACAACAAAAATAATTGCAACAACAAGAACACAAACCATCAGCAATAAATGAAACCTCGACGAGATTTCAACAAAATTGACAATTGGCAATTATTTAGCCGTCTGGCGAGAGGATGGTGGGTGGAAAGGAAAATACGAGTGGATCCGAAGGACGGTGCAAAGTTGAGCATTTGTTGTTGTAGCTATTGTTGTAGTTGTAGGAGGATGCGGAGCCGGGAGGGAGGCGTTTGTGTTGCAGTGAATTAGTTGAGGTTCGAAATTAGAAACCAATTTTAAAGATTCTTTGCAACAACAATAATTGTAAGTACAACAAAAATAATAGTTATAAAAATAACAATAGCAGCAATAATAACAACAGCAGTAACTAAAGGAAAAACAATAGCTACAGTGGCAACAGCATCAATTGGTGCTTATTATAAGAAATTGTTCCAAATCGCAAGCAACAGTCGACTGACAGACGAACAGCTAGCGATAGACAGACGACCGGGCGGACAGACAAGAGAACAGAGAGACGGATAGACATAAGGATGGAGAGGCAGACGATCAGACTGGAATTCGAACAGACGGACGGACGGTCGGAAGTGGTGAAGAATCCCCTACAGCCAGACAGACAGAGTGACAGACAAACGAATAGACAGACAGAGGGGGACAGACAGACAGCCAGACAGTCTACTAAGCAGACAGGCAGATGTCGGACAGACAAGCAGACGGTAATTCACTTCGAAGTTAACCCTTTGACAGTCAACTTTGTCCCCCCTTGAGTCTGTATGTTCGTCTGTCTGTCTGTCTGTCCGTCTATCTCTCCGGGTGTGTGTAAAAATGGCGTTCGTCTGGCGATCGCATGGGAGTTTTCTCTCGGTGTATGAAGTTATTTTGCGATTCGGTTGCCTTCGAGTTCAGGATCCAAGGTCTTTGCTTTGTTTTGATTGTTGTTGTTCTCGTTGCTATCTTTTTGCTCCTAATGTTTGTGTTGTTGTACCTATTGTTGGTTGGTAGTGGTTGTGGTTGTTGTTGTCGGGGTGGCTTATGTTACCAACTCCGATGTTGTTCCTTTTGTTGCTGTAGTTTTGTGCAACACAGTAGCGATTTAATCACCAGCGGCCACCGTCGCTGCCGCCATCAACGCCGCCATGGCGAACCTTTTGCGCAATGGCGACCATGACATAACGGTGCATTTTACAAAAAACTAAAAAAAAGTAAATCTCAAAAATCAACCCAACTACCACAACAACAACAGCAACAGCAACAATATCGAAATGTAGAAAACATTTAATGTGTTCGCTATCAGTCGCAAAGTCGGCAGTTGCCGAATTGCGCAAAATCGTGAGTGACTTCAGAGAGTTAAGAGGCCATTTTGTTCTTTTGTCTAGTTGTTGTTATTGTTGTTGCTGGTGTTCTTTTCATTGCCTTTAATGAGATCGATTAGAATTTAATGAGCAATAGGAATTTTTCGATGGTCTACCACCGTAACTCATGTTGTTGTCCTCGTTATGGTTGTTGTTGTTATTGTCAGTTCGGTTTGGTTTGTTCCTGCATCGATGCCAAGATGCCATCGAAGCGCTGAAAGAAGCTCTTCGAAGTGCATTCCAAGAGGTCGGGGAAGCGAAAAACTTCTGGAAGTTCTTAAATCATTGCTGGTAAAATTCAATGCAAGTTTCTTTTTTCATTTCGTAAGGGTTAGAGTTTTGTGACCTCGTTGATCACATGGATTCAAAATGTTCGAAATCTACAAATCATAGGATTTGTCCTATGATATCATTTTCTATTACTCATCATCCTTACAATACAATACATTCTTATAATTTATTTTAGTAGAGTTTCATTAGCTTCAATTATACCAAGACATTAATTCGAATCTTGGAAATCGGGACTAAAATTCACTAGAATTAAATACAATAAATTTTTAGTTACACATATTTATTTAATTATTATTTCGATGTAATTATATTTTTTACTTTTTACAAATCAACTTAGGAATCAAAATTTTTCCTATTCTTTACTTTCCCTACCACTAGTTATGACCTTCAGGAATGTCCACAATTTCTAAACAAAACCTCAAACTTATACTGTATTTTTATATTTTCAGGACTCAGGACTTGATCCTGATCTACCATGATCATCATCCTCACGACACTGAGTTTCCTCCACTATTCATCGATCACTTTCGTCCACGTGCCACGTGGAGTAAGGAGAAGGAGTCTTCGGCGGAAAATGTGTCGTCGTTCCGATTTCCAGCAGCACCTCCGGACTTGAGGCTCCAAAAGCAATTTCCTCTGCTTCTTCTGATCGTTGTTGTTGGGGTTAAACTCCTAGTTGTTTGTTGTCATTGTTGGTGGTGTAGTTGTTGTCATTATTGTGGTTTTATTGTTGTTGTTTTTATTTTTGTTATTGTTATTGTTGTTGTAATAGTGGTAGTTGTAGTTGTGTTATGTAACTCACGACAATGACAATTCACGGAAGGACCTTTCCTGACCTACACCATGTTGTGGTTGCTGCTGCCTGGCGTTGTGTTGTTGCTGTTGTTGTTGCAGTCACAGTGATATTGTTGTTCTTTTCTATGATTATTTTATTGTAGTTGTTGTTGTTGTATCGAATGCACTCTTAGGGCTCCAACCAAGTCAAATCGAGGCCAGTCGAAGCTCTCGACGGGACGACGACGGCGACGTCTTAAGGCTGCCAGCTGCGGGTTTAAATTACTAACTTTTGCCAATGTGGTTGTTGTTCTTCTTATTGTTGTTGTCTAGGTGATGGTGAATTGTTGATGTTTTCCCCTGGTGTTTTTGTTGTTGTATCAGTTTCATTATTGGATGCTGTGACAAATCGTTCGCTTGAATCCATCGTTTTCATGAATCCATCGAAGGGTTGCCAAAATGTCGCATTAGTCAACGACTCTGTGAACGATGAAGTAATTTTTCCACCGATCATTGCTTCTATTGTTGTTGTTGCTGCGGTTCTTTGAATTTTTGTTGTTTCTACGATCACAAATATGTTGGAATTAATTTCGGTCGATTTGCGGCCTCGGGTGAGGAATCCACCAAAGTTGTTCGCGCTGATTGCTGACAATTTCCATTCTATTGCGGTTTCTGTTGCTGTTGCTGACATTTCACGCGCCAATCGACGGATGCGACGAGGTGTCGACAATGAGGATGTTTGTAAATTGAAATGGAAAAAGACAATGAATCAAAAATTAAGAAGCAATTGGAAAAAAGGTATGAAAAACTTAATTGAATTTTGTAAAAAAAGATGAATAGTCAAATTATAACGTCATAATTAAAAAGAAAAATAAATATTATTTCTATAAATGAAATTGACTTTGAAACTAGAAATAATAAAACAATGCTCGAAAAAATTGAATCTTCTTCTTCTAAAACTTAATGACGATGCAGAAAATAAGACTGAAAAAAGTACAGAAAAACAAAAAATTTCAAATAAATTAAAATTCAAAATAAAAATGTTTAATGCATAAATAAAAATAATAATTTTAATAGAAATCCATCATCATTAAATATCCTTGTAGAATAAATTATAAAAAAATTAATAACTTTTTACAACAATTAAAATTAATAATTTTTAAAGGGGATGAAAAAAAATGATTTTTTTTAATACTTCAAACTAGATTCAAATATGTTCTGAATGTGATGAAAAATATATATGTTTTTCGTTATGAAAACTATATATGTTTATCATTATGAAAACTCAAATTAATATGATTATTGAAAAGCATAATCTTGATATTCCTCAATTATTCAATTCAGACTCCTGCTGGCACCTCCTTCCGACTTTCCATAATGCCCTGGGCTCTGCTGTCGCTAATGAGTCATTACGACAATCGTCATTCACTCACTCACTCACAACCGTCTGCAATTTTTCTTTTTTTCTTTTTCAAATTCAATATTTGATTCTCATTCGCCTCCTTGATGTTGATTCACATAGTTGTTGTTGTTGCTTTTATCTTATTGTTATTCACATTGTTGTTATTATTGTTCTTCTTGTTTTTGTTTTTGTTTATATAAAGCAAGCATTAGACTCTTCTCAGCACAATAACTCATTCGTAATTTGCCGCAGCCTCCGTCGCCTTCAGTGGGCGGTCGACCTGCGTTCGCATCCAACATGCGGCGACAAATGTTGGCAACGCGAAAATCCGTTGCCCACTTCTGTTGGCGAACTGCGGGAATCAGCGGAAAACCGAACGGAGTTTTCTCAGACCATCGCACAGTGGGACAATGCAGAGGAATAAAGTGTTGCGATCATTTTCCAACACTCATTCCACGGTGCGGCGACAGTGAATTAAATTGTGTGCCGCATTAATTCCGAGCCATTTGGAATTAAGAACTGCAGCTAAAACGCTTTTGTTGGATTCTAACTAATGGCAGCGCCGCCGGTGCGCAGCGTTGCCACATCATGTGCTCTGTTGTGTAGCGTTGTGTGGTGTGGCCGCGAACGGATTTGTGTTGCGACGTGTGGGTTTTATTTATTATTTGCATAAAAAGATGTGATTTCCAACAAAATCGACAAAACTAACAACAACCATAACATCAACAACAAAGACAACATCAACAATAAAAACAACATGAACAATGACAACAACAAAACTTATTTATTGTTGTGCTGGTGATGGTTGGGCTTAAGGTTTTTTCTTAATTTTTGACAAATCGCCGAATTAATTGCAAAACACTTTTATTTTCGCGATTCGAATGCGGTTCGAAACGCTCCTCCCTCCCTGGTCCCCGCTCCTCGCCCCCTTGGACACCCATGGCCGGATGACTAACGCCCGGGCGCACATTTGTTGCCCGCAATTGACAGAAGGTCGCCGGCGAGTCAAATAGAACAGAAACAATAAAACAAACCTACATTTCACACAATGCCGACAACATCTGTAACAATGGCAGCAACATCGCCATCAACTTGTTGCCACAACCTTTGCAGCATTAGCAAAAAAATTATTGACAGCAATAAAGACATTCGAATGGAAGCAAAAAGAAAATACAAGTTTCCAAAAAGGAAGTAAACATGCGAATGAACAGTAAAAAAAATTAAAGAAACAAAGAAATCGAATAACAAATATGTGAAAACAAAGAAATCTAATCAAGTTCGTTGCCTAAGTCTTTTGTTTTGTTCCTCACAATTTTTATAATTTTTTTTTTTTTTGCAAATTTTATGTCTCAATTGCATTTCCACACATGTTGCAAACATTGTTGTTGTTGTCATTGCGTTTGCCCAAAAATTTATTGCTTGCTAATTTGTTGTCGTTGTTGCAGTCGGACGATCAGTGTTGTTGGTATTTTTGTTGTTGTCTCTGATCTGATTGTTGTAGTTATTGTCGCTGTGTTGTAGTTGTTCATGTTTCGTTGTGGTCGTGTTGTTCAAAAAGAAACTCATTTGCATATGTTTTTTCGTTAATTTCTTTTTTTTCTTGATTTAATTTCATTTTCTGTTGCATTCGCTGGCAACAAACATACAAAAACAACAACAACAACTCTACTGTCGCTGGAGCATTTTAAGTGCATTGTTGTGTGTTGCATTGGCGTACGTGTGTGTGTGTGTGTGTGCGTCACTCGATGGCAACAACTTGTCGCCATCGCGGCTGACAACAATTTCTGTCGCAATCAAAATATCTAATTTCCCGCTGGAGTGACAAGGGTCAGCAGTAACGACAACGACAAGGATAGCGAAGATCAACGATAGCGACAACGATGACGACAACGATGCCGACAATTATGGCGACAACCATACCGACGACGACGATGACGACAACGATACACTCAGTGATCGACCAAGGATCCCGACACAGTGTTTGCGTGTGTTGGATGCTTGGTGTTTGCATGCTTTTAATTAGCGCTGCGAGTTATTTGGCGCAAATGGCTTGTGTGGGCGTGTGAGTGTGCGCCACATGCGTCTTTGAGACTTGGCGTTCGAGTTTGCGAAAGGTATTGGCTAAAATGAGATCTTCGTGAAAGGTATAAAAAGAATGCTTCTTGAGGGACATCTGGTAATTTTCATGAGCGCCAGGAAATCCTGCTGACGATCGAACTGATGATCACAAGCATTTGTATTCATTCTGTAGATGACTCAGAATCACTCATCAAATTGAAAACAATTTTTAATTTCTTATATAAAACACTTAAGAAGCAAACTCAAGCTCAAACTCAGGCATCATGTTTGTCACCGGAGTCCTTTGTTACCCCAATGATTTCAATTTTAAAGTGGTCACCACACGAAAAACAACAAAGCAGCTTTTAACAAAAACAACAAAAGCATCTGGCAAAAACAACGAACTGAAGGAGGAACAAGAAGTGAAGAAGACAAATCAACTTTCATTTTTCATCCGAAATGAAAACGAAAATGTTTCAATTTCAAAGCCGCACGAAACTAATTTATGACACTGAGACGAGACGAGAGGCAGGCATTCCTTGTGGGCCCCGGAGCTTCATTAAGACGAAGCATAAATTGTAGGTGGCTGTCGCAGCAGAGTCACTAACACAACAACACAACAACTTCTTCCACGAGCACAAACAGAACCACAGACAACAACACAACCTCCACTGATCGAACGATGCCACGAGATTTGATCGTGAAAAAAGTCAACACTGAAAACAAAACCGTGGCGCGTGATTTTCGATGTCGATGTCGTTGTTGTTGAGGATTTTAATTCTTTTTTCATCGGGTCATCGAAATCCTTTCAGGTGTAAATTTAATCTACACATTTATGAGCATCATTAACAAGCGACGATGCGACAGATAGGGTCGCGGAGGCGGCAGCAACAACGCCAATCGATACAACAACACGGTCCGAGGCAACTGCGGTCTCGACCTGGAGTCGATGGCATTCTGGGGAATGTCTGGCCGGGTCTGGCCTGGGTCTGAGCGGGTCGCTTGGCAGAGCTGAAGGCATTTAAATTGCTATAAATTAATGCGCGGCTATTAGCGTCGCTGACATCGGGCGCAAAAATTCATAAATTCTCAGATTTTGGCAATGGACACTGCGACAACAACAACAGCAACCAACATCAATAACAACAACAACTGTATTAACCACCACAGCAACAATAATCACAACATGCGAGAAAACAAACACACGCGTTGCACGAAACACTTATTTATTGATATTGTTGTTTTTCATAAAATATTTTATTTTTTTCTTTATAATTGCAAAATGTTCATCAATCAATTGATTTATATATTTATTAACATTTTCTATGAATATTGTTTGTATTTCTAATTTTATTCCAATTTTATTTTTGTTCCTCTTTCCATGTCATAATAATTTGTGTTTCTCAATAATTAAAAGATTTAATAATTTGTTGTTTCCTAAACAAATTGGGGTCATTCGGATTCCGAGAGATCTTCACAAATTTATTTCTTCGTCAATTAGTGCAGTGAAAAATTAAATAATCGCATTTTTGAGCGGCTTCCAAATGGATTCTTTCGGGATTAAAAACATGGCTCCACCGAGCGAATTTGTCAAACGCAATTAACGATTGGCGGAGTCGTTCGAGGAATTTCGAAAATATTGTCTAATTAAAGCGCTCTCCTTGAGCTTGAAATATGATTCGGTTTTGAATCGGTTTCCTTTATTTCTGTCGTCGATGTTTTTGCTGCGCTAGAGATGAAGTAATTCCTGAGAGGATTACGTGGCAAAGTTTCAAAACGCGATTAGAAATGAAAGACTAAGAAATTTAAAGCCAACTTTGTATACTATTTTCAGCAGGATTTCAATTCGCAATATATTGGAATTGTACATATATCTGCAGATATGTTCGAAAAACTTTGTCTGAAATATTGTCTCATTTTTCAAATCCAAAGAACGGCTTCTTCCCAGATTAGCCTGATTCCCACAGTCGATCTCGGCGCGCTTGACGAGCAAAAAATCCACAGACATGGGCAGAAAATCTAAAATTTTTAATCTTCTCGCGACACGTGCGTAGGCGCTTTAAAAGCCAATTCCGTTGACGCAAAGCACATCGGAAGTGCTTTGCGATAAACGCAATGGGGGAGCTACAACGGCAATGGCAATAGCAACAGCAATATCAACAGCGACGACAACGCCAGCCGTAAAATCAACAACCAACAATATTTGCAACAAGACAAACCAACAGCAACAAGAAGCAGAGGCTGCAGCCACTGTGCGGCAGTAGCTGAGACAAAATGGCGTATAAAATGTCTTGCAACCAACACCTCATCAATTTGCGTGGCACTTTAGTGCATCACAACAACAATTACTACAACAACAACCACTACTACTACTATAACAACAACATCTACTACAATAACAGCAGCATCAATAACACTCGACAAACAACGGCCACTTCAGCAACGACATCAAAACAATTACAACAACCATTGCGGCAACAACAATCACCGCTAGAGGAACAAGAAGAGGAGCCCAAAGTATGGGATGATAAATATCATGAATCCGAGACACAAACTTCGGGGGGGGAAAACTTGCGATTTGATTACTTTCGTCTCGTCGCTCATCGTCTGGCAACGCCAGAGTTTGAGTCGTCTCAACAGCGGGAGTTGCCATATTTATACGATTTGCTATTTTCTAATTCAAATCCGTCTGCAAATCTCGGCTGTCGATTATCATGCGAACCCAGATGACGATGACGACGACTGCGACGAGGATGATGTTGATGTTGATGTGGAGGACGAGGATGATGTTGCTGATGATGATGACGACGACGACGATGTTGTTGTTATTCGTCGACCGTTGTCTGTTGGTGTTCAACGTTGCAGATGGTGCCGCAGATAGAGACGACGATTACAACGATAGCCAAACATGGCTAATAAACCATTTTAGCCGCAGCCAAGTGTGGGTTGTCAATTGCAGGACAAGAGAAGAAGCTGAACACGAAGCGATGCAGATGCGTCGATCACATCGACTCGGGAGTGGGAGGAGTGGCAACTACCAAGGGCAAGGAGAAGAGGAAAGGGTGAAGGCGGCTTAAGCCGATCGTAATCAATTCCCAACACACATGCTGCATACACTTATGGTTTACTTGAATATGAGAAATCAATTACGAATCTCTTTGGACGCCGTTAACAACTGCGAATGGTTGTTATAGTTGCTGTTTTTGTTATTTTCAATAAACCTAAATCATCACTGAAGAGTGGTTTTTGCAATTAGACTTGTACACAATTTCTGTTGTTGTTGTAGTTATAGTGTTGTTCGCGAATTTACGACTCAATTGAGAAATAAGTCAAAAATTGCATTAAAACGCACAACCCACGCATCAATCGAATTTCACGAGCATAAATTCGTTCGCATTGACATTTTCTAATCAAACCGTAAATGGCAAAAATATACATCAAGTCAAAAACACAAACTCACAAAAGCAACTTTTGAGAATCGAAATCGAATTGAAATGTGTGTCTGAAGTCTTTTGTTTTGACATCTGTGCAGCCTCGAGCCTGAGTTTGAATTTCCTGTGAAAAATCCAAGGTGCATCTGCTCCTCCCCAGTATGCGACGTTCGCACCCCGAATCATTCATCATTTTTGCACTTTTTCTTCTCCTCCTCGGCTTGTCCACAAATTGCCAACAAATTGCGCGTCGGGTCGCTGCAACAACCCCTCATTATTGCTAATTCCTCCTTGCGGAGCAACCAGAAATTGTCGTCGATCGGTCTGCTCGTCGTCTGCGGTTCCCTCCCTCGTCGACGCAGCAGTCTCTCAGGCGGTCCCTCGGCCGTTCACAGATCGACGCCGCCTCCAGAGACCGACCAAACGCACTGCGCTCTCATTGTCGGCTCCAATCGACGTGGTTCCGTTGAAGACGAAGTCGAGACCAGCGACGTGGTCCGCATCCAAATCGATGTCGGAGCCGGTGTCGACATCGCAGATGAAGTTGAAGTCGGAGTCAAGACGTCGACCTGCGTTCATATTTAAGCCACCCGAGCCTCGGGGGCAGGAAGTCTCCGTAGGCTCAAGTGAACCCCAACATTGAGGCTCGGTGCCTTCCGCCCCCCGTGCCATCGATTCGGATCGGATCATGGATGATGTAAATAGACGGCGACGCGCATCGTTTGAGGCAGCGACCGTCGGGGTCGATCGGCCATTCCTGCCAACTGCATCCTTAATAAAAACTAAAAAAATATAAAGTGCAAACAATAAATAAAAACTAAAAACAAATATAAAAAGTAAAAACAATAAAACAGAAAACAAAAATCAGGCAAAATAAACTGAATATAATCGCCAATTGTTGATCTTCTGTCGATGCGGTCGTTCAAGGAGTTATTGTTATTGTTGTTATTCCTGATGTTGTTATTGTTTTTCATTTTGTTGTTGTTGTTGCCGCACATGCACCTTAATGAATTTGTGTCGGAACGTCGGCGAAGGACCACCAAGAGCCTGACTCTCGTCCCGAGATGCAAAAACGTTCTCCTATGCGCAGTGGGTGTAGCGACAGAACGAGCGACGCACAGTGGGACCATGCGGCGAACTTCCCATGGCTCACGGATTGCGTCTCCAAGCACACTGCGAGCGATGCTTTGTCCCACTGTGCGAAGACTCGCGCAAACAATTAAAGATTTCATTTCGTTGATAAGAGAAAATGTTAATCTTGTGCTAAGAATTCATTCATTTCAAGAGCTCGATATTAAGCGAAGCCCTCAAACACACACACACAAACTCAGAAGGCGCACACATGGAGCGACAGACACTTGGACTGACATAAAGAAAGACAGATAGGCATAATGACAGACAGACAGAAAGACATGAAGGCAGGCAAAAAGACAGAGAGAGAGAGAGCGACTGACTCTGACTCTGAATGGAGGAAGCGCCAGGGAGATACTAACTCAGCGGACAAAAAGACAGACAGAAAGATATGCAGAGAGCCATAACGATCCAGCCGAGCCAGGAGGACGACGAAAATCGAAGGCGGTGAAAAACTGAAAGATACATAATTTCAATGCCGCAGATACGGACACATCTGATGTACACAAAGGAGATAATTTGTATATCTCATCGGGGCCGCACGGCGATGCCAGAAGTGTCCATTGTCTTGTCGACTGCGCTGGCTGGAGGAAGAGGAGGAGCAGGAGAAGGAAGACGAGGACAAAGAAGGATCAAAGACAAGAGGTGGGTCGACCAAAGGGGCCGTTAGAGAGAGAAGTGGGACCAAGAGGAAGAGGAAAATCCAATGAGGAAACAAATTGTGGCGATCCGGACACCGGGGAGCATAAAAAAGTTCCGAGATCGAGGAGAAGGCAAAATCGACGGGGGGGGGGGGGCGATCATAGACGGAAATCGAGAATCATGTCCAGAAATCGAAAGAGAACGATAATGGCCAGAAATCGAAAGAGAACGATAATGGCCAGAAATCGAAGGAGGAAGATCATGAAGAAAAGATAGATGGAGGCACCAAAAATTATAATCGTGAGGTTTGCGACGAACATCAGCAAAGAAGAACGGAAACTAGATGATGATCAGCATTAGGCAAGAGGAAGATAGGAAGATAAGCGTTTGTTTGAGGAAATGTGTCCCCTACACGGAATGAAGATGCTGTAGCAAGATCTTTTGTTACCGACATTTCTTCGAGATCCTAAATCAATCGATGGAGTCGATGGAGGGATGCAGGGACCTCGACCGGTATGTAGTGGAAGCGTCCACTCGATGGATGGCTAAGCTCAAATATTATGTAACGCAGCTACAACAACAATAAAACAACAACCACTACAACAACAATAAAACAACAACCACTACAACAATAAACTGAATGGACGATAACTTTCTTTTGTCTTTTTGTTGATTTTCCCTCTGGATGTTTGATCTTGCTTTCGTTGTTGTTGTTTATTATTATTATGGTTGCTTTTATTGATGTTTTTGTTATTGTGGATGCTGTTGTTGTTATTGATGTTTGTTGTTATTTATATTTTTTTGTTATTGATGCTTTTGTTGTTGTTGCCATCGTTTGTTAACTTTGGCAAATTGCTGCGGCAAAACCGTTGCCATGGATCCTCGTCCGATCCGACGATACCACAGGTACAACTACTGCATTCACCTCCTCCAACTTCTCCACCCCCACATCCTCCTCAGCTACCTATCTAACTCCCTACCTAACTCTTTCCTCTCCTCCTACTCCTCCATCCATCGATCGATCCTCGCTCCAGTCGATCCTCTCGATGGCTTCGGGAATCATTGCAAATAATAGAGATTTTCCCCAATGATTTGGTCAAAGCAATCGATTTGCTGGTGATGCGCGGTCAGCCTCGTATGGCGACTTTCATCGTCTTGTGTGGCTCGTTGCAGTTTCTATTGTTGTTGCTGGTCTCCTGTTGCCCGTTTCTGTTGCTCGTCTAAGCCTAATATTGTTTCTAATATTTATCATTAGCCGCAGTTGCTTTATTCGTTTTTAATGCAAATTATTATTCCGTTCCGCTCTTTGTTCGTTCCGTTCCTCTCGCTCCCTCACACCCTCTCACTCTCATGTCCATTCTCCTTCTCGTAATTTTTTGTAGGTTGGCGAGTATTTTAAATGAGCTTCAAATAAAATTAATGAATCGGCGGGGATGGTAAATTGTTTGCTAGCAACAACAACAACAACAACAATAAAATCAACATCATTGAATAAACAATCGAAACATCTGGGAGTTGAAAGTGTAGGAAAGAGATAACAACAAAAGATGACAATAACAACAAGAACAACAAATGACTGTCATCATCATGTTGGATCGTAAAAACATCGAAATTGAATCAAGACGACAATTCGTGTAACTACAGCCACAGCAACGGCAGCAGAAACAACTCGACGACGAGTAGAAAAACAGCAGCATCAAATACGCCAACAACAACAAGAACAAGAACAACAGTATAACAACAACAATATAAAGAAGTCAATACAAGTGAAGTGAACTTCACGACCCGCGAAAAGTCTGTTGTCGACAACACTAGGAGTTGCTGCTTCTGCTGATGACTTCTCAGAGCTTCTCGGAATTTACAAGCAACATTTCTAAAAAACAAGCAACGATATCATTAATAACAAAGATCATCATGGTTGGAACGATGATCATCATCGATAGGACTAATGAAATGATTATCTACTTAATTATGATCTTCTGTTCTAAAAATGAGAGAGAAAATAGATAAAACATAGAGATTAGTTGCATGTTCATTATGTTTTTGACAAAGGATGAAATGATGAATCCGAATTATAAAAAAATATGTAGTTCGAAAATGAAGTTCTCCTCTCTATCACCTCTATGACCTATTAAAAATATCATTGAACTATCCGAAGATTTTAGAGGAGCCCAAATCTCCAAAAATATTTTAATCCTCCATGGAACTCAATGAACTGCTGCATGTTCCTATAAAATTCCACCTTGCCCATACAGAACACTGATACACTTGATTATAAATTCCTTCATAATAGGCTTTTGCATGAGCATCTGTCTAAAAATGTGTATTTTCAAATAGGTTTGAAATATCGAAATGTTTCTTGAGCTCTTTCTCTACTTCGCGATCTTTTCCGCATCATGGGCTCTAAAGCCATGCGACAACGAGCTGTGCAACAACGCTGCCGTGTGTCTGATGCAGGGGTCGGAACCGAGCTGCGATTGCGTCGGAACCGAGAACTTCAAGGGATCCAGGTGCGAAGAGATGGTGAAGGACAACTGCGCGAAGGCCGCCTGCTTGCAGAGTGCTCCATGTGAGAATTTCCTCGGTCAGTTCAACTGCCAGTGTCCGAAGGGGTTCTTCGGGCAGAAGTGCAAATATAACGACAGGGTGCTCTTCACGCGAGTCTATCTCCATTACAACCGGCTCGCGGTCTACGGCGAGGAAGAGAAGTTTCTCATAGTCCTGGAGACACTGGGCGACGTCAAGTTCACTACGGAGCTGTTCATCCCGACCGTCGTCATCGATGGCTTCGTGTGTGAGCCACACGCGCCCCAGTACAAGGACGTCTTCAAACAATCCAACGATCTACGCGACTTGGCCAAGGGTCTGGGCCTGCACCACAGCGAGAAGATCCCCTTCAACAAGGGCTACTACCACGTGAGCAGCGGACGCTTCTGGGAGGCCGGCCTGTTCCGCATCGAAATGACCATCAGCGGGTACGGGACGCAAGTGAATGACCTCTACTACCAACAGAAATTCAGCCTCCGCGTCTATCGCCCGGAGGAGTCGCCCTGCTCACCCGTGGTCATCTTACCGCGATGCAGCCAAGTGAAGCCGTTCCTCTACATAGACAGAGCCCAGTACTACACCATCGAGCCGCTAGTTCAGAAGCGCTGCTTCAGCAACTCCCTAATCGTCTACAAGTGGTCCGTCATGAACTACGTCGGCACAGGTCAGACCACAACCGTGATGGACCCCAAACTATCGGCTACATTCTTTCTCGTTTCAGTCTTCCTTCATCATTTCCCCCCGATCAACAGCTCTTTCATGAAGATCCCACCGTATCGCTTGTGGTTCGACTACCAAGATGAATACCCCAATGTGTACCTGATACGCGGCGAGGTGCGTGAGATCATGGACGACACATGTCTGAGTACCATCATCCGGGTGAGTCATACCGCAGCGCTTCTCTACATCCACCTGAGGATTCTGATTTGACGCGTTTATAGTGTTACGTCCTGGCGATTTCCAAGGAGTCGAAGGCGCACATCTTGGGCGGTGACGAGCGAGAGGTGAGTGGGTCGGAGCCCATCGTCCTGGACGGCGGCATCAGTCGCAACCTGGACTTTCCGCCCGATGGCGACCAGCATCTGCTGTACTTTTGGGACTGTGAGTCCGGTGATGACAAGGACAACAGGCACTGTCGCCCTCACATGGGCACAGGTAGGAAGCTCTCTTCGATCTGACGACCATACAATTATCCGATCTCGTCTCATCCAGAACCTCAGCTGCATTTGCCTTCCGGGAGACTTCGTTCAGGAAAATCGTACACCTTCACGCTGAAAATAAAATCGAAGATAAACGAAAACGTTGCCGACCAGTTCCAACAGGTGGTTCGTGTCGTGCCAGAGCGAGTTCTTCAGTTGAACATAAAGTGCTTGGAGAATTGTCACAGCGATAAGTTCAACCCGTCGAAGAGCGTTCACCTGAAAGCCGAGTGTCGCAACTGCGATAAGTGGGACGAGCTGACGACCTACGCATGGACCAGAGACGGTGAGACCATCGGCGACTCGGAGCACGTTATCTTCAAGCCGCCGGACCAGGACGTTATCATCATCACATTGAATGCGGAGCAGGCCGGACAAAAGGGAAAGTTCCAGCTCACTCTGCGGAAGAACAGCCCACCCAGTAATGGCAATTGCAAGATTCAACCAAAATCGGGTGCAGAGCACGAGACGGAGTTTAAAGTAGTATGCATCAACTATTGGGACTTGGATCAGCCTCTGTGGTACGAGTACGTGGGGAACAATCTGGTCCTAGATAAAACGGGTAATTCCGAGGTGAGGTTGCATCTGCCAGCGATGAGCGCCCTCAAGATCAGAATCTGCGACTATCTCAATACCTGCGCGGATAACGAGCTCGCGGTTGATGTGTCGCCACTGACGGTACCGCAGAACCTCAAGGAGCTGAAAGATTTCCTGAATCGAGATGAGAACAACCTGCAGAAGTTGTTCCATGACGGAAAGGTGCAACAAGCCTTGGTCCTGGCAGACGCGCTGCTGCGTGGGGCAGCCTCGATGGACACCGCGCAACTGGTCATGGACCAGATGCAGGACTTCCACCCGAACACCCTGCTCGAGGTGGAGCAGTTCACGCGGATCACCGCCAACTTGATGAAGCCCATGCAGCCCCTGGACAACCGGAAGGCGGCCCTCTTCTCGCAGTTCTTCGCCAAGATGGCCGACGGCTTCGAGACCCTCATCCGCGATGGCGACGTGCGCGACCTGAAGGTTGAACCCTACCAGGCCATCACCACCGAGATCCTGGACATGTTGACGGAGTTCACGGTGCCCCTAGAGAAAGTGCCGATTGTGCAGACCGAGCACGGGGTCTACGACGCAGAAGACCCACTCAAGGAGACCTATCCGGACTTCGTAGACTTCGACGAGACGGTGCTGCCGCGCATCAACAACTGGCTGATGGCCACCGAGGAGCTGAACAGATGCATCCACTATCTGGGCTTCATGGCCGCCCACGTTCACGAGCCCGAGGGGGAGCCGTTCGAGCTAGAGCGCAAGGACCTCCACATGAGGGTATTCGCCACCGAGTCCCTGGAGCAACAAGACTTGCAGAGTGCCGACAAGAACATTGTCGTCAAAGTGCCTCAGGAGACTATGGGCGAATTGAGGCTGACGACAGACAGCGACGCGTTGTTGTTCCAAGTGGTCACCCTGCAGGCGAACCCCTTCTGGTGGTATCCGCACATGCAGCCCGTGTCGACAGGGATCCTCTACTTCTCCGTCTGCAGCGACCAGATGCAGCCGGGCCACCCTTTGTCCCTCGGGAACTACATCGATTTCACCATGCAGCTCCTGCCGGAATCGGCCCAGAACCAGGCCACGACCACCGCGGGGTACATCAACAATGCCCAGTCGATGGTGGTCTACTACGCCGAGATGCCGATGAACTCCATTCTTGAGGTGACCTTTCAGCAGCCGGCAGTGGACCTGAAGGTCATGGTGAGCCTGAAGGAACCTCCGCGCGGCTACGAACTGCTCCGGTCGACTAAGGTCGTGTCGGCCCAGTCTGACCACGCCGTGTTTATGATAGTCAACAACCTGAACATCAACACCCGCGGATTCGTGGCCGTAATGATGGCGGGAAGCGACATAGTGGATCGCCTGACCTTTGACTTCACGATGACGCTGCACGAGTGCATCACGTGGGCGGTCCTCGACGGCGACCCCCAGTGGACGACCTCCGGGTGCCAGCCGGTCCTCGACTCGCCCACCGCCTCCGGGGACAAACTGCATTGTCGCTGCAACCACTTCTCCGTCTTCGCGGGCCGGAAGATGTCCCTCACCGCTATCGTGGCGCCCGTCGACACGGTTCTGCTGGAGAGCATCCCTATCAATTGGCACATGGTGGGCTGCTACCTGACCTCGGCAGGTGTCTTCGCCTCCTTCGTCTGGCTCGCATATCGAGGTCTTAGGTCCGAAGCGGTTGACCCCAATCGACTACTCATCGAAATATCCGATAGCGATGCCTTGAAGGAGTTCAACATCGAGGTTCGCATCCGCACAGGCGGACACTGCCACGCGGGCACCACGGCCAACGTGCATCTGAGTCTGACCAGGCGTGATGGGGTCTGGCGCAAGTTCATCATCTACCAGAACCCCGAGTGTCCTCGACTGCGTCCCAACTCCACGTGCAGCGTGCGGCTGCCCCTGACCACCGGCGAATTGGGGCCGAACGTCATGCGGCTGAAGGTGGCGCACGACGGCGCAGGACGGTATCCCTCGTGGTTCTGCCACACTATCGAGGTGGAGGACTTGCGAACCGGGAAGCAGACCACGTTCAAGCCCCGCCAGTGGATCACCACGAAGCCCGTGGATGTGGAGGAGACGACGGAGAACTCCGACGGTCTCTTCATTAAGTTCAAGGAGCACCTCGAGATCCTGTTCATCAACTGGTTCGGCTTCCAGGCCGTCGCGGGGCCCTGGCAGTGCGGCAGCGACCAGTACAACCGCAGCGAACGCACCCTGATCTGGCTGGTGAAGGTCGCCGTCTCCGTCTCCATCGTGGCTTGCTTCTACGGCCGCACCACTTTGGAGACCTACGAGCATGAACGCGAAATCTACCACCACTTACATATCAATCCGGTCGAGATCGCCCTCCTGGCTGCCTCCTGCTTCCTGGCTAGCACCCTGGTGCAGGGCCTTCTCTCCCGCTTCATCCTAGACAATAACATTCAATAGATGCAATTCACTTAATTCATAACTGTTGTAGAGAGTAATAAATATGTTTTCTTCTAATTCACGCATAGTTTATTTCTGAGGGCTCACCACCAGAGTTATCTTCGAATTTTACTGCAAACGTAACGAAAATATTGTATTACAGTGTATTACGATCCCCTCAAAGCATAACATAACATAAGACAATTGACAGCCAATTTCTTTCAAAATAACTTTAATCTCACCCTCTCACGGCTAAACGAAGAGAGATAGACCGATTCAAGCTTAATCCATAAGTACCTAAAAAAAGGCAATATTTTTTTTTCTATTTGCTCTTCGCGGACTTACAGTGGCTAAAGTTCTCATCCGAATTAAACCGTAACTCCTTAAAAAAATTGCAAAAGGACTCGCACTTCATCTCCGCAGTGAAAATCCAGAGCATTCCGATAATACCGAGTAGTTTCTTCATATATTCGTAATTTTTTGAATGGAGCAACATGTCGTTTTAAATCAGAATAAATTTTAATTCATAGTATTTTTTGTCTATAAGTCGACATTTTTAAGGCAGGATGTTTCTTGTATTGTTGCTTTTCTTTTCGATTGTTACCTCATCCTGGGGCCAAGAACGTTGCGACAATAAACTGTGCAATTACGAGGCCGTGTGCGAGTTACAGGGCTCAACGCCTAAGTGTAAGTGCGTCGGTTACGGGTGGTACTTCAAAGGACCTAGATGTGAAGTGATAACACAGAAGTGCGATAGAACAAGCTGTAATAATGGTGCCACATGCGTGAACACAATAAATGGCTTTTACTGCACGTGTCCTAAGTGGTACCACGGAGAGAATTGCGAGCTGAAAAGTACGACCAACGAAGACTTCTCGCAAATGTATATGCACTATAATCATCTCGCGGTATACGGGGAGCAGCAAAAGTTCCTCATAACATTCGAGTCCCTGGTCGATGAAACGACGCTGACGATGTTTACCGCAAGCTATTTTATTGATGGTTTCAACTACGGAAGTGATGAGCCCGATCGTGTTCAGCACTCCACCGATCTCAGAAGCTTGGCCAAGAATCTGGGCCTGCACCACGCCGACGAGATGCCATTCAACAGCGGCTACTATCACGTCAGCAGGGTGCGCTTCTGGGAGGTCGGCACTAAGTCCATCATATCCAAATTTCAATACGGTCCACACTCCTACGAAGATAATTTCTATATCCATGTGTATCGACCCGAGTTGTTGCCCTGCACGCCCGTTGCCATTGCACCGCAATGCATGTACGCCAAGTCGCCCATCCACATCGTGGACAACACCCAGTACATCACCATCGAGCCGATGGTGATGCAGCGCTGCTTCAACACCTCGCTCATCACCTACAGGTGGTCCGTCATGGACCTCCGCGGCACAGGTGAGACCATGACCATTGTGATGGACTCCAGCCCATCTGCATTCATTATCTGACCGCATTTCAGTGTTCCTTCATAAGTTCCCAATGACCAATAGCGCAGTGCTGAAAATCCCTCCGTACGCAATGTGGTTCGACTACGATGAAGAGTTCAAGAGCGAAACCTTCGCTCATGTCTACATGATACGCGGCGAGGTCCGGGAGAACTTCGGAAACATATGCCTGGGCAGCGTCCTCCGGGTGAGACAAACGCCTCGCCTCCACTCCACTCCACATCCAGCTGATTTGACTCCCCTTTGCAGTGCTATGTCTATATTGATCCCAAGCGCTCCAAGGCGCACATCGTGGGCGGCAATGAGCGAGAAGTGACTGTGTCGGAGCCCATCGTCCTGGACGGCGGCAAAAGTCGCAACCTCGCCTTCTCTCCCGATGGGGATCAGCATCTGCTGTACGTTTGGAACTGCGAGTCAGAGGATGACAAACACAACAAGGACTGTCGCCCTCACATGGGCACAGGTTAGCGATTCCTATATTATTTTTTTCATTAGCTATAGATTAGTGATATCTATACGAAGATTCCTAATATTGGTATATCGAAATTTTGGGACGTTTTAAAGGATGAGGCAGAGGGTAAATGGTTTCTGATCAAGGTAAGCATGCTCCGAGAAAAGTTTAACCACGGAAAATAAATGCGCCCTATGCAATCCTAACCACCTATGGCCTAAGCATGCAAACCTCGGAAATTTGTGATGTTGACCCTGATGAGACTCCATTCAACCTCTTCCTATCCTCTTAGTTTTATAGCTTAATATTTAATAGCTACTGCATATATGATTAGCATACAATTATCCGGTCTCACCATCGTCCAGAAACTCAGCTGAACTTGCCCGCCGAGAGTCTTCGCATAGGAAAAACATACAACTTCACCCTAAAGATTGAATCGAAGATATCCAACAGTAGAGACCAGTTCCAACAGTTGGTTCGTGTATTATCCGAAGAAGTTTTTCAGTTGAACGTTAAGTGTCTGGAAAATTGTCAATGTGACAAATTCATCCCGTCGAAAAATATTCACCTAAAGGTGGAGTGTCTCAATTGCGAGTCAAACGAATTGTGGAAGAAGATTTGGTGGTACACATGGACTATGGACGGCATGGAAATCGGCAGCGAGGAGCACTTGAACTTCAAGGCTCCGGACCAGAAAAATATCATCATCGAGGTTAAACCGGTTTCAATGGGTGGAAACGGCAAATTCTTGCTAACTCTGCAGAAGAATACGCCTCCTAGTCGTGGCGAATGCTCGATCGAGCCAGAGACGGGAGTAGAGTATGAGACAGAGTTTAAAGTAGACTGCGAGAATTACTGGGATGAAGATGAACCTCTGTGGTACGAGTATATTGGGAATAATCTAATTTTAGATCGGACGGCGAATTCCGTAGTGAAATTGCATCTGCCAGAAATGAAAGCTCTGAAGATCAGAATCTGCGACGATCTGGAAACCTGCACGGAAAAGGAGCTCGCAGTGGTTGTGGTTGGCCTGCCGGTGCCAAAGAAACTCCAGAAGCTGAAGAGCGACCTGCAGAAGTTGTTCCATGACGGAAAGGTGCAAAAAGCCTTGGTCCTGGCAGAAGCGTTGCTGCGTGGGGCAGCCTCGATGGACACCGCGCAACTGGTCATGGACCAGATGCAGGACTTCCACCCGAACACCCTGCTCGAGGTGGAGCAGTTCACGCGGATCACCGCCAACTTGATGAAGCCCATGCAGCCCCTGGACAACCGGAAGGCGGCCCTCTTCTCGCAGTTCTTCGCCAAGATGGCCGACGGCTTCGAGACCCTCATCCGCGATGGCGACGTGCGCGACCTGAAGGTTGAACCCTACCAGGCCATCACCACCGAGATCCTGGACATGTTGACGGAGTTCACGGTGCCCCTAGAGAAAGTGCCGATTGTGCAGACCGAGCACGGGGTCTACGACGCAGAAGACCCACTCAAGGAGACCTATCCGGACTTCGTAGACTTCGACGAGACGGTGCTGCCGCGCATCAACAACTGGCTGATGGCCACCGAGGAGCTGAACAGATGCATCCACTATCTGGGCTTCATGGCTGTCCACGTCTACCGGCCAGACGGGATACCGTTCGAGCTGGAGCGCAAGGACCTCCACATGAGGGTAGTCGCCACCGAGTCCCTGAATCGTCAATGGTTTCAGATTGCCAATGGGGGTGTGGATGTCACGGTGTCCGAGGAGACTATGAGCGAACTGAAGCAGACGACGCACAGCGACGCGTTGTTGTTCCAAGTGGTCACCCTGCAGGCGAACCCCTTCTGGTGGTATCCGCACATGCAGCCCGTGTCGACAGGGATCCTCTACTTCTCCGTCTGCAGCAACCAGATGCAGCCGGGCCAGCCCTTGGCCCTCGGGAACCACATCGATTTCACCATGCAGCTCCTGCCGGAATCGGCCAAAAACGAGCCCGCGACCACCGCAGGCCACATCGGCAAGACCCAGTCGATGGCGGTCTACTACGCCGAGATGCCGATGAACTCAATCCTGGAGGTAAACTTCCAGAAGCCGCCCGTCGACCTGAAGGTCATGGTGAGCCTGAAGGAACCTCCGCACGGCTATGAGCTGCGCCGGTCGGCCGACATCGTGTCGGCCCAGTCCGGCCACGCCGACTTCATGCTGGTCAACAACCTGAACGACAACACCCGCGGATTCGTGACCGTGATGGCGGCCGAGGGCAACATGGCCGAGCGCCTGACCTTCAGCTTCACGATGACGCTGCACGAGTGCATCACGTGGGCGGTCCTCGACGGCGACCCCCAGTGGACGACATCCGGGTGCCAGCCGGTGCTCGACTCGCCCACCGCCTCCGGGGACAAACTGCATTGTCGCTGCAACCACTTCTCCATCTTCGCGGGCCGGAAGATGTCCCTCACCGCTATCGTGGCGCCCGTCGACACGGTTCTGCTGGAGAGCATCCCCATCAATTGGCACATGGTGGGCTGCTACCTGACCTCGGCAGGTGTCTTCGCCTCCTTCGTCTGGCTCGCATACCGTGGTCTGAGGTCCGAGGCGGTTGACCCCAATCGCCTAGTCATAAAAATCTCCCATCGCGATGCCTTGAAGGAGTTCAACACCGAGGTTCGCATCCGCACTGGCGGCCAATGCCACGCGGGCACCACGGCCAACGTGCATCTGAGTCTGACCAGGCGTGATGGAGTCTGGCGCAAGTTCATCATCTACCAGAACCCCGAGTGTCCTCGACTGCGCCCCAACTCCACGTGCAGCGTGCGGCTGCCCCTGACCACCAGCGAATTGGGGCCGAACGTCATGCGGCTGAAGGTGGCGCACGACGGCGCAGGACGGTATCCCTCGTGGTTCTGCCACACTATCGAGGTGGAGGACTTGCGAACCGGGAAGCAGACCACGTTCAAGCCCCGCCAGTGGATCACCACGAAGCCCGTGGATGTGGAGGAGACGACGGAGAACTCCGACGGTCTCTTCATCAAGTTCAAGGAGCACCTCGAGATCCTGTTCATCAACTGGTTCGGCTTCCAGGCCGTCGCGGGGCCCTGGCAGTGCGGCAGCGACCAGTACAACCGCAGCGAACGCACCCTGATCTGGCTGGTGAAGGTTGCCGTCTCCGTCTCCATCGTGGCTTGCTTCTACGGTCGCACCACTTTGGAGACCTACGAGCATGAACGCGAAATCTACCACCACGTGCACATCAATCTGGTCGAGATCGCCCTCCTGGCTGCCTCTTGCTTCCTGGCTAGCACCCTGGTGCAATGCCTTCTCTCCCGCTACATCCTCAACAATAAGAGGCTTTAGATGCAATGCTATAAATTGTTCACTTTATTCAATATTTATACTTTTATTTTTTCATTACTGTTGAGAGTTATTTGAATTTGTATTTAGATTCGAACTTGCTTATGAATTGGATTTAATAAAAATACAGACTCAGTCAGTGCCTCTAGGAGCCACTGGGAGTCCCGAAGCGCACTGACTTTGGCCTTGGCACATGATAAAGATAAAAAGGTATTCATTTACGTTTTATATATAGAAAGTGGTCGGGGTGGATTCAAAGAGCACCCTTATTCCACCCAGAAGCAGTCGACAAAACCGGTTTCCAGCGCGTGAGGTCCTTCCACGTTTAGCGAGGTTCATCATCTTATCATTGAATTCTTCCCTTAGTTAAGGGGACAGACGCCCTGCCAGATCTCGCCGAAGATGAGGTCGGGGGTGATGCGGACGGTCTTCTTGTTCACCTGAATGTTGCGCATGCAGCCCTTGAATGTCTTCTTCGTCTTGAGGCCAGGCGCCTTGTTGAAGGCCTGGTGACCGCCCAGGAAGAAGGGGCGGTTGGTGCGGGTCTGGGTGGAGCCCTCCTGGCCGACGCCGGGGTTGGTGCTGATGTAGTCCACCGAGATGGTGATGACGAACTTCGACTTCACCGCCTGCACGTTGCGCCACTTGCCGTCGCAGTAGCTGCCGTTGTCCGGCAACGTGTAGTTCGTGACCACGATGTTCTTCGAGTCCGACTTGACGGTGAACCACAGGCTGTTGTCGACCAGCTCGAGGATCATGTACGCGTTGCGGCCGTGGACCGAGAAGAGCAGGCCGTTGGGGTCGCGCGGCCGGAAGTCGAAGTTGATGCTGAAGTCGGTGCCGACGGAGAACTTGTCGAAGAGCTTCACGTAGCCGGTGTTCTGGTTGAAGAACAGCCCGTTCTCGACCTGCTCCGAGCAGGGCACGACGCCGTGCGCGGTCGGCTCCCGCTCCAGCGGCACCCCGTTCACCTTGATCTCGCGCAGGCAGCCGTTGTAGTAGGACATGTTGCCGCCCTGCTCGATGTTGCTCTTCACGTCGACCTCGATGTACTTGGGGATGCCGCCCACGTACACGGGGAACTCGACGATCATCGGGCGCGTCGAGCGCTCATCGACCTCGGTGGAGGAGTCCTGCTCGACGCTGTCGATGATCAGGCTGATCTTGCGGTTCGTCCGCACGAACTCCACCGTGTGCCACTCGCCGTCGTTGAACTCCGTCGACGAGGAGATGTTCGCCACGATCGGGCCCACGCGCATCTGGTGGTAGACCTTGCCGTCGCTCAGGTAGACCGCGATGAAGTCCGTGTGCCGCTTGTCCGCCGCGTAGAAGAGCAGCCCGCGCGGGTACTCGGTGCGGAACTGGAGGCTGACGTCGTAGTGCTTGCGCATCTTCACCGGCAGCGAGGGGATCTCGAGGCGCTGCTCGCGCATCGAGAAGAACCGGTAGCCGGCCTCGTTGAAGTCCACGTCGAAGTTCGGCTGCACGGGCAACTTGCACCGCGGGTCCTCCGGCTTCCTCGCCTCCGGCTGTGGACGCGGCTTCTGCGTCACCGGCACCGGGGGCAACAGGTCGGGCAATAAGTCGGGCTTCTCAGTGGTCGTCGTGGTAGTCGTCGTCGTTGTAGTCGTCGTCGTGGTGCTCGTCGTTGTGCTCGTGGTGGTTGTGGGGGTGGTGCTCGTGGTTGTGCTGGGCGTGGTCGTGACAACGGCCGGCCTCGTCCAAGGCTTCTGGGTGGCCGGCGTGTGGTGCATGTTGGTCTCGCCGAACGGATGCGGCAGCAGCTCGTTCTCGCCGCCCGGGAAGTACGCGGGCACCGAGGTTATGTCGTAGGCTGAGGGGGCAGGGAAGGGATCGTTAGGAGTCGATCTCAATGTGGTTGACTATTGATGTTACTCACCCAGGATGTCGTTGGGGCAGTTGTTGATGTTGCCGTTCTTCTTCTCGGTGCTGTCGGCGAAGTTGATGATCTCGCTGTTGATCGTCACGTCGCTGATGCAGCCCACGAAGTAGGCCAGTGTCGAGAGGGCGCCGCGCGGGGGGATGTAGTTGTCGGGCAGGCCGCCGAAGAAGACGTCGCCGGCGGCGATGTGCAGCGGCTCCGGCGGGAAGGAGAGTCTGCGAGAGAAAAATAAACGTAAGAATCGTAAAAATCACGCGGTTCCCAACTCACCGTTTGTCCTCCTCATCGTCGATGGACAGGCGCAGCTGGTTGCCGTCGTGGTGGACGGTGACCACGTGCTCCTCGCCGTCGTTCAGCTTGCGCATGTCCGACACCAACTCGCTGCCCATGCTGCGCAGCGTCAGGAACCCGTCGTCCAGGGTCAGTCCGATCGTGGAGCTCTGGTCGTGGTTGGCCGCGTAGAAGAGCACGCCGTCGCGTTGGCGCGTCTTGAACTTGAGGTTCACGTTCAGGTTGTTGTTCGACGAGATGTTCGTCTTGCGCAGGAAGCCGAACTCGTGCGGCGGATACGCGAGCACCGTGGAGAACTTCGCCGGGCAGCCGGGCTTCACGCCCACCGCGTGCACGTGCTGGCCGAGGTCGACGTTGTTGCCCGAGATGGTGACGTCGTCGATGCAGCCGTCGAAGTTCTGCTCGACGATCGCCGAGTGGTTGCGCTTGCCCGGGAAGCCGCCGAAGAACATGCGCTTGAAGGCCGGCATGTTCTCGTCGGCCTGGGGCGGCGCCTCCTCCTGGAAGATCAGCACGTCGTCGACCTTCAGGAGGCCGCGCCGGCCGTCGCGCTCGGCCACGACGCGATGCCACTCGTTGTCGTTGTAGCGGTCGTCGCCGCTGCCGCTGGAGACCATGTGGTCGCCCAGCTTGTAGCGGTAGTAGACGACGCCGTTGACCAGCTCGATCGACATGAAGTGGCTGCTGCGGCCGTAGTAGAAGAGTAGTCCGTCCTTGGCGTCCTTGGCGGCCTTGAAGCTGAACTGGATGCTGGAGCGGGTCTTGAAGTTGTACGGCGTGGCCTTCAGCGCCACGTAGCCGTTGCCGTTGAAGCGGTACCCGGTGGGCGGAACGTCCTCGCTGACCAGCTTGTTGCGCGCCTGGGCGCCCTGGGTGTTGTCCTCGCCGTAGACGAAGTTCCAGAGGCCGACGTGCTCGTCGCCGATGCGCAGGTCCTCGATCTCGCCGACGAACGAGCTCGAGTGGATGTCCTCGGGCGGCGTGAAGTCAGACGGGGGCGGGTAGCCGCCGACGAAGAGCCGGCTGTTGCGGTCCACGTTGAACACGTTGTTGGCGCCCACCAGGGCGGACTCGGCCACGTGCTCGGCGACCGTGCCGTTGTCGAGCTCCTCGCGGATGATCAGCTTGGCGTTCGAGCCGGTGCGGTCGACGATCGCCTGGTACCAGTTGCCGTCGGCGACGAACTTCTCGTTGGTCACGCGCTCGGGCCCGTTGCCCAGGTCGATGGTGAGGATCGGGTACCCGTTGAGGATCTCGATGGCCATGAAGTCGTTGTTCTTGGCGTTGGACGCGCCCCCGGAGGCGGCCGTCTTGTTGTCGTTGCCGAGGAACATCAGGAAGCCGTTGGGCTTCTCGGTCTTGAAGTAGGCGGAGACCTTAGACTTGGTGGCCAGCAGCGGCAGCGTCTCCGGCGGCTTCAGCTCCAGCACCGTGCTGGGCGTGAACTTCACGCCGACCTTGATGTCGTTGGCGATCTGGCGGGCGGTCTCGATCTGGCGCTTCAGGTTCTCGATGTCCTCGCCCAGACTCTGGCCGATCTCCTCGACGCGCGCCTGCTGCTCGGCGATGTCGTCGGCGAGCTCGTTGAGCGTCGGGATCGCGGCGTCCACGTTGTCCAGCTGGCTCTTCGCCTGCGAGATGTCCTTGGTCGTGATGTCGATGTCCTTCGAGATGTTGCGGGCCTTCTCCAGCTCCTTCGGCGTCTCCTTCACGACGGGGCCGAGGATCTCGAGCACGTCCTTCATGATCTCCAGGGCGTCCGAGGCGTTCTTGTTCGAGTTCTTCCACATGTCGCGCTGCGAGTCGGCCGGCAGCTGCTCGATCGCAATGTTGATCTCGCGCAGCCGCTTCTCCGTGTTCTCGTTGAGGCTGGAGATGTCGGCCACCTTGGCGGCCGAGGCGTTCAGGCGCGGCTCCAGCTCGCTCTGGACCTTCAGCAGCGAGGCGCGCGCCTTCTGCAGCAACTCCCCGGACTCCTTGTCCGCCTGGCCGGCGCGGTCGCCGATGCCGTCGCTCAGCTCCGTGGCGTTGCCAGCGGCGAACTTCGCCTCCTTGGCGAAGCGCTGGGCGGAGGCGACGGCGTCGAAGATGTCGATGTAGGCGGTGGCCGCCTTGATCGCCGGCTCCGAGCTGGCCGTCATGTCCGCGTACTGGTTGGTCAGGTCCTGGGCGCGCACCGTCAGCTCGGCGGCCTGGAGCTCGGCCTGCAGCGTGAGGTTCGCCGCCTCCAGGTGCTCCTTCTCCATGTCGGGCAGCTCCTCGTCGATGTTCTTGTTCAGGTCCTTCAGGCTGTGCAGCACCTCGGAGATGGTGGCCAACTTGTCGCCGATCGTGCCGAGGGTCAGGTCGCCGTTGATCAGGAAGTTGCCCGCCTCGTCGAGGTTCTTGTCGGCCTCCTTCTGCTGGTCGGAGACCGTGTCGAACTTGGAGTTCTCGAAGGCCTGTGCGTTCAGCACGTTGAGTCGCTCCACCTCGGCCGACTTGTTGGCCGCCGCCACGCTCCAGTTGTAGAGGTCCTCGAGCTTGTCGCTGAACTCGCCGATGTCGTTCTGCAGGCTCTGCAGCGAGCGGTTCTGGTACTTGATCGGCTCGACCAGGGCGTCGATCTCGGCCAGCAGCTCCTCGGCCTTGGCCAGCGTCTTCTCGTTCGGCTCCAGGTCGATCTTGGTCAGGTTGATCTGGTCCAGGATGTACTGGGCCTCGTCCAGGGCCGCCTCCATCTTGGTGCTGGCGGTGGCCTCCAGATTACGCGAGAGCGCCTCCACCGAGCCGATCGCGTCCCTGGCCTCGTTCGCCCGCTGGCGCGACTGCTCGCGCAGGGCGGTCACATTGGCCAGCAGGACGCTGGCGTCGGCGCGGCTGTCCAGGGCGTTGTCCGTGCTCAGGTTCACCTGCTTGCCGTACATCTTCGTCTCGGACTCCAGCTCGCCGATGAGGCGGCGGGCCGGCTCCAGGTTGACGCTCTTCGGGTCGAGCTTCTCGACCTCGGGCGCGATCTTGTCGGCCAGGTCGTCGTAGTAGTTGAGCTTCTGGCTGGTGAAGAAGGCCAGCGCGACCGTCTGGAACTCCTCGACGACGGGGTCGATCTGGTAGCGCAGCCGGTCGGTGACGTCGAGCAGGGCGTGCTGGCAGGAGTCGCACTCGTGGCAGCCCTCCTCCTTGATCAGCACCCAGCGGGCGGGGCACGCGTCGCACCGGTCGCCGATGACGCCCGGCAGACACTCGCACTGCCCGGTGAACGGGTTGCAGCCGAAGCCGCGCGAGTAGCCCTGGTTGCAGAGGCACGGCGTGCACCCGTCCTTCGTGTAGTGCCAGTGGTCGACGGCGCAGCGGTCGCACTGCCGCCCGGTGACGCCCGGCTTGCAGGCGCAGCGCCCGGTGTGGTCGTCGCACTGCGTCGAGTTCGAGGCGATGCCGCAGTCGCAGGCGCGGCAGCCGAGGCCCGAGTCGAAGCCGTAGTGGTCGGGGGCGCAGCGGTCGCACCGTTCGCCGATCACGTTCTGGTGGCACTTGCAGTCGCCCACGAAGGGGTCGCACTCGAGGGTGCCCAGGTCGTCGCAGTCGCAGCTCTGGCAGTTCTTCAGCTTGACGGCGTCGCCGTAGAAGCCGGGCGCGCACAGGTTGCAGGCGGCGCCCGAGGTGTTGTTCAGACAGAGCAGGCACTCGCCGGTGATCGTGTCGCAGGAGCCCTGCTCCTCGGGGTTGATGTTGCCCGAGCACTCGCACGGCTTGCAGTAGTCGCCGACCTTCTCCGGCTGGCCGTAGAAGCCGTTGGCGCAGGACTCGCAGCGCGGACCCGTGTAGCCGGGCCGGCACTCGCAGTGGATCTCGTTGCCGGACTCGGAGATCTCGCAGCCGGTGGCGAAGTTGTTCGAGTCGTACGGCAGCGGGCAGGCGCAGATCATGCAGTCGTGGGGCGTGCCGAAGGTCGCGTTGCCGTAGTAGCCCTCGATGCACTGGTCGCAGTGGTCGCCGGTGGTCGAGTGCTGGCAGTCCTTGCAGATGCCGGTCGCGCAGTCGCAGGTCTCAGCGTGCCCGTTGCACTCGCAGGGGATGCAGTAGCCGCCGTAGGGCCCGCTGGGGTCGCGGTAGTAGCCGGGGGCGCAGTCCTCGCACGAGAGGCCCGCGTAGCCGGGCGGGCAGTGGCACCGCTCGACCGGCAGGAACTGGTAGTCGTCGTAGTTGTCCTCGTTCTCGTCGGCCAGCGTCAGGTAGACGTCGGACACCTGGCTCATCAGCGTCTGCTCCCAGTAGTTGGCCCGGATGTAGATCATCTTGAGGTCGCGCAGGGCCATCATGAAGTCGGCGCGGCTGACCGGTTTGCCGTCGTGGCTCTGGAAGTTCGTCTCGATCATCTGGACGCGGTTGGTGAACGGCTGGTTGCTCGACGGCTGCTCGTAGCTCTGGTGCACGAGCATGTGGTCCTTGCTGAAGAGGATCACGTCGGCGGCGAGCAGCGGCTTGCCGGACATGCCCGTCGTGTAGTACAGGGTGTAGGCGAGGTCGCCGCCGTAGGCCGAGATGTGGCTGTTCTGGTTCATCAGGTAGTCGAGGACGCCGAAGTACACGAGGCTCTCGTCGTCCTCGTCGCGGAAGGAGAAGTCCGCCTGGAGCGTGGTCTCATTGACCAGCAGCTCCTCGGCGGGGATCTCCCAGACCTCGAAGTCGACGGACTTCGCGTGGAAGTGGACGCTGTTCAGCGAGACGTTCTTGAGCAGGCTCACGTTGTACACATGGAGGTAGGCGCTCTCGCAGCGCGACGTCTTGCCGAAGCAGAAGCACGAGGTGCAGCCCTCCGGGTTGCTCGTCTGCAGGTTGTAGGTGCCCTCGGAGCACTGATCGCAGTCGCGGCCCACGACGTTCTTCTTGCAGAAGCAGCTGCCGTCGACCTTGTCGCAGATCTCCAGCTCGGTGCCGGCCACGTTGCACGAGCACTGCTCGCAGCGCGGGAAGTCGAAGAAGCCGTTCGTGCACTGGTCACACGCCCGCCCCTCGATGTGCTCGCGGCACTCGCACGATCCGTTGAACATGTCGCACTGGGTGTTGCCGTTGGCGATGCCGAGGTAGTTGCAGTTGCACTCCTCGCACCCGATGATCTGGTGGAAGCCGTACGTGTTCGGCATGCACTTCTCGCACCGCTCGCCCATCACGTTCGGCGGGCAGACGCACTCGCCGGTCTGCGGCTCGCACATCGCCGTGCTGGGGCAGTCGCAGGGCTTGCACTCGGGGAAGCCGTAGTAGCCGGTGCGACAGGCTCCGCACTGGCGCTCGATCACGTTCGGCTTGCACTGGCACTGGCCGCCGAAGGGGTGGCACTCGAAGCTGGTCGAGCCCGCGTAGTCGCAGTTGCAGGGCAGGGCGCCGCTGTTGTAGTCGGCGGTCAGCGAGAAGACGGCCTTCTTGCAGAACTCGGTGGCGTTGTGCGTGATGTAGAAGTGGTCCTGGCCGCAGTTCTTGATGAACTCCTTCGTCTGGTCGAAGGTCTCCTCGACCAGCAGGTCGTCGTTGTACTGATCCACCGGCACGATCACCAAGTAGTCCAGCCACACGCCCTGGGGCCGATTGTTCTGCAAGAATAAAAAGTTTACAATTTGGTACTCGTTGTTGTTGTTTGGGATCCACTCACCGTTATGGTGAACTTGAACTCGTCCTCGATGTCGAACCACCAGTCGTCGCCGTTCGGCCGGATCACGCCACGGCAGCCGGAGCTCGAGGGGCAGTGGTTGATGTCGAACTTGCCGTCGTATTGGTTCTTGCCGGCGGTCAGGGTGTAGAGCACGTTGTACTTGGGGTGGTGGGGCTGGTAGTACTTGACCAGGATCACGAAACGACCCGGCTCAGACACCTTCGATCTGGGCGAAACAACGAGGAGAACATTTATCATTGGGAATAATCAAAACCTCACTGATCTTCGACTTACTCAATGACAATGGTCGAGTCCTCCTTGTTGTCCAGGTGGACGAGCTTCACGCGCTCGTTGAGCACAGCATAGGGAGGCTTGTTGGTGGCGATGCGATCCTCGTGGTCGGTCTCGAACTCGATCTTCTTGGAGTCGGGCACCGAGCGGAACTTGGGCGTCGAGCACTTCTGATCGTGGATGACGCACACGGGGCTCGGGTTGATGTAGTCGATGGACCATTCCTCGGCCGGGATCGCCGTCACCGAGATGATGGCCACACGTCCGTAGTCCTCGAAGTCACCCTGTAGAGAAAGTAATGCCATCAATATGGGGTGAAAAGGGAGAAAAACTATCAACTCACATAGACAACAACGGGTTTGAGATCGTCCTTCGACATGTAGAAGACCTTCTCGCGGCTGTACACGTCGATGATCGGCGTGCGGCAGGCCATCGAGTAGAGACAGGGGTACAGCGTCGTCGATCCGTAGTCCTCCTCCTCGTCGCCCAGGCGCAGCTTCACGAAGTACGGCTCCGCGTTGTGGCGCTCGCTGACGTAGTCGATGACGAAGATGTAGCGACCACTGTGCGGCACGTCGACGATGTAGTTGAGGTCGTGCTGGGTCTCGCTCAGCACCGGGATCTCGCCGACGTGGTTGATGATCGTCAGGTGCTCGGAGTCGTGGTAGGTTTCGGTGGGATTCGTCGGTTTGTCGTTGGGCCCCATGATGAACGGAGTGGTGGCCGGCTTGAAGCTAAGAGGGAGAAAAAAGAGAATGTGTTATTTGAGAGTGTGAGAGAGCTGCGGTGGAAACTCACTCTTCGATGGAGGCGTATTTGTAGTGGCGACACAGCTCCATGTTACCAAGTTCGCAGGGGTTGGAGATCTTGCGGGTCAGGATCGAGGCCTCGTAGTACGCGGCAGGCAGGAGAACGAAGTAATCCTAGTCGAATAATGGAGACAACGAGGAAATAATTAAAGTGCATCATGAGAAGATTCAGTGGTGAATAAGACATACCAGCATCACGTTCTTGTTGGTCTTCGTGGTGAAGGTGTATTTGCCGGGATCCAGGACGATGGGCGAGGGCTTGTTGCCCTTGGCCCCGGAGACGGTGACGAATTGGGGCTCGCTTGTGGGACGCAGCAAAACCTTGGGGCTGGAAGGAAGCAAAACAATATGAGTCAATTATCCTCTTGCCTACCATTCGACGCCGACTTACTTCTGATCAACCTCCAGCGGGTTCTCGGACTGGATGAGGATGCTGGCGGTAACGTTCTCTGTGTTCTGGTTCACGTAGCGGATGACGATGCGGTAGACGGAGGACTTGAAGACGGTCAGCTCGTTGCGCACCTCGTTCTGGATGTCGTTGAAGACGGCGTAGCCCTTGCTGCTGAACCCGGGGAAGACCTCCTCGTCGTACTGGTAGCGCACCTGGGCGCCCGACGGCTGCGCGCCGTCCTCGTACTCGTACTGGAACTGGTACAGGGTGGGGAAGTAGTGGGTGGTCAGCGGTTGGGTGCAGGCCCGGCCCGTCACGCGCGGATGGCACTTGCACTGGCCGGTCAGCTTGTCGCACTCCTTCTTCCACGAGCCGCCGACGTCGCAGTTGCAGTCCTTGCAGCCGAACAGCGAGGCGCCGTCCAGGTCGTAGGTGCCGTCCCTGCACTCCTTGCAGGTGCGGCCCTGCGTGTGCGGCTTGCACGTGCACTGGCCCGACTTGGAGGCGCACGTGTCGAGCGCCGCCACCGTGCCGTCCGTCCAGCAGTTGCAGTCCTCGCACCCATCCGGATTGCTGATGTTCAGGTTCCAATACAGAGGCTTGCACTCGTTGCAGATGCGCCCTGTGACGCGCTCCTTGCACTGGCACAGCTCGCCGACCGGCACCGAGCCGCAGCCGGCGAACTTGTCGATCACGCCGGCCGGGTCGCAGTTGCAGTCCTCGCAGCTGGGGAAGTTGTAGAAGCCCTCCTTGCAGGAGTCGCACAGTTTGCCGTCGAAGTTCGGGTGGCACAAGCACTGGCCGTCCGAGTTGCAGGTGACGCCCTCCGATCCATGGACGTCGCAGTTGCAGGCTGTGGGGCGAGTGATTAGGTTAGCAATAGGATGAGTGGATCCCTGTCTAGTCTCGTCTGGTACTCACGCAGACACTCCGGGTAGCTGTAGTAGCCGGCGCTGCACAGGGTGCACTGCTTGCCGGCGAAGTTCGAGAGGCAGTTGCACTTGCCGGTGTTGTCGCAGGTGATCGCGGTGCTGCCGGTGGCCGAGCAGTTGCACGGCTGGCAGTCGGGGTAGTTGAAGTAGCCGGGCAGACACTGGTCGCATCGCGGCCCGCCGAAGCCCTCACGACACAAGCACTGGCCCGATGACTTGTCGCAGATCTCCGACTCCGTGCCCTGAATGTCGCAATCGCAATCTTAGGGAAACGAATATCCTGTTAGTATAGGTAGAAACGATGAGTTGGCCTTCTACTCACATTGGCAGTTGGGGTAGTTGTAGTAGCCGTGCTTGCAGCGCTCGCACCGCTCACCGCCGAAGCTGCTCAGACACTTGCACTGGCCCGTCTCCAGGTCGCAGTCGTTGCTGATCGAGCCGATCTTGTTGCACTCGCAAGCTGAAGGGACAAAAGAATATGTTATGAATAAAAACATCACTATTCTGAAAAGATCACCTACCTTTGCACTCGGGGAAGGCGTAGTAGCCCTCGGCGCACTGCTTGCAGAAGTGGCCGGCGAAGTTGATCTTGCAGGGACACTCGCCGTTCACCGCCTCGCAGTGGTAGCCGTCGGTGCCGTTCAGGTTGCACTCGCACTCGCGACAATTGGGGTAGCCGTAGTAGCCGTAGGCGCACGAGTCACAGTTCGGCGGCTGGAAGGCCTTGCGGCACTCGCAGCGCCCGGTCTCCTCCTCGCAATGGCCCGTCGAGTAGAAGTAGTCGCAGTTGCAGGCTGTGGGGTGGAGATGAAACAATTTCTTAGGTCCTTTCAAATAGATATAGTTTCACTCAGGATGCTTACGCTTGCAGACATCGGTCTCGTTCCAGTGCTTGCCATAGGGACGGTAGTACTTCGGCTTGCACTTGTTGCAGTTGATGCCCTCGGTGTTGTGCTGGCAGTTCTGGCAGACGCCGCCGCCCGCGTAGTAGCCGTGGATGTCCAGCGAGAGGCCCTTGCGGTCGATCTCCTCATCGTAGACGCATTCGTTCGTGTGGCCGTGGCAGTTGCAGGCTGCAAGGAGACGAAGAGACAAGAAATGAGCGATCAATCGTGGAGAAAAATCCCTGCCGCAGACTCACGTTCACACTCGAAGGGACGGGCGTTGGTGTTCTGGCGCCACTTCTTCTGCTCGAAGCCGGGGCAGCACTCGTTGCACTGGATGCCGCAGGTGTGGTGCTGACAGCGACAGGCCAGCATGCGCACGGGGCTCTTGGGGTCCTTGACGTCGCAGGTGTCGGCGTGGCCGTTGCACATGCACCGACCACCGATCGAGATGTCCTTGATCGAGTAGAAGTAGCGGCGCGTCACAGTCGGGTCCTGGCGAGCCACGGACATGAGATGGCCGAGCAGATTCTTGGTGCGCAGCAGACGGATGCGCACGTTGGTGGCTCGGGTCCACTCCTGCAGAACGGTGGAGTTGAAGTAGTTGCCGGCCGAGGGGCGATCGTTGAGCAGCATCACGGGGATCTCGCCGTTTTCGAGCGGCACGATCTTCGAGTATTCGGTGGTGCAGATGACGTCGTCGTCGCGCGTGATCGGCTTGTAGGTGTCCTTGCCGAAGTAGGTCTCGCAATCGGCGGGCGTGTCCGAGAAGTGTTGCCATGGCGTCCAGGTCTTGCCGTAATCCCTGGACTTCTCCAGGGTCCAGAGTCCCGGGCGGGGAGAGTTGCCCATGCGGATGAAGAGGTAGGCGACATGGAATTCCTATACACAGGAGAGGGAGAAGGAAATTAAAATTCTGCGATCGATTCGCGTCTTAGTAATAAAAGATCGAAGCCTACTTTCAGGCTGAATCTGTCCCAAACTTTTGCCTCGGAGTGTACTACGACATTATTTTTGAATGATCAATTGTTTTTTTCTCCGCAACATTTGCACTATGAAATTGTGGTTTTGAGATATTCAATAATACACATTTTTACTCATTGCTATTTGGTCATATTCATATACTTTGTGGAAGAACTAGCATGAGGTCATTGCAGAAAATTATCGCCTGCTCCACTGGATTTACTCCAAGAATAACATCTATTGAGTGAATGACGAACTGTCAGAGAGCCGGCATTGACTTTCGGCTTATTTATTCACTCAATTGAATTGAATTCAATTTCAATGAATTCGCGGCAAACAAACTCATTCACTAAGAAACGATTCTGACGAAAGTAAACTTCAACGCACGGTGGAGCAAACGGCATGAGGGCAGTGAGATCATTTTTAGTGGGCATCGGACAGTTTTGTCCCACTGTATGTCTAAGTAAACAGAGGGAGAAAAACCAACACTAGTTCTTCGTGTTTACTCTTCATATCTAAACACACAAACATCTCGAGCTACTCGAAAGCGAAGACATAATATGCTGCCAATTAGAATATAGATGTCTAACCCATAAATGCGAATAGATGTACCATGTGCCATACATTGCGATCTATGTATGTATGTAAATTTGCAAAAAGCGATGATCCTAAGCAAGTGCAGAGCAAACAAGCACGAGTTTGCACCAACTAATGCCCCACAAACTGTCGAGATCTATGGAACAACCCAGACTACCAGAAGGAAATGAATAGGAATTAAGTACACGAGGCACAATGAAAGTGAATTATAGAAGAAATGGATCTTCTGCAACTAATCGAAGCTCGATTGAACATGGAGGTAAAGAAAGAAATAGAAGCCATAGTACTTAATCTCTTTTGAAACTGAACGATGAGATCATGAATGTTTGGATACCAGTGCGAATACTTCTTGACCTCACTGTGTGGATGAAGACAAACCGCATGCCTCAAAATAAAAATGCGTTCATCACTCATTATTTTTAGTTTTGGTTAATTTTTCAAAATTCTTAAATGCAGTCGAGTGCAATTTTTCCAACCCAAACAATTTGAGTCGTTGCTCAGCCAACGCTATACTTGAATTTCAATTATCCGCATGAGAATGAGATAAGCAACACCAACAACAAGAACTAATGAATCGCATAGTATGTTGGCACTTCATTACTGCATTCATTAAACCGCTTCACATATCAGTAGAAGCAAATAAAAAAAATAATGTTTTTTTATTTTATAAAATGAGATTAGTTCTTTGAGTAACGAGACTTCCTCTCAATAAGCTTTTTGTTGTTGGGCTGAAGAAAATATGACACACTGCTTCCTCTTTATGTCGATAAGAATGCTACAGTGAGGGTTTTTATTGTATCGTCCATGGAAACAAATAAAACAAGTATTAAATATGAGTTCAAAGTATTATATCATATCCTCACACTGTTGTATATAATCTCCTATATTCTATATGTAATCATCACAAGGAATGATATACAAATACATTATTATAATGGTATGGGTCCAGATATTACTGAAGACCTCATGGTTATAATGGTTACATGGTTCTATATTTCTCAAATTACATTCTTCAGTCAGAGTTCTTAAACTATAACTCATAGAACTTCTGACCCCAGACTCATAGTTTAACGATAAGCCTCGGTCACAGGAACTCGCTTATCGACAGGCGTTTCCTCTTCTATACAAACCATGCTTGCGGCAGGTTTCGTTTCGGAAAGTACTTCTCGCGTTGACACAATTTAATGCTGAGCTAAGAAAACATTAAACTCCATACATACAACATATTCTGTACATATAGATATTTCATGAATGTGTCGACAAAGTGAAATCGAAAACTACTTGAGGGAATATCTCTTATCTCTCGCTTTGCAGAGGGTAACAAACTGTGCGCTCGAAACAAGAAGGAATAGCGACAGTTAAATACCATAGAACATGATAACCTCATGCTTTGAAGGGTTAAGGAAGGCTGATAAAACTGTGTTGATTTCCAAAATAAAGAACATATAATTTCGACGTTCCACGAAGCATGAAGAGGAAGGAAATCAGACGAAAAAAACGAAATCTGCTTCGAAATAGAAATTCTAATTTGGCCACATGGTCAGCACATGCTGGATCAGGGAACAAGAATCCCATTGTATGTAAATGTATATCGAAATTTCTTCAATTGGTAGATGGAATAAATTTCAATTCAAACATTGAAATAAAAAATTCATCCCAACGAAAACTCTCTGTGTAGCATCACCTGATCGTGATCGACGGACGTCTCCACAAAGTCTTAAATGCCTGGGTTTCTGATCTTTGGAAACCTCTTCGACAGTCATTAAAAGGAGCCCGGCGAATGCAACGCAACGCAACAACAATAACAAATCTTTATTAAAAGGCAGACAAATTTTACGACGTCTCTTCGTCGTCTTCGAGGAGCAAGAGAGAGAAAGAGAGGGGAAATGTCTGTCTGTCGACTTGAGTATCCTGCATATGTGTCTCTTTCTTTCCTTTTCTTTCACATTCTTTTGGAAATTTCAGTGGATTCGAAAAAAGGTCTCGCCCCTGAGTTTTTCACTTTGTTTTGGCCTCGGTTTCATCCGTGTCTGTTCTCCCTCCTCTGCCTCTTCCTTGAACTTACCTGTCCGAAATCGATGGTCAAGTTGACTTCGTTGTACTTCATGCCGCGCGACAGCGGAGGACTCTGCCACCAGGCCTCGGTGCCGTCGATGGCGTGCTCGGGCGCGTGGTTCTTCTCCGCCACGTTCGGATCGCAGACATCGCAAACCTGTGAATGGAGGAAATGCACACAATGTAGAATTCTCAATAAGAACGTGTATCAATGGAGATGGGCCCAGAGTTTCCCCGCCATCCTCGAGGTAAAAACGGGTTTTTTATTGTTAGGATTTTGCTTCTCGTAAATCGGACATTGATTCTGAAAATCACCCCATGTCGTCGAGACATAGAAAATCGAATACAGACAAATGTTCTCCAGCGATTTGGGGAGTTCAAAAATAGCCTCGGTCCACAAAAATATCTAAACACAAAAATCAACAGCTGAAACGCGGCGTGCGTATGTGTGGATTGGTGAAGTCGAAAAATAGCTGCCCCAAACAATTATTAAAAAAATGAAAACAAAAAAAAAACACAACTGACGAACAAATAAATCTCGTAGATAAACACACAGATGCGGACAGACAAATAGAAGCACACACACACACGGAGAGTATTACCGAACAATTCAAACAAACCGTGCAATGAGCTCATACCCCGAGCTCCCGAGTAAAACTCCGTGGTCTTAAATTTTTGAAGGAAATAAAAATTGAAAAAATTATTTTAATTCAAATTCGAATTTAACGATAAATGAATTTAGAACTGTGGCTTTATCAACGAGAAGGGAAGGACGAACGCGTTCGAAAAGGACAAAAATATCCAAAAGGACTCGTACCTGTCCTTGAATGACGGAGTAGTCGATGTGGTCGTTTTCGGTGTTGGCTCCCACGAGTTTGCAGTAGAGCTCGGGTCCATCGGTGTCCAGGCCACAAGTGGCGGTCGCGTAGATCTTCCGGCCCGTGGCCAGATTGAAGTAGGGCGGCGTGAGCTCGGCCTGCACGAGGCCGATGGCCAGCAGGCAGCCGAGAGCCACGCCCATGCTGTAGAGCCACGTTGGGGCTGCGTGGTGGGACCCCATCGTGTAGGCGTTATCCTTCGATCAGATAATTCTTTCTTTCTCACTTATTCACACCACATGCACTGCAAGAGAAGTGGGGGGGGGAGAGTCCTTCGAAAGTCCTTTGGCAACACTTCTTCTTTTCACTTGTCCCTTTTTATATTTCCTATCAATTTCACTTTTCACTAAACTTCACGATTTTTTCCTTGAGACCATCCAACCGCACTGGATGGCTCTTCACGAGCGACTGATTTCTTCGACGAAAGTAATTTTCCTTTTCGCCTGGATCGCATTCGTTCGTATCGCCAGCGTCTCGGTCGCGTCTCAGTTGCTGCGCAGCAAACGCACACGTCTTGTGGATCGTCTAATCCGAAACACTACCGGATCCCATTCATTCTTCGGTCCCTCATGCAAACGCCCATCGTTGTTGTTGCCGCTGTCGCGATCGTCGGTCGCTGTCGGCGTTCTGATGTGCAACCGACTCTCTCGCGAAGACCATGGAGAGCGAGAGAATCTACTCTCTCTTTTGTGCGAGAGGGAGTGTGATCGCTCACCTTTGGAATTGTTGAGGATGGAGTGAAGGCGACTCCCGTCAACTCAACAATTTTATTGTATTTTTTTGTAGCTATTAAGAACCACCAAACATTTTAAAAAAGTCCGTCCTTTCTATGGTTCAATTCTGGGCTCATGTATGTAATTGACGTCGACTCGACAGTTGGAAAAAATACTCTTACAAAGTATGATGCCTTTCCACCCATAGACCAATGAAAATATCTCTCAGATCTTGTCACCTCACAAATAGCCCGGAAAGAAATCTCGGAATACGAAACCAATATCTTGAGGTCAGAATCATTTGTTTGTTGCGATCTTCACGATCTTGCGTATCAGTTTTCCCAGACGCAACAACAATAACAACAAAATAACAACGAAACCCTACACGATCCTACCATATCTTGCGAGCATGGAGAGATAGCTGTAGTGAGAGAAGTTGCTTAAATTAATTTCTCTCTATTTCTTCAGGAGCATTCAGTGAGAGATTGAGAGAGAATCCACTTTTTTCTTCTCTCAATTTAATATAGCCGGCCGGCTTTTGGCGAGGGGAACACAGTGGAATTGAAATATTGTTGTTTTGTTGTTGTGTAAAATGTAAACAAAAATTTAATTAACAATTTATCGCCGCATTTGTTTATGTTTCCATTCCATTCTGTTTATTTGTCTCTCCGTTTTTATTCGACGAAGCACGCGACCGATGTGTTATCCATGTCAATGAGTTGTCTCATGTATAATGATGGACAGAGGCCGATGATTTATGCAGATAATTTATATACACTTGATTTGAAATCATATGAAGAATAATATAGAAATAATACACATCAATGTGAAGATGTTATATATTCATTAACGTTGGTGGGTGAATTAACCAGTAAAATACTTAGTAACTTCATATTGCTTCTCGTAAATCTATCCAACTTATAGCATGCTTTCAGGTATTTCGAAAAATCCATCACTCGATCATTTAAATCACAAACTGTAACATATTTCTAGGGGTGAATTTTTGTTATAGTTTAAGTTCTTTTTTTAAAAAAGAACTGCATGTGAATTAGCATTAATCACCTGTTGCTTAAACCAAAACTAAAGACTCAAGACACGAACTTGCGCCGAAAACCAAAATAAGTTTTAGAGTAACAAAGCAAGCAAGTGGATGAAGGGGTTCGAAAGGCAAGAGCATTATGGAGTGCATGTTCATGAATTTGAAGTTTCGAAATTTCTCAGCGAGAGCGGAATTAATTAATTCACCATGAGATCATGCTCAGCACTTGTGTGCTCGCAAATTAATGTTTGAACACCTCGTTTTATTGTCGTCCATTCAACATCGAGGAATAATTCAATATTATTCGGCAATTGATAAAACTAGTATTACACTCGAGATTTTTGCTTGTATCTATCTCTCTCTCTCTCTCTGAACGTGACTCTATCTGAAAAGAATTCAAAACAGTTTCTCTGTTTGAAACCTTGAATTCTTCCATTTTCGCAACGCGAATAATTCTTTCAATTTTGAAATCGAAACCGATATCGGTGTCTGAAAGTGTTAGAGAGAATGAATATCGTGCAATTAAGGAAATGACAGAACCGATGAACGCTGACGACGTTTTGGGCAAAACTTCTTTCCGCAACCCGTTAGCTTCTTATGGTCATAATATTTTCGGTGCCGAATTATTATGGTGCCCGGTTTTTCGTTGCGAAAGTCACCGAAAACTCTGACAGCTTGAGACATTCGCGAATTAGCCAACAACATTGTAAATGCAAACTAGTTCTAGTCGATGATTGGGCAACAGGGCAATGATTGGCAACAGCAGGCGGATTGATGAACGGATGTACATCGACAGGCACAGCAGCACGCAATGGACGTCAGAATTGGGGGAAATTCAATAAACCACCAAAATAAGCGATAAGAATGGAGAAACAAAAAAAACACACACACACACATTGTGACTACAATGAACAAATTATATATTTTTCCAAACTAAACAACATGAAAATTAAGATGCTCGAAGACGATAAAATTCAACGATGGAATAAATCGTTCATACATCGTTTGAATTTCCGTTGTTATGTATTTTTATGTCTGCGTGATTTTGCCGGCCAATCTGTCTGTCTATCTGTCTGGGTGTCTATCGCTCCGTCTACAGCAGCAGGCGAGCCTTCCATACGTCTGGCTGTCTCGTTGTCTGTCCGCTCAGCTGTGCGTCCGTCTGAAGCATTCTGGTTACCGGCGCGCTCGCTTGCTAGTTTAAGACAGCCGACAATGCTCGCCAAGGCGTTCAATTTCATTCTAAGTCTCGCCGCGGACGCATCGTCTTCGTTGCTTTGCTTTTGCTGCTGGTTTTTCTGTTGTCGCTGCAATGGTTCTGTTGAAAATCGTCAAATATCTCATCGGTTAGTGGAACATTTGTGAATTTGTGCGCTGTTTGTAATTCATTTTAAACTTTGTTATTGAAAAATTCATATTTTTAAAATTTTTAAAATATCAATTTAAAATTTTTCAAAAATCAGTTCAAAATGTTTCAAAAATATAGATTCAAAATTGTTCAAAATAATTAATTTCAAATTTTTAAAAATAATTATTTAAAATGCAGATCTATAATTTGTTCCTATCAACTTACCATTCAAGTTTTTCCTCTTCATATTTGAACTTGAAATTACTTTATTCTAAATTCCACAATCCACTACGATATACATACGTATATGTTTATAATACTAATCATTAATTACTTTCAAGACCTGTTTATTTCGTTTTTCTCATCTTGTATTTATTATTATTATGGCGTTCTAGTCTACTGATTAGTGAATTAACTTCATATAAAAGCAAATAAAAAAAATGAATTCAAAATTTAAAAAAATATATATATTTATAATTGATCAATATATTAAGAAATTACAGATATACTTGTGATCGATATTTAAAGTTTTCTGAAATGTGGTTCTTCATTTTTAAGGTTGCTTTGAGAAAGTGTACGTTGAGTTCAGCGAGAGCATGGTGACGATTAAAATGCTAAAGTATCGTGTTTTGGAGCCCAGCTAAGAGGAGGGGGAAAACCCGATTGTGGAACTGAATGATAATCCAATGTCCAACGGGAGCAGATTTACGTAGCAAAAGCCTAATCTTAGGAGCAAAGTGCTCTAAATATCTGAAAAAGGCAATATTACTTTATTTTGTTAGGACTAGAATAATATATTTGAATTGTAAATATATTGCAACTTTTTAACTTAATGCTTTGGTTTTCTTTCCGCTCTATATTCAAATACATACAAAGTAGATTCGTATTGCGAAATCGAATCTGCACTGAATATACGAATACGTTTATTTAAACTTACAGACCGTTCAATAATTTTGCCTTATTTCTGTACACAATTAATCAATAAACCGAAGACAAGTCATAAAAAATCAAGCTCACGAAACTTGGGTAACCATCGCGGAACCATGGGATTGGGAGCCGAAGCCGCAGACACAGTCTGAGCAAGAGCCACAGCGACCGGCAGAGCGAAACACAGACTACAAAGTTGCTAACCTTGAGTGTTGCCCACGAAGCGCCGCCACTCGGCCGCATGCATCTGCAACATCGGAGCGAGCTTCGTTCGGTCACCGTCACCACTGCATGAGTCTCGCCAGCAAAATTATTATTGTCCTCTCATCCCCCTTGACTCTTTGACACAATAAACTCCCTCCACTTAATGTCACTCTGATTAGGCGACTGGTTGTCGATTTCTTTTGCCACTGTTGCTGTTGCTTGCCTACGACGTCGATTCCACCAATCGGTTGATGTTGCTGCTAGCAACACCATCGGCCACCACCAGACGGCAGCCGGCCATTCTCAGACCTTACGCAATCCTCGCTATTTGAAGGCCGCTTTTCGCAACTTCATTCTAGAGCTTTTCGGTGTTTTAATTAATGTAGAAGTCGGAGTTGAAGTGGCAATAGCCGTACACGTTGCCGCCGCATGGAGGTTGAGCTGGCTTTCGCGCTTATGGGCAGTGACTGGTAGTGGCTGCCGATCGAGCGATTGTTGTTGTAAAGTACATTTGGGTAAATGTTGAGTAACAAGTAGTTTTTGAAAGTTCAACAGGAAACTCTTCTCCTAATGCATATTCGATGTGTGGTCATTGGGAAACAAGCGATCGATGGTCAATGGTCGAGAATGGATTGCAACGGTTTGAACTAAGGGTTATCGTATATCGTATATGCCAAGAGGTATGTGGGTGACGTAAATCCATTTCAAATGAAATAATTATTTACACCATTGTTTTATTTTATTCAGTCCGAGGAAAATACACAAACATAGACATTTGAGTTTAGATTCTTCTGGACTATTCCGAGGAGCAGATGATTCTTATGACCGGATCGATGTATTCGTTGGATGTGTCACCATTCTCATCGGTAAGATCGGAAGAGCCATCGTTGTTGCTGTTGGTCAGTTGATCATACAAATCATCGAACACGGGAACAGAATGCACAAAAAACACTGAAAGTACAGAAGGAACACAACATAATCCTTCAAAAATTATGTTGGAATATATTTATTTGACTCACCGCACAGGAGAAGCAGAAAAATAATTCTAGAAAACTTTAAGCAAAACATTTCTCAAGCAAACTATTCACACTTATCGCGACAATTGTTTCTACAGGAATGCCTCAGCTTGAATTTTATAATAACAATTATGTGTAGGAATTCTGAAGTGTACTGATAATGGGTTCAGCTTCGAGTGCAAAATATTTCTTGATATCGCAGTTTTGTTTTCTGTAATATATGTGCCAAGTATATGTAGCTGGATATCTTTCAAACCCTCTGCGCATTTATGAAGCTCGTTCACAATCCCTTTGCTAATGAGTTTACTATAATGAATACTTCCAGGCGTGGGATTAAAAATATCCACAAAGAAATTTTCATATTGAAATTTATAGTAATAATATAATTAGTCATTAAAAAAAAACACAAATCCTTCAAATCAAATGATATGAATTAAAATATATTATTTTTTTAAACCTAGTGAACCGGAGATCGTAAACGTTGTCGTTACTTTGAAAACAATTGCGTAACTTTTGGCCAACAAGGTTTGCGCATGCCCCAGAGACCCATGAACGCAACGAAAATGTTCCACACACACGCCACACCATCGACAGCAACAACGAGACGACTGATCCCGGCCTCTTAAGGCTTTGCAGCCACGAAGGCCAGTTGGGGAGACGGAGCCGATGCCGATGACGAACCGCGAGCAACGACGATGGAGGAAGCCTTGACTTCTTTCCTTTCGCAACTCAAATGCAGGGAATTTCGATTGCTCGGTATCGCATTCGAGAACGATATCCGAGCCGAAATCAGTCTGGGTTTCAAGACAACAATGTTAATGCAATTAAGAAAAGGATCGAACGGCACAAACAATTCACGACCAACCGCAACATGGGGGCCGGGGCGAAGCGTTTGTGGGAGCGGAGCACGTGGTTGCGCAAGTCGAGAAACATTAAGAGGCAACAAATTGCGAATTTTGCAAATGCAAACCAGCTCGAGACAGCGAATTTGACACTGCTCAGAGAGACCACGGATGCCAGGCCAAACAAGACCAGACCGGCCGCTGAGTGTCTCCCTGCACCAGACATTCGGGGTATTTACACCGGCCCGGAGCACCTGGGCAACCGGGCATAATTCCGTGGATTTTGTTATTTTGTCCTCTTTGGGGTTTGCTCTCTAATTTACTCAGTGTGTGTCTGATCAGGTTCAAATTTTATTCGTGTGTACAACATTTTTTACTTTATATCAACTATTTTTTACAAGCATTTTTTACATTGTGTTAACTATTTTTTACTATTTTAACTATAAGAAATATATTTTTACTTTGTGTCACATATTTTATATTTTGTGTCACGTATTTTATCTCACAAATTTTATACTTTATTTGATTTTCTACCAGACGTTTGATTGAAAGTATTTTAAATTATTTGCAATAACCCAATTCCTGGGTTCTGGGCGACTGCAATCACGAAATAATCGTAAGAAAAACTTTGATTCGCGAGAAAATCAAAAGTATTAAACCTACACAAGACATAATGGAAAAACTTTCAAAATTTCAAATTTTTTCCTCTACATGTCGTCCTAAAATATTTCGAAAATTACTTTAAGCTCATTAAATACATTAAAAATACATAAAATCTAATAAAACATAGGAAAACAAATAAGATTAATAAAATGAATTCAACATCATTCTTAAATCTTTTATATTCATTTAAATTTCATATACAAATGAAGGCAGCAAAGTTCTAGGCTATCTCGTATAAAAGAAATCAAATAATATTGATGAATAAAATTGAAAATAAATTGTTTTCAATATTTTTTGAAATCGATTATTGACCACAACCTGCTGCCTTTTGGCGCACGCCACCGAACGAATTCAATTATATTGCCATGTCTATGCCGGCCTCTCTCGATCTGTCCGACTGCCAGGGTAGCTGTCTGTCCGTCTGCAGCAATCAGGGGCAAGCGAGTTCATTCGTTTAAGATCGGCGGCAACAATCGCCTCTGCGTTCAATTCTGTTCTAAGTCTCGAAGCGGACGCATCGTCTTCACCGCGGTTGCTGCTGTTGCCATTATTGTTAGTTTATCTGTTGCTCGTTGTAACCATGGTTCTAATCAGAGTTATTAAATATCTTGTGGGTTAGTTGTTACCATTTCAATGCCAATTATCTTTATGTTAACATTAAATTCAGAATATTCTGTGCACACACAGTAATATTCAATTAAAACTAATGAAATTTAAATCATCTATTTTTATTTCAAGGTTGCCTCCGAATGTGTCTCGAGATCAATCCAAGTGTGCTTTCGCTTAAAACGCGAAAATATTATGTCCTAGAGCCGAGTTAGTCAAGTACTAACTTCAATCGGTGCGGTAAAACTCGATCGGATTGAAATTACAAAGATAATGATATTTTCATATATTTGCTTCAGAGATCGTACAATTGATAAATTATTAGAGATTGTGAATTTGGAGAACTGTGTATTTGTTCAAAACATATTATAACTCTAATTGTCGAAATTATGAATTAATTAAATCGAATTCAAATAACATAACAACATAACAGTAGAAGGTCACTTTTTATTGGTGTTGGAATCAAGTTTGTTTCTTAAGTCTTTCGTATGCAAAAACTAAACAATGAACTAGAATATGACATTTTGCATAATATGCTGAACAATGATGTTCTAGATGTGAGTGAATGGATTATGTGCGATAAAAATAGTCGAGTAGAAGTTATATCCATGCATATATTTTTATATGTTCATGTGTGCTATTGTTTGAGTGAGAACTTATTATCGATTGATGCGAATGAATTTTAGATTTCCATAAAAAATAGTTGTTTGAATCAACTAAAAATTATCAGAAGATGAAGATTGAATTTTACTCATAATGCTAAGTTTTCGGGATTATGAATCAATAAATAACATGAAAACAAGTCAAAAAACAAGCTCACGAAACTTGAGTAACTATCGCAGAATCAAATGCTTGGGTCCCGGAGTCAGAGCCAGAGCCGCAACGACCAGCAGAGCAAAACATAGACCACAAAGTTGCTAACCTTGAGTGTTGCCCACGAACCGCCACAACTCAGCCGCATGCTTCTGCAACATCGGAGCGAGCTTCGATCGGCCACCATTACCACTGCATGAGTCCAGGCAGCAGACTTATTGCTTTTTATCTCCTCGACAGCCTGCCGCACTCAACTCTGTCTAATGTCACTTTAATTAGGTGACTGGTTCTCAACCTCTTTTTTCGCTGCTGTTGCTTGCCTACGTCGATACCACCAATCGATTGATGTTGCTGCTACCAACGCCATCGACCACCACAAGACGGCAGCCGGCCATTCTCAGAACTTACGAAATCCTCGCTATTTGAAGGCCGTTTTCGCAACTTCATTCTAGAGCTTTTCGGTGTTTTAATTAAAGTAGAAGTCGAAGTTGAAGTCGCTGATGTTGTCGATGTCGAAGTAGCCACCACACGGAGATTTAGTTTGCCGATAGCAAAAATTTTGGGCAGTGATTGTGGCTGTTGATCAAGATGTTATTGTTGTTGTAGTGATTTTCAATACATAATCTTTAGGTTGGAACTTTGCGCAATAACTTGTGCAGGTTAATTGCGAGTTCAACCGGAAGCCCTCGAGAGAGAATGTAATATGAACACGAATTTGTTGTAGATATTGGTAGCAAAATCTGGAACAAAATAGTTATTTTTAATAAGAGGATTACATTTATATGCCTAATAAAAGTTAACAAGTTCATAACGATGTGTTGATTAATTTTCCATAATAAAATATTTTTTTATTTTATAAAAACCTGAAAATTGTTCGTTGCTTTTTTTGTACAAACAACTCTTGTCGTTGGTGGTCTCTTTTAGTTTATTTCGTTAATTTATTCTTATGCCTAAAAATATGCGATACTATTTTTTCAAAATATTTTCTTACCTTTTTCGTTAATCCATTTCGAGATACATATGTAGTTAAAAAAAAAAAGAACTCCTTCAAACTCTACATACACCTATCTCTTTCACTCATCTCCAGAATTAAAGCTCCCCTATTGGTTATTTCAAATCGTGATATAGTCTTTTTCCTATGAGCAGAAAGAGTTACCAAGGATCAGAGGCATTATCATCATCTGCACGTTCATTAATCGCCTGTTAATCTGCATTTCATATTTATATAGTTCCATTGACACGACATAAAAGTTAAAAATAATCGCTCAGCTATTTTTAGTAGTCTTTGTTCTATATATAGACCCGCATAAATCATAGCTCGCAGAGGAATGCGAACGCGGTATATTATTCGAAGAGAATTATGATCGGATTCGTAAATACCTATAGGATTTATTGAGAGACACATTTTATTACGTTTTCTTATCACTTCTAAGAATAAATGGTAGTTCATTTACTTATGTATGTACATCGTTGTACAAACAAAAATTCCCTTTCGCTTCTAATCTGTATTTCCCCATGATGATCGACATTGGCTTTATACTCTTACGTAGTTTTATCCTTTTCTGACGCATTATTCAGCCACCATCGCCATTCAACAATCGATCGATTTTTGATCCTAATATCTTCTCTTCTAATCGAAGCGACCTCATTGAAAACGCCCCCCAGAACTACATTTCTTTCTCTGTACAGATGTATATGCACTAATATATACATACATATATGAGCGATACGTCAATATTACCGATGATAAGAAGACGTCGTCAAATAAATTTTCAAAATACAATCACACAGCGACAACCACTGAGAAAAAAAACAAAATCAACAAAGCATCATTTCATTGAACGGAGGAAAATTCAGAAATGTTATCAGTTATTAACATACTCATATATATCAGTCTCGCTCACACTGCAAACGCATCATCGATGCTTCATATAAATACAAACGAAATCTTCGCGAAGTTCACAAAGTCACACCAAACCGATCGTGCATCGGACATATAGGGGATATATTTTAGAATTTAATTCATTTAATTTGAAATTTCGAAAACCGTGTAGCGGATCCAAGAATTGCAAACGAAAAAAAACTGAAAGGAAAATCCGAATTATTTAATTAATTATTCCTATTTAAATTATTTAATTAAATATATTTAATAATAATTAGATCATGAAAGGATCTTTGGTGTTCACATTACTAGCCGGTTGGTATTTCGCGGTTTAAGTACAATATAGCAAACGAAATAATGCAATGAAAAACTTAATTATTCCTAGTTTTCGGCCTGATCTTGGGCGATGTGGCAGGAGCTCCAGCGGAGGAGGCGCCGGCCGCCAAAAAGTGTGCCGATTTCTGTACCTACGAATTGAGTCCGGTCTGTGGCTACGACGGCAACTGCTACAAATCGTATTCTAATAAGTGCATATACGATACTGAAAAGTGCAAGAGAAAGAGTAGTAAGTATTCGACTCCTTTGTCATCCCCGAACAATCCTTAATATTTAAAATGACTCATTTTTGATTTCACTCTCGACAATCAATTGAATTTTTCCACTCGTATATTTCATTTATTTTTTGTTTTCTAATTTCAGATCTAGAAACTGTCGACTTATCGCTCTGTGAACTAGCCGAGAAAGATAATCATCCCAATTATAAAACTTGTTCTGATTAATAAAACAAACAACAACTTTAATTGAAGACTCGATTTGTTTATTTAATTCTTATTCTCGCATTTAAATTATATTTTTGTTTTAATTATTTTATTTAATTAGTTTTTGTACATAGTTCTTCAAATAAAAGTTAGCTCCGGTTGGGGTTCTGCAAACAACTGATTAGTACTCAGAGCAAACCGAAACTCGTCGATGCAAATGGGGAATCCCATTCGCGGGAGTTATGTAAATTTCAGCACAAAAGGTAAAATTAATTAAAAATATTAAACATCAGCACGTTTTTTACTTTCTCGATTGGCGCAGTGAGTTAAGATAGTTTAGGATGAGAATATAAAAGCAGACTCTATTCCAATATTGAACCAAAACCAATTGATAATTTGCAAACAATTTGAACTCCATAATGAATATTAAATTAAATAAATACATCGAACCAGAAAAATCCCCAAAACACTATACACCCAACGAAAAATATTAGTTATGAAGAGGACAATTAAAGTCAACCTTGGTAACAGATTGTAAAAGCCTGTAAGGAAGCATTGATCGATAATGAATAAAAAATATTTACAGATGTTACGAAATTTTAATGAAATATTTTTGAATACACAATATGACAACTTAAACAATTGGTTATTGTCAGTTAACAATAATTTGTGCTGGCTGTTGGTTGGCTTCAAAAACAAACAGTACGGAAACCTATAAATGTTCGCGTTGTTTACTACACTATATTCATTTATAGCACAACCTTGCTAAGCGTTAATACGTGATATTTTTTAGTTTCCTCGAATAATAAGTAATTGAAAGAACACAATGAAGTTTGTGACGGTGATTTTCGGTGAGAATTATTAACAGCCACAAGTGAAACGTCATGTTTAATTGTGTTCTCATCTATTTTGGAAATATTTAGCTATTCTTCTGATCTGTCTGTCCCACACCGAGGCCAATCGTCGGCCCATCGAGACGGAGAAGTTCGACAAGGATTGTCCCACCTTTTGCCCCGCCATCTACAGCCCCGTTTGCGGCTTCAACGGTCTCTGCTACCGACAGTTCGGCAACTCCTGCGAGTTGACAGCCTCCAGGTGCAACGGTCGGGGCAGTAAGTTCACCTCAACCCCATTAAAGAAAACTATTCTTCTATTTTATTATTCCTTACAGGTTTCACCGAGGTTCCTCTAACCGATTGCAGCAAAAAGGGGGCGAACAGATGTTAACCAATAAATTCTGTTAAACTTGGGTTGAAAAATATTAAACAATAAATAATATTACTATCCCGTGACTAAACATGTATTATTTCAAATCAACATTTTTTAAAGAGATTTTTTTATATTTACGACAATTAAATATAGTTTAATAATATAATAAAGATCAATAAAAAATATCTTATATATAAAAATGGAACTGAAAATATGTATGTTCTGAAACCGTTGTCCGATCTTTATGAAACCATAACCATTTACACCATATTCCCGACTGACACGAGATCAACATAGGATATTAAAAACAAATGTAACAAATTTAACAAATTCAATAATTAACTTTAACTACAGTGAAATCTCACATAACCGGACATCCAGCGTCAAGTACGCATTAAAATATAATTTGAAATTTCATCAAAGTTCTGAAAAGTGTAAGGAAACACCGGAAAAACAATTCCAAATTTTCAATAAAATCCAAATGTTCAAAATTCAAATTTTTCAAAAATTTTTAATAAAAATTCAACATTTTCAATAAAAATTCAAAAATTCAAATTTTCAATAAAAATTCAAATTTTCAATAAAAATTCAAAAATTCAAATTTTCAATAAAAATTCAAAAATTCAAATTTTCAATAAAAATTCAAAAATTCAAATTTTCAATAAAAATTCAAAAATTCAAATTTTCAATAAAAATTCAAAAATTCAAATTTTCAATAAAAATTCAAAATTTTCAATAAAATCCAAATGTTCAAAATTAAAATTTTTTAAAAATTTTTAATAAAAATTAAATTTTCAAAATTCCAAATTTTCAATAAAAATTCGAAATTTTCAATAAAATAAAAAAAAAATTTTCAATAAAAATATTATTACAGAAAATAAAATACATAAAAACAACAAAAAGTAATTAATTATTATATGCAAACATCTCGTTCCAAATGCATAAAATAATAAAAGAATAATGAATGATCTTGAATAACAAACTCGGAGTGTTAATTGAAATGAATCAGACTACGAATCTGACCAATGTTTCCCAGAAATCGCATAACCGATCTTGCGATGAATCGTAATCGTCCACTCTCGCTTTCAAATTCCCTCTCGATCGGTCTCATCGGTGGAGTCGTAGATCGTGTCTCAGTGTCTCCTCCAACCTCCAACCGCCAACTGTTTACAAACTCCACCGTTTTTGTTTCCTCTTCGGACTCATTGGATTCCGTCGTGGTCGACATTGCAATTCTTTCAAATTCCGCAGATCCACTATATATGGGTGCGATCGGATCGGAAAAGTCGAAGTCGCTGATGTCGTTGGAGATTTCATTGTTTTCCGGTAGACTCTGCATCATCTTCAGCTTTGAAGCCAGATCCATAGGTCCAGCTTGTGTAAAGTACACTGAAATTTCACGAAAATCCATAAAGATGGCCATTGAAATTCATATTTTTCAATATTTTTGTTTTTGAACTCACCCAACATGCAAATTACCGCGATAATAAGAAAACACCTATTGTATATCATTGTTAAATATATTTTGATAGCAGTTAGACAATGAAATGTTTGAACAAATATGGAAACAATTCGTAAACTATACCTTTTATATAGACTTTGGTTTTGCGGTGGCGATAAAACGTGCTTTTGTCGCCTGAAAATCGGAATTTTCAAAACACTTTATGTCTGAAAGTCACGTCGTTTGGAAGTGTTTACGTAAGTCAAAAGTTCGCTTTACGTCGGTAGAGCTACGTTGGTGTATACTCTGAATCAGTGAGAAGTCTTCACAAGAAGCTGCCGATGATATTCATTCGTCAATTTCACATTCACACACATTCACATCACATCACATTCATTCCACGATGATATTCATTCGGCAGCTTCTGTAAATACAACTCATGCCGTGATATCGTAAGCTCCACTTATAATCTTAATGTTGGGATAATTTTGTTTTATTTGATTGGATTTAACTTCCTGCACTCATATGCCATGAGGAGTGAAAGAGTGAGAGAATTTCTTTCCAAATCCGAAATCTAAAGAACGACCCAATTTTGTTGTAATATAAAATCGGATGATCTCAGAACTCTTCTGCAATGTTAAGTGCAGCGTGCGCGAATAAAAGTGAAATGAAGTCACGAGTTCTCCTCATCATCTGTGTCGGTGTGGTCTGTTTCGGCAAGTGGCTAATTAGTAAAGCTTAATAAATGTAACTATAATGAAGAATTTCTTTATCTTCAAAATCGCAGTCCTCCAAACATCGGCCAAGTTACCGAAAATCAGCCCATGGGAGAAATTTTTACAACAGGTCGCCGAGGCCAACCAGACACAGAAAGCAAATGCTGATTCGCCCAACTTGTTAAACGGCCCACAGAGGGTCGATCTTATGCGAGAGAGAGCCCACTGTCCCTGGGCGGAGAATGTAATCTGCACGAATCTCTACGAGCCGATTTGTGTCACGAACTTCGAATGCATTTTCATCGTCCACAACCGGTGCTTCCTGGACAAGTTGAACTGCGTCTGTCGTGAGTTCATCTCATTCTCTTCTTACTCTCTCATTTTCAGCATATGACTTTTATCTCCACAGCAAATCATTTTCCCTTGGACCCGAGATTCTGTAATAACTTTATAGATGCTGAGTTCAGACGCTGCAACTTGCAGATTTACATCCAGTGATTATGTCTATTTTTTCGATTTCAAAGCACTTGTGATGTGTTATGTGCTTATATGCAAAGTACATTAGTAAATATACAAATATATTTCGCAAAATAAGTTAAAAATTAAGTTTTACTATCTAAATAAATGATAAATTGAAAATTAATTAATATATTTAATAATTAAAAATTAATATTAATGTAACTAGTCGTTGCCGAAAAATAAAGTCCATCTCTCATAGTCTCCCTCGCACAGAAACGTGTCCATCGAGCAATAATCATTGCTGTAATCCGAATAATCTACACCGGAGAAGAAACCATATCCCTTATTTATTTAAAAACAGATAATAATGAATTTACTGACCCGCTTTGGCCAAGCATGCAGCGATCTCCAGATGGCACTTGGACGGATATTTTCGGATGCAGCCTTCCTGCTGGTCGTAGCGACAAACCTCGCCGGAGCCGATGTCGCAGCGACTAATCGAGCCACATGCGTCGGGTGGCGTGGGTCAAGTCGCGATCGGCTGGACGAAAGTGAGAACTGTAAATTGAAGGCATCGTTTTCAAAAAAACACCTTTCACAATCGCGACGAAGTCACCAGAACTCACACAATTGAAAGATAACGAAGCAAATGACCAAATGTCTGGATTTGAACATTTTTCCCAGCCAAATTTAAAAAAAAAAACCTATTATGTTCTAAGAAAAAAATATAATAGAAATATTTTTTGTTGTTAACGACCCAGCAAAATCACGGGAACTGATACAATTTTGATAATAACATAAAGTTTGTGCCGAAAATGGAAAATGTATGATATGTGTACACTGTGTAAAACGTTATCTAATTTAGAAATCTTTCCAAAAATTGGAAAAATCTTCTATATGAACTTAAAAGCCTCATTTAGTGATCGTTCAGTGTATTTCGAATGTAAATTATTGCATATCTTATCTAGGTTTAGACGAGAAATTTGGTTCTGTGTTATTGTTATCATTTTCGATAAAACCGTGCCTGTTTATATCATATGTGAATCTTTGTATCTTTCTAAAAGGCTAATTTTTAAAGGCTATTAAATTGCAATAAACATGCTGTATATTATTATTAACTGTAGCTCAGTCAGAGGCCTTCGAAAGGTGAGTCGAATTCGCATCTGTATTTGTTTTTGTTAGCGGCTTAAATCAACAACACAGTCAATTAAATGCAAAACAAAAAATACAACTTTATTAGTTTATTTAACTCTTAAATCATATTTCTGTGTTATTCTATTCTATTCTAGTTTCCAGATGATTTTTCATTCATAACTCAGGTGTAGTTTTGTAGATACCGTACACAAGATCATCTAGATTGTCGTCGGGTGTCTCCCTATCGCATTTCTCATAGTCCTCAAAACACATGAAGTTCATCAGTTCACAGTACTTGTACTCGTATATTTTAAAATCTAAAGAAAGAGTTGTTTGAAGAGTTTTAACGTAGCATTAAAGAGTAAGAGTAAGAGTAAAGGAGTATTTTAAGAGTAGAATTAGGAGAGGTACCTTTGTTGAATTGGCAGGCGTTGTAATCCATATGGCATTTCGATGGGAACTTCTTGAAGCATAACCACGCCTGGTCGAAGGCGCACACCGGCGACCCACCGGTCCCGCAGTCCTTCAGCGAGCCGCAATTGCGTTCCAAACTCGAAACACACACTAAAAATTCCATAATGCATTCAAAACCTACGACAATAACCTGTATTTCTTTCTTACCTGCGCACATGAAATTTAAAAGCAACAATAGTTTTAAAACTGAGTACATTTCTGCTAATATTTTCGCGATCTTAATTAATATAATCTCAATTTTAAATCGAATCAAGTTTAATTCTGAGTGACCCTAATTTCGACGTTTCTGAAAAACACGAAAATTCATTTCTGATTATTTTAAAAGCCTTTTAATTCTTGATATAAAGAAAAATTTAATTATAGGATGTACTTTTCGTGTTCCTGTCGCGATAAGAATTAAGCTACCGACGACCTGCATTTTTGCGCCAACTTGATTGATGAAAAGGTGTTGAGGCAATTATTTATTTAATCAATAAAGTGTATTTGGACAGGTGTTCTTGAGGGATTTAAAAATATATAAATACGAGAAACATGTAAATAAAATGAAATGCGAAAAAGACAATGAATACGATCGTGGAGATTCATTTTAATATGTGCAAGTAATATGTATAAAGCGAATAGCCTTGAAAGCTGGCTTGTATAGACTATTTTAAAACAGACTTATTGATTATATCTCATGTAGTTTTTGTAGAAAAAAATATTATTTATTTTTACATTTAATAATATCTATTTTTATTTTTAATATTAAAATAACTTAGTACAATATTAAAATTAAAATGAACTATAAAAATCTTTTCATAAGTTTTTTGAAATGAAACAAATTACTCTTAATACTACATACATATGTTATTGTTTATTAGTTCAAATTGAATTAAATTAAAGTTAAATGAATGTTAAATTAAAACGTTTTCATGGGTTCTTGTTTCTATAATAATTGATTCATTTGAATCCCATTCCAGGCATTTTTTCATTAAACGATGTATTCCTGTAGATGCTGTACACCATATCATCTAGACTAAAAAGGGGCACCGAGGTGATGTATTTCTCATAGTACTCAGTGCACATGAAGTTCAGCACTCGACAGTATTTGGCATCGAAGATTTGATATTCTAAAATCAAAAGAGTTACTTGAGATTTGTAAATGCTTTGCATTGTGTTTTAAATGAAATTGTTAGAAGAACCTTTGTTGAATTGGCACGCGTTGTAATCCATGTGGCATTTTGATGGGAACTCCTTGAAGCAATATCTCTCCATGTCGAGGGCGCACACAGGTGGTCCATCTTTCTTACAATCCTTCAGCGAGCCACAGTTACGATGTAAACTCGCAGCAAACACTACAAATTTCGTAATTTATTCAGAACATTCGAACGTTAGTTGTTTTTCCTAGTTTACCTGCACACATCAGATTGAAAACCATAAATAATTTTAAATTTATATACATTTTCTGGATTATTATTTAACTATATAATTGTTATTAAAGTATTGAATTTAAAGGGAATCGAGTTTAATACTGTGCAAGTCTGATTTGGTCGCTTTGACGTAAATTCATTGCTGAATATTAAAATAATGTGTACAAATTCTTGGTATACGATTATCTTAATTAGTACTTTTCGAGTTCTTGTCACGATAACAATTAAGCCATCGACGTCGTATCTCTTTACACCTTGACTGATGAAAAGTTGTTGAAACATTTATATATTAAACAAGTAATATGTATTTGAGCAAGTGTTTTTGAGTAATTTAGTAAACGTGTATTATAAATAAGAGATGCATTTAATAAATATTAAATTAAATACGATGTATATTTCAGAATGTCGTGATGCATTTATTGTTATAAAATAGATTCTTAAAAAGTATATATAATCTAATATTTATCAATTACAAAATAATTTAAATAATCTAAAATAAACCTTATAAAAAAACATATTCGCAAGTAGTTTCTGTAGGAGAAATCTTAAATTACACATTTTCTTTTCTACTTTTATTATGATCGTGAAGTATATGAATATGAATAGAGGAATTAGTAGCGAAACTTCCATGTAAGTATTCCCTTGAAGACTGAGTTCCTATTTTGATGCAGATTCGAAAGAAACTAAACATGAGTTCATCCAAAGGGTTTAGCGTCGTTTTTTCTTCTCCAGTTTTCGTAACTTGTGTTGACGTCGAGCGTTGGCCACTCCGTCAATGCCTGGTTTTTGATCCTTGAAAGAAAGTTCATTATTAATTATACAAAAATAGAAAACTCTTTTGAATTTGAATCAAATCATCCACTTACTTCGCTTCCCTCGCCGTCGGAGCAACCACCATCGCTGCTGGCCGGCAGCAAAATCGATGAGCCGATGCAGATCAACTGGAAGATAGCTCCGATAAACAGCCCGTAGCGCAGTAGTGTGCTGAACAGGTCATCGTCACCATATTTATCCAAGTTGGAACTTATAGTATGAGCCGCCATGAAGTGAAGACTTTTAGATATGTGTTTATTTGAAAAATTAAAAAAAATTATTAAAATTTGTTTACAATCGAGTATTTGCAGTCAATCTTTGACATTTCGCTCACGGCCTTCGAGACTCATGAGAAACACAGGGTTCCATGAAAAAAAAAAATATTTTGTAATGCGAAATTTATATTTGAAATTTTGTTCCTTTTTATGAATTTAGCCTGTAGATATTTTTATTTTGCTCAGTAAAAATGTTATTGGGCTGGTTAGGTTCTTTGATCTAATGTTTATCCAATTTTATCAATTTACAGCACTCTACTATTACACATCACTCAAAAATTTCGGCGCGGCATCCCTGTCATCAAATAATGTCGTCAGCTGTTTTACTTCGAGTATCGAATGCACAATAGTTGCCGCCGAATTCAGGGATGCTTTACAAAATCAAACAAAATGGCGGCCGAATTCAAAATTTTCTATTTTTTCGTCCAAAACCGGGACGGATTTTAATCTGACCCAGTTTTGTTTTGGTATTGTCTTTCGTAAACAATGCAATTGTAAACAATGGAATTTGACTTTAAAACTTGTAAACACAATTTTACATTATTAATTATTATTTTTTATATAATTAATTAATTCGGCACAACACCGTAGACGGCTGCAACCCTGAGTGAAACACTTCGGGAATTTCATCGCGAGTTTTTGCACTTGAATATTTAGAGTATTCTCGAATTAAATAAATACAAGTATTAAAGGAGTTCAAATAAGGCAACATGTCCTCGTATCGTATTGCAACTGCGTTCGGTCGCCAACTGCTGGCAGTGCGCGCCGCGCGATCTCAACAACAACTTTGTGCTCCCGTCAAACGTTGCGAAACAGCAGGACGCCTCAAGTCCACCGCGACCTCTGCGGCTCCAAGACCCAAACCTAGGTTTTCCACTCTGAAATTGGCTCTCTTGGGGAGCTCACTTGGAGCCGCATCGGGCACTGTGTATTCACTCTACAGCAACATGCGGGATGGGAGCTCGCATATGGAACATGAGCGCGTCAAGCCTCGTATCATTGCGAAATTGCCCGACGTGAAAATAACCAAGCGCTTTGTAAATCCCCACGATAAGTCCGGACTCGAGATTGTGCTCTTTCAGTTCCAAACGTGTCCCTTCTGTTGCAAGGTTCGAGCCTACCTCGACTACATGGGCATCTCGTACAGTGTTGTGGAAGTAGATGCTGTTCTCCGTCAGGACCTCAAGTGGTCCGATGTGAAGAAGGTGCCCATGGTGCTGATACGACAGCAGGATGGCCGCTACGTACAGATGAGTGACTCCAGTGCGATTGTCTCGTTGATAGCCTCCTACTTGAATGATCCAAGCTTGGACATTGGGGAATTGGCACAGTTCTATCCGATGATCTCATATTTTGATGACAACGGCAAGAAGAAGATGGATGTCATGAATAAATACTTCCCCATGTATCAGGATCAGACACCCAAGGAACTGACGAGGGACATGCAAGTGTGAGTTTATCCTCAAGTCATGTATACGAACTGATTATAAAATACGTTCCTTTTTCAGAGTTGAACGAAAGTGGCGCACGTGGGCTGACAACCATCTGGTGCATCTCATCTCACCGAATTGTTACCAAACATTAGACGAAGCCTTTGAAACATTTGAATGGTTTTCTGAGGCTGGTGAATGGAGCGTACACTTCCCCAAGTGGGAACGTGATCTGATGGTCTACGCTGGAGCCACAGCTATGTGGCTGATTGCCAAGATACTAAAGAAACGGCATAATCTTACAGACGATGTCCGCTCGCATATTTACGATGCTCTGGACAAGTGGACAGGCGAATTGAAGAAGCGCAAGACAAAATTCTTGGGCGGCAACAAACCCGGCATGGCGGATTTGTCTATTTTCGGTGTACTCAGCAGCATGGAGGGTTGTCAGGCGTTCAAAGATTGCGTGGAAAATACACAAATCGGTAAGATTCATATATTTCTTGAGATTGCATCAATTACGATATTACTTTCTTTCATAGGCGAATGGTTCTATAGTGTAAAGGAAATGGTCCAGCAAAACCGTGGCACACTCATCCGAGAACGTATTGAAGGACAAGCTCCAATGCAGGTCGCTCCAAGTGTAGCTTAAGCTCCGAAATGTTTGAAACACAGTTACTATATTTATATTTTATCGTATTTATTAGTGTTTTGTTAAAAATTTCTATCTGCTAGTCTCCAAATCCAGAAGAATTTTATAAAAATATAAATGTAATAGTTGCAAATTTCACATAAAATGATATAAAATATTAATAAAGATTTTAAAAAAAAATTGTAAAATTGACAACACTGTATATATCAAAGTTAGTTGGCAACTCAATACATTGGCACGGAACTGTCAAAATTGTCAAACAAAAATTTCGTTTGTCATCTCTCAACTCGGACGCCGAAGAATTTTGCAAAATCACTGTTTTCTCAGCAATTTCTAATAAATTAATTAATAAAATGCAAATGTATCAAGGAACCGAAATGTTGGGCATCGATCAATTCCCCGATTACAAGGTTCCCGGTGCTCAGCATCAGGATTTCTCACCTTACGAATCAAACGGAGGGTAAGTTTGCCAAACAAAGATTTGTGAGGTTACTGCTAGTCCTCCTGCAGCCTGCAAATCTACGGATTTCATTATTAAATGTGATTATTTACAGATCGATTGTAGCTATTGCCGGTGATGACTATGTTGTCATTGCAGCCGATACTCGTCTGAGCAGCGGCTACTCAATCCACACGCGCAAACAGAACAAACTGTTCCAACTGTCCTCCCAGACTGTGCTCGGCTCCACTGGTTGCTGGTGCGATACACTTGCCTTGACAAGTCTGGTGCGCGCCCGCATGCAAATGTACGAGCATACCCATCTGAAGACGATGTCCACCAACGCTGTGGCCCAGATGCTTTCGATCCTTATGTATAATAAGCGTTTCTTCCCGTACTACGTTTCCAATGTGCTTGCTGGCCTGGACTGCGACGGCAAGGGTGTTGTCTACTCTTACGATCCTATTGGCCATTGCGAGCGGACCACATACAGAGCCGGTGGTTCTGCTGGAGCTTTGTTGCAGCCCGTTTTGGATAATCAGATTGGTTTCAAGAACATGGAACTGGAAGGTGGCGTTGTCCCCAAGGTGCCGAAAGAACGCGCTGTTGCGATTGCTACTGACACCTTCATTTCGGCGGCCGAACGTGATATTTACACCGGTGATTCTGTGTTAATTAATATAATCACAAAGGATGGCATTGAGGTGAAGCAAGTCCCGCTAAGGAAGGATTAAAACTGGTTATGGGATGGAGACAGTAGAAGTTAATTTTGAATATTGAAACTGTAACTTTTTAAACAATACATTTAATTTCAAAAATTAATTGAATGCATTTCTTCTCGCGAAGACTAAAAATATTTGTACGTAAATATATGAAAACTAAAATATTTCAGAATTAATTAAAATACGCAAATCTGAACTGGTTAATGGTTTTGAAAGGATTGTCTGCAAAATATATGTTAAATCACAGAGCAACAACTTATTTGTACGTTATATTTTTGAAATGAATCTCAATATCAGATATGAAACGCACTCTGGCCATGTGTCAGCAAAGACTTTCTCCATAGTGCTAAAGTCTAAGGAGATAACGACGTATATCGTTAATCTTCACATAAATAATAAATAAATGGTTCCGCTTTCGGTTCACTGGCAAGTTTGTCGAACAATGCGAACAGCATTAAAAATCAACTAAAATAGCTGATGACAGCCCAGCTGTTAAACGGAAACTTGGAATCGGCAGAAAGCAACAATGTGTTGTATCCATTTGGATAGTGTGACCTTGGTTTGTATTAAATATTTGTTCTCTAAATTAACTCCTCTGAACGGTATTGTATTGGATGGAAATCTATTGACATATTCAAAGCTCTCGTGGAATTGATTTATTTATGAAATGGAAAGAAAAGACCAAAACCAATCATGAGCCATCATTTGTTAATATTTCGACCACTTTACAGTTTAAATCTATTTGGTGCAAAAACTACTAAAAATAAATATTTTTTCGTATCAAATATTAAATGTTTATCTCCGTCGCTGATCCAAAATATGCTGGGTGCTCTATTTGTTTTGTTTTTTTGTTAGTTTTAGTTTTGCTTCGTGTCTTTCATTTCGCTTTTTCTTTTTGTATTTTATTTTAGGCATAATAATATAAATAATTATTTATATAATATATAATAATATAATATAGTTGAATCAATTATAATTGATGTGTGTATGCAGGACACATAGACATAATTATAATTCATGTTCATCATCTTCATTGAATCAGCTCAATCATCTTTATCATCAGATCGGATCGTATCGATCGTTCGAATTTCACAATTTTTCATAAGCATCACCAACATCATCTTCATAATCACCAACATCCGCAGCAAACGAGGAGGAGCAGCAAAGGATTTGCAACTGGATTTTCAATTTAAAATTTAATTTTAATTCTATTTAATTGTTTTTTCTTTTAGTTATTTGTTTTTAATGTGTTTTTTTGTTGTTGTAATTCTTGTTCTTGTTGTTAAGTGTGGTGAATTCGTGTATGTATGTGTATGTGTGTTCATGTTTGTTTCTATTGAGGGACTTTGAGGAATAACGGCTGCATCCACACATCACCACTAAGCTTCTGGCAGTGGCTTCAGCTCCTTTATCTGCTTAATTAGATACGCCTTCTCGTCGTTGAACTGCTCGTCCTCGGAGCGATCCGTATGGAAGTTTGTCAGGAAGTCGACCAGTTTCGACTGGTTCCTCAGCAGGATATCCAGAATGGGCTTCGGCTTGTTGGGATTGGCCACAAACACCTTGAATACGTGAAACGCCTCGAATTGGATGTTGCGCGACTTCTCCTTCAGCATGTTCATCATAAGCTTTAGATTGTCTGGTTCCGAGATGTACTTCGTCATCACCGTGAAGTTATGTCGATCCAGCAGCAACTCGCCCAGCAACTTCAAACTCTGCCGACGCGTCACATAGTTTTCCGAATTGAGTAGCCGCTGATAGTGTTGTGTGAAGAACTTGTCGTAGTTGGCCTCAAGGAATTCGGCACAGAGCAGCTTGTGACGCGTCAGCAGCTCCTTGAATGTGGAGAAGGCATCGGAGGCGATGTCGAATGTGGACACTTCCACATAACGGAAGAACTTGAAGAATTCCTCCGAGTGCATCATGATCTTGGCCAACGCCTCATACCGGGCACACTCGCGCAACATCGTACCTGAGTTGAGTGCAATCTCTGGGTGGGCATCCTCGTAGCCGGCCATCAGCGTGAACAGAATCTCCGGCTTCGTACAGATGTACTCAACAGTCGGGGAGCGCGTCCCAATCTGGCGTCGGAGCACATTATTGAAGATGAGCGCAACGTGCTTCTTGCCCTCAAAATCGATGCGATTCAGATTCTGTATGAGCAGCAACAGCAGATTGCTGTTGTATAGCTCCTGCGACAGCTGGGCCACCACGTAATCGGCTGGTGGCTCCGAATCGGACGTGCCGTACAGCATGTTCTTGATCGAGACCAGATTTTTACTGACATCCTCCTGGGCCTTCTCGACTTTCTTGTCGCCGTTCTCGAGCGAGTTGATCGCCTCCTTGAGAGCCTTCACCAGCTCGGCCGGGGTCTTTTGTGATTTTCCGAACAATGGCATTTTCAACATACGGACCGATGGAATTTACTTGTGATTGAGAGTTGTGAATAGTTTTTAATGCGGAATTTTTGCGAATTTCTATTTTACTTTCGTATCGTTTCTTTTCTTCAGCTTTTTTGCTTTTTTTTTAGTCCGTCGTCGTCGTCTTGGGTGTAGTTGCGTGAAAAAAATCACTTGACAGTTTGTCGTGTTGTTTTTTGACAGTTGTCTGTCTGTCGGTTGGAATTTGTGCAACGACGAGAGACGAGTGCAAAAGCATTGCCAGCTTCAAAATTTATCAAAAGATTTACCTATAGGAATTTTGAAAACGTGTACCCGTTTATGGGTATGAGATCTAATGTTTGGGGTTCACTGAACACACGCTCCAACTACACATCCACACAGCCCTGGTAATAAGCCAGCGATGCCAACCCAATTTTCATGGAAAATTTGTTAAAAAATAAAAAATTCATGAAAAATTCAAAATTTGATAATTTTCATGAAAAATTCAAAATTTTATCATTTTCATAGAAAATTCAAAATTTTATCATTTTCATAGAAAATTCGAAATTTTATCATTTTCATGAAAAAATTCAAAATTTGATAATTTTCATGAAAAATTCAAAATTTGATAATTTTCATGAAAAATTCGAAATTTTATCATTTTCATAGAAAATTCAAAATTTTATCATTTTTATGGAAAATTTAAAATTTTATCATTTTCATAGAAAATTCAAAATTTTATTATTTTTATGGAAAATTTAAAATTTGGGGAATTTGTCTCCCACAAGGGGTCAAATTTCCGTAGAACACGGATATATCCGTGCAGTTGACATCGCTGTAATAAGCATAAATCAATCATATATTTCTCTGATCGTTGAATCAATAACTCATGCTGGAACAAAGAACTCTGAGCTTGTGCACCCAACCGAAAACTAGAAATTGTTGTTTTGCGCGATCCCTCGTAGTTCTCAAATAAACAAAACAACACGATTCCGTATTTTTTCTCTTTTTGGTATGACAAAATTATTATTGTTGATGTTCATATTATATTTCAGATTTTTAAATTTATTTGTATATCATTGTTTTCTATTTTTAAATTCTTTTTTATTGCAATTAATACAATAGTAGTTAATATTTTTTGTTGTTTTATATTTATATTTATATATATAGAATAGATATAGATAGTTAAATATATAATTATGTACGAACGTAATTTGATCAATATATATACTTTTATATATATAAAGATTAAATATTTTATATTTGCTTCTTGTTGATTTTAGAATAATTACTTTATTAAAATACAATATCAAGGGAAATATTTTGTATTTGTTTATGTTTCTCAGATCTCTCAGATTTTCATATCAACGCTTGCTATAACACATTAAACTCTTTCATTTAATATTGTATATTAATTTCCGGTTATCTTTCAATTGTTACATTTTACAAAAACTTGCTAATAATACACACACATACACATTTATACGAGATGAAAAAAGTTACATAGACGAAAGATACACGACGACGACATCGGTTTAATATATATAATTTTGCAAGTTTTCACTTTTCTTTCTTTCCTACTTAATTTCTTCTGGTTATTGTTTCTCCTTTTGGATGTAATGCGTTGAGTATGAAATTGGTTCCTCTTAATTTATTTTAATTTGGTTTTCTATTTATTTCTTAAGAGTGTTGTCTAAAAACTAAAATTAACGAACATCATAATTTTATTGCCACTACTTGCTAATATATCCATCCGACTTATAGGTAAATATTTTAAAAATAATCATTCTTCTTTAAATAAAATACAAATTTAGTTTATATATATTTTTGTTTTAATTATTTACGTATTGATATATATGTATATAGATAGTAATTTATGAAGTTTAAATAAGAGTTCGCTCATGTGATCAATAAATAAATTCGCAAGCATTATATATTTAACGAGAATTAATAATTTAAAAATAATGATTTGTTCGTATAATAAAATCAGTGCAATACGAAGATGCCTAGAATTCTAGAAATTCTAACGAGTTTGTTCCGAGGGAAATAAAATTTGTGTCTCTCTGTTCTAATCATTCATTCATTCAATTTAATGGAAAAATCCGCAGTACTCATATTATGGAAAATTATTGCGCTATAAAACTATGTTCCAATGTAACAAAATGCTTCTGAATAAGTATTCTGTTCCACGCATATCACTCGATTTGATTTGATTTGCTTTAAAAACTTCCAAATATAATTTACTGTTCACATATATAGCATACATATATAATAAATATCTTTGGGCATTTTGCGTAAATAAAAGAAATCTTTAAAATTCTAACTAAAGTAATACGTGTTTTCAAGTGTTATCCATTGGGAATATAATGCTTTAAAATATCATAGTATATCATGGAGAGATATTTATTTTAACGTTGAGTTTCTCTAATTACTAATTCCTTCGAGATTGATTTCCGTGGAATAACTATATGGATCTTTCTAAATTAATACAAATCGTCTTCGGATTAAAAGCAACGCCGCAACAAATCCATTGAGAAACCAGCACGACTAGTAATAAATACATGCTATATATAGCATCTAAAGTTAATGTAAACCTTCGAAGGAAACGCTATGAATATATTATTGGATTCATCATTCATTTACATCACTGTCGTTGCTCTTTGAAAATTTCTAGTTTGTGTTTGGCAAAATATTATTGATTCCTTCATATATGGAATCTTTCAATCAAGTTAAGCTGTAGTTTTTAAGTTATTTTTGTTATAAGAAAATATAGAGATATATATATGTATATAGCATTTATATTATTTAAAAGTTCTACTAGTTCCTACTCGTATAATGCATGAATTTATCAAAGGACAGCAATAATAGTTTTTTTTTTTTCTTTTCTTTTGTTGTTTTGTCATTGATCAATTTTCATTCTGTGAATGATATTTGTTCTTCATTGTATTGGTTTGTTTGTTTGTATTTTTAAGAGGTTGTTCTATAATTTGATTTTGTTTACTATGATATGCGCTTAAAATATATAGTAAGTAGTTTCATGAACTTTGGGAAGTGACCGAGATTCCTCTAATTTTAATAAACAATTAAGATGAATGCAATGGAAAGTAGAGGAAACAGAAAGTGGATAATCGAAGAAGATTTAAATAATTGCCAATTATTTTTTATAGAAATGTTTCGCGAAAATAAGTGTGTGTGTGTGTGTGTTAGTGCGTGTTCCAAATCATATCACAGACAGAAACCTATGAAACAAAATTATTTCAATTATTTTTAATACGAGCTTTTTTTTATTTGCAAAAACCTTTTCGTGTTTTAAATCATTGAATGAGAAAAACCATTTCACCATCCGCAATTTACGAGGATGTTAATATTGAGGATGTTTGTATAATACTATGACACGGTAATCTATCAGTTATCATTTAAATTTTTCCTTAAATGCACAAAGGGTTTTAATGAAATGTTCACAGAAAAAAAAACAAACAATGCTAACAAAATATTGAATTCATAATGAATTTTTTATACAATTGAATGGAAAGATGAGAGAACAACAAGTATGTGAGAAATGAGAAAGAAAACACTTTACAAATTACCACATGACAACACGAAGCCAAAGACAGACAATTTCTTTTCTTTCATTCTTAAATAGTAGATGAAATGAATTTCGTATGTGGTGTGTGTGGTTGATCGAATATTAATTAATGCTTTCATAATGACTAGACTCTTAAATTATAGTTATTATTGTTGTTGGTTATGTTTTCCTTTCCTTTTCCATTGAGACTGAAGATGTATCTTGGTTTTTAATTTTGCACGCGGAGAAGGCGTGGGAGCGAGCGGCGACTGCGCGAATGGTGGGATCCTGAATTGTGGTGAATTTTGTCGAAGAGATGTTTCTCTCAGTGGAAAGCTTTCATTGGATACTTTATAAGTTAATTCTCCTCTCGTCCTGCGTTCTCACCATCATCAATCACATTCGATGATGGTGTTTCCGCAATCGTTTTTGCTTTCGTCTGTGGTTCTCCTGGTTGGTTCTCTTAGTTTACTTCCTTTTTACAAAATTTCCCTCCGCATCCAGCCACACCCTCGATCCGCCTCGTAGCCCACATCCCACCTCCGCCTTTATTTACCTGTGCAGCGCATTCGATATCTGCTTCAGCGACTGGCCCACCTCGCTGACCAGCCGCTCGTTGTCCTGCATGTTCTTGCTGCCCGCCGTGCGCAGCGACTGCGACTGGTTCTCGACCCGCGTCACCAGCTCCCGGAAGTGGAACTTCGAGTGCGGCGGCATCGACTCGTTGTCCGCGAACACCACGCACGAGTTCTGCAGTATGTTCAGCTTGTCGCTCAGCTGCAGCCACTGCGAGGCCGAGATCATGTTCACCGGATGCTTGAGCGAGCCCTCGAGCAGACCGACCAACTCCAGGATTCCCTCGCGTGAGATCTGCTGTGTGCTCGAGTTGTTCGGCGACGAGCTCGAGTCCAAGAGATTCGCATTGCCGCCGCCGATGCCGATGCCCACTCCGACGCCGAGGCCTCCGCTGCCACCGATTTTCTGTGCAATGGGCGTGGCATAGATCGTCAGCTTCGTGGGTTTCAATGGTACGGCGGGTTTGTTGTTGCTCACAGAGACGGAGTTCAGTTTGTTGTTGCCGGACGATTCGACGGTGCCGAAGAGTGATTGTGTCATGAGATCGTTGTTGGTCGTTGTTGTTGTTGTTGCTCCCGATGTGGACTGTGTTGTTGTGTTGTTGGTGTTGGAGCGGTCACTTTCACCATCTGTGAAGAGATGAGTGGATGCAGAGGTTGTTAATTTGGAAGAGTTGTGATGTGTTGTGGTGGTGTGTGTGATGGTGGTGGTGGTGGTATTTGAGGTGGGAGGTGGTGGTGGTGGAGCCGCTGGCGGCGGTCTATTTATGATCGAATTCAGTGCCGCTGGGGATGGGTGGTGATGGTGGGCTGCTGTGCCGAGCGCTCGTGGAGATGTGGTAAGTGATGGAAATTTGCTTTGCTGATTCGGATTCGGAGTCTGATTCGCATTCATAGTCAGATTTTGGTTCGAATTCTGATTCGTTGTATTGGGCGTGGACGTGGAATTGGTGCCGGAATGAGCAGCTGTGGGTTTGAGACCGAATTTCGGGGACAATTGGGTGTTGCTCGCATTCACATTCACATTCGCCCCGATGATCGAGCCGGTGCTGGCGTAGTCGGCCGCTCCACCAGGTTGCTCCCAGAGCTTTTTCAAACTACTAATACTACCTGTGCTCCGTCGCTTTCCATCGTCCGTCGACGAGTCGATCGAGCCGCCACCTCCGTCGGAATTGTGCGAGTTGTTGGAATTGGTGTTAGTAATGGTATTGGAATTGTTGTTGGCCATTGTGGAGGAAAGATCAATTTTGATTTCAGTCTTTTGTGGGTTTGCGTTCGAAGTGGGTGTGTTGTTGAATTTCTTATCGTCTTTTTTGTTCAATGTGTTGGTCGTCGCGCTCTTGTTGTTCAAATTGTTCCTTGAACCGTCTCCATCCGGCTTGGTGCCGACGTCTTTTTGCTGTTGCTGCAGCTGCTCCTTTTCACCTGCGGTGTTGTTCACCTTGCGTAGGTGGGCTTTAAAGTCGATGATCGTTGTTTGATTCTCTGTCTTTTGTATGTGCTGAGTGGGAAGTTTCTTCGGCTCCACTTTCTTCAGCTGAGCCTTGAATGTGTTCGTATTCGTGGCGCTCGATTCCCCCGGCGATTTCGGGGGTGCGATCAAGCATGGCTTCTGCTTCGGCAGGTTCATGCTCTCGGCCAGTTCGGTGACCAGAAGCGAAACGGGATCCACGCTGGCCGGGATGCCGTTCTGAGTGTTGGCATTCAGGGCCGTGTTCTCCTTGGACCTCTCCTTGATCTCGGCCATCAGTTTCTCCTTCATGTTCTGCTCCTGATGCTGTCCTTCGGGCGGGCTTCCGAGCGAGCTGCACGAATCGGTGGATGGTTCGCGCTTGCGCAAACTCACGCCGAACCGCGAGCTGGCCTCCTCAACACTGGGCGCAGTGTTGGACACGTCGCTGGCGCTGCTCGGGAGCGGTGGAATCTGGGGCGGTTGTTGCTGCAGATGTTGCTGGTGCTGGTGACTCTGGTTCGCTTGAGGCGCCATGTCGGCTGGAGCCGGCGGCGGTGGAGGAGGCGGTGTCTCGAACTCTTCCGGCGGCGGCGGCAAATCCAGCGGCGGTGGTGGAAACTCCAAATTCGCCAACGCCGGCTGTTGGTTGCGCTTTGGCGAGTTGCTCGAGGCCCCGCGGAACGAGGAGAACGTCATCATGGTGCCGTCGGTGGTGGTGCGGTGGCGCTGCAACTTGTTGAGACTCGCGGAGGCGTTGTTCGCCATCGTCACACCGCTGGACGAGTTGCTCCGGATCATCTGCTGCGGCGGCGGGGGATTCAGAGGGGCGGCGGGCCCGCCGTTCTTGCCATTTCCATTTCCATTCGCGTTCGCCGCCGGCACCTGCTGCCTGGACTGATGCGAGTGTCCGTTCGTAGCCGCATTGGCGATCGGTGTATTTGGTGTGGTGACGGCGCCGCCCGAACTTCCACTGCCACTGCCACTCGAATCCTCCAGGCTGTCGAGGAACGCGCCGATGCGAGCGACCTTGGGCAGGGTTCCGTAGCGATTCACCACGCGCTTGACGTTCATCACCTCCAGAGCGCCGACCGTGATGGGATGGGGTGCAGCCGTGGCCAGGCCGACGCTGTTCTGGTGAGCTGGATGCTGCTGCGAACGCTTGCTCTGACGGGTCTCCAGGCCGCGATTGCCCATCACGGGAGTGGGCCGCTTGAAGGAGCTGTGGGTGGCCGCGTTGCGTGGTCCAATGTTGGTGCCGTGCATGGAGTGCTGCATCTTGGTGGAGTTCAAATTCAGCTCGAGGCTGTCGCCGGTGGCATCGGTGTCCGGATCCCCGGCCACGTTGTCGTTCTCGGAGTCGTAGCGTTGGGTGAGACTATTGATGTCACGCGTGAGACCTGTGTGTGTGTTGGTTAGATCTGATTTAGTACTTCGAAATTCAAATTGGGATGTTCTATTCAATAAGTAGTAATGGATCAGTGGATGAGTGCTACGTTACGAAAACCATTTGGTCAGTATTTGTCACGAACTCGAACAGTTGTGATTCACTTGGCATTCGCAGTAAGATTATGTTTCGAACACAAGCACATAAATCGAAACGAAAGCAGAACAAAATGAAGTGAAGGTTAAATAAAATAAAATCAAACTTAAAATAAAGTAAAATACAAATAAAAACAGAGCAGAAAGTTGTAAAAAATATTTAAAGCAAGCAAATTCGAAGAAGCATTTTGAATTCCAATCGAATTTGGAAAATAACCAAAACGCATGCAAGACAAAGAACAGAGCAGGAACAACGAAATCGTAACCAAGCAGATAAAAGAAACTAGAAATAGGTTTTGGTACAATAATCTTACTCCGGTGACAAATACCTCGAAATAGTATATCAATCAAAAAACTACTGCAAGAGGATGACTTTTTAATGCTATAGGAATTTGGTGGTGGAGAAGGTTTGTTAATTTGTATGGAAGTGAAGTGGCTACCATTTGTGTTCAGTTCGTCGGCCAACAGATTGCGACTGTCGTCCTCGCGGTAGGTGGAATCACGACTGGTTGAGAGCAAGCTAGAAGAGAAAATGCCACCGTCACAATCATGAATCTTTCTATGGCCCACCCTCCTGGGCGAGGAACCTCTACTCACCTTGTGCGCTTCGGCGGCGCTGGAGCCTGCTTGCCCTGCTTGTTGGTGGTGCGACGCATCTGCACGTTGCCCTTGCCTTGGCTGGAGAATGTACTCAGCTTGGTGGAAGTGGTTCCAGTTTCTGCAAGTGGCAAACGAGAGCAATGAGCATTAAAAGTACTGAATTATGGGAATGGCAATTTGCATCTGTACCCGACATTGGTGTACTAGCTTGCTGGTCGTGATGACCGCCCGCTGTTAAACCGCCTGCAGCGACTCCAACTCCGACTCCGACGCCTGCTCCGCCTGCCCCGTTTCCAGATGTTCCCTTTTTACCCAATTGTGGCGTTAAACTTTGTGTGGCATTCAATTGCTTCTCGACCGCTTCAGTTATTGATGATTCCTGCGGAGCGAAGAAAACGAGACGTTGTCGTCCATTAGTAGTAGTTTTTGTCATAGTAGGATCATCATCAACGCAAGGTTGAGGAAGTGCCTCTAGTGTTTGTATTTCGGCTACATGTACATGAATATTATTGCGATTGATGTCATTGTGTGAGTAGCCATGATCGTTAGTAGTACTATTGTTATTGTTATTAAAATGTTTAAATCAAAGCTCAATGCCATCATCATCGTCGTCATCATCATCCTCTTCACCATAATATTCATAGTCATCCACTTCAACGGCATCATTTGCATGATCGCCATCACCATAATCAACATCACTTTCATAATCATCTTCATCATTATCATTATCATCACCATCACCAATCACATCACCCACCTGAAACATATGCTCCAGAGCATGGTGGATGCTCTTGAATGTCGGACGATCCGCAGCGTTCCACTGCCAACATTGGCGCATGAGATCATAAACTTCCGGCGGACATCCTGGGGGCCGCTCCATGCGATATCCCTTTTCCAACTTGTGGAACACATCCGACAAATCAATGCCCGGATACGGTGACATGCCGTATGTGGCTATCTCCCACAGTAGCACACCAAAGGCCCATACGTCCGATTTCGTACTGAACTTATTGTAGGCTAATCCCTCGGGGGCGGTCCATTTGATGGGAAACTTGGCGCCAGCATGCGCCGTATAGGTGTCGTCGCGCATCAGGCGCGCCAAACCAAAGTCGGCCACTTTGACGAGCTTATTGTCGCCCACCAAGCAGTTGCGTGCCGCCAAATCGCGATGAATGTAATTGCGTGACTCCAGGTAGCTCATGCCGGACGCGATTTGCGTCGCCATGTAGAGCAGGGCGACGGCGTCCAGGGTCTCGCGTCCTGCCGATCGGAGGAAATCGAGCAGGTTGCCATGCGACATAAATTCGGTGATGATATAGAACGGAGGCTCTCGCGTACAAACACCTTCAAGGAGGACAAGAGACAAACACCAGAGAGGATTAAAACAAAGCTAATTGGTTTCATCTGCAATTTAAATGTTCGTCCAGAGCGCCCTTCGTCCATGTCCACGCCCTGTCAGTCAGTTAACCTTAATGAGATATCAACAGAACGGTGTCCAGTCACTTTATTATTCATTAATTGCCCGCCCTCCGATCCTCGAGCGTCCCCTCCCTCCCGCTACTCTACTCCCTCCACATCAACTATGCGCGGTAATTAAATTTCTTTCGTAACTGTAATTATTCCCTCATCACCCACAACGTCTTCCACTCGACTTCTTGTCGCCGTTGCTTTGTTGTCGTCTTCTTCTTCGTTATGGTCGTGGTCGTTGTTGTCGTTGTCAACGTGCTTGTTGTCGTCACCACCTTGGCGTCGTCTGGTGGCCCGGCGCCGGCGAACCGAAAGGAATTACGTACCAATTAGTTGCACTAAATTCGGATGCTTCATCTCCTTCATTATGGCCGCCTCTTCGAGGAAATCCTTGAGGGCCATCGTGTCCTCCTTCAGGGTCTTCACAGCCACCGTGTTGCCGTAACGCTTCCAAATGGCCTCGTAAACCTCGCCGTACTGTCCGCCGCCCAATTTGTGTTTCATCACAATGTCGGTTCGGCAAATTTCCCACTCATCCGGCTCGGGGCTCAGCGGGAATACCGTGGGCTTGTTCTGCTTCGGGGCCGGATACAGGAGCGGCGTAATCAGTCCATGTCCCTCGTGCGGCACACTGTGATGATGGACCAGCTCGGCGAGTGTATTGAATTTCGCCTCGGCGGTGACAAACACCTTGCCGTCGGGATCCTCGGAGATGCGATAGTGATAGACACGTCCCTCGTACCTGTGGGCAAACAAAAGAGATTTATGAGAATATTTTACGAAGACATCGGAATGGGAGACAAACCTCAAGCTGATGCTGCGCTGACCTGGGGAGCTCTCGCTCTCGCGCACCAGGAAGCTGCCGTTGATGCCCGAGCTGAGCAGATATTCGGCGGCGTTGCGGGAGATGGGACCGTGGTACCAGGAGTGCTTCTCGAGCGAATTCAACGGGGTCACGTAATTCGACGGCACCCAGCCCACGTTGCCGGAGTCCGAGTGGGCTTCGCACCATTCGCCCGACTTGTTGTACGACAGAATGCGTACTTGTTCGCCCTTCTTCAGGCTCAGTTGGTTCTCGCCGCCCGCCTGGAAGTCGTACAGGGCCACGAACAATTGGGGGTCGTCCTCCTCGGGGCCCGGGGCGAGGAGGTTCTCTTTGGATGTCCAGCGATGGGCCGATTCGAAGCCGGACGTGTTCGAGCTGTGTCCTTGGCTGTGGCTCTGCGTGTGCAGCGAGACGCCATCCTGGCTCTGCGAGTGGAGTTCGGCGTCGGAGAGTAACGTTGTACCGGGTGGAATGTGTGGCAGGGGGCGGGATTGCAGGAGAGCTTCTGCGAGAGAGAGAGACAAATATAATTGATGAAATTAGTACAACTTCGAAGAAAGTGATTGATTTTTTTCTTTTTTCCAATTATGATTATCTGATTAATGGCAGTGATTTCTATAGAAGAAATGATGAATAAAGAGAAATAGAAAATTGGATCGGGAGAGCTAGAGAGAGGAGAGAAGGAAGAGGGACACGTTCCCTAATTGGCTCAGGGAATGCGGACACACTAGACAAACATGGCAAATTGTTGATACGAATTCTTGACGGTTGATCGTCACGGTTGTTGCCGGTTCAGATATTTTAGTAGTCGAGGTAATTTCACAGTGGGGCAAATAACTATTTTGGTTCGTCAACAGTATAGTTCAAATGATTTCTCTTGTATCCAGTTTTTATTCGATCCACGAGGAAAACTTTCCACCTCTCAGTTGTGAATTAACTACAAATTGCAATGATTTTCTCTCGTTGATCCCACTGTAGAGCAATTTTCACTCACATCCATATCCATTACTCAATCCATTCCGGTTTTTAGCTGTGACTCGTTCCAGAGTATGGATAGGCGGCCAACGACAAGGTGGAACGGATGGATGGATGGATGGATAGTTAGATGGATAGATAGACAGATAGATGGAATGGCAAAACCTTTGGCATCGAGTGCTTCCAGTTTCAGTGCCATCGTCAACGTTATTCATTGAACAGATCCATCTGCCAATCACAGAAACAGACGGACGGACGAACGACCAAGAGACAGACCATAAGACGGACATGTCTACAAGCCGATGCATGTGTATGTGGAAATATCTGTTGTTGTAGTCGAGTCTTTTCATTCTCACTTCATCGGTTGTCGTGCTCTGTTTTGTCGCCAACGACGACGATTCCAAAGCAGAGGGTGCGGATCAAACAGCTCCCTCATCCCACCCCCAGTCCACGTTGCGCCCATGAATTGAAGAGAGCACTTCAAGTGCCAATTGATTGAATGCAAGACCTATTCGCGTATTGGAGTCTACGCTGTTGTTGTTGTTCATGTCGCTACAATTGCTGCTCACACCATTGTTGTTTCCGTCATTGCAATTCCTGCTGCTGCTGTAGTTGTAGTTGTTGTCGGTCTTGTTCTCGTCGTGATTGTTGCAGAATATTTGAAGTTCAACGTGGACTTGACTCCACATCACCAGAAGCAGGAAAGGGGCGGATGCAGGGGGTGGATGGAGGCAGCCCTGAGAAGCACGACAAAAATGCAGCTTTGCCTTTTCAGTGTTCACGAGAACCACCACAACACAACAGCATTAACAACCAACAACTGGCAATCATTCTTTGGCCAACAATTCACAGAACCTAGATCGTTCCACGTGAGGAGGTGGAAAGGGGGAGAGGAGTAAGAGAGAAGAGTGAGAAAGGAGTAGATGGGAACGGTTGTCTTGTTGTTGTTGTTGTGGAATGCCCTTAGTAGCATTAGTTAGAAGACTATTATGCATTGTTAGAAACGACGAGGTTGGAGGATTAATTCAATGCGATTCTGACGACTGAGAAGGAATTTCACGAATGCGTGTTTATGGAGGAGTACGAAGAATGGGGAGTGGGAAGATAATAAAGAACGGTCATACATGACAATTGGAAAAAATCCCTTTAGTTAGCAGAAATTATGAATAAATATAATCATCTGTATAAATTCTACTCAACAAGAATTATGGATCAACATTGAATCGGAGAAAATGGTTGCAAACCACAAGAATAAGAAGATCAAGAACAACTTGGTCAACTTGACTGTGACAATGAAACGACCTTGTTAGCATCATACATCAGGCTTCTCCTCCTGCTCCGCACCTCGGTACCGCTGACGATCAACATCTTCCCTCGCCCTAAAGGCAACATTCCTTTCAGGGCCAAGGTATTCGCACAAAAGGGAATCAAGAAGAATCACGGCCACGAGAAGAGCTAACTTCAACCAGGCCAAGGAGACCATCGAACGACCACCAGATCCAATGGAGAAAGAGAAAATGCTGCCTTGGAGTCTATCATGGTCCACATAGACGACGAAGACGTATTGAAGGCGGATCCATGGAGCGAATGCAACAAATAAACAGATAAACAATTAAACAAACATATGAACGAAGAAACGGATGAACAATAATAGACAAAGACAAGGCGTAAACAAAGAGAAGGCAGGCAACCGACCAAGAACCAACCGACGACCCAAAGAAAGGCGACAACGACTGCAGTCTCAAACTTGTTTCAAGTTGTTCCTCATTTGAAATGTGAAAAAAACACTAAAGAAAACCAAACAACTTGAAGCGACGAGTTTGCCCGCAAGAGAAAGAGCGATAGAGAGGGAGATAGAAAAAGGTAGTAAAGAACGGAACAGGTACTTGACGAAGGAAGGAATGTGAAGTTGAATGGCGGGGTTTTTTCGACTTTTCACTCAAGACATGAATTATTCACATTTCTGGGCTTCACTTTGTCTTGCTTTAATGATACCTAAAAAAACAGTAGGGGTTTTAAGTTGCACAGGTTCACAGGGCTTCAGAAGAAGCCCGTGTTATTTAATAATTAGAAGAAAAACACTTTTTTCAGACTTGCGGAAGCTCTGTCCCCGGTCTGTTCAACGGTTTGTGAAAGAAGGCTTCCGGTTATTATATAATTTTTGTGCACAATTTTTTCGTAAACATCATAAATTAAAAGAACATGGAAGGTTAAATGCCAAAAATTAACAACAACCACATCAATTCATAAACACAGTTTGCATAAAGTGTGAGAGTGAGATAAGGAAAGCTGGAGAGGGGTGGAGATATATCGTTCTTTGGAGGTTCCTTGGGAAATTCCTTGTTGAGTGTTGTGAAAAACAAGTTTCTGACAGAAAAAAAGTTTTGCATCTTTCACACAAAACACGCCAAAAACACCGAAAGTTCTGAAGATAAAATCAGGGAAGAGAGGGAGAGAGTGAAAATATCCTTGTTTTCTCTCGCTGTTGTACAAGTGTTTTTGACATTTCAATTTTTTCTCCTTGTACCACATTTCTCCAAAATTTTCGCTCTCTCTCTCTCTTTTCTTGTCATATATAGAATGGAAATGTGATTCTATTTTCGAGATTTCAAACTTTTATACTTCCAAAAAAATCCTTCAAAATTGACATTGAATAAGACACATGAAGATTATTTCGATTTCTAAAATGCGTATAATAGTACTAAAGAATTCAAGACAAATCACTCATATCCCATACAAAAGCTTTTCCCCATATGAGTCTTTTAAAAACGCATCAAAAGCTTAGCATTTATCCACATGAAAGGAAAACTATTTTGATCTGGTGAATTGAAATGATTGCATTACCTTGAGTTGACCCATGAAAAAGTTTCCTATTCTGGGAGGCTATTATATGAAAGTCTATACGTTGTATAAAAGCCATAACATCTTAACAATAATCCACATCCACGCAGCTGTTGGTGTTTCGTATTCTCCATTGACAAATTTATTATCGTCTCTATTTGAATGAAAATCAAGATCCATCCAACCAAGAGACAGACAAAGGGAGGGGGAGACATAGTGTCTCGCATTGCATGTCATTAATATGTCCATGTTCATGTCCATCGTCAGTCGGATGCATCCGAGAAATGTCATCATTAATTTTCTTCATTTTTATGGCTTATGTTCTGCTGCATTGATTCTCTGGCACCTCTCATCCCCCTCCACTCCGACTTTGCTCCACGCCCCGCACACGATCTTCGCCCACACACCGCCACATTGCATTGCACACCAACAAATAACCCAGACCAGCCACATACAGACGAATGGGAATTGGAATTGAAATTCGGGTTTAAAGAGGAAACTTCCGGAAGATTCATCTGAGACCGAGCGGGACAAAGAAAACCACACAATCCGAAAGAAGGCGTTTTGAGAATTGTTTTCATTTTATTTATGAGAATATTTTTAGGAATATTTTGAAATATTGCCTTCGTAACATGTTCGGAGAATCCAAGAAAAATAAATTATCAAAACAAATCGATAGGCGGTTGACCACGCCGAGAAAGAGACAGATAAAGAAGAGAGACGAAATGGATTGAGGAAGAAAGGAAATGCACAATTAAGATCAAGTGCTCGAGTACCACAGGGATGGGAATCATCGGATAAACTCTTCCGCTCCAAGCAATGAGAAGAGAAAATGCATGGGAAGAGAAAATAAAAATATAAATAATAAATAGATTATTGCAAAATTCTAACGACGTCCCTATCGGAGCAATCGACATTTATCTGTCCATTCCAACCGGTCCGAGAGAACGACGGCCGGACAGACGGGCGATGTTCGTATATTCTGATTAATGATTGCTTCGAATAAAAAATTCACACAAACGACTGAAGGAAATGACCGGATGGGATCTCAAGCACATGGCAAAGACCGAGACGAAACGAAACGACAGGAAGGAAGAAAAAAGAGTAAGAAAGGGGGAAGGTAGGTCCACGAATCATTTTATATTCCATCATAAATAGTATTCTATTGTGATGAGAAAAAACAGAGTGAATTTCGGGCATTTGAGAGCATGACAAACACAGGGAAATGGCGTCGAAGACGAGAATAGAGAGGGCGAAAAAAGGTTTGGCAAATTTTTATTTCTCTACAAAGTGGAAATAAATAATACACAGTGTAGTATATCAGGGTGTGACGACGACAATGGGACAAAAACACACACCCTTTACGTCAACGCGTAATTTATTTGCCAATTCTTACAACGAGAATCAAATCAATATCGAAAATCCAATCGATGAGCATTGTATTTGTTTTGAAAAGAAGCAGGAAGAGAATAAACCTATCATTATATACTCTGAAGAATAGACATAGGAGAAAGAGTCGAGACGAAGAATGAGTAAATGGAAGAGTGAATTTGAATTTCTGTCCGACGCACGTGTGGACTATTATATTGTATTTAAGGGATTTCGCTGAGGGGCATATTAATTAAGGGAATGCCGTCGATGTGTGTTTACTTCCGTTTTCGGACTGGGGGATTTTGACAATATAACGTTATATCGTCGAATGGCTGCTGATTGAGTGAGTTTTACGTGTCATTACGTCAAGGGAATCGCTAATCGAGGTGTTTCTTCCGAACACGAATGGAATTCTAATATAACTGGGAGTCTTCGATCGTTGATCGCTCTTAATATGAAATAATAAAAATTATAAATTTGTTTGTGATGTAATATGTATGTAAGTATTTTATAAAATGTTTGTGTTATGTATGAACATATATTATTGTATATTTCTGTTACCTAAATTAATCTGATATTTTCCTGTATCACGTTGTGGATTTCTGTTCATTGCACCTATAATGGGATTAGAAATAGAAAAAAAGAAGAAGACATTTGTTTCAATTGTATTGACATCAGTTGAACATGAAGAAGATGAAGAAGTAGGTAGGAGAATAGAATAGAAGTAGAAATGGAATTGAGAATAATATCTCATATGTTTATACTATATAGGAAATAACATGAAAGGTTACAAAAGGTGAAAGAGAAATGTTTTTGTTGCTATGGACAACGAAATGATGTGATGGAAACGATTTAATAACATGATTTGCAGTTATATTTACTATTTACAGTTGCAAATCAGAACAACAAGAAGAAGAAGAAGAGAAATAACTACTATATACAGAGTAACACTGAGATATAGATATATGAACATATTGATATATAGAAATTGGAGAGAAATTGGTGCAGCGAAAATGCATGAGTGACAGCCGAATACAACAACTTCCATGAGATGGAAAATGCTTGAAATGAAACGATGTATGAAATAGAATTTTTTATCTCATTTCAGTCAGTTGGCTCGATCCCATTTGCTGGGCGAGTTTTTTACCCAGAGAACTTCCTCAATTTGTTTGGCGTTGTACTCCAATTTCGCGCTCATTCATTCTCCACTTCACCCTGATCTCCCCCCCTTCGCCACTCCCCTATATCTTTGTTTGTATGTGGATGTCTGTTCTGTCCTCTGTCTCTCTGTCCAGCGGCATTGATTATTTCTATTCCCGACCAGTGGTGGTCAGCAACAACAACCAGTCAACGGCAGGGCCTGGAGAGTGTTTAACGGACCCGAATGACCGCCCCCCACCCTCCATTAGCCAGCCGGTCTCTCTCACTCTCGCCTGCTTTTGGCGGCCGTTAAGTTCCCACCGCCAGAGGGGAAATAATCCCGTTCATAGTTGACGTTATCGTTGCTCTATTGTTGTTGTTCTTATTTCTACTGATGTTATTATTATAGTTGTTTTTGTTATTGTTCATGTTGAGGCTACTGTTCGTGTTGTTGTTGTCGTAAAGGTAGTAGTAGTTGCTTTTGATGTTGTTGTTTTTACTGGCGAGTATTGTTTTTCTTATTATTCTTTCTAGTTTTGTTTTTCTTGTTCCTGATGGCATTTGTTGTTGTTGTTGCTGCATTATTATTATTTTATCCATTTTAAATCTTATGACGCTGACATTTGACAGACTAGCTAGCTCCCCATGTGTGTATGTAGTATAGATATATTCGTATGAGAATTTGTTAGTGTATGCGATTTTGTTCCAATATAAATAAAACGGGGCCAACGACCTCCCGAAAGCCCGAGTGTTTTTCCAATAGACATGAGACGGGAACTCATGTCTCTGTGTGAGTTGATCTGGCGGGGAGTTGTTGTGTGTGTGTGTGTGTGTGTACTGAAGTCATTAGTAAGAATTGGAGCAGTGATTTTTCCCCCCCACCACACTCCGATCCCCAACTGTGTTTGTCCGAAGTTATGAATGAAATGCAGCAGGAGCAAAAGCGAGTGATGTCGGTGGAATCGGAGAGCAAATGCCAGAGAATTATCTGGGTTAAGAAAATAAGAGTTCTTCATCTCGAGAAGGAGTGCAGCGTGGAAGCCTTTTGGAGACTGTCGGAAAACGGGTGGAAGAAACCATGGGAGAGCAACAGAATGAGACCCATAGAAGGAGAGCAATAGAGAGCGAAAATGTGTATGCAGAGTCATTTTCAACTTTTCATCAAGGATTACTGGAAAATCCCACTCAGATAACTGGGTCATACATATATTTAGTGCAATGCAAAGATTTCGGAGCGAATCCATTGCAAATGTGTTTACGGCTATTTCGCCATAGATATTTGGAGTTAATTCTGCGTTTAATCCTTTTAGCTGAATTTTATTCTTTCGCCCACCACTTTCATTGTCCTTGAATGGAGTTGTTGGATTTTTCATCACCACTACCTGATCGGTATTCCACTCACACAGTTACACAGTTTAATCTCGAATTCCCATGGACACCAACGCAAACAGTTATGTAAGCTCAAGCACACACACACCCACAAACATGCCTTTGATTCAACACCATTGGGGGTTCTTTGCGGAGGAAGCAACCAAACTGTACAAACACTTTCTACCGTCACTGTTCATGGAGCAGTAGCTTGAGGTGCAACTGTAGGAGTGTTATTGTGGCTATATGCGCGTGTGTGTGTGTGTGTGTGAGTTCTTAAGGTCATGTACAGCATCGTGTTGGCCTCTTAAATTGTCGTTGTCTTGAGGATCAATGCAATGGGCTGAAGAAGAAGAAGGAAACGAGAGGAGGCTACTACAAAGTTCTTGAGACTTTCCATAGAATTTAGAACGACCTCCTACAACAAGAACAACACCAAACAGAACAACAAAAACCAAGTAAAGTGGCAGCACCAACAATGGTTTCAATGACCAAAGAAGTTCCAGTCAAGAGGTTCATAGCAACGATGCTGAGGGAGACGAAGTGAAAAGATGATATAGTTAAGGTGAGGGTGGTATCATGGGGATGGGGTAAGAAAAGGATGCATCTCGGTGGTAGGAGGGAGACGGTGATACCTTGGGTATGAGACAAAGAGAAGCGCTGTCGACGTGCTGTAACGTGGTGTAAATTATTCACTAGTCAGTAAAGAGCACTTCGGGACGGATGGACAGACGGACGGACAGATCTTCAACTAGCATGCAGAAAATCCTTACAGGAACTTGAGTGGTTGCTGGTCTTGTTGTAGTTGTAGTTGTTGCCGTCGCTGAGGAGAAGATATAAAAGATATCCTTCAGTCGCCTGACATTATAGATGGAATCAACAAACTCGAAAACTATAGCTAGCTGTGTGCGGATGTGCATCAGAAGAAGGACGACGACGATGATAGAAAAATAAAGAAGGGGTTCATGGACAGCGGTGCGGAAGGAAAAGAGAACATGGTGAGTGAAGCACATCGAGCGAAGCGAAAGGAGACGATGAAGAATCACATTGAATCGCAGTAAATGATATGTTTGATGGAAATAATGTATACAGTTGCTGTATAATCGGTTTATCGCAGGACAGAGGAAAGTGCGAAGCGACAAGACAAACAAGAAAGAGATATAAAGAAAAAAAGAATAATATTTTTTCAATGAACACTGAGAAGTGTACAGGACAATGGAGAAGAATCTCCTTAGAAAGGTCAGCAGCTCCAGAACCAGAACTCCTCGAAGGAGAAGACCCCAAAGAAGAAACCGAGAAGACAAAAAAGAAATAAAAAACCAATTCAATTTTTTCTGTTCCCTCACCCTTGTTTGCAGCAGAGTTTTATTTCGTTCGTTTTTATTTTTCTTTTATATTATTTTGGCTCTCGCCTTAATGAAGAAAAATTTCTCCCTTTTCGCAAGGAGAGCATGAAATAAAGGAGGGAAGAGGGGCCGGGAGGAGCAATAAAAGAGGAATAAGTCCGAGAACGGGAGCAACGAATGGCTCCACCAGGAATACTCGGGAGCGATGTTCGTCCGGCCGTCTCCCTCTCTCTCTGTATCTCTCTTCATTTATGGCTTTGGTTCGTTCACAAGAGACTGCTAATGAGGAGCAGGAGATAGGAGGCAGGAGAGAATACGTCAGGAGCGACAGAGACTGCAGGGGTGAAGGAAGGAAGCAACCGCTCGATGCAATAAAATGCAGCTGGGGCTGGAGGAACAACTTCGAGATGGTAAAAATTGCAACAGAAACTCATGGATGCGAATTCTCAAGGGAGGACACCGAGGGTAAAAATGGAGACCGAATGTGGCCATGTGATTCATCAAGTGGAGGAACCCAAGGAAACCGCAATAAAAAAATACCCGAATAACAACAGCATTTATATAAAAACGGTTTCTGCCATGTGTGCTCGGGTATAATACTCAAGGACCCTAACTACCGAGCGATACCGCTCCACGGACCTGAATCTTTAATATCAAGGGTCCTTAATAGTTTCTTCTGAGCAGCAGAAGGAGTAGAAAAACTTTTTCCCTCAATGTTGTTGCTATTGTTGTTATAGTTTTTGTATTAGTAGTCGTTGTTATTGTTGTCTTATTCATAAATTTTTAGAATGTCACGCGTTCGCAGCTCTTGGCACGAGTTCGAGTAAAAAATAACTTCAACTTTGACAACCCTCTCGCTCTCATCCGCCCCTCCCCATGGTGCACGCAGGCGACCCGAACGTACGGCACAAGGACCAAGACCAAGACCAGCACCAGCTTGAGGACGAAGACCATGACATAAGGTTGAAGTGCATTGTAATGTTGGAAATAGGGAAGCCAAACGACGAGCAGAACAGAGCCAGAGGAGAAAGGCCAGAGGAAGAATAACGAGTTGATAATGCGCACAACCTGAGGCAAAGCATCCCTGGCACATGGAAGAGGACGACAAGGACATGGAAGGAGGATATGAGGGGACTGCAACATAGAAGGATAGAAGGACCGAGTTATGGAAGGACGGAGGTATACAAGAACGAAGTTATAGAAGAATGAAGGTTTGGAAGAAGCATAAAGGTTCAGAAGAAGCAAGTTGACGAGGAGCGACGAACTAAAGAGAGGAGATGAAGAACATGACTTATGTCGTGGAGGATTTACATCAAAGAAAATGTCATTAACTTGATAATGGAATTTGTAGCCAGAAGGAAGAAGAGCTTTTAATATATAAGCTTTTTGTGTGTACGTAAGCGTTGTATATAAAAACGATGTGATCCGATGAGCCACCAAAGAGTCCTTAATAACTTTATAAACTCAAAAGACAATAGTAGCCTGATGCAAATGTTTAAGATGTGAGAACGACCGATTTTAATCCAAGAATTAGGTCACAGACGATATTAGTTTCACATTCTCCCTCTCACTCACTGAAGAGGTTTATAGATGATTTCAATAGATATATTCAGATGAAGGCAAATAAATGACCTTGGCAGAGATTTTTGTATAGGAGAGAAAAATGTCAACATGGCCATGAATGTCATCAATCAATAGTTCTTTTTTGCTCCTATTTGACGGCGCGAAACAATTACAGACAATAAGACGAGAGATGAAGTGAGAAAGAGTATTTAATCCTTCTTTTTATTGCATTTCTCGTGTTAAATGTTCAATTTAAAGTTATTTCCCAATTTAAAATTTCAACTTCATCAATTTCTGCATTTTTTCTCATTCAACCTCTTTCTCGGTCCTTGTGTCTGTCTCTATCTCTCGATCTGTTTCAGACACTCGCCTTGGATACTGACGTCGCGACGTAGCCATGGACTTTTCGTTGTTTTCCCGTCAAACTCTTCGCCTCTCCAAGTCCTCTGTTCTGCTCGACATCGATCCATCCAGCCATTCATTTATCCCTCCACTTGTTCCCCGCCTTCTGTTCGTCCAGCCGCCAGTCCGGATGTCTGTCTGTGGAGTTCGTCTGTTCGTCGCTGTTCTGCGGGAAGTGGGGCGGATGGACTTCTGTCGGACGTCTGTTTTGCATTCAGAACCATGAAAGCTTGCATACGATGCAGGCCAGACTCGATGCGATCCGTCGAGTCCATCGTTCATGGAATTTCACTCGCTCATTCATATGGTACTTTTTCGTTTCATTATTTTTTCTGTTGTTGTTGGTTTTGTTCGTGGATTTTGAACTTCGCATTTTTATAACATGTTTTTGTAGTATTTGTTTTTGTTATTGCATTTGTTTCTCGCATTGTTTCTGTTCTCTGGATGGATTTCCAACCAACTTCTGAATCAGTCTGTCGTTCGTCCGCGCATTCATTCATCTTTTCATGCGGGAGAGACGGACGGACAGACAGACAGACAGACGAACGGACGGACAGACGTTCATCAGTCAGACTGTGCCGTTTGTAGAGAGTTTTTCTACATGTTGGTAGTAGTCTTGTTGTTGCTGGTATTATTATAGCTGTTGTTGTTATTGCCGTTGTTATTGTTGTTGTAATTTTTGTTGTACTTTTCGTTGTTCCTTTTGTTGTTCCCTTTGTTGTTCCCTTTGTTGTTATTTGTGTTGCTATTTGTTGTTGTTACAACCGTTGCAAGTTTTATGCGTTTTCAATTTAATTAGTCTTCCATTCGTCGTCGCCTCCGCTGCCCTCGTCTTCTCTGCATTGGATGGCGGCGATGGTTTCCGTTTCCGTCTGAATTCTGTGGTTATTATTTTAATTCTCTTCATTTTCATATTTTTCCATATGCTCGTAATTTATGTCGCATTTTAAAGAATTTCAATTACTAAAGGGCCATAATTTACACATTCAATCAAGAGAAAAGCCAACAGCATGACTTGGGGTTTCCAATTAACGAGACTCGGGCGAGGGTTCTTCTCCTATTCACTCTGATTCCGATCAATATCGATAAATATGGGAGATCTTAATTTTAAGATATTTAGAAGGCACACAAGGGCCGAAATAGAAATGAATAATTTATCAAACGACGTCCTTCGGCAAACAATCAATGACCAGCAGCATTGATGTCCTTCCGGCTGGACGTCGATGAAACAATCATGATGAAGGCGTCAATCAAGGAGACCATCATCCAACCATTGCAAAGGACCTTCTGTCCGACCCTCCCTGTGTTCGTCTCTCCATCACCATCTCCATCAGTATCGCCCTCAAACAAACATCAGAGCGAAAATTAATGAATGACCAAACAAATAAAGCGACAACCAAGAGGAAGATCCAATCAAAGGACGAAACAGTGGAAAAACAGGAAGAACAAAGACCATCAAGAGAAAGGAAAAATTCCAACATGTTTTTGCTTTTAGTTCGCATGCAGAAGGTCCTGGTACTCAAACAGACCGAATCGGAAACATAAGAAGGAAGTAAAAAGAACCAAAATTAGGTATAGAAACTGGCGAATGAGAGAAGGAAGGAGAGACGATAGAAGAGAAGGAAGGAGACGCGAAAGAAGAAAAGGAACGCATTAAGGTACGAAAGAATGAAACGAAGAGAAAGAGAGAAGCAAAGTGGGTAGCACAAGAAATCCACCCTCGGGCTAAGCAGCCGGCTCAATTCCATCTCTCACTCTCCCCAATCCAGTCTCTCTCACTCTTTCTTCTCCTTCACTGGGATGACTCTCGTCTATGAGCGAGGTAGTTCCAGACACATATGTTGAGAAACACCTCTCAAAGAGAGCGAGAAAGAGAGAGCGCAAAAATCGATATATTTACAGCGATTCGCTCGTGCAATTTTTCTGAAATGAGCAAAATATAAGGACGACTCGACTCGACCCAGGGGAGATCGACGAGCGGCAGGGAGGGAAGAAGGCTAGATGGCTGGCTGGCTTTACAAAAGAATCCACTTTTGCAAAATCAACAATAAGTACAACAAATACTACAACAAAACCCAATGATGTTGGTGAACGCCAACGAAGGAACAGAACAAAAGGATCGGATCCTGAACCACCGAAAGAATGGAAAAATTATATTCTTCATTGATTTTCATCACATAAGCTGGGAAAAAAGATTGCTATGTAGGCCTAATGAGGGGGCAGAAGTGAGGGCGGGGTGATGTCCTTGGCCTTACGTAAAGCATATCCGGGTATGGCCCGCAGGGGATAAGGGTACGGGTGGCATTAAGGGTAGCGGGCGGCACGGCAGGGGGTTGGTTCGTTGGTTGGTTAGTCGTATCGTAAACCGTAGGAAGGAAGACCGAGCGCCATATTGAATACAAATATTTGTCCAAAAATGAATGAATACTCGGCGATACCGGCGACAGACGGACAGATGACTGTCCGTAATTGTCGCAGTTTGTATTTTCGCTGTATAAACAGAAACGTGCCCTTCATACAGAGAACGAAAACATTACAACTATTACAACGTATTCCGACCAAGGGAGTATGGCATACCCTGAGGTGAAGCGAGGCGCGGCAAGGGAGAAATATGGATTGTAACTTGGCTGCCTGCCAGAACATCTCCTAGACTATCGTACCCTCTCCCTTTCTGTCTGGAATTTTACTTTCGAACCCAGAGTTATTACAATAACAATGTCTGAAAAAAGGAAAGCCACCAACATTTTGCATTGAAATTCCAGCGAAACCGGGGGAGGTCGGACAGGGTGGGATTGGGGACGACTCTCCCTATATATAGTCTGACGATAAGTCATAGCTCCATGAATCACTATTTGCCAGACATCGAGTACTCTCACTATCGTCGCGCCACCCAGAGACGATGGAAGCAGCAGACGGAGGTTGAGCCAAAAACACTTGGGGTTTGTTTGGATAGAAGCTTCGATCGCTGTGAATTCAAAGGTTTTACCGCCGGTTTCACAGATATCCCACGGGTTTCCTTCGTGTGCGAGCTATGAAGTCTAATGAATGCGACGGATGATGTTTATAATGTGCTAAACAGAGGTTGGGGCTATGAAAATGTATAATTTTGTATGGGAATTCAGTTTCCCCCCCAAATATGGATCCCGAGGTGAGGTGAGAAAATTATAGGTTTCGATTCGAGCGATTGTGTTACTCACGATCGATGATGGGAAGAGGAGTCGAAGAGATTTACGATATTTACCTGGAAAGAGAAGATGGTAAAAAGAAATCCATTAGAAAATATAGTCTGAAGCATTTTTGGAAAATTTGATAGAGAAATGGATGGAAATGGAAATTAATGATAAATTAATTGTAAAACATCGTATAATATCAATAATATAAACATAAAATCCAATGTAAAGTAAGATAAATTTCTCTTAGAATTGTTGTCTTCATTGTTGTTACTGGGAAAAACTCTGAATAGTAAAAATCGTGCAGAAGTCGAACGACACAACAAGTGGAGCGATCCAGAGCATCCATTCATCATTCGCAATAATTATGCTGAGAAACGCAAACAAAGCGAACGTTTTATTTTTTTCGCCATTTCCCCAAACTCCCCTCTCACTCGCACAGAGGTGGCAAATAATGACGATCGATAATGAAGCCCTCTTCTCAAGTTGCGTTACTAATTGCTTTCCTCAACCGATCAACTTTCGATTTGTAACCGATCGAAGAATTGCTGAAAGAAAGTTCGATTTCCACATTGGGAATAGAAGTGAGTGAAGTGAGAACAAAAATTGAAGAAACTCGCAATGAAATTCAAAGTTGGAACGAATGAACTATTGAATGATTTCGGCAAACAATTACACCGAAGAACGTGATTTACTGAAGAGGAAAAAGTAAATGCGAAGAAAGAGAGAAAGAAAGTTATTCCACGTGAAAATTGATAGGAGGAGGAGGGTGTGGAAATTGCAAACGAAAGTTGGGAAAAGAAAGGAAAACCATAAAAATGATATAAAAGAATGGAAATAGCAGAATTTAAAGTGACTTAGAAATGAATGAATGACATAGAAAAATGAAAGCAAAACAAATTAAAAATTTGTTGATGGTTTCAGAACTCGTTGGATGAGTGGAAGCAAATTCCCCGATCGTTCGGATGGACCATGAGACCACGGGGCGTTCGGTTGGTCGGTAAACATTGAAGAGAAAATACAAATTGTCCACTAATCGGCAAGAGAGCGGCAACTTAGGCAGGCAGCCAGCCAGATAAACAAATATGGCCAACACACACACACATGCACGACGACTATTGACTAGACTACCGCCGTCCACTGCCACAGCACGGGTCTCGACCGGACAGCGGTCTGTCCGTCGGTCTGGCTGGCCGTCTGTTTATCTGCTGACTGACTTGGCAATATCTATCAATTGCCGTCCGCGGTATGACGTTTTTATTTGAGTTTCCTCCGCCCCCGTCGCTCCCGCTGCTCGTCGATGATTTTCATTTTCGTTTGCGGGGTTTCGTGGAATGCATGCGGGTCGGGCCCCTCGGATTATGACATGAATCTCTTCTCGGACGGGAAACGCCGTCGGATTCTCCCGATCGAGCCAATGAAGATGAGTGGGACGAGATCAAACGAGATGAGTGAAAGATTGAGATGAAGGAGAGGTGATGGTTTGGGTGGATGATTTCTTTTAGAATCTGAAATGGGTTCAATTTTGTCTTTTTCTCCCCCGTTCTGTTTCTCGATTGAGAGGAAAATTCCTAGTCATCTTCCGCCTTGAACAGTCTGTCTGCCTGTCAATCTGTTTATCTAAATCTTAGCATTTTATATCTTCTATTCTTCTTTATGTCTTCTAATTGTCTTCCCTCCCCCGCTTGTTATTGTAAACTGGGTGTGAGCCCATTGTTATTTTTACTTTCCGTTCGTTTAGTGCACCCACTCGCGCTCTTCCGCCCTCTTCATCACAATGTCGGGAAAACGTCGGGAATCTCCATCATTATCGCTCGTTGTCAATTTCATTATCTTGCACCGAAAATAGATGTATTTTCATTCGATCTTTTACATCCCCTCGTCTCGTCTTTTCTCCTCATCCCCATTTCACTCTTTGATTTGGTGATTGCATTGAATTTCACTTCGATTTTCTCACCAACAAATAATTTTCCTCTATTACGGTTTTCTCACTCACACCGTTTTTGTTATTTTTTTTATTGACTCACTGCAGTTGGGTGTATTGCACTTTGTGTTGTTGTAGCTATTGTTGTTGTTGTTGTTAGTGGTGGTGCTTTTATTTTTATTGCTGCTTCTTTACACTTTCATGTCTTCTTCTATGGCAACCGATGTCGAGTAGTGAACGAGAGAAAGAGATGGACGTCGTTCGGGGGGAAGGCGGAGGTAGCAGTGAACGATGGCGAGAATAAGTTGTGCGTCGCCGCACCTTGTCTGCTCTGGCCATTAAAGCAATAATAATAACAACATCGGCAACAACAAAAACAATAGCTACAATTTCCACATTTTATTATTTTTGCTTCACTTTTCGATTAGGAAACACAAAATATGAGTTAAAAAGGTGAAATTTCACATTGCGAACGAATTTCGTAGACACACATTAAACGACGAAGTGAATTACAAAAGTCAGTGTGTGTGTGTGTCTGGCTCACCTTTCCCCCTAATTTCAAATATCTTTGGTAGTTCACAGAGTAAGAAAAAATACACCAAAGGCCAATTTGGCCATTTCAGGTCAGTCTAATGTCCGGCTTCATCTACCCAACAAACAAATACCATAGTATTTTGTTCAGGCTGTGGAAGCCTGTGAAGTGCGAGCGAGGAGAGCTTCTCATGTTGACGCCTTTTTTCTGTTTTGGGGTCAAAGATTGGACGGTGTTGGCTGCGACATGAAAACGTCGAAAGGGCAGACTGTTTAGGGCTAACGTTACATGGTGGGGCGAACCGAGGGACGACAGGTACTTGGTTGGGCATGCGAGGAGCTGCGACACTTATCCGGGGTCGGACGGCATCGTTACCTTCCGATCGATTAGTGGAGAGAGTTTCTCACTGTAACCTTATGACTTCACTTGAATCAATTAAAGTAATTTCCAGGGAATCTGATACAACATTCAATTTAAAATTGATGCGAAAGTGGAACTCATGCAATGAACATGAAGTGGTTTGATGGAAAAATGACGAAAATAAAAACCTTTCATCAAACTGAATTCGGTTTGGTGGAAAAATAGACCTTATCTGGCTATTGCATAAATCATTGAACCCAATAGTAGTAGTAGATCAAAAAAACTGGAAGCAAACAAGATGGAAAATATAAAAAATAACCAACTGCTCGTAAAGCACTGAAATTACATATAAAAATATCGTGCAATTAAAACGCTGTACCAAGTTTTCATGACTAACACCGGATCGCATGAAACGACTGTTGATACGACGGATACGGCGTATGAAAAGTTTCTGTTTTGCGTTTATTTTGTTGTTTTTTCATGTCGTTTTCGATTTTGTCGATTTGGATTTCGTTGTTGTTTTGCGGTCTTTTGCATGATTGCATGAACTGAAGCGTGTAATTATATTGATAGCCGCCACTGTACGATCACGAGTCGGAGTCGCAATCGACGATGGCCAATGTCAATGGAGGCAATACGTGTGGAGAAGGACAGGAAAATCCACCAACAAAGTGGAATAATTAAAAAATAAGCGACAAAAATAGATTTGAAAATAGTTGAAATTTCAAAAGGCCACAAAAAATAGAAATCAATTTCAATGACAGATTAATTTGGCAATGTTTCGAAAAACATAAACCAAGACAAAAGAACAAAGAGAATGAAATTTTTCACTGTCAGATTCACAATAGGCGACGACTTTATCGTGCAGATGACGATGACAATTCACAATGCAGAAACAAGTTTCGATCGTGCTGCAGCAACAGCTGTTTTCGTTGAATAGCGAGTGAGAAGTTCTTGTGGAGAAAGACTGAGGCAGAACGACGATAAGCGAAAAGCAAAGATGAAGAGAGAACGATGGTCGAGAGGCGGAGATGCTTCTCTCTCCATGAAAACTAACGAGGACTTAGCGGAGAATTGTATTTATTGGAATCCACCTTCGGTCAAGTTGCATCGTGTATTCCGACAGGTATTTAATTAATGCTGATGTGTGTTTGTAAAATCACAGCGAACGATCTACAGCTAGAACAAGAAGAATTGCCTGCCAAAGCGACAAGCTAAAAACATGATAATTGGGTTGTCACCAATCACCTGTACTCAACGATCCTAATGATACATTAACAAGAATGTAAATGACCACAAACAATACCAGAAACAATGTCAACCAAACCACATCCAACCATAACCCACAGCATAATTTACAATTAAAAAATATATTTGTTCGAAACAACAATAAATTTACAACAAAAGTCAGCAGGATTATTGATAATGTGGGGATTGAAAGGCAACAAACAGCGATTACAAAAGAATCATTACAATAAAAAAAAATATGAAAACAAAAAAAATCTTTAATTAATTTTCACAAATAAGTGATTCCTTTCCAAGTTGACACTTGTTATTGATATAGTTGTTGTAGAGATTTCCGTCATTGCTTTTATTCAAGTGGAATTTGTTTTTATTCCTCACGTTGTGGTTCCCTTGTCTAAGTTATGTATGTTGTTATTGTATCAATTGTTGGCTTTGTCTGCAAAAGTCGTTATACATGGGAAGAAGAAAAGTCGCAATGAACAATTGAAATCGCTGTTCAAACATAGCTGACGTTGACAGGCCGCAACCACGAGACCAGACCAGTCCGAACCAAACCAACAGACAGACAAGCCAAGCCAAGCCAAGCCAAGCCAAACCAACAGACAGACAGACAAGCCAAACCATCCTAACCAACAAACCATCCAACCGACCAAACAACAGACCCAGAACAATGGACCTAAACCTCGCCTCAGCCTCCTCATTCTGCACGACAGATGATGGAATCGTAATTTAATGAATGCTATTCAAAAAAATAATCCCCACATTTCAATAGAACGGAACTTTAAGCTCGTGAGTTCTGACAATGCACTGCATTAATTGGGCTGCCCCCCTCGAGGCAAGGGGAGGACGAGTGGACCCTTCTTTCACACTCCACGTATCGCGAACGCCTTCAAGTTCTGAGCTTTTAGAGTTGCCTTTCATCGACAGTGGAAGCCGCACAACGAACAATGTCATCAAACAATCGGTGACATTTTAAGTGCATGATTTTTCATTTCCGTTTACTCCCCACTCAACTCCTACTCTAAAGTAAAGGTTTTTCTCTCGCCTTCTCATATTTTATTCCCACTTATTTCTTGTGCTTAATGTCACTTCATTACGTTGACGACTGTCGCTTCTGAGTGGAGTCTGTGCCCAGACTCGACTCTTCACATCTCGTCGTCGTCTGCGTTTCCTCCTTTCTACTTGTCCACGAAAAACGGCCAAAGTCATCGACATCCACCGCAACAACAACAACAGCAACAACGAAAGCTTCAACTACAACTTCAAGAGTTCAACCTTCATCGCCAACATCTTCATCATCGTCCACCGGAGGCATTCCATTGAAGCGAAGACGCCGAATGATGATGTCTATAGTTTTTTTTTTTTTCTGAAAAATTAATTGAGCCTCTGGTGGTGATTTTCACAGTGTATATAAAAGAGTGAAGTTGGAGAAATTTTAGAATGTTCTCCCCTCGAACGTATTTCACTTAATTGCGATTTAATTGTGTGTCTGTGTGAAGAAACTCCCAGACCGTGGCTCGGGGATCGGTACAGAAGTCATGACACGAGAATTGGCGAAAAAGAGGGCGTGGCCAAAGAAGAGACTTTAAGTTGGGAGTGAAAAAAGTGTTCAATAATTCATTTCTAATTGTTTTCAAATGAATGACTTCAAAGACCGACTTCCGACTTAAATTTCTGACACGAAGCTAGAAACATCGTCGACTTGTTCTACCATTAGTTGACTGCCTGAGGAGGTGTTGGCCAAGTCGAAAGAAACTGAAGGCCAGAAAGGTAATTCCTAAGAAAATCCCCGAGACAACAACGAGTTGGGAAAATAATCACGTACAATTATAAAACAAAGATCTAGACATATTGCAACATGAGGTACACAAGAGTAAGAGGAGGAGAAATCAAAGAAGAACTTCGAGAGACTTCGCATGCAATTCATATAATTACATCGACTACAACAACAAAACAACAACAGCCACTGCCATTGAATACACAATATTTCAATAAATTGTTATAAAAATAGAATATCATGCTGAAGTCGAAAATCGAAATGGGCAGAGAAGAAAAGTAAGAAGAAATATTCGAAAGCCATTTAGTATTATTATAATGACTGCAATGACTTCGGTATCGACTTATTTTCATTTGCATTCTCTTGCAAATTTATCATTATCAACAATGGCAACAAACAAAAACAACAGCAACACAGGCGACAGCAACATCGTCGTCGTCGCCGCTATAAATTCAGCTTCTTACAAATTCACTAGAAATGCAGCTTGTTTATTGTGGGATTGTTGTTGTTTCTACTGCCGATGGTGGTATTGCAATTGTTGATGTAGGTGTTGTTGCTGCTGCTGGTGCTGGTTCTGGTGGTGGTCGTTTGTTGTTACTAATGTTGTTTTTGTTAGCAGGTTTGTTACTGCAATTTATATGCAATTTTACACTTGTTCAGTTTCCGACAAGCGCGACGTCAACGCTGGCATCGACGCCATTGCCGTCGCCATCACCATCGTCGACGTTGTCGGTGTCGCCTCCATCACCGTCGTCGTCGTCGCGAGCAAAGTCATAATTTGCTCCCTTCGTGTCGGCTGCCACCGCTCCTCATATCCTCGCTCACAAAACACAACCCATCTCAACCCACCTCCCGTCGTAACATCGTGTCCTCGAGGTGTGCGAGAGTTGTTGTTGCTTCTGATACTGCAGCTGCTGTTGTTGTTGCTGCCGCTGCAGTTCCGTTGCACGGCACTCGACGGCGAACAAGAGTCGCCTGAGCCCCACCCCGATCTCTCCCTCTCTCCCAACCAACACCCAACACTTGGCAGTCTTCTACGACTCCTCGCACGTCACCACGTCGTCATCGTCTTCGCCCGGTCCAGCCCTCAACCGAAGTTGAGTGAATTCACTTGAGTATGTGTGTGTGAGTGTACGTACGTATGAGTGTGTTCGTTTGTTGTAATTCGGCCGCCATCTTTGTTGCCGGTGCCGATGCTATTGTTGCTTGCAACGTTTATTTTCTCACAATTTTATTACTTGAATTATTTTATTTCATTTGTAAATATTTTTATGACGACTTTTCTGTGAAAACTCAACAACAACTGCAACAACAAATTTTCTTCGAGTAGAGAAAACAAGGTAAGGTAACAAAAAATCTTCACACAAAAAAAAAAATGTTTGTGGAATTTATGGTTTTTATTTTACTTTCAGTTTGAAGGCACTTTTTGTTGTCTTTGTAATATTTGTGTTGTTGTTGGCATTTTTCTTTCTCTTGTTTATCCAGCTGCTGTTGTTGTTGTATTTGCTGCTGCTGCCACTTGCTTGCCCTGATTGCTTCGTTAATGGCCAACTTTATAATTCACCTTCATTTCTCTCCCACAATTTGCAGTTGTTTTTGTAGTAGCTTCTGTTGTTGTTGTTGCTGTTCATGTACATGCTATTATTTTTATACTCGATTTTGTTTTTGTTGCGATTTATGGATTTCTTCGAAATGTGGATATTTCCTTACATAACACTTTGTATGCTTGTACAAAATGTTGTACAATCTCTCAATCGCTTTCATCGCTCCCTCTCAAGTCACCCTCTCTCTCTCCATCTCTTTCTGTTCTACTTGATTGGAAGGTCTTCTGTCTCTGTCTCTGTCTCCGTCTCCGTCTCGCATGGCAAATGGCGGTAAATCTCTAGTAAATGCAATCGCATTCGCTTTAAACTATTCTCAAATTCAAATGAGGCGTGTTCACCAGACGACGGCCACGAAGACGACGACAACGACGTCGATGATGGCGAAAGGTTCTTGACTCCTCGCAGGAGTTGCCAGAGGAGCAGCAACAGGGCCAGTATTCGATCACGCATCCCATGCCTGCCGTCTCGTTCCCCCTCCCTTTCGGTCCCTCTCTGTCGGTCTCCTCGCAAGTCATAATTTAAAGGCCGTCGAGCTTTTCCACACGATTGAGCAAGAGAAAGACTTCAATTTCAAAGACTTCATCCTTCGCTTCCTCGGGGTTAATAGGAAAACTCCTGCTGGCTCAATAATTTTCTTATTCTTCCTACTTTCCTCTTCCAGAAAAATAATTTCTCACTTTAGTAACTCTTGAAATTCATCACTCAATCCATAATTATAATCGATAATCACCAAGTCAATATGTTTATTTCCTTCTCAATGAAAATTCTTTCGCGAATAAATTTATTGCAAAATAAACAACAATATTCGAAAAAATAGGAAGAATGAAAATTATAAAATTCAATTATTATTTCAAAATATACAAGAGGAGGCGCGAAGAGAAAAAAGAGAGAAAAAATAGACCGGAGCAAGACTAAAGTGGATCCAAACACAATACGTGAAGGTCAAGGCTTCCAACGGATGCTTGGTCTTAACTGTGTATGTGTTAGGTGTGTGTGTGTGTGTGTGAGTATTTGTAATGCAGAATGAATATATTCTCGCATTCGCGTACGTGATTCTCACGCGATGAACTGATTTTGTTTATTTTGCGGAAAGAAATCCGCGATCGAGTTCAATTTGAAGGTCATTCTTAACCGTTATCTCGAGTGCTTGAGTTTTGCAAATGCTCATATCACATAAAGCAACAGCAATAATAGATAATATTTAATAATCTACTGCTGCTCCAATTTCCAATGATATATTTTTGCTTTGAATGAATTTTCATAAATTAAACAACTAGCCATATGTTTGCTTATGTTTGTGTTTGTATTTATGTTTGCCTCTATCTCATTCACACTGTTCGTTATTTATGTGTGTATGTATGTATGTATTTCTCCATTTCTCATACTAATATTCGTGATTGTTGCTTTTGTTGTAGTTGCTGTTGCTGTGTCAATATCTCTGGCCTTGTTATCTTGTTAACTCGCGCAAATTTAAACATACTGCTTTCTGTAGTTTAGCAAATAAACAAACAAAAAACCACCAATCCAATGTTTGCCCACACAAACACAGCCTTAAACAACAACAAACACTGACAGAAAGTTTGCCTCGTTTTACATTAATACAAATTTATGTGGCCTATTAGACTCTAATTTTGTGATTAAGTTTCATTCGGAGAAAATCACGACAGAATTAGAGATAACAACGAAATTGTTCTCGTTTTGGGGACGAAGTCACAAAGGGTTGAGTGTGGTCAATTGAAATAGAGATATTGAAATAATATTCGAAACTATAAATATGAAATTATGCAATTATTCTAACTATATCTTATTTAATCCTTTGAACTAATTAAAATCAACTTTTTCACAAATTATTAAATTTTCAACACTTCTTATGTCAATGATAAAATCGTCCATTTGCCTACCACACCATAAAACACATGAAGTTCCCGAACAGACACCCCGGGACCCCTCAAGGTCGTCCAATTAAACTTCGACTGCAATCTAATTAAACAAAACCAACAAACAGTAGAAATCTCCATGACATGCCACGGTGTTGTCCAAAAATGCGACGCCGTGAAGTCGAAAAGTCGCGCATCGTCACTTCGGTATCTACTTCTGCATTGTTGTTGTTGTTATTTTCGCCCATGAGTAATATGCAAATATTTGTAAATACTTCTATTTGTTGTTGTTGTTGTTGTTGTGTGTTCGTGTTACATGCTTTTCTTGTGTTATTTTGTTTTTGTTGATACTGTTATTGTTGTTGTTGCTGTTGTTTTAGTCGACCGTTGCGCTCATGTTGTAGTGTAATTTGAGCCAAGATAAACATAATAGCCAAGCTAAGGAAGCTAATAGCCGGCAACGAAGCTAGTGAGGCGTATAGACATAATGCTATATGGCGAATGAAAGAGACAGGGACAGACTGAAACTAACACGAAGCAATGAAGCGCGAATGCACGGAAAATCGAAAGGCAAATGAACTTGAGCAGGCGAAGAGCTCGTGAGCAAAAGATAAAGGGACGAGGAAAGAATGCGTCAGAAGGAGAGAGAAAACGCGTTAGAAGGAGAGAGAAAATGCGTCAAATGGAAAGAGAAAATGTGTAAGAAAGGAGTGAGAAAGAGGAGAGAGAGAGAGAGAGAAAAATATCGTTAGAGGGAATTAGCAATAGAGCGAGTTTACATTTTGAAGGTGATTAAATTCCAGTAGCAGTGGAAACTATTTAACTTTGTATAGTAATCGAGGGAGCGAAAATGGAGAGAGGGAGAAAGGGGAAGTGGAGGCTCCAAACTGTGGAGAGTTGGACGCCCGCACAGTGGGAAAACATGTAAGGTGTGACAGTACAATGAGGGTTTTATTTTCCTCAAGCAAATAAAAAAAACTCGATTGCAGACACGCAATGTGGACAACGATATCACACCATGTATGCAGGAAGGGCGGCCGACCTTAGGTCAAGAGGAAAGGATGAAGAATTTGAATGAATTTGTTTGGAAATAAAGAGAGACAAAGGAAGGGGAACACAAAAAAAAGGTCGCAATCTGAACTCGAAGAGAAAAACTCCACACACACTCTTCATAAAAACGCAACGTGAACGACTGTGAGTCAACAAACTTTCAAGGAAACCCGATGGTGCTGCCGAGGGGGGAGGGGGTTGGGTGGAGACACTCACCATGATGAGGGGAAACTCGTGAACAGTGGAATGGTGGATAAAGCATGCTAGGAATAAAACTACGAAAATAAATTAAGTGCCAATCATGCACAAAAGAGGAGTAGAAAGTAAAATAATATAAACTTAGGACAGACGGACTTTCGTCGTATACAATCTACAGAATGAAGTGGAATGTCGGAGATCAACAAAGAGAGAGAAAGAGAGAGAGAGAGAGAGAGAGATAGATCGGAGTGTAAAAAGTAGAGAGACAAGAAAGAATAGAGAAACAAAAAACAATTTAAGAAACTCATAAAAACAACAGAAGAGCACAGATCGACAGCATTTTCCACAAAGAATTTCAAAACCAGTACAACAACACCGCGGACAGCAACAACAACAACAACAAACAGCAACAAAGAAACAAGAAGCAATGCATGATTTCATGGAATTCTCAAAATATTTATCCGAGTCTGTGGAATCACTGAGCGAGAACAGGACAGAGAGAGAAGAGAGACGACGGCGACCAGAGACAGACAACAGAAGCAACCGTCGCGATGGAGCGACAAACGCCGCACACATGTTGTTACCATCCAGCAAGCTAAAGTTGTCGACAACAACGACGAAGACGACGACGACGACGGCGACAGAATGTCGTTGAATCCAGTGAAACGCACACGAATGAATAAAAATCATGAAAATGAACAACAAGGTCTAAATTTAGTTTGAAGTTTCATCCTCTTTCCCTGTCTCGTCGAACTTGCATCTCGTGAATCTCGAATGAAATGCAATTTGAAAAAAAAATGTTCTTTCAATCTCTCCAACTTCCTACGGTCACCGCCGTCCCTCGTGTCCCATCGCCATCTATTCTTTTCCTTATTTTCCTCACACTCACACTCCGGCCCACCACTGTTTGGTGTGATTATAAATTATGTTGATCCTTGGTTACTCATCACTTCGGCTGAGTGTTTAATATTAAATTTGTTTATGGAAGAAATTAGTGCGAGCGGCGGGTGTGTTTGTGTTAGTGTGTGTGCATGTGTCTGGGTATCCAAGAATGTCGGGGCGTGGAGCTACAATTCAAAGGGCGTCATCTGGCATTCCCTCCGCCTCGTGTCCTCCATGCCCTCGTCTGTCCATCGTTTTTGATGTCTGTTTGTGTCAAAAGAAGTGCTCAAACCTAAAAATATGTTTGCAGATTGTCACAGCAAGGAAATTTAATATTTCTTCACGAGAAAATTATTTTCATCATTTAGAGAAGTCGTGTACTATGAGTTGTGTGTACCGCCAAAACGAATGGAGTGATGATTTTTCATTGGGTTAACTCAAGACAAGATAGATCAATGAATAGACATGAATTATACACACTTTGCAGAAACTCAGAGACTTTATAGAATATTAACGGAATGAACTTTCAGAATCTGAATATCAAAAGCAAATTGATGAAGAGATCAGAGTTTTGATAAGATATGAAAATTAGTATGTGGTTAATTAAAATAGCGATAATCAAACGTTAATAGAAAGCCACAACAAAATACGAACACCGTGAGATTTTGCAACCAATCATGCAAACGATATTGAATGACAAAATTATGCAATCACGTACCCACGAGATAAAAATCAAAGAAACCATAAAATACAAAAATCAAGCAGCGCGAGAAGATCGAAAAATGAATCGGGTACAAAGCAATCGAGCAGCAAAAGGATATGTCAAAGGGAACAAAGCGAGCCGACAGTTTTAATTGCAAATATATGTCTGATGAAAACTCAATGATTCATTGATTTTCCACCTGTCTATCACACACAATGTGGACAGCAGAAAGAGTTTTCCAGAATTCCCTCAAAGGAACTGAAAGTAGATGGTTCTTTTATCGGGCTGGTTGATTGATAATTCCACTAATTTGCAAATTCATCCTAAGCTTTCGGTGTAGTCATTAATTGATCAAAGCCGAGCCAAATTTGAAACCTCATGGGAGTTTCTTCTACATGTTCTTCTATGCTATTATCGTTAATAGTGAACTTCTTCCGACACAAACATTCACACTTTCCTTGGTGTACCAAACGAAATTATCGAGGCATAAATTTTCCTGTACGTTAAATTTCGCTACGGAATGATATGGAGTGTTGTCGTGTAATCGCAAAATGTTTCTAATTACATTTGTCACAACTGATTTAAACGGTGACAACGACGACGACGACAACGGATACTTCGATGTCGGCGATGACAACTACGACAACGACTTCAACTGAAGACAAATTGTGGTGATGTATTTGGGCCGCCGTCTCCACTGGTTCGTCGTGGTACAAGAAACCTCTATGGTTGCCTCTATTTATCAGCCAGACAGCCTACCACTGTATGTGTGTGTGTGTGTGTGTGTATTGACAGTCATTAAATGTAACTGCAATACAATCCCATCTTTGTGCATTATATGCACATTACTTCGCAACTTGTGCGATGCCGTAATGAGTCTTCCGCCTCTGCCTCTTCGATCGTTTTATGTTTCTGCCCTCTCAAACGATAGTCGACTAGCTTTTCCTAGTCTTAGTTATTGCTGTTGTTAGTGACTGTTGTTGCTGTAGTTGTTTTTGCCATGTTTACTCATTGAATAACATTTCACATCGCGTACAAACAGCGACATGTGAGAAAATATTATAGTATATTTTGTCATTGACTCCGAGGACGAGTGGAAAAACTTTTCACGTGTTGGTGTAGTTTTTATCTCGGAAAATATGAAGAAATTATTCTTAGACATTCACTCGTTCTATTGAGAGTTTTTCAAGTTAATAACTAATGATGAAATATTTCATACAAAGTGCAAATTTAATATAAAAATGAGCTATATCGCAAAAATCCCACAAGAAAGAAAACAAATAACCACAACCATACAAAAAGTAACATACGATAATAAAAGTTCATGATAAAAAATTCGATATACTATAAATGGTGAGCGTACAGTAAGTTGGAGGAAGGAATAAATTGTGTAATTGAGCACTTGATGGCTGCTTGAAGTCGGGAGAGAGCAGGGTGAAGGGTGGAGAGAGCAAAGTATATTCAGATAAGAGAGTCATCTCGTTCCATGTATGTTTCATATACGATAAACAACAAAACACAACAACATTTAATTGCAAATAAAAACCAAAACTGCAAAAAGAAACACAAAAAGGAATCAAGAACATGTACTTTCAGCATACAATATATTTTGTTCAAATATTTGTGGTAGAAAATGATGGTTGAGTGTGATCTGAGAGACAAAAAAAGCAGGTTAAAGTAGGTTGAAAAGAAAGGAAAGCATGAGATTAGGTCTGCTAACGTACGGAACTCAGAAGAGTTCATGTTGTCTGATTGTCATTAACAGTAAATCGCCTCCGGCAGTATCATCTGAAATTCTTAATTTTTCATGATTTTCCATAATTTCTATAGCCGAGCGAGCGACGCTGATGGCAATAAATATAAAATTTCAATTCGCAAATTTGCATAAACGGAAATTCCTGCTGAGAGAATTCGATGAACTCCGATAACGTGGTCGGCATGCATGAAGCATCAGCTGTTCATGGAAATAATTTAATACATCACCGCTATGACATGGGACATTATTGATAATTGGTTGGCAGTAATAACATATAATAGATTCAATAATGGACCATAGAGCAGGAGAACAGAGAGATCCATAAATGTGTTCCACTTAATAAAGGTCAAGGATCCATTCTAAAAATAATGACATCCCAGAAGAGCACTAAAAGTGAGGGCAGGCAGTAAATGAGAATCTGGTAAACGCCTCCCACGGTTCGCATTGTTAATTATCCAAAACATTTAATGCGCGATTACAAACATTCAATTGCTATGCGGAACATGACTCACAATGCCAAGCTGGAGATAATCTCCGTGGAATATTCAACGATAAGCAAAAGATTCTGGGGAACGAGGGGTTTTTGACAAAAGCTCCAAATGAAATTGAAGATTGAACAAAAACTAAACATAAACAAATCATAAAAATGCAAATCAACTACGACGGCGACAACAAAAACAGCAGAAAATAGAGAGAAACCGACGACGTCGACAGCAACAACAGACAGAAGCAACTGACGACGTCGACAACAAACGATGAAACCTCGCAAATGTTGAAATACCGAGGCAGTCTTCACAGTCAAGTGATTCCAACGGAAGGGAGAACAGAGCAGACCAGACCAGACCAGAGGACAGACGACGACGACGACGACGACGCAATCAAAGCGGATTTTCTATGGCAACGATGCCGTTGCGATTAGCGCAATGCGAGGAGGAATGCCTGCGACGGAGAGTGGAAATGATAAACAATTTCAATTGGAATCAAAGTGTGGCAGTATGAAGATTTGCCTACGCGTCCGACCAATTGAGAGCCACCACCACAACGACCATCCTACCAACCCATACATTGGCATCGAGGTTGCGAGCTGTGAATTCGCACATAAACAATGAAAAATATAAATAATATTAAAAGTAATAATAATGACACGCAAGACGGAAAGCGACAACAAAAAAAAGAAGTACAGACGAGAGACGAATGTAGAAAATAAATAAAAAGCATAACTGATGCAAATGAATAGAAATAAATTGCGCTCAAGGTCCAGTCGTTGAGACGGAGCCAGAGTGTGGGAGGTGGATGCGGAGGACAGTGGCACGAAAAGCACTGGAGTGGAGCCAGTGGGGCGACTGGGTAGCCGGTTGGTCAACGACAACGACTGATTAGAAGCCATTAGAAAAGACTCTTGAGTAGCTTCGGATACAGCAATAGATGTGGAATCCCAAATAGAATCCGACTTGCGGTAGGACACACAGAAAGGCAGAGGGAGGGAGGAAGGGTGAAGTGCTTAATGGAGGCTTGAAATTTGTGGCCCACTTCAATGCGGAGCTGAGCTCATTAATGGTCATTAGTTGCAATAAAATGCGTCGTCGTTCTCGTCTCTCGGTCGTCGTTTCCTCCGCAACCGACAAACATTCAAAAGTGCGTAAAAATGTCTTCCGGTGCGTGAGAGGATGTATTAGTGAATTGGGCGTAAGTGTACGTGTGTGTGTTGGTGTGGGTGGGTGGTTTATATGGGTGCACAAATGCGTTTTAGAATTTTACGAGTTTCATCCCTTGTTTTTGATGAATGCTGCTGCCTGCCAACATTTTTTTCATTGTTGTTGCTGCTGCTTCTGCCGACGAACCCTCTTCTTTTGTGTTCGCCCACTTGAATCCGCAATCAGTCATTGTGTTCCTCCCCCACCCAAATCGGGTACATATAATTTGTCGCATATAAACTCAAAGTAGCTCATTCTAAACATGGTCATCCTGGCCGTGAAGAGTTTAATCAATAGGCTCTTAATGAAAAAATAAGTAGTTTAATATGAAAATTAGCAGAAGAGGGATTTGGGAAATCAGCGATGGGGGATATTTGAAGAAGAAATATGATTTTCATGGAGTCTCAGGTCTTAAATTTATTTAACAAACTTCAACTGGACAAAAATATTCCTGTTCTCTTTTATTTAGTCCAGAATTTCTTCCAAAGCGTAGTCTTGATTTTATGCGGATTTGAAGCCCCAAGGAAGAGCTCGTCGTGGGCAGGAAACCCCAGCAAACGAGAGAGCAAACGAGAGTGGGTGAGAAGAAGTTGAACAAAGCCGATGCCGGCAACATATGCGAACACAACACAACAAGCACACATATGCACGTTCTCTTCGGCATCCCGAATCGGGGACTCCCGCCCCGCCCACTCTGGCCTAGGACTAGGGGTAGTCGGCCGGTCGAGACCGGGTACTCTACTCACCATTGTGTTCCGTGAAAATGTTCATTCCGATTGCATTGCGATTATCCTTGGCCTGTGCTGCAGCAGCTGCCGCCGACGCAGCGGCAGCGGCCGCACGATGAGCGCTCGAGACGGCAGCAGCGGCTGCGGTGGAGGATTTGATACGCGACGCACGCAACGTCGAGCCCTGCAGCGAAGTCACGCCGCCCCCGACGACTCCGACGCCGTGGCAGGAGGGGCTGACGGGGCTGCTGCTCGAGATGCCGATGCAGCTGGCGGTGCCGTGGCTGCCCGAGTGGGAGCCGCGTTCCTTGCCCTGCTGGGCGCCCATCGTGAGGAGGAGAAGGAGGAGACCGCTTAAGGCGTTGGGGCCAAGATGGAGGCTCGGCTGAGCTTCGCCGTCGTTGGATTACGTTTGACGTTTGACAGACGACGGGCGAGTGAGTGGAGAGCGTCGTCGCCGTTGTTGTGGATGTTGTTGTTGCTGCTTTAGTTGGTATACAAAGCAGCGAAAGGGGGATGATTTCCTTCTTTCACTACACTACACTTCACTTCTCGTGTTTCCGTCCCTCCACTTACTTGCACCGTCGTTCCTGGTGGATTTAAAAAGTTGTAAACTTTTTACAATTTCGCTTCACACAATTTATTCACTTGATTTTTTTTGCATTTCTACACATTTTGCTGCTCTCTCTTTTTCTTGCATGGAGATTTTTCACTACGTTTTTCCACCACTACCACTGGTGGTGCCTTTTTTCATCTTTTACTCTCGCCGTCCGAAGATTTGTAGTAGAGACACGACGACGATTGGACTCGCATCCGAAGCTACGGCGATTCCGCGACACCCTCGACTTCGCTCCGATTAGTCGACGCAACCTCAAGAAACGCAATTTTTCGATTCACTTGCAATTTTATCCAATATGTATGGATTTTTTGTTTTTTCCGACTATTTTTCGTTCTCTTCGGCCCGAGTCCGAGGAGGAAAGCGCATTCAACAGCGGGCAACAAACACGCCCTAAAATGCACTGCTCGCCGTCTGCTGGGAGCGACTGCCGACCTCCTTCCTTCCAGGCGGCGACGGGGGCGGGGGGGCTGTGGTTGCCTGGCTTCTTTTTGGTCGGACGACTCTTCTGGCTCTCCGGACTTTTCCGCAAGGGTTTTTGAAACATTTACATTTTCGCACAATTTCTCTGGAGACTTGTGTGAGATATAGATAATTTATTTATTATTTATTTATTTATTTTATTTTTTATAATATTTTCCGATTAGCAGACGACGTTTTTTCTCTCACTTCACTTGGCCGCAGACGAAACCTCACTGACTCGACGATGTCAGAATCCAAAACTCGACGAATACCACGAAAACACCACGAATAGATGGCGCCAGCATCACAGTCATCATTTCAGGGACGCTTTAAAAACTCAGAAAAAATTCCGTCCCGGAATTCCGGGACGTTTTTGACAGTTAGTTAGTTTTGTAGGCTTTTGTTTTGATTCCCTCATTCGTACTCGCTGTACTCGTGTACTCGCTGTACTCGCTGATTCTTTGCGTTGAAGTTGGTTGTAGTTGTCCAATCAATTTTCTGCGAGTAGCAGAACTCGTTACGGAAAATTTTGGCGGCAGCCATTTTTTCTGAGTTTTTAAAGCGTCCCTGAAATGATGACTGTGATGCTGGCGCCATCTATTCGTGGTGTACGAGTTTTGGATTCTTATTGGATTTCTATAAGAAAATTTTCTATAACATCCCTGACCGAATATTTTGACAGATAATTCCGTATACCCAAACCATTTTACAAACTATATCAAAAAAATATTTTTTAAATTTATTTGTGTATAATACTATTCTATTCACCCTGCATTTTCTGCGAACCAAATTCGTTGCTGGAATTTTTCAATGTCAGGGAATCCGCGATGTGCAAAAGTGGGAAAAGTGAAGTGATTGGGTGAACTTCAGAGCCCAGTCCCAAAACTTGCCCAACAAGATTTTTGATGAGCAAAAAAGAAAGTGAAGTCTTTTTGTCAAAAATTGAAGACAGTAGTAGGCCCGATTGAAGTGCATTCGTCAACCCTGATCTCTCGGACGGACTACAACCAACTTCAATACGAAGAATCACGAACAAAAGCAAAGTGAGAAACAGGGTTGTCGTTTCGAATTTTTCGAGCGAAAAAGTGAAGTGAAAGGGAGAAAAGTGAAGTGTTTTGTGAAATGTATAAATTTCATTCAAATAAATCATCAGTACAATACAATAACAAATACAAATTATTGGTCTTTACAACCTTCGAGGGGCCTTGGCCGAGTTATTCGCAATCATAAATAAACATAACACCGTTACTGAAATAATCTTTTAATTTTAGGAATAACTGCACGATGCTGTTGTGATTCTTAGTATTTGTTCGGTCGGTACACGTCGGTCAGAGATTTTAACGAGCAAAAATCAACGCAACTTTTTTGGTTTTTACACCAGATTAAAAAAAAAAAACATTAGGATTCCATTTTTGAAAAACGAAGAGTTTCCAAAAAACGTGAAGTGCCGTAGTGTTTTGGGTCAAAGTGAAGTGAAACACTTCAATTGAAGTGACTGCGACAACCCTGGTGAGAAAATTCAGAGCACATTGAAATTTTTTTTGGATGCTTCTGGAATCGAATACGAATACTAACAACCCTAATTTTATAAAATCCAAACCGTAATTAAACAATAAATTCCTAAATGTAAGCATTTTCGAAGCAGAAATCAAGAATTCAATGTAATTGAGTATTTTTATTTCAGTATTTTGTGTGAATAAACTTCTTGTAGACGGCAGCGGCTTTTGTGGTAGTGGAACGAAGAAGTGATCAGAGTTTTCCGTACAGATAAATATTGAGAGCAGCACCTGCGAAAATGTCTGACTGGGACACCGTGACTGTTTTGCGCAAAAAGGCTCCCAAGGCGTCGGCTCTCAAGTCGGAGTCTGCGATCAACTCGGCCCGTCGTCATGGAGTCGCCGTGGACACGCAGCAAAAGTGTGAGTTTCGTTTCACAAATAGAACGCAAGTGATGCAATTATAAACGAGACGATAGATAGCAAGAGACCGGGCCAACATAAGTCGATGGGGGGCGGGCGGACTATGTTGTGGCACCGGGAATGAGGTCAATAGGGGGCGATAGTGCATTGTGTGTGTGGTTATGTGGACATGTGGCGCCACGATAGCCTATCGTTGCTTTTGTTTGTTTGTCTCGCACTGCAATTTCGCAACTTTGCAGTTTCATCACATTGCAAAATCTCAGTCGATAATCTCTTCAATTGAAATCTATTTAATTCGTAGGAAATCAAAACAATAATATTATTCTGATTGGATGTGAAAGTCAGGGAAATTATTAAAATTCAATTGGAATTTCATATGGGGAAAGGTGTAAATTAAATTAGCCCCTTACATATAATTTACATTGATTGGAATCTTTAATATCATCGTACAACCCTAAATAGTTTTTATTCGTGATCAGCTACCGGCTGCTTTGCCGCTTTCTTGATAGTTCTAAAAATAATACATTTACTTCTAGTAGTTTGCTGTTTATTTTAAGAAACGTTCAGGAAATTTATTTTCCATCAATCAAAATGATTTCTTAACAGCGTTCGTTACTAAAAATTCCTGAATTTCCTTAAGTTTTGTCTTATTTAATCGTTATTTACATAAATGTATTGTTTTTTCCCCATTCGCTCTCTCTTTCTTTCGTGATACGTGTCACTTTCAGACTATGACGTTGGCTCGAATTTCTGAGACCGATTCGCGATAATAGCACGATTATTTTATACCTGTTTTTACCTATTATGAAATTAAAATAACACTTATTAATTGTCTTTTTCGTTTCATGCAGACGGTGCTGGCACCAACAAGCAACATGTGACCACAAAGAATACTGCCAAACTGGACCGTGAGACTGAGGAGCTGAAGCATGACAAGATTCCATTGGACGTTGGTAAATTGATCATGCAAGGACGTCAATCGAAGGGTCTCAGCCAGAAGGATTTGGCCACGGTAATATATTTTGTATTAATGTTGAAAACCTTTTTAACTGATTGCAATTGTTTTGTTTATATATGTAGAAAATCTGCGAAAAACAACAAGTTGTCACGGACTACGAGGCCGGACGCGGAATACCCAACAACTTGATTCTGGGCAAAATTGAGCGTGTTATTGGCATTAAGCTACGTGGAAAAGACCGCGGCCAACCCTTGGCGCCTCCCGTTAAGAAATGAGAAACTGCTGCGGCCGCAAATGGCGCTGGGACCAACTCGGCACCGGCTGCCAAAAGCGGCAAAAATGCAAAATTATCGGGAGGTTGTAACACCAAGAAGTCTTGAGCATTTGCAAGAAGCAGCGCAGTCTTAAAACCTAAAAACCATCAAGAATAAATATACATAAAAATATATAACACATTTTTTAAGCTTAAATACCATAAAAAAACAAATATATATATCTAAACATTGAAATACTGTGTGGAAAGAAGAATTAATACAGATTCATTAAATGAATGAACGATATTTCATTTGGAATAATTTCTGAGAAATTGTGAAAGAAGATGTTTAATTTTTTTTACTGCCGGAAATGTTTTGAATCGTGCTTTGAACTTATTGTAATTTTGTGAGAAAGAAACATGAATTTATAATGTACTTGTAACATGATTTGTGTTTTTATTTTTATCTTTTGAACGTTCTTTACCCTTTTTTTTATTCATCTGCATCTTTTCCTTTATGCTGAGCAAATTTATGTTCGTATGATTGCATTTCATAAAACTGCGTTCGAAACATTCAATGGTATGCTCCATGTACAACCGAATATTTACGATGTAACTATTTAAACCGCAATAGCTAGTTGGTTAGCAATAATCGTATTGTAATAACGATTCAGTTTGATCATTTGCTTTACAATGTCGATCAATAAAAAGTTGCAATTTTGAAGTAAAACCAGTTCGAAGCTAGTTTTATTTAAATTAAATAGATAAGGGGGCTTCATTAGGTCTTCGAAAGTGGTTCGATCGGTGAAAATAAATCTATCGAAATAAATGTGATATAAACAAGGGTGAAAAATTAAAACAACTGGGAATTTCATGGTTTTGCGCATTTTATTTATTTATCTTTTATCATTATCAATTAGATTTTAATTATAAGTAAATGCTTATAAATATATGTATATTTGAACCCACCCGTCCTCAATATGCTACAAAAACGAAACTATTTGCAATAGAAAATATCAAAAATGTTGCAGTTTGAATTGTTTTGTTCATTGTTTGTTGTTGATTTGTTTTTTGCTAGTTGTGGTTGTTGTTTGTGTAGTTTTAAATAATTTTTTGGTCAACTAATTACACACTTGATTCGTTTTTAAATAAATAATAAAAGGTAAATCATTCAAATCAAAATAAAAAAAAGTAAGGAAAATATAAACAAAAAAGAAGTCATAGTGCAAGAAAACCAACAGAAGAGACTTATACGCCAAAAGCAAAAATGAAAAACCCTCAATACAAAATTCTAAATAAAAGCTATTCATATATCATAACATTAAAAATACATTTGTATATAACCCAGTATATAATATAATTATCGGTATATAATAAAAATACATAGACCAGAGTGTGTTGTGTTCTGTTAAAATTGAAACATTTTAACTTCTGAAACTTTTCTCCGAATTGTTAACATTAATTAATTTGATGAATTCTTGGAAAAATAAGATTGGTTGATATTTCGAAAGTCGACAAGGGAATTCGAATATTGAAATTGATTTGCATATTCAACTATGTGTGGATTTCAATTGACGACTGGACGACGTTTTCGAAATGGAAATGTTTGAGACTAAGGAAACAGTTGGTGTGAATGTGTGAATTTTCGAAACACCAGCCAAGCTACTTTCAACTAATTTCAATACGCGCTAAGAAAACTCTACGAAAATGCAGTTTGTGGCATTATTTTTTGTTTTCATCAAATTTCATCTTCATTTACAAACTTATTTTTTTTTAGATATATTCTTTTTTTTTGTTTTTTGCATTTTGAAAATCTATAAATTGTTCAATTAATTTTCGCAATTAAATATTTTTGTGTTTTTGGTTTTGTTTCTTGCTCATTTATAGTTTTCTTGTCTACATTGAACGCATTGTTAATTAAAAGTTTCGAATTTTCACAAAAAATTGAACTTTTTGCTTAGTTTTAGATTCTTTTTTTCCTTCATTCCTCCATTCATTCATACATTAATGTTTACTTGTTTGTTGGTTTTTGCGGTTTTAGTTTAGTTGTTGTTGTTGGTTTAATTCTTTTTTAATTATTACACATAATTTGTCTTTAACTTCTGCAACAGTGTTAGTCTGTGTGTGTGTGTGAACTGGTGTGTGCGAGTGGGCCATCAGGAGTGGAGATGATGATGATTTTCAACTTCCACCCATCCGGCCACTCGCACTCACCCGAGCGCGTGCTCTCTCTCTCTCTATCTGACTGTCTCGTGCTCCACTCGTCTCTCACCGTTGCTCTCTCTCTCTCTCATCTCATCTTGTGGTTGTTGGTTTTGGTTGGTTTCAGCCGGAACGACGACGACTCTCTTATTGCACCTTGGCCTTGAGCAACGACGCTGCTCCATTCGACGAGCTGTTGCCTGCTGCGCCGGACATCACCTTCGGCGATGATGTGTTCTGCGCGGATTGCGCCACCAGAGATGCCGCCATGCGGCGACTCTTCTTGCCGTCCGTGGACAAGTAGGTCTTGTAGAAGAAGCGCGCGAACAGCACAAAGTAGCTGAAGTACATGGCAATCGAGAGATTGATGTTCGTCTGCGAGATGTTGCACGACTGGCGACCGTGTGTCTTCAGGAACCCGTGCGCCCAGACGTTGATCGCACACCCGACGATCATCTGTGTCAGCTGCAGCGACGTGATGATCATCGCAATGAAACGTGGCGGGTTGAAACGGGCCGCCTTCAGGGCATAATACGAATACATGACCGAGTGCACGCAATAGTTCATCACAATGAACCATCTCGCCGACGAGGTGTACTCGGTGTACGAGAACCACGAGTAGATCAGCACCGTGATGTGGTGGTACCAGTGCAGGAAGATCAACGGCTGCTTCCGCAACACAATGAAGATGGTGTCGCCGAGCTCGGGCAGTTTAGAAAGGACGAACAGCCAGGTCCAGAACCCGCAGACACGATCCTGTTCGATATAGCTGGACAAGAAGAAGAAATAACAAAAATAATATATGATCAGAACGAGTAATTAAATGGAATCTATAAAAACTTTATCTGTTCGTCCGTCCATCGCATCTGAGTAATATACGCATATGTATCGTTCATTGAACCATGTTTAAATGGCCGTAATTTGCCGTAAGATGCCTTTTGCACTCTCGAAAGCGAGAGCCAAACCCGTTTGGTGGGCCGAAGGAGGAGGAAGAATCTCCAGGGAACTGTACTGTCCCGTCCGTCATCAAGGTCAAACCGATTATTAAGAATCCCATCAAGTTTTTCAAAATCTTCCACCACGATGCGACGACGACCTCAACGAGGAGGAGGAGGAGGAATAGTAAGTAAATGGTTGTTGTGGAAACTTACCTGGGCACACACACCGAGTGGAAGAGTCCGTAGTGGCGCAGAACGTGTATGAGTTCCGGTGCCGTTCTGAAGGCTCCCATAATACTGAACATGGCAAGCATTGTGTTCCATACGATCAGGAGGCCGCGCAATTGAAATCTGCAATGAGACGGGAGATCAAGGGTTAAGAGGAGTTGTATAAAGCACAAAACGAAAAGTGGATAATTCTAGATTGGAGCAGATCGGAATGTATTCGAGTAGAAACACGTGAAATTATACATAAAAATTCCCTAATTAGTAGCTTCTAATTTGTTATTATTAGACTGCTAAAAACATTAGCATAAATTAACTTTTATGGAATTCGGAATCGGAGGAAAAACCACGAATTAGCAACTATTATTGTCGAAAATAAATTGAAACCCTAATCCACAGACATTTCGAACTAATTTCCAAATAGGGAAAAAACTAAAACAACGTAGTATTTTGCGTTTTTACCCCTTACGGTAAGATATTTTACATACTCTACGTTGAGATTCCGATATCGCGAAGCAAAAGCTGGGAATAAAAATGTTAAATCGCAGAGACGTGTGTGGAATCGTTAAATGAAACCCTCCGATGAAATTCACTTTTCAAAGAGACAAAACAGAAAGAAAAAACAAATAAAAAATACCAATGGAATTTAGTAAACGACATCAGATGGAATTCTGGACGATGACAAACTGCAGGACGGTCTTCCCCATAAAGGTGGTAAATAGATGACAAATAGCGCTGACCATTGACAACAAAATCGATATTGTTGCAGATAAGATCGATCTCCGGACGATGATTCATAGTCCTAGGGGGGTGTGGACGAACACCTGCTACCCATTTGGGAACACCTGACTACTAGTAGATTAGTTTTTCTGGCCATTATCAGGGAACTAATGACGCCGGCACGAGCATTGTAAATATCTGTGCAATTACTCAAGTTTGTGTTTTAATCACAATTTCAATTTTAATCTTCACACTCACTCACGCAATCGCTCGCGACCATTTGCCATTTGCCGGCTGATAAGCAGCCGGTGGTGGGGGCTAAATCGGCCAAGAGGTGGCCCCAAAGTAAAATGTCTCAAAACGTTGCTAATTAAATTCACTCGAGATAAGAGAGATTCAAAGAAATGTCTCGCTAGCGGTCGACCAAATCACAGTATATGAAAAAATAATTATCAATGTTGGTCGTGAAGTCACCTAATTTTAGCCTACTTTATGATATTATGATCAGATTCCCTTAAGTTTGCTACTTAGGATCTCAATTGCGGAAACTCGTGAATCCATGAAGTTTCTTTTCCATGTACTAGTTTTTTTTTTGAATCGACAACATATTCTGTGTCATGTCTACGACTGCCAGATATGGGATACGGGCGACAATACGTCCATATTCATGGCCAAAGTGGTGAATGGCATCTCAATTTGGCCGATACGTAGGTGTTCACATATTTAATAAAACATTGAAATATCATTTAACATATCATGAAGAACGCAATTCTCGAAAATTCTTTGATTCCTATTATAATCATTATAGATTATAGATAGAAGCATTATAGAACTATTATAGATCATTATAAAACTATTATAGACAATTTATTAATTATTCTAAATGAATTCTATTAGTTGTTTTACTTTGTTTGTGTACTTGGCCTTTTTCTCGAAACTTGTTTCATTATAAAATTATAATCATGATCGAATTTCAGATGTTTCACTTTGTGAACTTCTTGTTGATTGCGTCAATTGCCTTTGTTCCTGTATTCCGGTTTACAAAGATATATGTATGTCTTTGTAGTAAATTATGGATTTGAATAATTCATAGTGATTACTTCAAGCATTGTTTTATAATAATGCGTTTTGTATAACAGTTCAATTTATTATGGACTTAGATCGACAAAGCAGAAGAATTGTATTTAATTTCTCACTTAAGTCAATTAATTCATTCTTTCTAGATTATCTATTCAACAACTGGTTTTCATATAAAATAATAGATTCAATTCAAAAGTTGTCAATCTTTGAAAAAAATTTGCAATCTAATCAATTTTGAATATTTGGGTCTTCCTTCGTGTTAATTTCTGGGAATGACAGTGATTATAACGTTCAGGATGGTAAATTTATTCTTTGTGATTTGTTTATACAATAGCTGGACTTACATAAAAAGTAGATTCAATGCAAATATTGTCAATCAGCCCAGAATATCCATTAATCATACATTTTATGTATCGTTTGCACCCTGCCACAAAAGCATGGCCACACTCAAAAAACCAAACGCCAGCCAATGACGTCAATTTGCCAACCCGACATTGCAAAAATAACATGAAGAAGCTCTCTTCGACTCACTCGCTCTCTTAATTCTCGTTTGTGTTCGTCGTGCAACCCTCAAATAATTCCCATTTGGTTTGCGCGAACACAGATACTTCCAGTCCATTCGAAGCGCAGAACAACTCGTGCCTAAAACTAATGAGTAAGGAAAACATCATGCCTTGCTAACAGCTCGGCCGTGGGCTCCTAGGCAATCGGGGCGGAGGCGGGCACGGCGACGTGTCCGTCGAAGTCTCGTTTGGAGCGCAAATTTTTGAATGGGCACAGGTCGTCCCTTCGAACCCATGAGCTCACTACTTTCGAGCTGTAGGGTTTGGGTGAAGCGATCTGCCCTGTGATGAATGCCTGAAGCTTGAAGCAAAAGAGAAGGCGGAATTTTACCGGGCAGAACGATGAGAAAATTAACTTTTCCACGATCAAATACCGGTTTAATTTTACTGATTTTTAATGCAACATTCGTGTTTCATATTAATCCCTTAAATAGACACTTTGCTCTCTACTTGTTTTCGTTCGCAATTAACGTTTTCCCCCCAGCTGCTCAGACTCTACGAACATCTTTACTTTATAACTTTGTTGTTGATTTGGTTTGTTCAATAAACAAATATTGTGTTGCTTTTGTATGTTTTGGGTGCACCTGCAGTGAGGTCATTGTTGCAGTTTTAAGTAATACAAATGTGTAATTTAAATATGAAATCATAATCTTCATTACGTTTTCAATGCTCAACGTTAATTAAATTTTTATGTCGATATCCTGTTTAACGATCGATCACTCAATCGGCTTACATTGTGTTATTCTTTACTTTTGTTTACTGTTGTTTCACAATTTCGCGCGTCAAAATGTAAAAATTGTCACTTCTCCCACTTTCTACACATCAATTTTTTTAGTCAATGTTTCCTCCATATTTTTACTCTCTGTCTCCTCATCCGTTGGTTGACTTCCACAACGACCTCGTAACCTCGAAGCCATGATTACCGAATAAACCAAAAACATATTTTATAAATATATATTTCGAAACGAGATGAAGACTCCAGCCGGGCATCTTTTTGACTTTTGCCAAATGGAACATAATTTATCATCGAATCTTTGCGAAATCAAACCGAACGACGGAGATTAACACACTTTCTTTCGAAGACGGGTCATCAGTCGATACAATTCGGGCGGAGTTTTTGCAACCGGTCTACATCTGGCCCCCCTTCCCCCCGATGTCCGCACAGTGGGCCAAATGCGACTCGCAATTGCATAATATTTGGACGCATTCGGGTGAATCAAGCCAGACATACATGAAGCCGTAGGCGCGAAAAACTCACCAATGAACCATGCGTGAACAATAACAACAACAATGTGGTGCTTTCTTTTTCACTTTCACGCCAAAATAACTTGAAAACCAAAACAAAACACACACACATGTACAATGAAATGTGCATGTTATGCAAACATTTTTACAAAAAAGCAAACGACCACAGCAACAACCAGAGTTGTCCAATAACAATTGCGACTCTTCTTCGACATCGTCTTCTTTCGATTTTGTTTTGTTTTCAATTTCTCACTTTGGTTTTGATTTGGTCTGGTCGAAAGCGACCACTCAAGCTCAAGCTTGAAGACGACCCCGTCGAGAGGGTGTGTTGAGGGGTTGGTTCTTGTTAGGTCTTCGACTCGTCGCATTCTTACATATTTTTGCATTCTCGACCCGCAGGGTCATGGGCATTGCTTCGGGACATGTTTAATTACGCAGTTTCGAACTCAGTTTCGAATGAATATTAATCCCCACGTTCGATTATAATTCTCCCATGATATAACTTTTACAGTCGACTCTGTAACTGGGGTTGTGGAACACCCAACGTTCGATTACGATTCGACTACTTTATTATTATTACTTCTTTGTTTTTATTTTCGTCAACATACGAAATGTTGGACAACCTTGAATTCATCGCTGTGGTTTTAATTTGATGGCGTCCTCTTATGTAATATTTGCATCATTGCATGGTGATTTGTATGAGAATCAATAAATATTTCTGCGTCAATCAGTCAATAAGTCAATCCAGAAGTTTGTTGGTTTGACAGCTGCATAAATTCACTGTGATTATGAATGCGGGGTTAACCTAGGGGGCTGGCGGCGGCAAAGCGTACTATAATTGTCGTTGTTCTCGTCCTTGGATTGAAATACTTATTATAATTACGTAGAACATTTTTTTTTTTGTGCAAAAAGACAGTAGTTAATATATTCCCGTGGTATATATTCACATGCCACTTGTGAATATTTAACCAAGCAAGTGTAACGCAAATTTGTTCCAAATTGAACCCTTCATTTGACTTTCTACTGAGTACACATGTTATTCTAAATGTATTTATTTCTGTTTTTCTTTCATGATTGATGTATGTATGTAGGTTTTAGGAAAAGTTTCCCACCTCAGTTAATGACTCTTATATTTTGCTTTTGGATGAAAGTTCAGTGTACACGACCTTCATAAACTCTTTCGAGTGTCATGAATATGTTCAACTAAATCTTCTCGGATCACTCAATTCTGAGAATCCGTCATCTTCTCAAAGAAGAAGACCTTCGCCCCACAGTAGATCAACTTTAGAGTGCAAAACGACTTTAGTTCTTTCGTTTTTGAAGAAAATGGCCATGTCATAATCGCTAAACACTTGGGGAGAAAACTGCAAGAGTCGTCATAAAATGTTTTAACGACAAAATTGAGCACCTGTTTTTTTTTGTTGTTTTTATTGCTTTTTGGTAGTTGGAGGAGACCCGAGTAGAGGCTAATTGCAAACAACAACAACACGAGACATGAGACACGACGGCGTTCCAAAAGAAAAAAACACAAAAAGACCTGTGCCCAGCCCTAGTGTTTACGGAACAGACATGAAACGGGTTTAAGAAAGTTGGTAGCGGTTTGTTGACAAATATTCGAAAGAGAGAAAGAAAATGAGAAATATTTCGGGGTAGGGGAAGAGCGAGAGAGGGAGAAAGAGCGACTCTCCGTACTATGAAGAGTTTCTCGAGTGTCTGGAGTGGACACGGGGCCGTGTGTGAGAAGTGTCAAAGTGTGCTGCTCCTCTTCCTCTCTTTCCTCCCGCCCGTCTGGTCACCTTTTGTCTCCATCCAACCGCCGTTTTCGTCGTCTTCACGGAATTCGTTTCGTCTCAGTCTGCTGCACTGGCTCAAAGTTTATTGTCAATGGGTTTGTGCTGTGATTTTGAGCCACGTTTTGACCCAGTTCCGACCACAGACCACAACAAAGACAGTTAAAGAAATCGACAGCGCGCGCCAATGCTCACAGAGAGTGGAATATTGGAATTGGAATTTGAAAATAAATATTTAAATGACACACTTTGAGTCGATTTTACTTTTTTTCATCGATTATCGAAGTCATCAGACGAAGCCAGCGATAATGAATGAAAGCGAGTGGCGAGGAGGTGGGGTCTTGGGGTCCGGCCCACCTGAGGAGAGAAACGGAAGTGCCGCAAGGCTACAGAGGAAAGAGAGAGATGGAAGACACCAAATCGATGTAAAATTCGACATGTTGTTATTGTCGTCGCTGTGTCTCGGAACCAGATCTTTTTCCTCGCTCTGATTTCGGCTCAAGAAAGCGCGAGATGTGAAGAAAACAAGAGTCGAAAATGTTTTGAACGCAGCACAATCTGGGTTTTTCTCCTCCTTCTCCTCCTCCGTCTTCTTTGAGCAACGACGTCGTCTTGTTGAGAGAAAAAATTTCACTTTTTTTTTTGTTGATTTTGCTGAATTTTGCATTATCTTGGGGTTCGTTTCTGTTGCTGTTGTTGTCGCTTGTAGCTATCTCAGATGGTCTTGTAAGCAGGCAGAGGTTGCCAACTTTAGGCTTCATGATGAAAACTTTCACATAATTTTGTGGTTGCAAAAAATGAAAACAAAAGAAATACAACAACAACTATTAATTTTACGTCTCACGGTTGATTTTTGTATCGTATGTTGTAATGATTTTGGTTATACGAATTTTATAGTTGTGTTTGTAGTTGGTATCATTGTTGTATTGATAACATGGTCGGTGTACTTTGTATTGTCATATTGATGGTATTGCAGTATTGATGGTATGGTCGCATTGATGGTATTGTTACATTGATGGCATTGTTACATTGATGGCATTGTTACATTGATGGTATTGCTTACAAGAAGCTCCAAAAACGCGCGTCCACGAGACCAACTTCATATTGTAATTATAATGTCAACCAATTCAGCTATTGACACATCGTCTGTCGTCGTCGTCGAATTGTTGCCGTTGGTTAACTATCGCCAGCAATTATGATTATATAATTTTGCCAAATCGCTAGATAATGATTTGTACACAAGAGCTGACGGTTCCAATGACGGCACGTGGGAACCTTCGTAATGACCTCATTATTTTGTCATTAAACAACGAACTTCTCAATTCTTTAATTTCAATTTCTATACAAACATATGTATATAAAATTTTACAAATCAGTCTCAAATTCAAATTGCATAATTTCTTAGAATATCGATTAAAATTTCTCACCTGACGAACGACGACACGTGTTGCTTGTGTCGATCGCCGACTCACGCAAATTCTCCCGCTCTCTCTTATTCAAGAACGCATTTTTTTGAAAAATATATTTTATTGTTTGCTTAAAATGTTATGGGAAAATCCATAGTAGAGAACTCTTGGGAGAGCAAGGGGTGAAAAATATGTTGTGGACATGCAAAAAAGGGGAGTGTCCGATGTTTACACGCACACACACACACACACACACACACACACACACACACACACACACGCATGCAAGGGGAGAACACTTCATCGACGAGTGGAAGGAGAAAAACTATGGGGAGGAAAACGATGGAGGGAGCTACTAAAACACCAGAGAGCAAGCCAGCCACATCATTAGCCGTCCGCTTTTTGTCCGTCCGTCCGTCCATCTGTTGGTACTCCTGTTGGGTGGACGAAAGGTCTTTGGGGTTGGGCCGGATGTCGCTGGTCTGTGAAGGTTGTGCTGCATGAAGAGGCCTTTGAGAACATGCGACAGTATTTGTTAAAAATAAAACCGACAGAGAAAACAGAAGCACGAAAGTCACGCATCACGCGGGAAAGTTGCAGAGAGACAGAAAGAGAGAGAGATGGAGAGAGAGAGAGAGTGTGAGTGGACAACTGGGGGCAGCATAAAAATATCATTCAAAACAAATCAATAAAACACTAAAGAGGAGGCATAAAAACCCACATGAATTCAAAAGTGTGCCCAGCTCAGCTGATTGAAGTTAGAGGTAAAAACATGAAATGAAATAATGTAGGGTCTGAGTAATCAGAATCGGGCGACTTTTGCCGCCAGAATCGTATCGATAAAACAGCGACGATGACAACAACAAGCGGGGAGTTTCTGATTCATATACAATAGTATTTAAGGGCAACAACAATGTCACTTGCAAAACAACTACAAAACTTGTTATTTAGTTTTTATCGCAACTAATAAACCTCTTCAATAGCAAGGTTTTGATAAAAGAAGAAAAACAAAAAAAAAAAAAACATTATCTAGACCATGATTAATGTAATTAAAATGGACGACTCGAAAGCGCGAAAAGGAAAACTATTTTCAATTATTTATATATATATATAGTTAGTTAGTTAGATTGTTTGCAACTATTTCCGATCACAGAAGATATTGCAAATAATAATAAGTCCACTCACACAGTCAAGTGTCTGTGGTGTCCGACGAGGTTACGCAAAGTACTCCAGGTTGAAAAGGCTTCGACCAACTCACCCGACATGTGACATTTTAACCTTTCGTGAGCAATTTTTCTTTGCAATTAATGAATTAAATTTCTAGCTTTGTTTATTTATTGACTAACCTTCAACAGATTTAATAGTGAGCAGACTGAGCTCCAGGCTAAAGATTGAAAAGTTTCTCGGGAAAACGCATACTTAAAGGTTGATGTTTAGAGTTCTTTCTAGGGTGAATCTAGAGTCCGAAAAATAAAAGCTTTCAGGAGTCGCCATTTGTTGGCGGAAGTTGAAGGTTGGGGCCGGGCATAGGTTCCACCTGCCATTATAGAGGTCATTACATCGCTTGAGATGTTGTCTATGTATACACTTTACTAATGCGAACGCGAGATCGCAAACAATCGGAGGAGAAGGAGATGCAGTAGTGATTAGAGTAAACAACTTATGAATCAAAGTCAATTGATGGAAACGCATGCGGCTGAATTGAAGTGATTTCGAAATAATAGTTAAGCAATTGAAACCGCATTAGAATCGAGCGGATAGAGTTATCAGTGTTGTGATACGACGACATTGCCACAATTTACAGCATGATCTCATACGAGTTCCATCTTCTTGCCTTCGTCGTTCACTCAATTTAATTCGATTTTGCATCCTATGGGAAGAGCAGGGGCGACGACGATGATTCGCACCGCGTGTCTGACGTCAATTTACTTTGCACGACACAAAGCGTGCGGGGGGCGAGAGGAAGGCGGGAGGAGGACTTTGTCAGGAGGGGAAATTCCGTGAAAACAAAATAGGAGTCTATTCCGAGATAAAAATTCATTTGTCGTTCACAACAACAGGCGACTTAAGGAATATTATAACAAATCCAAGCAAAAAATACAATCTCGGAAAAATGCACATCGTAAAAGTAAAGTAGGGACAACAAGAAAGTAAAGACGGAAACTGCAACAAAGTATATAGAAAATTCGTTCATCCATCGGACATGGAAATGGCGATAAATAGTCTGAGAAAAAATATGTTTTGTAAATAATTCTCTATTATCACTCTTAATAGAATATTTAGAATTTTTGGTACGAAGAAACTGAAGACTCTTGAAATACAAATTGAAAAAAGACACACGAAACAAAAGCCGTCAATTGTCAATTGTTTGCAACAATATTTGTCAACAACTTAACGTTAGACAAACCAGACGACTTTACGCTAACGTTAGGGGGCTGCCTCGGCGTAACGCGTAGTTGGAGAGTGTGAATTATTCTCAATTCCACGTTATATAAGTGATAGTAATTACTGTCTGTCTGTGTCTCCAGCAAACATCCGTTTCCACATCTGGCAGGCGGCAGACGACCGTGTCCATCTGTACATCTAAGTAACTATTTGTCTGAAATTCCATTTGGAATTTGGGGTTAGTTCACGAATTATTAGAGTTCTCTTAAGCTCAATTAACTTGTTGTGTTTATTAAGACGAATTAAGGTTGTCGTCTACTGCGAATCTCAGTCGCGTGGAAACAGAAATGGGCAGTGGCCTCGTGCGTACCGTGTTGTCAAGTGTGTCTTCGTGCAGAGCGATAACAGCCCATCTCGACCGAGTTGACTATTTAATTAAAGCGATAAGAAGAACTGAAGGAATCACAGTCCATATCTATGTTTAATCATCGTCACTGTGACCAGGTGTAGAGTGAAGACCGGTGTGGGCCAAAAGTCAAAGAGACGTCGACCTGAACACAGCGCTCGGACAATTGAAGCCCAATCGATTGTCTATGGAAAAGCAAACTCATTTCATCGACACAATTATAGGGTCTCGTGGGAGCAGAAACTCCGTCAGGAACTGCTAAATAAAGCAGAAGATTATTAATGCAAAAAGCAATACACAATAACGCAGAGGGCGGACAGCAGCAGAAACCAGACGAAGCAACTAACAGAACGACAGAGCGACCAACAGACCGACAGATAGACAGAATGACGTAACTTCCATTCAGTCATGAATTTTTCTGCCGAGAGAAATTGTTTGTTGGGGGTATGTGGGCACGTCTCCGCTGCTTCAAGGAAAGAGGCGAGGGAAGTGTGTAACTGGGTGAATGGGGTAAGGGATGGAGAGGCGTGTAGATAAGAGCGACTGTGAACGAGGAAGAGAGAGAGCAAACAACATGGGGCGCAAAAAGAAGCCGGTAAATTAAATAATAAAAACCCACATACAGAGAATCGCACAGAAATGGGAATAAGTGGACGAGATGGAGAGAGAGTGAGAGAGGAAGAGAGAGGCCAACGCACACTGCGAGAGCAGAGCAGAGCAAATCGAAACGAAGAGCGAATTTAACAACAGAAATGTAGAACACACCATGCCGCGCCTCCCTCCCACGTTTTAGTTAGCTTATACATACTTAAATATAGTTGAACATTAGGTATATATGCCTCAAAGGCAATGATGATGATGACAATTATATATAAAAGCATACAAACTCTGGGCGAAATCATGATCAGCAGCTCTTCTCTCGCCACACTAGAACATGACAAGCCCCACAAACCATCCATGTAGGTGTTCGTTCATTCAAGAAAAGCTCAAAATTTTGTAAGATGAAAGAAGTTGAGATGCGGGAATGGCAAATTTGGTGTTTAGTCTGATACTTGTTCCTTTCAGTTAGTGACCGGAGCTTTAGGATCGTTTTTACAATCGTTTCAAGGGTAGATATGCCATCAAATTATGCTCTGACTGTTTTATACAGTTAGGCTTGGTGTGGTCTATCTATCTACCTATCTATCTATCGTTTCTCTTTCTATTATATAACATGCAAATCAGTTTGGTTTGATTTCTTGTCACCAGGTGCTTTTAAGATTTTGCGGTTAAATTTAAAACTGAATGGAATATTATGTGGCTTGGATCCCACTCTGTAGCGGACGAATGTAGCGCATGCATGTAAAGTGTTTTCCTTCAACAGAACTAATGACGACACGCTGTATCAATAGACACACTCTGTAATTATATGGCAAACTCTTCCGACTCTTATTATAGCGAAAAACTTTCATATATTTATTTATTGAAAACTTCATTTACGCGAATGGCATGCAATATTCGAACCTTTGAATGTTTACACACAATTAACATTCTGAAATATGTAAACATAAATCCCCAAGAATTGTGAAACTTTACTCAAATGTATGTAGTCATATTTCAGGTAGAGAACGAATAATTATTGTCAAAATAAACAACGGTTAAAAAATTAAGCATTTCATTTCAAGGAACATATCTAATTTCGTTTAAGCTTTCAGGTGTTTTTCTCGATCGCTTTCGATAGCAAAAGTGAAGCCAATCATTGTTTTTACTTGAATGAACGGCAGCCAGGCAATCAATTGAAAATAACAATTGTAAAGTCTGTTTTAAAACCCACCAAATTATAGGGGGAGGAACAATTACCCCATTATAAATTATATGCATGGGATAGTACTAAAATAGCCACCGAATTCCTCACATTTCGTGCAGTATTATTTCAGAACAAAGGGCTAGAAGCGTGCGACTTAAAGTATTCATGACGTATTTAAAGAACTGTGGGAACAACCACGCGGCTCAATTCCGATAGCTCGAAATTTTGGTGTCAGTAAATGACGACTCTTCTGACTGAGGAAACTAAAACTATTGACTAAGGTTGATTATGATAGATGTTTGAGAAGAAATCTAATTCGCACTCACCTTGGCCTATTCTGCATGAAGTGTTGCCCGCCGAATATCACCAACATATAGACGCCGCAATAGTAGAACACCCATGTCCAATTCTCCAGCATCCACTTGCGTGTCCGCTGGTGGATGAAGTCATTTTCAAAGTCGAAGATGTACGAATAGTTCGGCGTTACACTGATGTCCATGTTTATCATTTTGCTGCTGTTGCTGCTGCTGAGTCGTTGTGTTGGTCTTGTTCAATGGATGTTGCTGAAGCTGTGATCGTCGGCTGCTTCGGTTCGAGGTGGGAATTGAAGGAGCTGTTTTGTGAGAAACCAAAGAATTAAAATTCTGTGGAAAGTGGAATTTAACAAAAAGAAGAAATTGTTCGCACAACAATGCAACAAAATCAAGTGGGAGAGAGCGATAAGAAAGAACTATGGAAGACTAACTGAAGAGGCTGCAGGCAAGACCTTGAAGAGCCGGCCACTCGACTGGGTCAACACCTACCCCCACCTCCCCACAGTTGCACCCGGTCAAGAGATGAGGGTTCGTGTTGCATTGATTGGATCATATTTTCATACTGCAAACACAATAGGTTGCCAATTAATGGAAGCCGTTTTTGCGATGCAGAGCAGAGACACCGGCGCCGTGCCTGCTGGCAATCGTTCCCTCTCCTCTCCTCTTCCCCCCCTCTGCATCGTTTGTTTGTTCTTGCTATTCCATTAGTTTTTGTTGCAATTGAAAATCAGGGTTTTGTGACATTTTACTCGATTTCTGAATGAGTTTCAAGCGGGGGTTTGTTTCTTTCTTTCGTCTCCTTTCGTTTTTTGCTCTCTGGGATTTTTCTATTATGCTTCTTCTCCTTCTGTTTTGTTCTCTATTGTTTGGTGCGCGAGATTGTGTGTGCCTCCTGTTTGTACATAAGAGTGTGTGTCTATCTGCCCATCCGTCTGTCTGTCCGTCCATCCGACAGTCAATTCGGTTGTGTGTATCTCAATATTCGTCCGGTCGTCCGTCCGTCTGTTTGTTGTCTGTCGTCGACGTCGTCGTCTCGTGCTTTTTCGCCGGGGTTGGTGCGATGATGGCAAATGCGTGCGAGTGGAGGAAGCGTAGAGAATTCGTTCGCGAAAACAAGAATCGGAATGGAAGGAATAGAAGGGAAGAGAATTGGCAGGCACAGCATGCGAATGGAGAATTGAACGGCATGTGGCGGCCGAGGCCACATGGATGAGCAATCGCTAGAACCGGAGATTATCTAGCCACGACATGCGGGCGGGCGAGCGACGAGGGGGGAGGAGGAATGACAGCGAGGTGGGCCGGGAGCCGGTCTCTCTAGTTGTTTGGTTAGAGAGAACTGGGCTCATGGACAGTCGGCCAGAGCTAACAACGGGGTTTGGATTGGATTTTTTTCTACGTCAATCGCGATTTGTTGTTCATATGCCAGACACGCGACAATTTCTGCACGTTTTGAGTGCTCGTTGTTGGTGTGTGCTTTGATGAAATATTAAAATGATTTAAAATCTGATCGACGAACACACACACAGCTACACTCATGGTCAACGAACGTTGGCTAAAAGTGCGGTCAAAACGAAAGCGGCGTCGTCGGGTCGAAAGCATTTCTAGAAACCAAATTTTTCAATTTTTTTAACGACGACGTGGTCGATGTGGCTGGCTGCTGTTTGTTGTTGATTTTAGTGTTGTTGCATTTTTGTGTCAGGTCTTCTTCGTTAGCGGTCCCTCCATTCATCCATCCATCCGTCCGTCCGTCCGTCCGTTCGTTGGTCAGTCAATAATTTAAGCTCTGCTTGGGCTGGCGGCAGAAGCTTTAGTGGAATATCCGGTTTTCTTGTTGTTGTTGTTTTTGGGGTGGCTGTCATCGCAGTTGCGTTAATTTGGCAGCAGCAGCTGAGCCGAGCTCCGTTCCCTTCCGTTCCCTTCCGTTTCGTCCCGCCACGACCCGCACGCATAAATTTTTTTTGGAGAAATTTTTCTTCGCACTGTTCGTTAAATTTTCGTTTTTTTTTCCCAAAATCAAAATCATTTCTCTTTTTCATTTCATCTTTTGCCTTCGTCATTCAATTCGCCAACGTAATCAATAAATTCACAAAACTCAAAAAAAAAAAACAACTCATATTTTTCCAATTGGATAAAACTCAAATTTTTCCATCTTTCTCCGCTTTTGCGAGCAGCGTGTAATTTTCTCTCATTTACTTTTTTTATCTACTCTTTCTCTCGATTATTGTGTTGCGCACCATTTATCATTTGTTGCAATTGTTTGTGCACAAGAAAACTCTCAACTAAACTGAAATTCACTTTGATATTTACTTAATTCCTCAATGATTATTTTCCAACGCGCTTTTCAAATACAATTAAAATCTCACTCCGTTCGTCAGCAGCCGGCGTCTGCGTCTGGTCTGTCACTCGGCGGTCGCTTCGGTTTTATCATGCATGTGGGAAGTTTTTTGGATGTGTTCGATTCACGAGGGATTTTTTCGCCTCTACCTTTTCTCTTCAATTTGTTCCCACCGAAAAGCATTGCCATGCGACAGTCAGGCCAACGATAAAAATTGAGATAGTATTGGTCAATAGAGAATGAAATGAGTTAATGGTTGAGGTGGTACCTTATTAATTATGTATACAATTATTTTAATAATAAACACGTGTTTTTGTCATGTGAAATAATAGTCGTTTTATTTGTACATTAGACTGGTTTTAACAGAAAATAATTAGCTGGCAACGCCCTCAGTATCGATCTTGATTGAAAGGAAATTTTCTCTTCAGAGTGTTTTTGCAAAAATTATATTGTGAATGTGGCCGAAAGGGCTGTCAACGGTACTTTATGTTATTCACAATTGAGCAAAATATGGTATTGCGTAATTTTAGGGGTGTGTTTTTACGAAGTTGATTACAAATTGGATAACCGAGAATCTTTTCGAATTTTCAAAAAATTCGCACGAATTCGCGAGCAAATTACGCGGATTACGAAATGGCGACATTTTTGTTTGTTTACATTTTCTTTGTCTTTTTTTCACCTTCGCTGATTCGACCAACACCTTTGAATTATTATAATATTATTTTGTAATTTTTGTAACATAAAATAAATAAAAATAAAATAATAAAACATAAAATTTTAGTTTGATTCGAATTTTAATCGTAGTTTTTCTTGGCACCCACGTAACCAATAATCCATAAAAAGCCTACCTCAACAAAATTTTTGATGATGATGATAAAAACAAAAAAACATAAAAAGGTAGAAGAGGTGTTACTTGCTTCGTAATTGTTTCCAATTTATTTATAAAACTTACACTTTAACTAACTACAATAGCTTTAACATAAAGGTAATTGTTTCGCTTAAATTCTTCATTCACGTAATGGTTGGTGCTTAAACTAACGATGTCTTAAAATCTAGTGACTTAATCCTGTTCTAATTAACTCTAGTCATGGGGCAACTACAAACTATATTGCATCACAGATCTGGGTTTCATCGGCCAAACGCCAAAGACGAGTGTCGACGGCACATCACATGGTGTGATGTGATTCACATCACATCAGGCCGACGGAGGCCATGTTCTCGTGCAGGATCATCTGGTGGACGTCGTTGAACACCTTGCGCACGCAGCCGGTGTCCGTGGCCACGGTGAAGTGGTAGTAGCACTCGCGCCTCGAGTAGTCCATGTGCATGCGCGACGTGCGCTTCACCGGCTCCTGCGTGATCTCGACCAGCTTGTGCCGGATGAACTGCTTCGTCCAGTCGCACTCGTCGAAGTAGTTGCCCATCTGGGGGCTGCGCCGGAACTCCTCGTACTCGGGGAAGTAGTCGGCGATCGTCTTGCCCGCGCGTATCTTGCGCTCCATGATGTCCGTCTTGTTGAGGAAGACGATGAGGCCGGCCGACGAGAGGAAGCGATTCTGCCAGACGCCCCGGAACAGATTCAGAGCCTCTTGCAGCCGGTTCTGGCGCGAGTCCTCGCGCAGCGTCTGATCGAAGTCGCCGCAGGAGATGAGGAACAGCACCGCCTGGATGCCCTCGAACACCTGGATCCACTTGTTGCGCTGGTCCCGCTGCCCGCCCACGTCGAACATGCGGAACTCCTGCTCGCCGCCGCCCAAGGATTTGGGGATCTTGACACGAAACGAGATCTGGTGGATGCCCGTCGTGATCTTGCGGCTGTGCAGGATGTCCTCGGTCGATGGAATGTAATCGTACTCCGATATCCGCTCGAAGTTGTCCAGGAAGCTGTAACGAAACGGAGTCTCAAGTTAATATCGTGGAATCCAAAAGTCTCTATCCATTGATTGATATTATATTCTAATTATTGATATTATATTCGAAAGGTGGAACTCACTATTTGGTGCTGTCCAGGAGCGGGAACTCGTTCGATCGGTTGAAGCAGGCGCGGATTCCGACATCGTTCCACAAGGTCATGATGTGGTCGCAGTATTCCTGAAAAACCAAAACACCAAACCAAATTAAAATCAAATTGATGAATAGAATAGACTATCGTATTCTATATTCTATTCTAAGGTGGGTTTGTCTCTCAACTAGTTTCGAATATCCATTGAAAACCTCTTATCGAAACTCCTCTTAAAGAACTCCTAAATATAACAATGATATTTATTGAGTATATAAATTTAGAACGATAATTCTTCTGGGATTTTTAGTCGTTAATGAACTGGTTTTTCACAACCTAAATATAAACGGAAACAAAGCTAAAGTCCAGAACTGGATAAAACCCACTGAGTCTTGCAATAATATATCTTCTAATTCGATTCATTGGTCGGTGTTAATATCAAAACAGGTGTAAAGGTAAATATTGTGTTCTGTCCGCCCGTCTGTCTGTTTATCTCTCGTCTGTAGTCGCCTTGTCTTGGCCGATGATACACGTTTAATTACTTGGCTGACCAATCTGTGTACACACATTGTATAGGTATATGTGTGTGGATATCGGTAACTGATTAAGACAACAACAATAACAACCATAACAATAGCAAGGGACATTTTTCAAAAAATAAATGGAATAAATAAGAAGAAACCGTTCACAATTGTTTATCAATTTCTAGATTAGACAAATATGAAATCGTTTTTCTTCGACGAACGCCATCGGTGAAAAATCATAACAAGAATTTCTCCCCAATGACGCAAATGACAATTGCTCAATGTATGTATACACATATAGTATATATATTCGTATCGATTACAATGAGCAATGAGATTCGGGAGTTGATTCTATATCGTGCAACAGTCAAGTTAATCCCATGATAAGAGTGACTACAACTGAAAGTTGGATTTGGACCCACCTCGTTCATGTACTCGGGAGCAGTGTCGCCCATGGAGAGGATGAATTCGGCGCTCTTCTGGCTGGTGCAGCTCTTGTATTCGAGGCCGAGGATCTTCATCTGCTGGACCAGTTGGTAGATCGACTCGTGGATGTTCTGATAGATCTCCGGGATTTTGTCACGGCGCTCACTGAAATATAATGGTTATTATTAAATTGGAGTCCCATGGAAGAAGCCGGGAAGAAACCCAAGGCTAGAGCCGCCGATACTCACTCGTCTGTGTAGCCGTTGATGTGGAGGATGCGCATTTGCTTGATGATCGTCGTCTTGCCGGACTCGGCCGTGCCCAGCAGCAGGATCTTGACGGCGTGCTGGAAGCCCTTGTGGACCTCCGTCAGCTGGCGCTCCACGCGATGCGAGAAGTCGGCCTCCTCGTGCGGCGTCTTCGAGTGCCGCAAACAACGCAACATTCTGCAAGAAGAGAAAACCCAGTGTTTACAAGTGATGCCATGAGAGCGAACTTGGGGTATATCTATTGAACAGGCGGCGGGAGATAAGCCCACGTGCTGCGGAACCTCGTCGCATATCTCCGGAGATGGGGGGTTCACTCACCCCGCCTCTCGAGACTCCCTTAAGGTCTCGACTTGTAGTCCCCGTGGGTCTGGGTCTGACTTCATTGCCAAACGAAGACCTCTGACTTCATGCCTACTAAGGTATATTGACGAGGAGGCAAAAAAAAATATCTTCTCCGATAAGAGAGAACTTTCATCGTTCGGCGAAATTCGAAGTTCGTAGTTTAGGGAAGCACTCTGACTTTTAATTGCGAAAAATTGTCAAACACCACGGTACAAGTCCGTGATCCCCCCACCCCCTCGTCTACCACCAGCCGCCACCCACGTCGCATGGACCTTGGCACCTGAACAAACATTAATTAATATTGAATTTGCAACTGTAATTATTGGTATTTGTTTTCGTCGTTGTCTCTGTTGTTTTAGGCTTTTGTTTTTCTTCAAACGAAATTGTATATCGTCATCGTTTGGCTTTTATTTGTTGTTGATACAATACAATACAATCAGACAACAACAACAACAACAACAACAACAACAACAAAGTGCTATTCCATAAAAAATTCGCTTTAAGCGAATTTATCTACCAAACAAATCACGTTTTCTTTATTGAAGACTACGTAAGCCATACAAACGAAAGAAAGAAAGAAAGAAAGAAAGAGAGGGAAGATGCGAAAGAAAACGACACACGTTTATGACAAACGATTAGGTTTTAACTGATTTTTTTTCTATTCGGTGTTTCATGCAGTAGATTCATGTATATATTCGCAAAAAATCGATTCTGACCGCATATTTCCGGTGCGATAAATATTCGAATGGAAAATTTTTGAGATCTCATAAACTCGAAAGATAGATAGATAGATAGATAGATAGATAGATAGATAGATAGATAGATAGATAGAAAATCAAGATTTTGCAATTGAAAGAGCTTTATCTCTATTATCTACACCGAATTTCGAGGAATTCCTGATCGTTGTTTTCACTCCCATTGCAGTATGTACTTGCATGTATATGTATATGTATGTATATATACATATTTAAAAGTTAGTGGAAGGAATTTTCGCTCCTTTTTAGATTAGGCGAAGAATAAAAGAAAAACTTTCGCAACCTATGACAATAAATGTTTATCTTTATGAATAAATTGGCCGAATGACAGGAGCCTAAATTTTATCGGTATTTCTTCTCTCTCTCTCTCTCTTTCTCCTTTTTTCCTTTATCAATCATTTCCGACTTGGTCAATGGAAGTTCGGGACTTCGAACCGTGTTTTTGACCATCGTCGTTCATTGATCGGTGCGACAGAATTCGCTTCGTGGAGTGCTGAGCAATCAATTTACGATGCAATTTCACGTGATCACATGCCATACTAAACATACATATATTCATCCAATACCTCCCCCTACCATCCCACTTGGAGGCCTCACCCCAGATTATCGTCTTCGAATCGAATCATGGAAAAACCACAGACGCTCCGATCGAGATATTCTATCGGACCAGTGGCATCGTCTGTGCAGGCATTGTTGTTGTTGTTGTTGTTCGTACGCGAACGATTATTGAACTAATCGATCGATCGGGGGAAACAAGCGAAAGAACGAAATTTTTATCAAAATCTGATTGCAATTGGAATTCTTACAAAGGAACAAGAACACGTATGCAAAGTGTGCTCATAACTCAAATATCGTGTACAAAGACCAACGAATTCTCTGCTGAGCTTTGAGCTTGTTTATGATATAGATAGAGTTAACTAGTACGGTATATATCTATGGCATTCCGAGGAACGTCTTTATGAGCGGTGTAATTAAGCAGTAATTGGCTTTTGATTTCCACTTCCTCTGCACGACCCACAATTGCTCTTCCCTAATCCGACCTCTGAGGAATTTTATCGCCAATGCCAATTACAATATTGATTGGAGTTCGACAAATATTATTGCTTTTACAACATGGTAACCAAACGGTGTCTAGTGATTGGCACACGTTCCCCTTGTGTAAAAAGAAGGCCAAAACGATAAGCCAGCACTTACCGTAACTTCATGTTTGTGCCTCCTATTTCTGCTATTGGGGTTTCTTCTCAAACTTCTCCAATGTTTCACTTGAATTCACTTGTAGTCTTTAGTTTCAAATATTTAAGTAATGCTTGTTTTAATTGGTTTAATTAATGCTTTTTTTAATTATTTTATATATTATTTATTGGAAATAGTTCTTTTGTTTTGATAGTTTAGTTCATTGGCTTCTGAGTCTGCCTCACATTTGACGATCTGATAGAAAATAAACACTTTCTGCTGCGAGTTTATTTTTATGTTAATGACTAATTGCACACCGTTTACGTGCAAGGTGTTTCCTCCGTTTTAGTTGCTCTTATTGTTCTTATTTAAAACACACAATGACTAATTGTTTCCGTGATTTTCAGTGTGTGTTTCTTATTTCCTGTGCGACGTCCGAAGGCGTTCAAACTCTGGCCTGGGGTCTTGGTAGTGGGAACACGTCTGTCTTCGGTTTATTGTCTTGCAACACTGAGAGCCGCGTTCCATTGGCCATTTGTTTAAATATCGCCCGTGTCGGCCGTATCGTGCAATTGTACAGCCCGTACAATTTATATCAACTTTTTTCCACACTTGATTTTCTTTTCACCTTTTTGTGTTTGTTGCTACAGTTTTCGCCGCTGCTCTTGCTGTTGTTGTTGTTCTGGCTGTTTTAACTGTTTTTTCTTATTTGTATTGTTTTTGTTTCTCTTTAATTTTTGTAATTTTGGTCGAGATAAGCGGGTGTACGCGTGTGTGTGTGTGGGGAGAGCGCGTGGAGGGTGGAGGAGGTGGGGGTGGCTCTGCGGGCATTTGGCGCTCAACCCGCACACGACGAAGGCAGCGGCGCCCGCTTGTTCGTCGATCGTCGGTTCTTTCGTTCCCTCGTCGCCTCCTTCGTTTGTTCATCGTCTTCCACTTGTCGCTTCTCTCTCTCTCTCTCTCTATCTTTCGCACGTCGTCTCTTTCCTTCTTGCACGTTGTCTCTTTCCTTCTTGCACGGTCCCTCTTCTCACTCCACGCGTCTTGATAATGCCTCTGACTCCACACGCTCTTATCGGCCGGCTGTCAGTTCTTCGACTCTTTCTTCTTCCCCTCTCCGACCAAGTTTTTCACCTGTGTCTGTTTCAACTTGTCATGGTGTTGAAGTCTCAGACGAACACTATCACAATTCTCTTGTATATCGCCCACAGGCGGCGGACTTTAGTTTTGCAGATATTCAACACAAGCCGGCGACGGAAGCGTAATCAATGCAGTAACTTCATTAATATCATCATCATCATTATAATTGTGATTAGAATCATCATTATTGTCATGATCAACATCATAGTTGTCATGATCAACATCATAATTGTCGTGATCAACAACATAATTGTCATAATCAACATAATTGTCGTGATCAACAACATAATTGTCATAATAATCATAATAATTATAATGTTCATCTTCATTATTAACATAATCATCATCATTATTATCGTATAAAAATACTAAATTCCAAAATCAATCATTATTATTATAATAATTGTGAACATCATTATGGATTTCCATCATAATAGTTATTGTTAGTTCATTGTGTTTTATTCCTATAATTTGTGTTTATTTTTACATGATTTTTTTATATCTCAAACACCCTGTGCCCCGGTATGAGCCGAATGGCGCTAATTGGCTCCAATACATTTTGTGTACACTGTACGTGTTTTTGTGTCCCAAGGACACACGAGACGCTAAATGGAAGTGCAATTTTTTTCATTCGACCTAATGTCAGGCTGTTCAAGTGCATATGTATAAACAAAACTATGTTCCACGATTTTCAAAACCAAAGAATGATAATTGAGATGAATGAACTTCCAAATCAAAGTTCAAAAATTAAAAGCTAATAAAACGAGGTTCAAAGTTTCCACTCGCCCATGCAGAAATAGAAAAAAAAACCCTCCCACTACGACAAGTAATTAGGTAATCAATCAATCACTATCTTCTTATCTCGTGGTAATTGATACCGATGTCTTCATTAGCCAATCAGTTCTGCAATTGGCCACTTACCATTTACATAATTACCCATGTTTCGAAACAGCGTTCGATTCCATCGATGGCGATGGAGGTTGGTAGATATTCTTTTTTATACATTACATGGCTTAGACGGATCTTATCGCAAAGGCCCGCTGTGTTTACAGCACAAGGTGGTTCCGGTTGAATTTCAATAGAATCGAAGTAGTTGCCAAGTAATCTGGGCAAATACGAATGTTCAATATGGGCGTGAGTAAGGGGTATTTTTTTTCTTCTTCACTGGTTCTGGACTTTTCCCAATTGAACACTTTTTACAACATTCCTGAAATATTTCACGCCTTATCGACGCCCTCTATCCGACGTGTAATTGCCACTACACATATCAAATCCATTCCATTCCACTCGACACAAATTATCTCCAGAGTCTTCTAACACCCCCTTCCGCCCTCTTCATCCCGGCGCTCGTGGCGATAAATGAACTAAAGGAGTTGAGAATTGAGTACAATAAAACAGTTCTATGTAGTTTATCTATGCCATGTTGTTTTTCTTCTTCTGTTGGTGTTGTTATTGGTCACCTCTCAAGGGAGCCAACTATCGACAGTCAACTATTGTAAAAAACTACAGCAATAATGACAACGGCAACAACTACATCAAGAACTGTGCGAACATTAACAGCAACAATTACAAATTGACATTACATTTACACAAATAAGATGCGGTGAAATACAAAGTCCCAGCTTTTATCAATCTTGTCGTCGACATGCGACACCGAGATACGAAGCGAGATACGAGTGAACCATGCCGCCGACGACCGTCGTAAGGTGGTCAAGCGACACACGTTCACGGTATACACAATGGTAATGATGGGAAAAGGTTCTCAAAGACCAATCCACACTTCATAATGAGAGGTCGAGTCTTCTTTTGAATAACAAATTGAATTTTTCAATTAAAGAGCCATCAAGAATAAAACTTCCATGCGATTCCCTTTGGATTACCTACTTTTATCACAAGAAACACCCACATTTTCGAAAAAAAAACAGTCCGTTGGAGCGACGTCGAAATCACGCCTTCGACATCGATCGATTCGATGGATTCATTGGTAATGTTGTGATTGAGTTCGACAAAATTGAAAATACGTCGTTCCCTGCCATCGTTTATTGCTGGTAATCGAACGTTTGCGATCACAGATAATCGGCATTCCGAGTGGGAGGCGTGGCTATGGGGCTAGACAATTGAGCAAAAATTTTCCAAACGCGTTCTTATCCAGAGTTTGACGTGAATTTTGAATGCTTTACGATCGATCGTGATGATGGTGATGATACGGTGGCTTTTGCAATCCCACATAAAAGCCTAATGATATATCATACAGCACGAATATTGAACTGATAAAGGCGAAGACACAAATGTATATAGTGGTGTATCTTTGGGTTTATTGATCTGTTTGTGAAAATTGGGTTTATCTTGGCGCTGTTGCCGGCGCTGTCGAAGTGAAATTGTAGGTGAAGGCTTTCGAGTTATCATTGCAAAAGTGGCTGAATTCCGCAGAGCTGTCAACAATGATGAAACCTTCATTCGAATGGCCCCAACTTTCAAAACGTTGTATAAGAAATGAACTATCTTTATTAATTTCAAATCACATTTCACAAATTGCTTTTTAACGACCTGGGACTCCAAGAAGCAAATATTATTCAAGCATTGGGTTAAATTGTCTGTTTGTCCGATGTAGATCGAAGAAATCGATAATGTTTCTGATAAAATTCATTTTTTATTATTTACTAGGAAATACCCGCTGCTTCGGGGTAATTTATTTTGCGACCAAACGAAATCTTAAACGCATAATCTTAATCTGAACCAATGGTACCATTTTTTCCATAGCGTGGTAGGAAATCGTGTTGTATGTACATAGTGATGGGCAAATACCCGGTAAATACCGATTTCGGTTAAATACAAAACATTCTTACCAAGTATTTACCCAAATCTGTAAATGAAGATCTCATCTTTCCTTTGTGGTATAGGGTTTTCATGAAAAATAGCCTGAATTTTGAAATTTTCAAAAATTTAGAGGTCGTTACGAATTAACGTCCTTTTCGCGAAATAACGCGTATTTACGGAGATATGAACAATTTAAGATTTCAATGAAAAATTGCATGAATTTCCAAAAACTTAGAGGTCGTTACGAATTAACGTCCTTTTCGCGAAATAACGCGTAATTACAGAGATATGAACAATTTAAGATTTCCATGAAAAATTGCATGAATTTTCAAAAATTTAGAGGTCGTTACGAATTAACGTCCTTTTCGCGAAATAACGCGTATTTACGGAGATATGAACGATTTAAGATTTCAATGAAAAATTGCATGAATTTTCAAAAATTTAGAGGTCGTTACGAATTAACGTCCTTTTCGCGAAATAACGCGTATTTACGGAGATATGAACGATTTAAGATTTCAATGAAAAATTGCATGAATTTTCAAAAATTTAGAGGTCGTTACGAATTAACGTCCTTTTCGCGAAATAACGCGTATTTACGGAGATATGAACGATTTAAGATTTCAATGAAAAATTGCATGAATTTTCAAAAATTTAGAGGTCGTTACGAATTAACGTCCTTTTCGCGAAATAACGCGTATTTACGGAGATATGAACGAAAAATTGCATGAATTTTCAAAAATTTAGAGGTCGTTACGAATTAACGTCCTTTTCGCGAAATAACGCGTATTTACGGAGATATGAACGATTTAAGATTTCAATGAAAAATTGCATTAATTTTCAAAAATTTAGAGGTCGTTACGAATTAACGTCCTTTTCGCGAAATAACGCGTATTTGCGGAGATATGAACGATTTAAGATTTCAATGAAAAATTGCATGAATTTTCAAAAATTTAGAGGTCGTTACGAATTAACGTCCTTTTCGCGAAATAACGCGTAATTACAGAGATATGAACGATTTAAGATTTCAATGAAAAATTGCATGAATTTTCAAAAATTTAGAGGTCGTTACGAATTAACGTCCTTTTCGCGAAATAACGCGTATTTACGGAGATATGAGCGATTTAAGATTTCAATGAAAAATTGCATGAATTTTCAAAAATTTAGAGGTCGTTACGAATTAACGTCCTTTTCGCGAAATAACGCGTATTTGCGGAGATATGAACGATTTAAGATTTCAATGAAAAATTGCATGAATTTTCAAAAATTTAGAGGTCGTTACGAATTATTGTCCTTTTCTCAAAATAACGCGTAATTACAGAGATATGAACGATTTAAGATTTCAATGAAAAATTGCATGAATTTTCAAAAATTTAGAGGTCGTTACGAATTAACGTCCTTTTCGCGAAATAACGCGTAATTACAGAGATATGAACAATTTAAGATTTCCATGAAAAATTGCATGAATTTTCAAAAATTTAGAGGTCGTTACGAATTAACGTCCTCTTCGCGAAATAACGCGTATTTACGGAGATATGAACGATTTAAGATTTCAATGAAAAATTGCATGAATTTTCAAAAATTTAGAGGTCGTTACGAATTAACGTCCTTTTCGCGAAATAACGCGTATTTACGGAGATATGAACGAAAAATTGCATGAATTTTCAAAAATTTAGAGGTCGTTACGAATTAACGTCCTTTTCGCGAAATAACGCGTATTTACGGAGATATGAACGATTTAAGATTTCAATGAAAAATTGCATTAATTTTCAAAAATTTAGAGGTCGTTACGAATTAACGTCCTTTTCGCGAAATAACGCGTATTTGCGGAGATATGAACGATTTAAGATTTCAATGAAAAATTGCATGAATTTCAAAAATTTAGAGGTCGTTACGAATTATTGTCCTTTTCTCAAAATAACGCGTAATTACAGAGATATGAACGATTTAAGATTTCAATGAAAAATTGCATGAATTTTCAAAAATTTAGAGGTCGTTACGAATTATTGTCCTTTTCTCAAAATAACGCGTAATTACAGAGATATGAACGATTTAAGATTTCAATGAAAATTGCATGAATTTTCAAAAATTTAGAGGTCGTTACGAATTATTGTCCTTTTCTCAAAATAACGCGTAATTACAGAGATATGAACGATTTAAGATTTCAATGAAAAATTGCATGAATTTCCAAAAATTTAGAGGTCGTTACGAATTAACGTCCTTTTCGCGAAATAACGCGTAATTACAGAGATATGAACGATTTAAGATTTCAATGAAAAATTGCATGAATTTTCAAAAATTTAGAGGTCGTTACGAATTAACGTCCTTTTCGCGAAATAACGCGTATTTGCGGAGATATGAACGATTTAAGATTTCAATGAAAAATTGCATGAATTTTCAAAAATTTAGAGGTCGTTACGAATTAACGTCCTTTTCGCGAAATAACGCGTATTTGCGGAGATATGAACGATTTAAGATTTCAATGAAAAATTGCATGAATTTTCAAAAATTTAGAGGTCGTTACGAATTAACGTCCTTTTCGCGAAATAACGCGTAATTACAGAGATATGAACGATTTAAGATTTCAATGAAAAATTGCATGAATTTTCAAAAATTTAGAGGTCGTTACGAATTAACGTCCTTTTCGCGAAATAACGCGTATTTACGGAGATATGAGCGATTTAAGATTTCAATGAAAAATTGCATGAATTTTCAAAAATTTAGAGGTCGTTACGAATTATTGTCCTTTTCTCAAAATAACGCGTAATTACAGAGATATGAACGATTTAAGATTTCAATGAAAAATTGCATGAATTTTCAAAAATTTAGAGGTCGTTACGAATTAACGTCCTTTTCGCGAAATAACGCGTATTTGCGGAGATATGAACGATTTAAGATTTCAATGAAAAATTGCATGAATTTTCAAAAATTTAGAGGTCGTTACTAATTTACGTCCTTTTCGCGAAATAAAAAATAAAAAGAAAAAATCAACTGCATCATTTGAGGTGTGAGCCACTGTAAGTTCGAAGTTTCTGGTTAGATTTAGCCTATATGAATGTCGCAACATTATAATTTACCATATATTTTCGTTAGTAGATATGTAGAGACATTAAAATGTTTTGCATTTGTCTTATCTTGGAGAAATTTATGGTTTTCATTTTTTAATTCTTTGCCCAAAACAATTTCATAAAATTTAAATTAATTTTTATAAACGTCAATATTTCATTGTCAGTTTGCCGAGTTTTCGAAGTATATTCGAGTTGGCATTGAATTAAACCGAAAGAGAGAACATGAAATATGGAATTATTTCTGATTTAATAACAACAAAAAACCATGACAACGTATTATGAGAGAGAGAATTTTGTATGAGAAAATCTCTTTTAATTTTATTTAAATACCTCCATGGTTAATGTAAAATTTATAAAGCCTATGTCCTATTCTGGTATGTTAGCTAACCAGTAAAAATATGAAATTGGAAACATTCTTAGCATTCTTTAGCTGTTTTTTGTAGTCGAACATACAACTTTTTTCTTTTATATATTAGTATAGATATTCTTTTATAAAATAAAATAAAATAAAATATAAAAATATATAAATATATTTTTTAGTTAATTATTAAACAGTTAAAACAATTCCTTGCTAACGGCCCCACCATACAAGCCGACGTCTCACCTCATAATTGGACAAAACTCTTCTACATCTGCCTCCATCGCAAATACGATCGCAACATTCCTTAAAGTCAGAGCATGACTTGCCATCTTTGACACAGTACTAAATTCGATTACAATGAGAGGTGAAATCAAAAAATCTGTATTGTACTTACTTGTATATTCTGTCGAGCCATTGAATACTAAGGGTGAAGGAATAAATGAAAGAACTGGAATGACGTATGACTTACCGGAAACAGCAAAATTGTCCCCAGCAAAAGTATTGTAATTACGACTGATGGCTTCATTTTCATAACTGATGGTCCGAAGATTTCATCCTTTATTTATACTGGATGATAATGAGGATTCTTTATGCACTCAAGCCTCTGGTATTTGCAAGACAATATGAATTAATTAAACTTGTTTAGTAGACCTGACTTTGAAAATATCTTTTTTTAATTTCTCATCCGGGTAATGTTTAAAATATCTTTGTCAAGAAAATAGCTCAACTCGACATAAGGAGAAATTGAGCTTTGTTGCTATTATTATTGTCTCCTGATAGATTTCAAGAACATTGAATGTGACTGGGTCCTCATACATTGAAGCTATATAACAAATTTAGGAATATCTTATGTTTTGCTTAACTTTGTATAATATAAAAGATATATAAAACTCAAGTTTATCATATTTATATTAAAAAAATAGATAACCCTATAAAAAATATATTCCTCAATATATAAAAAAACAACGGGTTTGGAGGGATATGAATATTGTGCAAAAACATTTATTACCACGGAACAATGTTTTCAACCTAAACAACTAGTATGTATTGGCACAGATATGCTATTCGTGATATGCTCATGCTTAAAATTTCTAGTTCGATTGGGGTGCGCCAAACTGAGCCAAAATGACCAAGAAACCAGTTCGGTTGGTTGTGATTCATCGCTTCGATTGCTACACATAAGTGATATTTATGAAGTGTGGGCCACATAAAACCCATGAAATAATCATTCTTCCCAACACCTCGTTGCGAGGCGAGGCGCAGAGGGGTTCGTTATAGAGTGGACACAACAACAACAAAATCATCGCTTCATTGAAACGCAGAATTCATCCGGAATGCTAATCGCAGCCCGGATGTTCACAAATCGACCAGTAAATACATACATTCTTGCTCGAATTTCCGAGAACACTTCAGACTACGTTTTAATTGCCGTTTCCTGCTGTTTTCGAAAGCCGGCGATTCGCTCGATAGGATCGTGGGAAGGAATGGAAACTGAAACTGAAAACAGACCTAAAAAATTGTTTATAAAAAAATAAATCACTGTGCGAATCGGTCGGTTATCACTGATGGCTGCTGGAGATAACTTCACGGAGCCACAATTAAAGCAGAAAAACAGTAGATATAAGACGAAATGATTACCTCAAATTGCAATGGAGGAGAATCGAGAGCGGAATTTTAAACAGCATTAAATAATTCGATGGCACTCATACGCCCCGTGATATCTGGCTATCATCACTCGAAGGGAGAGAGAGAGAGAGAGGGGGAGGGTGGGAAATACTGGCATCGTTGAAATGCTTTTGAAAAATAAATATTCCATAACCACGCAGTTGATTTTAAATCTAAATCAAACCACTCGACTACGACTGGACAAATTGCCGTGTATCACCAGGCGACCGACGACAAATCTTTGGCTCTTCATTTTTTGCACATTGATCAAGTCCAAGTACGATTGTCAAAAACACTTGAATGTTGTTGTCGATGCTTGTTATTGTTGTTATTGCTGTTGCCAATTTGCTTGTTTGTTCACCTACCTGGTTGTTTGTCTTCAATAATTGATAGTTAATAATAATAATCTGAATCAATCAAGTTTTAAGACCGTGAAATCACACACACCACGATCACGTGATGACGTACCGATGGTAAACGTGACAAAACCCGCCGACAACAATGACCCAAAGTCACGACATTCACCAATATCACCAATATCGTCGCCATATCAACTTTTATCAACTCCATTTATCAGCTCTCTTACTGCAGTCTATTCACTTCGATATTAAGGTAAGGTAAGGCAAATCAAGGTAGGGTATTGTTCCCCGAAGAATTCGTGAACTTCTTGAGGTTCCTGACTCTTGGTGGATGACGACATTGATGCAACGTCCTCATACACGGTTTCTCTTGCGTTTTGTTATTGGAAAATCGTATATGAAAATTGTGTATGAAGTCATTGTTATTGTTGTCATCAATAATTGATGAGTTCTGAATTTCGGTTCGGTGAATAAGCTTCTGGCGATCGATCACTAACTGTACTCCTCATAAGGACATGTCAATAGGGTGACACTACACGGTGATATCTTGAATTTATCACATTAAATTAATTACTGTCTCTCTCTGTCGACTCCCTCGACAACCCGACGCGTCGTCGGCCCAGAGCCGTGGAGGGAATATTTGTTTTTCATGTTCTTTCGGTTGTTATCAACTCGAAGAGATGCTTCTTCCATCAGATCGATGATGATAGCGTTTATTTTTAGCCTCACTCGATGTCAATTTAGCGGAATTCGCTCTGCTGCATGTTTCCGATTGCCGGAACATGTTTCGACCTTGCAATAAAAGTAATTTGTCGCGAACGACTGGAACCGCGTTCACTCCTGGGATTATCTCTGGTGGCGTTTCACCCCACTCCGGTTTCTAACAAATTGATTTCTCGTTCGCCCCTCAATCTTATCAGCCCCATCAAGAAAATGGCAATAAACTCGCTCAGTGCGAAATACAACAGAGATCATCTGTTATTGTTCGTTCTTTCTCGCTCGGCACAAACACGATTGCGAAGAAATTATGGAAAAGGAAGCCAAGTGGAGGAAAAAAATTCAGAATGAAAAAAAAAAAAAACAAACACCGATGGTGATCAATCAATTGGCGTTTTATTGAGTTCAGATTTTGGTCGGCGATTATCGGAAGTGTTGTCTCGGCATGGAATGGGGAAAACACGGCTAATCGGTGGCGCTAATCGAGGTCTGGCGCTGATGTGGGCATATCTTGATATACGAAGAGCGACCTCGAGAACGAACGAAGTCTCTTCAATATTCAAATTGGAATTTAGGAACTAAATGTCCTCGTGATATTTATATTCACGTGTCAATCTGGACATTAGACGGATTTTAAAAGGAAATGCGACTGTAGGAAAGCTTTCGAAATGCGCATTAAAGGAAACGTAAGAAATGTTACGACTTGTGGACGAATGCATTACTAACATTTGTATATAGCGAGCATTATATCATCCTCGCCTTAATAATGACAGTTAATGGGCCAACTACTACTGGTCACACGTACTTCAGAATTTTACAACCTTCCCTCGAACCACTCGATTCAATTTGTCTAGCAATTTAATTTACAACATTACAACACCTTTGTCATTTCTATGTGGTCTGCAGGAATCATTTTTGGGGGCGGGAACAAGTCTTGTCATATTTGTTGTGTTAATTCGACAATCGACGATCATCGCGATGGATCTAATCGCCGCTGTAGACTTTAATTGCTTTACGACTCGAGTGGTGTTGGTTTTATTGGGGGGCCTGTGCCACATGTTCATGTGACTCTCGTCCGCGTTCGGTTGAGTTGTCGCCTCGAGACACAATCGGCGTTGTTTTCTTTTTCTTTGACTTGTGGTGCAGTTCGAAGAATGAATGCCTCATGTAGATAGCGGTCCAATAGCGAGATTGGTCGACTCTGGTTGTTGTTCTCCTTTCCTGTTAGTACATGGGAAATACATCGACTACTCATCGATGTGGAATTCCGAGACCTACGAATGGTCCTCTTCGAGATTCATATCTTGCTTCTCATGATACCCGCTGTAGTTGTGTGTGTGTAAAGCACATTTCTCAAGTGGCGTATTTAAAGAACTCTTAATCCATTTACTAGTTATCTTGGCCTGTAACACAGAAACAGCTAGGGTTCTTTACAATTACGCAGACTGACGGTTGTTTATTTATTTTGTGAAGAGTGCGATTTCCCTGGAGGTCGTTCCCAATCGCAGTCCATTGTCCGGGTTATTGTCCCAAGAATGCGAATGCAATACACTTGGACTATACAATTAAAAGTAATCCGCGAAGAATATTAAATAGAAATCCAGTTTGTGAAGTATGTATATATGGTACACATTTATTTCGACTACATACATAATAATAAGGTATTAATTACTTTGTCATCAATATAGGGTAATATTATATATAAATATATTTCCTGCTCTGTCCAACTCGCTTCGATGGGTGTTGCGAGCAAATTTAATTTCCAATTATTATTTGTTTATGTATATTTTTAAAAAATTAATATTAGTTTCAATAAAAAAATCGAATGTATTGCGTTTTGGTAAATATTTTCAAAAAATAAAAAACTACATAGTCTTAAAAGATTTTGGGCAACTTTCACTTAAGTATGGACCATTTGAGCTGTTCACGGGCCGATTGTAAAACCTGCAAAAGTAGGAAACATTGTGTGGCAATTAAAATGAGTTCATTAGGACAAATAAATTGATTTTTATTGTTTTGCAAAGAAATTGAAACACATAACTATTTGGTGTAAAGTAATTTCCACTACAGCATTCAAAAAGGAAAGAGGTAAAATATAAATAAATTATTATTTGTCAACATAACAACAATTCAAGAAATTTAATTAACGAAAATTATAGAGATAACAAATCAATTCAAATTATAATATTCTATGCAAATACTGACAGTTTACAAATTGTAAATGAAACTTAAATCTGAAATGTATGTCGCAATAAATGATGAGTGTTACAAAATTTCGCAGTACCGCTAGACTAACAGACAGTGATTATTGAAAGACTAATTTGAGTATGTTCTGAAATTAAGAAAATATGTTAGTTTGTTAGAATTTTGCTGAGAGATGAAACGACAAAGAATGCGACTCTTTTTGTTTTTGAGTAACACATATCCGCTATGGCAACTGTGTAAAGGAAAATACTATGAAACCTGTGGAGTTGGACAAACAGCAACATAAATCAATTAAAGTGTTTCAATAAAGAAAACCTATATATATATATATGGAAATTACATGCAATTTCTTGTACGCCAGTTGTGCAACGTTGCAGGTTTCACCGTATTTGTACATAATAACTTTGTGAATATTAAAATAATTAATTTATCAATGTGGTTAATTTCATTTGAATTATATGTACATACATATAAACTCTAACCTAATGATTGTGTCATGGTTCATAAAATATTTCATTCATTAATCTATCAAGAGACCAACGTAGAAAAATAGTTAATTGAGCATAGAAACAACAACTTACCGAGTAAAGCCTACACCACATTCTTAAACTCTATTTAATGCAATTTTGTACAAAGAGTATAGAATAAACATTTTTATAACATTTCAATATCATTTCTAACTGCCTGCTAGTTGAGCGGTATTTTAAGAAAATTTTTAATTTATATTTTGATTGGTGTTTCCAACTCATTCGAGGAGAGAAATTAGTCTACCAAAAGAGCCCATTTAAAGTGTTAGTTACCTGGGCCACTGTCTGCTCTGCGATTGGAATGTCATCGTTGCGTAAATCGACACGTTTCACCACTGACGATGGATCTGCATCAAGAATGATTCTGTCGCAATGAAGAAATGGTTAGGAAATATGAGTGAAATACTTCTACTTTCCAACTCACCCTCCGTCGCATATTTCATCGAATGCCAGCATAATGATTTCCAAGTTGTCCAGCACCAAACGCTTCTCTACGTTCTTCTTCAGAATGAGACTGATCGAGTCGTAGAGACAATTGAGCACCGACAGCAGAATCAACTCGTTCTCGTAGGTGCTGCCCATCACATAGAAGAAGAGGTCGACGTTGCTCTTGTAGACGCACGTCAGACCGTCCAACATGATGATCTCTGTGTTGGAACGATGTGTTTTGTTGAAGAGATTCTTCTCAAAGGTCTTCTGCTCCTTCACCGTGGGCAAGACGTTTTTGTCGTAGTACTTGGCGAGAATGCGGTTACCATCGTTGTCCATGATGCACATGCCTTTGATGATGTTAAGTGTGGGTTCCTAAATAACACATAGTTGTAGTACATTACAAGGTTTATTCACTGAACTAATTGCATAGATTTTAACTTATTTACCAGCATAAATCCGTCCATTTTTGCGTTACTTTGCGTACGAATCCCAAATTTTTGTCAAATTTTTTGACAAGTTAGTTACACGTATGACAGTATGTGTCAAAGAGTCTGTCAAGAGTTTCCAAACGCAGGGAAGGAACATAGAAGGAACAGGGAGGGTTTAAAGAAAGGTAAACAGAGCATTTTGCGTGCAGATGTTGGATTTTCTGTTAAAAAATTGAAAAATTACAACAAAAATTGGTATTCACTTGTCAAAAATTAATTTTTTTTCAAAAATTTAGTTTTTTTTTCGTGCTTGCGTCTTTTGAGATCTATTCACAATGGCCATTGTCATTCTATTACTATCTGGAACTTGTGAAGTTTCAAATTAACCGGGTTTGTGTCTCCGCTTTCGGTTTTTGGAGAAACTTTTTGAATTTTCAAAAATAATAAAAAAAAAATAAATAAATAAAAATAAATAAATAAATAAATAAAATATAATAAAATAAAAATAAATAATAAAAATAGCCAAGCAAAATGCTGGACTAAGCACAGACTTAGTCAATAAGGTCGAAAAGGGGGGTGAAAGAATCACCTTTTCCGTGGACAAGAAGTCCAAGACCCGAAGCCTTGCACAAGGACGAATTTTATACAAATCAGGGTAACAGTCAAGGATTCCTGAGGTCTTCAGTCTCGAAGAAGAAGATTCCCACCCGCACCGGTCCAGAAAAAGCCTGTGATTTATGAACTTTCGATCCCGAAACTACCTCAACAAAATAATTTTCAAAAATACTTCATTTCTAACAACAATTGTTAGTATATATTTTTTATTTTACACATATGTCACTCAACGAAAATAATAATAATAAAAATGGATATAATTCTGAAACAAGACCGCGGCACATTAACTGAGATCAAGGCCAAACGATTAAGCCACAAACAACAGATCAAAGACATAGAAGCGGAAAAAGATCTGAAATTACCAAAAATACCGGAAGCAAAGAAAAAATCGGAATCGAAAAAACTCAAAAGGAAGTTGTTGGTCGGTACATTTGGTAAAATAAAGTCCTTTTTGATTGAAACTAACCATTGAAAATAAAAAACAGGAAGTCGCCGAACAAAACCATTCCCTGGCCAAGGCGATCAATGATAAAAACAATGAAATCGCCGATTTGAAGCGTTCGGTTCAATCGCTCAACGATGTCCTCAACTCGGTTCCCATCGATGAGCTTCGCTGCAATTCGTCAATTGCGGGCTCGAAAATACTGGAATTGAGCAAGAAGAACCGCCAGCTGCGGGCGGAGCTGGAGACGACGAAGAATCGGGTCAACAAGAAGGATGTGCAAATTCAGAAGCTGGAGAAGGAGATGAAGGCGAACGAGGAGAAGTACCGTCAGTTTGCAGATATTCGCAAAGGGGTGATAGTTCTCAAAAGTTCTCGGTTTTAATTGTTTTTTTGATGCCCCCGTCCATTTCTTTTAGAATATCACACCGCTTGAAGAGTTGCAGGGTAAAATGAATGGATTGCAGCAGAAACTTTTCGAGTCGCGTAACAGGAACGTCGAACTGCAGAATCAGCTGAAGCTGGCCCAGAAGTGCCTGCAGCAAGAAGTCGGCGAGAATTTCAATTTGAATCTCTTGGCCTCGTCGGCGGCCCAGTCGGCGTGGCGGGGACGCGCCCAACAAATCATTCACCTGCAACAAAAGGTGCAGGAACTCAAGGAGCGCTTGGAACAGTACGAACAGCAACGACCCGAACGACTACCGAACAATTTCTCGTACAGTGGAACTAACGAGAGCACCCTCTCGGAAATCAGCGCACCTCCTTCGGCCCTCGTACTCATATCTGGGCCCAGCCCGAACACTAGCGAACGCTTCTCACCCGGGGTGCGGAAAAGCGAAATTCTCCATCGTGCGAAGGTCGATTCCTTGGAGAAGGAGATCTCCTCGCTCAAAGGGCAACTGGAAGAGCATCGTGCCAAGATCTTGGCCCTGAAGGTGCGCAACAAGACACTCAACGACGAGGTGCTGCGGTACAAGATGAAGGCCTCCACGCTGAAGGAGCAGACGGACTACAATGGCACCAATCTCACCAGCTTGACCGAGAAGATGAACTTGCAAAAATGCCAATTCGAAAATCGCATCGAGGAAATCAATCGCGAGATGGCCGATGTGCGGCGTCAGCGCGAGACGGCCGAATTCAAGGAGGCCGAAATGCGAACTAACTTAGAGAACATGAAACAGTTAGTGTGCCGAAAAGAGGTGGTAATTGGTGAATTGAACGAGAAAATTCAACTCTTGGAGACGGATATGAAGGCGTTGTGTGGAGACTTTTTGTTCTCTTGCAGGGAACTTCGGAAGGTATTCATAAACTAAAAACCAGAAAAGTGTGTGAACTCCTTTTTTTACAGGAAGAATTCATTGCACTCCTGGACTCGCTGGAAGCGGAGAAGAACCTCTTGTTGGAGCATAACAAAACTCTCAATACTCGCATCGATCAGGAACGCATCAAGAACGAATCTTTGGCGGAGCAGCTGTCGAAGCAGAAAATACGAATATGCCGATTGGAAGCCAAAATACGTTAGGAATCCAACAAAACGTTGAACTAGAAGCTTATTCTGATGCTTGATTCCATTGTTAGGTGACTTGGAGAAGGAACTCGAAGTGCAAAACGAAAGGAAGAAGCGATCGCAGCGCATCAGCGAGTATGCGAACAGTGTGAGCAGCATGTCTCTGAGCTCCTTTGTTTTTGAGAACTCATCGATGAACGGAACGAGCAACCCATCGACGGGCAAAGAAGTATTGGCGCCGGAGATTGAAGACTTGAAAAATCAGTAAGTGGACCCGACTCCAGTCTCAAAGTTATTACTAATTTAATTTATTACTCGATTTAGACTCGAATTCTCTTCGGAGAAAATTACTTTGCTGGAAGAGAAAATTGCACACCTTAGTGAGGAGAAGAAAAACGATAGCAAAGCATTCGAGGAATTATTACTTAATTCCAAGCAAATCATATTGAATACAATTCTCGAACAGAGCTCTTCGTTTCGCGAAAATATGGATATAAATATCATTCAGTGCCAAGAATAGGAATATAAACAAATTTGTAATAATGTTTAAAAGACACTGTTTGGCTTAGAAACTTGTAGTGGAATTATTTTCCGAAGATCGAAAATTATTCTCCTACAAGTTATTAAGTGGAACAGTTTCTTTTAGTATACTAAAATGTAAAAAAAAAACAAATAAATATTCCACTAAATAAGAACAACGGTTGTACTAATTCCAAAGATCTATATATTGCGCTCATGGCTCATTGCAGTTAATAGTGTTCGCTTAAATAATTTATAGAATTTTTTATTTACTTGATGTTTATAAACGATTTCAAAACACATCAACATATCATGTTTATTACTTTTGTTTATTAATTATAAATCAAATAACAATAATAATGACTATTTTACAAAAGATTTAAAGACGTTCCTTTTTTTATTTTTAATTAACGTTTAATTTGTTTCTCCATTAAGCTGTTATTTTTATTGAAGCAGCGAAGCAGTTATTGTTTCACAATAAATTTTATTTATTTCATAGCATGCTAGGCTGATTACGAATAGTATTTAAATGTATGTATATTTTGTAAATTTTCATATAATAAATTTTTAAAATACTACATTATATGTTTATCATTATTAATCATGACCGATTGCGACATGATAAAGTAGAAAAAAATTATAGGCACTTCGGGGACAAATGTAAATTAATTAATTATAAAACACTTTTGTGACAGCTAGTAACTAGTTCTTGAAATACTCGTGATCAATAATTCAATTCCAAATTACTGATCGATTTTAAATCGTGGTTCTCACATAATTGGTCATAAATGAATGGGATTGTGACCCATGCAAAGGATCGCATTTCGAATATTAAAACCATATTTATTGCATTTAAAATTAAAAATCAAAATATCTTCTAGTTATTCTTCCGGTTATTGTGATTATTTTAACTACTTCCTCGATAAACCTTGCCATCAGCTATGGATGAATCGGTAAGGTTTTCTATGATTTGTGATTACTGTAACGATTAATGTAATGAGTACTAATGTGGTGTAGATTTATCTACTTAAGGTGCTTTCATCGTGTATATGCATATTCCTCTAATCGTGGTTCTAATAATGAATTTCATTTAATTTCATGTTCTACTGTTATTCATATCTATCCATCGCAAATTCTATAATTTAGTTAATTGGTTTTTTTTATATATATTCGTTTATTTCATTTTAAATAAAATCGTTGCTTTCTTTTACCATTTCATAAAAGTAGTTTTACAGTTCGTAAATCGTATATAAAATATAATGCAATAATGTATTGAAAATAACATTGGGAAGTTTGTCTTTAAACAAAGAGAGAGAATATAAACAATCAAGTGAAATGTTGGATAGAAATAGAGAGAGAGAGAAAATAGATTTGTGGCATGATATCTGCAAGTTTTACTTGAAGACGTGATCGATTTTATAGTAAAAATCTAGTGGATCGATTTGTGGCCTTTGTTGTTGTTGTTGTTGGTGCTGCTGCTGCTGATGATGTTGTTGTTGTTGTTGCTGCTGCTGCTGATGGTGCTGGTGATGATTGTAACGATGTTGTTGTTGTTGATGATTGTAATAGTTCTGATGTTGTTGTTGCTGTTGTTGTCGTTCATTGCTCAAATCCATGGGATAAAATCTACTGGTTTCATCACGGTTATTGTCGGCCCAGAGGATGTTGGTAATGAAAATAACTAAGAATATTATGTATAACAGGCAGATGACTTTGACAACAACATGATGGCAACAACAGTAGAACAACATTTCTTATTATATAACCGCCTGCTCCACGTAGTTGGCCGGCAGCATTCCGGTCTTCCCGGTGCGCTCCACCCTGCCGGTCATCCAGCCGGAGTCGATGGAGTCCACCTCGAAGATGACGTCGCCCTCGCGGAAGCTGACCTCGTCGACGTCCTGGGCCACGTAGTCGTAGAGGGCCCGATAGACCCGCTATAAAAAAGAGAGAGCGGGAGAGAGAGCGATGTGAAATAGCGAATCATGATGATGATTTCATCCTCTTTTGCCTACCAAACTCTGCTTGCTTTGCTGTTGATGCAATTGCTGCTGTTGTTGTTGTTGCTGTTGTTGGTGCTGCTGTTGTTGCTGTCGCATTTGCTGTTCATGTTGCTGCTGCTGCATTTGCAATGCCTGCTGCTGTTGCTGCTGCATCATCTGCATCTGCTGGTAGTATTGCTGCTGTTGGTGATGCTGTTGCTGCTGCTGCTGTTGGTGGAGCTGCTGAGCCGACATGTTGCTGTCGGCCGCAATGGACCCATAGATGCCATTGGCCGGATCGATGTCAGCGATGGACCCCACGCGCTTCGGATACGCATTGTTGACTAAATATTATATAGAGAATTTCAATTAGCCGTCAATACATAACTAATACAACTAATAAAGACAGTCACAAAAACCAATACAAATGCAATGAATGCGATGCGCTGTGTGTGTGTTTGATGTATCACGCAACAATTGCTGTTAGCAACTAACGATTGCACTCCAGAGAGCAACACAAACAATTTTTACAACCGACTGGGACAACAGTTTCGACACAAAAAACAAGTTGAAAACAAATACACACTATAAGTTTACTATAATACAAATGTCGTGGACTAAATAGAAAAATAGAAATTGGTGGGTTGGTCATCGGCAACATCGGAGTCAGGTAGCCAACAATACTAGACGGGTGCAAGGGATAGATGCAGATACTCACCGGAGCCACGGCTGTCGGAACTATAGATCAGCGTGGTGCTGGGCCTCGAGGTGTTCGGCATCGGCCGCGGTCCGTCGGTCAGCGGGTCGTAGTCGGCGATCTTCCCGATGTTGTTGCCAACACCACCGCCACCGCTTCCACCACCATTGCCGCTGACCACCCCGTTGTTGAGCATCGCCGTTGTTGAGCTGCCGATGCCGTTGCTGTGATGTGATTGGGCCGCGTTCACCGCGGTCGACGTCGACGACTGGTTGATGTTGAAATTGTTGCTGGCGTACATTTGCTGAGTTGGTTGTTGTGCGTTGCTCGCGCTCTGGTATGGCTTCTGATGCTGTTGCTGTTGCTGCTGCTGCTGCTGCTGCTGTTGTTGCTGTTGTTGGTAGGCCGCATGGTTATTGTTGGTGGCGGCGGCGTTGTTGTTGTACGCTGTCGCCGGCCGCGCGTAGTTGTCGTACTGATCGTAGGACGTCGCGTAGGGAGCAGACGTCGCCGCCGCCGAACCTTCGCTAGCCGGCTGAACCGCGCCCGTGGGATGGTGCGAGTTCTGCAGGATGCTCGACCGCAGTTGGTTGTAGTTGTTGGCCACGGCCGGCTGTTGGTATTGGCCTTGACCATGTTGTTGCTGCTGCTGGTGATGGTTGTTGTGATGTTGTTGTTGCTGTTGCGGCTGTTGTGATGTTGCATTTGCTGCTGGATATAAATGTGATGTTTGTTTAGTTGCCGATTTCGATGGTGATTGCAATTGGTGTTGTTGTTGCTGTAGCTGCTGCTGTTGTTGTTGTTGTTGATATTGTTGCTTAAGTGCTTGTGGTTGTTGATAGTGTTGTTGTTGCTGTTGTTGTTGTTGTTGCATGTACTGTTGCTGTTGTTGCTGTTGTCTATTGCTCGAATTGTATATTTGTGTTGTTGGCGCTTGGCTGCTCGAGATTATTGCTGCCGTATTGTGTTGTTGGTGTTGTATTGGTGGTGGTGGTAGTGTTTGTTGCTGGTGATATTGTTGCTGTTGTTGTTGTTGGAGTTGTTGTTGTTGTTGGTGTTGTTGTGGTTGTTGGTGCTGTGGTGGCGGTAGTGGTGGTGACAATTGCTGTGGCGGTGAATGTGCTGTTGCTATGGTCGTTGCCGTTGCTACTGTCGTTGCCGCCGTGATCGGCGCATACTGCGAGAATTGTTCCGCGGCCAGTGTCTCAGAGAAATACTCGGACTCCTCTGGATGGATCGATCGATGGATGGATGCAGCGAATGAAAACGATACGGGAGTGAGGAAGGTGGGAGGGAAGAGAGGAGCGGGAGGTTCACCAGCACAAGGGACGACGTGGACGACGGTTAGGGGAGGACGGAGGTGGTGGACGAGGGATGAAAATACAAGTGAGTAAAACAATTAATTAACAAACGAATATATGTGGTAAGGGAAAGGGATTTTATGGAACAGGAAATGTTTATAATAAATACATAATTACAAAACAACACCGCATGTTACCGAAATGTATTGGAAATATTATGGAAAAATATCCATCATATCTGAAACATGTTCTCCAAATAAATATACTATGTAAACAACAAATCAAAGCGAAGCAAGAAATTCCATTTAACGTAGTATGTGAAAAGCAGAAAAATCTATATGTAGATGATGAAGCGATAGATGAACGCGAACAATCGAAGATAAACAGAACGAGGAAAGGTGTTGAAATAAATTTCGCGCTTCGGTACAGAGAAAAACCATTACCATCATGTTATGTGATATTATTTTTATGAATTTTATTTATCAATTTGTTTGTTTGCTTGTTTCCTTTAGCAAAAATTAGTAGCGACTTAAATTAACGATATACACGAACATAACGATCGATAGTTCGGTCGATCGGACGAAGATGAGGAGGTAGGTGTTGATGTGTTTGAGAGGGGGGAGGGGGGTGTTGATTGGTTGGTTGGTTGTTGTACTTACCGCCGCGACTGTCAGCGACCTCGGCAGCCTCGCGCTGCTTCTCCATGGCGGCCTTTTTCTCCAAGTCACCGTGATAGGCAACATTCGAGATGATTTTCGTGTTTTGCTTGATGCGCAAGGTTTCGGGATCGTCAGCAACCTGCTCGGCGGCACCAACATCGCACATGGACACAAATCGTGGACAGGGAAGTGCGGGAGGACGATGTCCAGTGGAGACGGCAGAACATAATAAATAGAATTACATATTAATATGGAGAGTGGGGAAGTAAAAATTAAATGCATCGATGGATGGATGGTTGGATGGATGGCATTAAAAATTCCCCCGACGGCGACTATTTTCCACGTCAACACCCACTTTGCGAAACGGCCAGAGGAGGCAGGTCGAGAATGAAAGATTGACTGACCGACGAACGGACGGACGGACGGATGGACGGACAGACGGGCGGGTGGCCAACGACTGCTTGGTTGCCAAGTTGTCTGTCTGTCTGTCTGTCTGACTATCTGCTTGTGTGCCTCACTGACCTGTGTAAATTTGCCTTTGGCCTTCTCAAAGTCCGCATGGTATTTCACATTCGACTGGATTTTCGTATTTTCCGCTATTCTCTTGAGTTCGGGCGTATCTGCGATGGCTGTAGCTTTGGCCTTTGGAATGTGACTGCAAGATAAATGAGAGAAAGAGGAAAAAAGATATGGTTAGAAAATATCCGGAAGAGACTGAATCAGCATGAGAAATCAACGGAATTAACTGTGTTAAGGAAATGAAACCAAGTGTTGAGTGAACATTTAAAATAATCAAATCGCAATCAAGTTTGAAGAGGTTTTGGCGCCTCTTTATTAAGAAATAATAATTAAATGACTAATGGGAAAAACAGTTCTTTATGATGAAATAAGAAATAAAAGGTGATTTCTGATTAAAAAGCTTTTTTTTGATATCATCAAAGGTCACGTTTCGACATATCGTGCGATACTTCATTGCTTTGTCAACAACTCCCCAACTTGAAAATATAAACAGCGATATAACGACGCCATATCTTATCGTGTACTTCAATAACACAACTTATAGGCAGAAGGTGATACCGATTGCACTTCATAGAATGAAGGAAACCCCATAAACCACGCATTGCTCAAGACTCTGGGGGACAGATGAGTGTTGATTGTCCCGTGAGACGTGATACTTCTTTCTACTCGGAGTCATAAAATTATTCAAATGTTTGTGATCTGTTTTTAGATAGCTTTCTCGGTAAAATGCCAAAAGATGACAGAGGTTTGGTCTAAAGTTCGGGGAATCGGAGACATCTTTTTCATTAAGAATTAATTTAAAAATTTCGAGTATTTATGTTTGCAATAATGTTTGTCTTCAATTTAGATATAAAACCCTATACCAAAGGCACATCTCATTGCCTATTAATCGTAGAATCAGTAGGCTGGAAAATGTTGAAACGACCTTTGCTCGGGGTATTTGTCAATTTACTCAATTAATTAACCACCGCAAAAATAGCCGTAATTGCCATTGTAATTAAAACAAATGAATGGAATCGTGGTCGAATTTAAATTTTTAATTAGCAAAGTGATTGAGCATGTGCGTCAGCGAGATAAACAGACAGACAGACAGACAGACAGACAGACAGACAGATAGACAGACATATAGCCAACCATATGGATAAACAGATGGGCAGACAGAGAGTTCTGCAAATAAACCGATGTAATTGATCATTCCGCCCATCTAGAAGACGATCTAGACTTGAAGCCGACTCCACATCAACGTTGCTATATAAACATGGCACAAGATATACTATGTATATCCATACACAGATGGTCGGATAGACGACGACTTCGAGCACAACAGTGACATACATAGAATGATTGCGAATAAATATTAACATGGAATCGGATGAAACATATGGAGTGAGCAATGACAAAGGGGCTCAGTAAGAAAGAGAGAGAGAGAGGGACATGGAAGAAAGAGAGGGAAAAAAACAACAACGATGCAGAGAGGGGCAACTCGAAAGACATGTGAGGGGATTATGGAAAAATCCATGTGAATCCAATGGTGGTGCAGCTTTTGCTATTGTGCATTTTTAGGTTGACGTCAATTTTCGTTACGTTATTTCCATTGTAATTTTTAGCTTATTTTGTTGTTGTTGGTATTATGCATGTTGGCGAAGTTGATGCTGATGATGGTTAACGTTACTACAGTAGGCCCAGTAGGCCACTTGGCGGAGTAGAGTAGGCTGTGGAGGCGGGGCTCTGAGACCGGGCTCAATGGCACAAGGCCGTTCGATGACCACACGCACACATGCACTGCATAACCCATGGGCAACTCAATAAAAACATGCTACAGCAACTGCATTTGTTTAATTATCTACAGACAATACAATAGTCAGAATATTTCCTTGCCACCATGATGGCTGTGAATTTTCAGAAACCGACGAAAAGCGGGTAAAAATCGCGCTTTTGTTCGCATGCGGTTCCATCGTCAATGTGTTGGTTGGTGTGAGTGTGTGTGTGTTCAAAGGGAGAGACCAAAGCAGTTGGCCTGAATTGTTCACATTGTATTCTCTCAGTGGCAGCAGCAGCAGCAGCAGTAACAACAACAACAACAGCATCAGTGTCAGCGAATGTGCTCCGAGGCATGTGGCCGAAACGAAAGCAGCAAGAAGCAACATTGTCCAGCACCGACACCAACAACAAGAAGAAGCACATTGTCCAGGTTAAGTCCACACGGACGCAAGCATCGTCGTCCAAGCAATCAATAGTATTTAAGGTTAAAAATGCGGTCAGCTTGAATGCAAGGGAAGGAGAGAGAGGTAGGTCGAGGATTTTCTGCATTGATTTGACGTCAAGTCATAAAGTGGGGAATCTCCGTGTGCCAACAGTCGAAGCACCAAACATTCACGCTGATTTACCGACAACAGCGAAGTGAGTTCACTCGCCACACCCCAGTCCGAAAGAGACAGACTGACGAACAGACGGACATGTGGACATGTGAACAGCCGGACAGACATCGACAAATGAACATACCAATGTGCATACATACATATGTAGGTAAGAGTTGAATAGAAATGTAGAACAAACAACTCGAATATATCAACAATTTCGGTAATTGAAAAGTTACTTCTATTTTTTTTTTTTCATTTCTATTGGTTTTATTATCCATGTGAACATTATAATGATCATCATCGTGGTCGTGGTGGTCGTATTCATTTGGCATGTGGCATTAACTCTCGACTAAAATGGGTTGAGATTTCCGAGCCTGTTACAGACCACTGGGTTTTTATGTTAATTTGCAATTGGGATTCTCATTTTCTTGTATGGGGTATATTAAGGGCAGCGGATTTTATTGTTGGAAGGAGGAGACTTCAGCAGAAAAATGTAATGTGAACCAGCCAAACCTCAAAATAACCCAGATTAATTCTCTACATTTTTTTCATCTTCTTTAGTCATAATACAGTACATTGATCTACCACCAAAATCATCGCAAACAACTTCTTGCTCCTCATCTTCTTTGAGTACATGATATGCAGCATCAAGACTATTCCATAAAAATTGCCAGCTACAATATATACATGTTTGCCATCGCTTTGGGAATCTACTCGACGTGCTATTTTGATTTATTTTTGCAATTTATTTCGGAAGAATCTTGAATTTAATTTAAATTTGTGCATTTTTTGCTTATCTTTCTTTAAAGCAGGTATTCGAAAAAGTTTATTCATTATCAGACCAGAATTAAATTTCATTCCACACACAACGTAGTTTCTATCTGCCTACTTCCGTATCCGGTCGCTTCTCTTATACATTGGTAGTTAATTCGATTAGGTTTATTATATGGCGTATTTTCTTCTCTGTCTATGGTCAATACACCCACCTACGTAATTTCGAGTTGTGGTTCAATCACTTGCCATACGCAATGTTCTCAAGCAATTACTTCAAGAAGGACCGGGCATTAAAACATCATATAACGGACTCGGGTCAAAGAACGAGGCGGCACAGCGAGTGGGGAAGGCACCGTATATGCCCAGGGAGCCTCATTCCCTTCTTATCATTGGCATGTAAAGGTAATCATGTTCGAACATACATGTTCCAGGCAGGGAAGTCAGTCGTCAGCTAAGTTCTTCGTTTCCGTTGATAAATTATGCCTGACCGGTGGAGAGAAAGGAAGAGGTCCTTAAAGTCTGCGGTGAAATCAACTATCCTTTGGTGGGTTTGCGGTTATGGACTTCTTCAAAGGTAATTCTATTATTGATCAATAATTGCATTTAAAATCAAAGACCTGTAGGTTTTTTGTCTTGTGTTACAGTTGGCTGGGAGTATGGGGATTGCAGGCGAGGGTATGTCAGAAGTATTTGCGATTACAAAAGTTGAAGTCATACTTCGTGATAGACAGACATTGTGATGTTGCTACTGTTGCCATTGTTGCTTCCATTGTTGTTCTCTGAAATGTTGTCGGTTTCGCCCGATGTTCGTTTCCATTGAATTTGCCTACATTCCTCAAACAATCATATACACACAGCCAACTAGAAGATTACTTATCTCCAATGAGGTGTGACACCGTTGACAAACCAACAAACGAGTGAACAAACGAATAAACCGTGGAGAGGAGCAGTCGATGGGGGGGAGAAACAAAAGCTGCAACGGCAACATCCTGCATACGTTGCGCAATGTTGTCATATTAATGCACGTCACACTAACACATCTCTGTGGAAAATGTGGCACACATATTTCAAATTCTATAGCGAGCGGAAGTTGCCGCAATTCCTCCCCCGTCTCCCCCTCTTCATCCGACCAACCAGCAATGCATCCAACAAAGAAATATTCAAATTGTTATAAAGAAATATTCCAAAATAGAGAGAAAAAGCTAAAACAACGTGATTTTATATTCACTATATACTCCCAAAGAGAAATTCAGAAATTCATGGGAATGATATTTATGTAAAGAGCACTCGAAACTAGAGACTTAATTGATTGATTATTTATTATTCGCATGTCCTCCATTGCGAGGTCGAGGTGATGGATATATGGAGTAGATAGTGATAGGGAGATAAGATTAATACAACTTTTATCTAATCTGTACTGAGAAACTAACTCGATAGCATCGGTAAAAACACAATTTCACGAATAAAACACATTAACTTTTCAGGGGATAATTTCTGAATATATCAGTCTATAATACATGCAGTAAGTAATAATATGTTTTATACGAAATACTTACGCTTCACAATATGGCAATTTGTTGAACCCTTTGTATGTCTTCATATTCAGAGTCATGCCGCACTCTGTGCATTTGAAGCATGTTTTGTGCCATGTCTGAAAGAAAGACAGAATTTTATGAGTTTCATAACTAATAAAGAATTGCTAAAATAAAATATGTAGCAATAATGTTGACAATGAAACCAGTTTGAGCGATAAATATACCCAACAGTTAATATCTTGTATGTAGACAAAAAAGTGGGATATCAATCGAAATTCCACATAAAAGTTGGACATAAAACGACCAGGTCCGCCCCCTACAGCGTGACCATCGTCTACTAAATGTCCCTGATTCGGACACAAGATATAGCGAACGGCAAGAGATCGATATGATCACATGTCTAATTGATGGCTTATTTAAATTCTCGGCCTCTTGTGGCTATTAAAGTATTTAACAATAGGTTCGTGCGAATGTTCAATTCAGTATGTGGTTATAGAACGGTGAGATTTTATTTGAAAACCCGGTTTTTCTACTACCATGACAACTATTGAGATTTTTACATCATTGAATAAATGACGAAATATATTCAAATTGAATTGTTTAACAAGATGTCGATAACAGGAATAAGTAGATAATAATATAATAATCTTGAAAGTTGCACAAGGATTTGGGACAATCTCAAATTCGAGGAAAACTTTAGGGTCATTTGTGAAAAAAATAGAACTCCAGGTTCTAAAGACTCGGTCGATTATTGGCCAAGAGGAAGTCATAAATTCAGGAGATAGACTTTCTCAAAATGCCAGTCGAAATGGATGTCTGTCTGGCTGATTCTGCCACGGCCTCTCAAATGTGTCGCTTGAAGGCGTTTGAGCCGAATTCCATGGATTCGCAACGACCTACTAAGCTTTTGTTGTCGTCATCAACAGCAATATTGTTGTTGATATCGATGTTGTTATACATATTGTTGTTTTTGTTAATCTAGTCAGAGCAACGTGTTGTTGTTGATGGGGCTGTGGTTAGCTTCTCAAATATCTCAAAGACGGCAATTTATTAAATGAAAATTAAGCCAAACGCTAAACGACGGGACCGTTAACATGCCGTCAGATGGTCTGGGCTAGAGGAGAGGCCGAAAGAGAGAGAGAGGGTGGGGAGAGTTAAGAGAGTGAGAGGGATGCCGTCTCAAGATAATTTGAAAGATTGGAGATTGCTGCAACAACAATGGCTCCAATGTGAACGTAAACGCAGCTGTGCGGTGGCTCAGTTCTGCTCTACAAACTCCTATGGTAAAAAGAGTTAACACCACGATATCTTCGCACAAAAGCTACCAGGCCCACATTGATACTTATAATAACTCAACGCATTTTATTATTTTTACAGTTTATGCAATTTTCGCACTAGTTTCGAGTAGTTGCTTGGAGTGTTATGTGGTGGTTGCTGTTATCAAAAAGAAGTCTCGCCTTTTGTGCAAATCTGCAGTCAAACGTAAAGAGAAGTGGATGGAAGTCTAGGCAATCATCTCACACACAAACACACTCACATACACAAGATCACAAGCCAACTATCACAAGCTAGGTTTATGTAGATTTGATCTGATGTCTTACGTCGTCGTCGTCACAGTTCTCATCATCAGGCGGACGAAAATGTTTAAGTAATTTTTATGTCGAGTTCGGTATGCGTTTGAGCGGTTGCTGCAACGACTTTTCCGCAAAATGATCACATCATCAATGAGGTTGTGTGAGTTTAAACAACAACAACATCTTAGTATCCAATGACAACAACAATCCTCAACATTAACAACAGAAACCATCAACATCAACCGAGATTCAAGAACTACTGCTTCGAAGTGGATAAAATGATAGGCATGTAACTGTTGATGGTATGTACATTGCTCAAAGTGTTGCCAGATGATGCAGTTGTTGTTCTTGTCATTCGTTGTTTTTGTTTTTGTTATTCGTATTGTTGTTGTTATTGGGGGATAGACCAATACCATTGAGTAACAATCGAAGACTCATTTTGGTATGGAAAGTCTAACATTCGATTAACTTCACACTTTGTTAATTGGATTCGCAATGATTTTTTCGCATTCAAGATAGAAGTTAAGAGGCAACAGGCCGATGGAGCGAGAAAGGAAGAGATTTGCGAGAATTGCGTGGATTTTGGTCAATTCTCTGGTCATTAGTGTGGAATTTACGTCGAGCTGTTGATGAAGTCGAAGTCGATGTTCAATTAAGACATTCCTTTCCGTGGTGTCTATGGTGAGAATTGTTTTTCTTACGGTATTACATTTATTATATGTTATGGTCCATGTTATGGATGCCGCTGCTGTTGTTGTTTGTGCTTTTGTCTATGTGTTGCAAGCAAGTAATTAATTACTCATTGGCTTGTAATAGAGTTTTATTTGTTGAAATCCAATAAGAGAAAGATAAGAGGTGAGTAAAATAGAAACAAAAAAAATAAAAGCCGAAGGGGAAGAGCTGGTAATAGAAGTATGAGAGAGAACGAGAGAGTGAGGGGGAAAAGTAACGAATAATTACACTGAAGTGTTCTTGAGTTCACTTCATTTCATATGCAAGATCCAACTCCTCTTCATCATCGAGAGTTCTTGACCTAAATTTTCAAAAACCTTTTCAACGGAACTTTTGTCTATTTTCACTCTCTAATCTCTCCCTCTTTCTTTGCCTCGATTTTTGTGTCTATTTTTGAGTTGGGTTGTGAGGCAATATTCATATGTGCTGGTAAGTCTTTTGTAATCAAATTAATGATGATGAGTTTTAAAAAATATTACTTCCGGAAAAAGTCAATTTAACTCCCATCTCTCCAGCTAAGGTAGCATCATGGGAACCTATTAGGGAATGATTGAAAAAATTCATAAAAGATAATAACACGCGGCTTCTAAGTGAGGAAATAGAGAGAGGCGTTTTTTACTCTTTTGCAACGTGTGGAAATATTTCCCACACTCAGCGAAAACTCTGGACAACTCACTCTGTGCATTTGTCTATCTATGAATCTTTTACCATCAGCATTCTCATGTTCTATTAAAATATCACATACAGGTGTGAATTCCATTTAACACCTTCCACACTAAGAGTGGCATTCAATGATCTCTTTCACCCATGTACCAACGATCCTCTTAGCATTACATAAACCATGGTTAATATGAGCTTTTTTTAATTAATACCATAAACGCGCAACTAGAGGAGGAAGCTGTGAAAAAGGCAACCAGAAAAAATTACAAAAATAAAGGTGAAGAAAAAGAGATACAAAAAGAAACGCGTTTTTCCCGAGCTCATCGTCGACGTTGGCGCATGTGTGAAAGTGAAAACTGGTCGGCGGCGTCGTCATCGTGACCATCATGGTCGTTGCTGCATTTGAACCGCACGCATGTGCGTCAATCACTTATTCAATACTTCTTCTCTTCCGCATTCAACGATGGGCCAAGAGCATTCGTCACCGTTCGACAAACTGACCAACACAATTTTCCATGTATTTTCTCCTCTTTTATTTTGAAGAAAGTTTTGTTACAATTTCAATCAATTTTGCTTTCGATTACTTTACCTCAGTCTCTCTTTCCCGCCTTTCTTTCCCATTAAAATGTTACGCACGTGGGTTGACATGCGACGATGTTTGCCACGCCCCTCATTCGACTCGAGAGCGTCGATTTAAATTTGTTCGATTGTCATAGAATAGTAGATGAATGTAATAACAACAATAAAAAAGACATGTGTTAAATGGATAAAATAGGAGAAATTCAATTGAAATAGGAAATTATTTGTAGTCCGATGTCGGTGTCGTTGTCTTCCACCAACTGCGTGGTGTATTCCAAAAAAACGCGATGGCACGCGTTCCACAAAGTTGTTGTGGAGCTCAATTAAAAAGCGCCAACGCTCCAGGCTTCCTGAAGCCCCGAGTCTTCCCCTAAGTCTATGCGACCAGTGTTGACACTTTGACGTTTGCGTGCTTTCGGCAGTTATTTCGTATATTCATTTAAAATTTATATGACATTTGACATGATTGTTGCCACTGCTGCTATCGTTATTTCTGTTGTTGTTGTTGTTGATATACTTTTGTTGTTGCCCCTCTCGATTGAATAGACAATCGTTGTTGTTGTTATGGTTGCTGGCATTTGTAAGAAAATAAAAGTTTTCAACAACGACGTTCAACGACCTGCAGACGGAGTCCACGAACAAATTCACTTCTTCTGTCAATTTGTGTTCGTTTTTGTAATCAGGAAAATATTTGAAATTCACTTCCAACCCCACGACAATTACACGCTCTATCGCCAGTAGTCAGAGCTCAATTAGCAAGGCGTCAACACGTCATTCGCTGCTGGGAAATGCGATATATGGAAGTTAGCTGGTATTCCATTTGCTTTTGAGGACAGTCAAATTAGCATGCAAAATTAGAGCAACCGGTCGGAACTGGGGGTTCAGGTTCGAGTTCTGAGGTTCTCAATTACCACCATGTCAGATGGACTCGAAAATGGCTTTTAATTAAGCAAAACGTTCTAATTGTATTGAATGCTTCGAGGGACGGAACTCGATCTGACAACAACTTCTTGCGATTTTATTCTGGTTTGACTCGCATTTCTTCGTCCACCTCTCCACTATATTTGATTTGATGACTCATTAGCTTCTATAATTATCATTACTCATTCGATTCAAGACTCTGTTTCGAACAACAATATCATCAACAAAAGTAACAACAACACTATCAAAAAAAGTACAACAACACCATCAACAAAAATAACAACGAAATCATCAACAAATTTAACAACAACATCAATTGTGAAAAAAGAAAACAAAAACAAATCAGACGTAATGGAAACTGGTTAAACGACTACACCACAAATCCACACACAAATATTTCTACGTCAAGTATGAACTTTCCCCTCACATTCACCTCCCCCTCGTAAACGGCAGCAATCGGTGCTGCACCAACACAACTGCAACCATTTTGTTGGTGTTTGCACGATCGTTCAACATGTGACTCGAATTTAAAACTCGGTCGCTCTCTTTTCACTCCGTTTAGGATCTAATTTCAAAAAACGGCGAACAACGACCATAAAGAGGATGAAAGAAACAAACAAAAGAAAAAACAAAAGTAAACAAAAACCTTTCAATTCTTGCGAAATCAAAATTTCATATTAAATTATTTTTTAGACCATTGAAAAATAAAACGTAACAAAAAAACAATCGAGACAATAAAAACAAAAATTGCTGACGCAAAAAAACAAAAAAGGTAAAAAAAACAAAACGTCAAAATAAAACGTTGATCCGTCATGAGTTTCGAATTTCGAATTTGAAGCAACAGCTGCGACGACAAACGATTACGAAATTTCGCTCTTAACTCCATTTTCATCATCTGCTGCTCTCCTCCCACTCCATTCGTAGCTGGGGGAGCAGTCGAACAATTGCTCCACCTCCACCCAACTCCCCCCGGATACTGTGAGGCGATATATCTTCAGCGAGATATTTGTTTACTTAGCAAACATTACAGAATATCTTCATATCCACGGCAACTGCCACACAGATAAACGAGATATGGCGGAGATAATCAAGGGTATTCAGCAGAGTTTCTTAGGCAAACAACTGGAACTAATTAAGACTCGAGCAGAGGAAATCCCATAGATCAACAAGAGGAATTGCAAAACTATTACGAGTCTTAAAATAATTTCGAACACTGAAGTAAGAGCTTACAATTGGTATTAAAATCCCCATTAGATCGTCAACGAGCTTACGAAATCTTCTTGAGGAGGCTTACAATAATATACTTAAGACCTGAGAACTTCAAGCAATTAGAGAGCTTAGACTAGGTTGAAACACCCCTCTCCGCCCACACAGCATAATCAATGGGTTGAACCCAAGTACCCAATGAGTCATGCGACACTAAACCGATTATCAACACCAGCCATTGCCAATTCCCATCATCGATTGGAGTCATCAAACGTGATGTAAACAATTGTCACCTATACTGTAAACACCAACAAAACACTAACAACAACAACATCATACCAAACCAATTCACGCCCATATAAAGAGAGAGTAAGAGAGGAAAATATAAATTCCCATGACAGATAAATTCAATGCATTTCACAGTGATGTCGGGGAGTTTCGATTATGTCACCAAAGCAAAACCTGCATTCCCCAGACCCCTCCATATACGAAGAGGAGGAAGCGAGGCTAGTTCGATACATGCAACAATTAAAATTGTTTACCCCTTGCCGAGCCCCTTTGAGACCCAGACGTCAACGAAAGAGCCGTCATAAGCAAATGCAAGCATCGTCACAATAAAAATAATTAACCGAAAGTCGAAGCCGTAAGAGGAAAACAACGATCGCTGTGACGTGATCGCCTTTTTCGGACCCACAGACAACTTGTAGATGAATGTAATAAATTTGAACGAAAAAAAAATAATAATAATAACAATTGAGTTTGCATTGAAGAGTCTTTTTTGGACTTAATTGAATAGGAAAATATTGACTTATAGAGCGATTGTTTTGCAACAATTCAATGCGATGACTTTAGGTGTGTTGTCTACTACTATTTCTTGCTACTATTTCGGGTTTTTGCCAGTTCGGAGTGAGTGCGTGTTGAGTGAGCGGGCCTGCCTTGACCTTGGCTGTGCCTGCGGCGAGTTATGCGTGTTTTTCCAAAGGTAGTCATTTTCAGCACTATGGCGCATACACCGAGGCGATTTACTGGAGCATGGCGAGTCGTTACCGTGTTAAATAAGCCAGAGCAGCAAATGATTTTCAACTTGACCTTATATGGAGTGGGGTTTTGTTTTAACAACGCGTTGAGTTTTAGAGTTTTCAACGTGGAATTTTGGGGCTTTGTGAATTTTTATCAATGCCTATGGGTATGGATATGGTATGATAGATGGTATTTTCATCATCTAGTCATCGTCTAGCCACGGTGTCCCGCATGATTTTTCCATAGATAACTTCCGCTGCAGTGTTTCTCTTCTCCCATTAGCTTAAATGCATTTTTATTGGTGTTGAAAAGCGGGTCGACCGACTGACTGACTGTGAGGCCGCATAAAATATCCAACACTCACTCACTCATATTTGCCTCTGCATCCGTTCGTTTAGAATGCGTCCGCAGTAACTAACCTCCCCCTCGCCACCACGAACAACATAACTATTATCATTGTCATTCGCCATCATCATCGTCAAGACCATCACAAGTGTAGTTAGTGCAGCCATCATCATCGACATCACCACCATAATCGTCACCACAATAAACAATCGGCATCATCATTGACAACGTCGTTATCATCATCATCCACATCATCATCATGTTGTTCTGCCGCAATGCGTAGCATTTTTCCATTTGGAATTATTAATGTGACAGTTTTACATTTTCCATGCACAACTAGTCGTTCGTATTCCTCTTCATCCTCCATCACCTCCTCCTTTGTTCGCTGGCTTGTTGGGTCGCGAAGAAATCTATCAGGCTTTTGCTCTCTCACACCTCTTCCTCTGCTGCTTCTTCCTCCTCCTCTTCCAATTAGCACTAACGCTAACAGCTTTTGTATGTAAACTTTGTCGGATCGTTATTTTGTTTACCAAGCTCTGCTGTCCCTGTCTACTCCTACCATGGATACCATCTGAAGCTGCGGGAGGGATAGAGGAAAAATCCGGGATGGACAGAGAGAACTATTTGCCAACGGATTTCGACACGTAGTATGAAAATGTAGTGTCAAATATAGCGATAAAATAATAGCGAGCAATTTTAACAATGCCCTTAATGTGTTTTGGTAATAGTCTCAGCCCAAATTCTACGAACCTACAAGTTGACTTTTCTTTGCAAATTCGAACTAAGAGCGAATCGTACACAACCCCTTGTTGAACCAATGTGGGTTGAAAATCGAATCGTCATACGAAGCCTCCCTCATGTTACACATTAAATAAAAGAGAGTGAAAACAGACTACTATTGGTTTTTCCTATTTTCCCCATTTTAATTTTGTGCCTTTGAACTATCTGTTGCTTTTGCTAATATTGATTTAATCAGTGCAGTTGTTGGCTACGAAAACAACAATAATCATGAAAGCATTTTGCCAATATACTGCAGTGGATAGAGACAAACATTGACTAGGAGCCAAATCCAACATAGCACGATATGTCCATGTTCCTGTCCAAAGAGTCCAAAAGGCTCCGAAGGCTAATTGCATGGAACTCTAGCAATGACCGTTCAGAAGTCTCTAATTAAACATTGCAGTTGTCGTCCGTCGAATAGACTTGGGACAAACTGAAGAAACAATGGTGATGATGAGGATGGATGGATGGATCTTGAGAACAAATCTGAGAGTTCACTCCGGTCAGAAAATAAAATGAAGTGCTCCGAAGCAGCTCTAATTGGAATTTTATGCTTTTATCCCAAATTGTTGTACAGCACGAACACGAAATCGCAATAAAACAAAACTCAAACGAACCGAAGACAGACAGCAAAATAAACGAACGAACAAACATCATGGATGGATGGATGGATGAATGGACGAGAGATAAATCGAGTTCAGCAAGATGTGGAGGTAATATAAACAAAAAGTTAATGAATGGCACGCAGCTTAAGATTGCAATTAATATTTCATAATCCGAAACTTGCATAACCGAAACTCTCTTTCTATCTTTTGCTCTTTGTCTAAGTTTAGTTTGGCTTTCTTCGCCTTCTTCTTTTTACTCGGTCTCTGTTTTCGTAGTACACCATGCACTATAAATGAGAAGCGTGAATATTGCATACAGTGATTATAATGGAAAAGTTTCCAGAGGAAGTCGTCGTCATCAGGTGGTGGTCGTAGCACAATACAAAGGAAGCCAGTTCCACACACACACACAACGACTTGTGCGGCAGGAAGGAAGAGCTTGTAACCTGTATCACAAAGTGGAGCAACTCTCCACGTACTCCATGTTAGTGGATCAATGCAGTAGCATTAAATATTTATCGATGGTATCGACGTCAATGGTGCCGATGCCGATGCCATTGCCTTTATTCTTTCAATACTCTCCATTGTCATCATTGAAATTTCTATTCGAATTTACACTCATGTCTTTGAGTTGCACAATTTTCTCAATTTAAACTTTTCCCACTCTAGTGCTAGTAGTGCAGAAGAGATTATTGTCCTCGTTTGTCTTGAGGCGATTAGTTGTCTTGTCTCTAACTCGACTATAAATCATTGCTCGGATCTTGACATTTTCCCGTGGACAACCTACCACTGTAAACTGTCTGACTGTGTTCCTCCATCTGTCTCTTGCGATCACCTTGATTTATCGCTTGCTGAACTCGGTGTTCCTGTCGCTGGTATTATCTTTCATCGCTCTAGACTTTTCCCCACTTTTAATATGGGTCACCATATTTCCCATCAGTCCATCTCTCTCCCTCTACCGCAGATTGTGTCTTCGTTTTTGTGTCCCCCTCCAGTTCGTTGTTTCTAATTAGAAATTTTTATGTTTCCTAAGTTTTCCCCACAGCGCGATCAGATCCGATCTGACCCGATATGATCTCGAGTGTTTCCTGTACTGTGTGATCTCGTCGGTCTTTTGGCTTTTATCTTTTATTGACTTTTTGACAGCGGAAAGAACATGCAAAGAAGAAGTTGTAGGGTGGAAAACTCAAAGAGGAACAGAACAACAATAAAAAAGCATAATTTGTCTCATTTTCCTCAATTAAAAACTTTTATGCAATTTGTTTTGAAGTCCTCTTTGACTTCAACAACTTCTTATTATTTTCTTGTAGTTCTTGTTATCGTCGCTGTTCTCGGTCTTGTTCTTATTTTTTTTCGTTATGCGTTATGCCCCGGAGTTACTTGACCTTTTGTGCGCTTTGTTTAAATTCAATTGAACTTTGTAAACTTTCAAGTGGTGGATCAGACAGATGAACGAACGGGAGGACGGACATACAGACGACGGTTCGGTCGATAGCTTGATCCGGGTCTCTCCGGTCTGCTGCACTTGCTTTGCATGCGCGTGCGAGTTTCGTACGTTCTTCTTCTCCCCATCCCTCTGTTATTCGATTGTTTTTCCCTCTGCCACAGTCGTCGCCTCCTGCATTCACATTCATATCGATATTTATCTGATCTTGTTCTCTAGCTTGTTGATCTTTTGTTTTTCCACTTCTCCCGAGAGTCTCTCGATGACGTTGGTTTCAGCAGCTGCTGGTTGCTGCTGCTGTGGATGGTGGTGGTGACGACCCGGCCTCCTTCATCTCACCTCACTTCAGTTGGGTTTTGTCTTGTGGTAGTTTTGATGGCTTCAAGTAGTCATTCTCCAGCCCTCTTCCCATACCGCGGCTCCATGCGCCGACTGAGGTCGACTTCCCCACTCTCTCTCTCTCTCTCTAATCGTATGGCTTTGATCTTCTCTGGCTTTCTTCATGTTGTCCATGCCCATTCATTCTGTTATTGCGCTTGTTATGTTGTACTTGTGCATGTCGCTGCACTGCTGCCTGATGCTGCTGTGTTTGTTCCTCCTCAGCGGGGTCGATCGTGTAAACTCATTGTTGCTGCATGTTTAACACGAACTTTGGCAACACAAACACACATGTGATGAGAAAGAGCTCTTTATTCCAGAGCCCCATCATCTGGCTCTGGAATAAGAAAGACGGGGGGTGGGAGGAGTTGAGAGGATGGCGCGAGGGCCAGCGGAAACAAGGTGACGACGACAACTGATAGAGGTTTAATTGCTGCTCAAGGAACCTCAAAGAGCCGGGGATCAGTTGAGTTAATGAGAGGTTGGGACGACTTTTATGCGGAAAGATGAAGTGATAGACCGCTATTCACCCATGGTCCATGCCCCGACCAATACTTCGATCACTGCGAAGACACTTCAGTAGGAAATTTCGAAAGTTGTACACAATTGCACTATAATTTCAATATTTTATTCAGTAATTTCATACGATGGTCACTGATTTTACACGCTAATCAGAGGTTTCAACTGCACGAGGCCAATTTCGAAGGCCAGTAGATCAGTGCACGAGAGCTGATGATAAAACCCTCATAACTCCCATAGAAAATGAGAAACAACGAGGGAAAAAAAGAGTCAATTTTAAAAAAGGTAGCTGTGTCTGACAATAGATAGAAAGTTGCAGATTGTAAAGGGACAACAACAATGGGAGCACCAGAGCCAAAGCCAGAAAAAGAGTCAACCGACGAAAACTTGACGAAACCAAAAGAAATACAAAAGTTAAATAAAGAAAAAGAGTGCCAAAGAGTATGAAACAGACGGGAATTAGAAATGTACAAATGGGAAGAAGAGAAACCGAGCAAATGTTGTTGCTGTTGTTTTTGCTCCAAACTTCCGACGACAATGACTAGCACCAGGAGCAACAAATAAGAAAAAATATATCCCACAACGACAACAACAAGGGCTTGACAATGTTGATGGCCAGAAGAATGAACTGAAGTAAGCGAATGAATGAATGAATACATACATGGTTGAATGAATGAATAAATGACACGAACGAAGCGAAGGAAGAGGGTAGAAAAAGTTGCCAAAATCAGAGAAACATTTTGGGTTTTGGCCATCTCCATTGCAAAGTCTTACTTCAATTCTTTCGGTTCTTTCTGCCTCTTCTACTTCGTTGTGGTCGTAGTAGTTGTGTTTGGAGTTGCTGTAGTTGTGGTTATAGTTATTGTTGTTGTGGCCGTGGTTGTTGTTGTCATTGTCATCTTCTCTTGCTTCCTACAACATCAACAACCACTTTTGTTTTCATGCTTGACTTGCTGACGAAATTATTTTTGTCGTTCTTGAGGGTTTCTCCGTTCTCTTTCTACCTCCTTGTCTGTCTCTCTCTGTCTCTGTTGTATTTGTGATACCTTCGTATTTCTCAAAATGGAAATTTCAAAGTTTTAACTGATTGTCATTACTTAAGCCTGGCTTCAAAAATAGTCGTTGGAGGCAATGTAGTCATTTTTGTTTTTGTTGTGACTTTTGTATCGTTGTTGTTATTGTATGTCCTATATAGACTTGTTGTTGTGATCTTGACGCTTGCCGCGATGAATCACATTGATAAGGATGAGAGACCAAGTGGCAGAAAGAGAGTGCGAGAAACTCGTTGGGAATCGTGTGAGTTGTGGTGACAACAAAAACACCAAAGAATAATAACAAATATAACAATATCAACTGTATCAGCAACAACAATTTGAACAACAATAACAACAAAATGGGCAAAGAAAATAAAAACAAGGGTTACGAAAACGTAACGAAAATATTTCCATTTCATGGAGACGACTCGACTGATGTCTGTCTGTCTGTTTGTCTGTGGATCTGTCTCTCTGTCTGTTTGACTCCCATTCTGTCTGTCTCAAGAGGTACGGAATTTATAATTTCGTCAATTTTGCGTTTATATTTTGTTCTTATTCTTGATTGTTGCTCGGTGTTGTTGATTTTACTGCCGTCGTTTTTGGTTTGTTTTTAATTTTTGGTTCTGGTTCTTTGCATTTTCACACAGACGAAGACACATTTTGGAGTTTACCAAGTACACAAGTACGAACAGAAGAAGAAGGGAGAAGTGGAGGAGTACGAAGACAAAGAAAAACAAAGGAGACATACAAACACATCTACTACTGAGAATACAGGCAACAGCTGGCGAAATTTTCTGCTTCACTGACTTCGTTGTTGTGGCTGCTGCCGCTACTGTCGGCTGGTTCCACCTTGGTTTTGGCCAAGATCAGAGCCGTCGAAGCAGCTGAGAGGGAGAGGTCCGCTGAGGTCAGAAACTTTCGTTTGTAACATTTTGTGTCCACCGAAATGAGGTTGAAACTATTTTCTGAACAAAGAAGAGTACAAAGTTCACCTTCTTCTCGTGATTCACAAACAAATTGGAAAAAAATGTTTGGTTTCTCTCTTTCAAGAGGTGCTTTTTATAAACTCTTGGTATTCTTTTCTTCTTTTATGTTTCAGTCGTTCCATGGGCCTTTTGTAAGTTGTCGAATTTTACAGATTTTTCGATTTAAAATTTTGATTGATCGACCATTGTCTGGTTGGAAGATCATTTGGAAGATCATTATTTATTTTGGGCTCTGAATGAGTTCTAAACGCTTTCTATTCTTCAGTTCTAACTCATTATAATTAGGATTTATTTCAGAAACCAATTCCTAATTAACATAATTCATTCGATGTCGATCGAAGGTATTGAAGACTCCACAGTGGAATTCCGGAATTGCGGTATGCGGTCCCTGTATGGAATTCGGTGTTCTATTATTGACACATTCTATTCGTTCTAAATATAGGTTACACATTTCAGATCGTTGGACTCCCGTCTCTTGTGGCCCATGCATTATATTATTTCCGATTAATTCCTCTTAACAGTAGATGCTTTTGTTCCATAGAAATCTCCATGATTAGTCAATTTATATTCAGTGTATACTGTGTATGTTCGCAATACATTTTCTCCCACTGATTCATTCGCATTGAATGTTGAAGAATCAAAACCGAGCTTCGAGTTGTGAAGAAATATCAAAGTTTATTCCACTCACGATCCCCAGAGCTCGATCTCTTGTCCTACACGTCGTCGTACCTCAACTTCTACACATCCCACCCAGCTTCCAGTCCCCCCTTTTGATCTTTTGCTCTTCTCATTTTTCTCTTCTTCTCCCCCACCTATCCGTCTCCGTGCGATGCTTCAATGAGCACAAAACACATGGACAATTGTTGCTGTTTCCGCAAATTATCATATGAATGATCGTTTCTCGTATTGAGTTGTTTTCTTCTTATAGTTGTTGTTCTTGTTGTTGTCTTTGTAATTATATTTTCTTCATTTTGTTGTTATTGTTGTTGTTGTTGCTGTATTATGATTACCCAGACATTTGTGATCTCTGCATTGTTCCTTTCATCTCATTCGCTTTGTTTAATTCTCTCATCTTTCTCGCTTCATTTCGAGTTGAGTTGAATTTAAATTAGAATCTATTTAAACGCAATGTGTTTATAATTCCTACAACAACAACAACAAAGACGCAATAACAAATGTTGTAAGTTATGTTGTGAATGTATTCGAGTTGTGCATGTGTGAGTGTTCTTCTTGTTAAATGTTTGTGTGTGTTTGTGCGTCAGTTTTAATTAAAATAGAAGCGCGTAAATGTTTATCTCTCTCATCGTAGTTGTAGGGTTTAGTCTCATTGTTGTTGTTGTTTACATTGCTCAGTTTGTCAACGATTGCTGATGTAATGATGAGAGATTAAAATATAAAAAAAAAAAATAATGCCAACCACGATTAAACAAGAAAATGCTGACGTAAAAACTTCGAGAGAGTGAAGAAAATAAAATTATAAAAATGTACGAACTTCATAAAGTTTGGCACAATTTGTCAGAATTTGACGCAACATGAGTTGAATTGAACTTTGAACGAAAAATTCCACTCCCATCGCAGCGGAGGTTGATGGAAATGCCAACACACACACACACACAGTCACAGATATTTAAATCCCGCGTAAAGCACTCGACTCCCCTCCGTCCCTCCCTCAAACAGCATCTTGCAACAGATTCGCAGCCGGAATCGACAGCGATGTGGAGAAGGAGGAACCGGATTGAAAATTCCTCGCATTCGAACGAGTTTTAATTAATTTATGCATGCGGCGAAAAATAACAGTAACAACATGACATACAGCAACAACAAGTATAATAACAACAGCAACGACTTCAATATCATAATGAAACTGACAAGAAGAAGACGGGAGGACGGACGGACGGACGGAGAAGAAGAAGGGAGCGAACGTATGAAAACATAAAAGTACAACATAAATAAATATGCTCCCAAGGTCGGTCAACGGAATCGGTTGCGAAAGCGAATCAGTTGCAAAACAAGTCGACGAGGAGGGAAGCAAGAGACGGAGGAGGGCGAGGAGTGACCGAGGAATGACCGTCACTTCGCCCACTCACTTCCCTTCATGGCCTCTCCCCCTCTCTTCTTCATTGACTGAAGTCTCTTTGGGCATTTTGCAAAACAAGCTGCGAAATTCGCAATTTCAAAAGTAATTTCAATTTCCGGCGATGGAATTGAAGTGATTCTCCGTTCGTTTTGTCTTCGCTTTTTTTTCCAGTGTACCGGACTCGGTCCGCCCGACGACGACGGCCTCTTCCTTCTTAAGGCGAGACGTGACCCCGCCCCCGACCGCCTCCCCCAACACTGTGGGCCCGACGTTACCGGACGCATCTCGTTTCATGTGCAAATAAAATCACGCTCGAGGAAAACAATTGGTAGACTTTTTTCGAGGAGAAGATAAGAAGTCTAAATAGAGATGGAATAAATAAAAAGTTAATTCCTGCCAACACTTGAGTACGGTTTCATGCGCGTCCCTCTCACGATCAGCCCCAGATCAGAGTGCACGATGATCGCATGCTCCTCGCTAGCTAAGCTGCTTTTCATTAAGGCAACCTGTAGCCGTCCATCCGTCCGTCTGTCTGTCTGTCCGTTCGTCCATTGCGCGCCCCACTCTCGGCTAGAAAAGCAACCGATGCAGTGCGAATGAAGTTCAAAGTGGACGATGATGAGGGGCGATTATGAACTGCAGGCTAATACACTTGCACCGAGGAATAGAAGAACGCCCATTGAGGCAATAAATGTTAAAGAAACATATACGAATGGGAGAACTCGAGAGGGAAGCGAAAACCTACGGATTTGCATAATTAAATTCCAGAGACTATTTTTAGACTGATTAAGGCATGAAGACCACATGCTGGAAACACGATACCACAACATCTTGATATACTTTCGCTGCACACACACACAGACAACAACAAGTAGAACAATTCGAAAAATTCTTTCAAAACATCGTGAGAAGAAGGAGAACGAGAAAGAGGGGAGATTCAACCCACGAAATGTATACAATAACAAACCATTATAATTTTCAAAACACAATTCAAACATCGAAAAGGTGGCAACTCGGAGTCGATTCCAAAATACGCAGGCGCAACACTGCAAACGACTATTGAATCCCACTGTTAGCGCTCTGTAAGAACACTGTTAGCAGCAGCAGGCGACCAGCCGCCACTGCAGACGTCTCGCTCTGACGCGTTCTCGTCAAACGTGTTGTGGCCGCCGCAGCCCCAACAGAAAAAGGAGCAGCGCTCGTAACAGAAAAAGGAGCGAGCGAGCGAATGAAGGAATGAATGCCACAAGTGAAGCAGACAGACAGACAGACAGACAGACAGAAGCGAGAAGCAAAGAGCAAAAAGGCAACAAATTTGCACTTTATTACTAAATATTTGATTTTGTTGCAAATGGAATGTTTGGCCACTCACTTTGTCCAGACATTTGAGCTCCTCGATGGGATAAACAACTTTCTGACAACGCGCGCAAGTTTTATTCATTTTGAAGGCTGCTGCTTCTCGGCTGCTGGTTTTGTTGTTTTTGTTGTTGTTATTGACTGGTTGGTGACTCGTAATCCTTCGAGAGAAAATCTTTTATTTTTATTTTACTTTCTTTCTTCCTTCACCACCAAAAATATTTGTTTGTTTTCACAGATATTTCGTATTCCACATTTAAAAATGACTTGAAAATAATTTCAATTAGAATTTCAACTTTGGATTTTGATTATATTTTCATAACGAATATTTTTCACAGCAGTGGAGATGCGATTGATTGGATCGAAGTGTGTTGAGGGGGCGAGGGACCGGCCGAACGAGAAACTCAATGAGAACGGAATTCCAGTTGGTTTTCGAGCGAGCGAAAGAAAAGAATATTTCTCGGGTCGATGATGCGATTTCTGAGTTGATTTTTTGTTGTTTTAATACTTGTTTCAAACTTTTCTGTTGCTGCTGCTGTTGTTTTTGTAACACGATCAACGCGAAATGGGAGGCTGTAAAAGCAACAACAACAACATGGGAATACTGCGCACACACTGTTGCCTTTTCGTTTAAATCTCTCTCTCTCTATCTCTCTCACACACTCGTTCGGGAATCACACTGAAATTCGACTTGAATGCTTTTAACACTGCGACGCACGCGATCTGAACACGAACGAACTCAACTACTCGGTACGAGCGAAGAACAACGAATGAAAGAAGGACGGCGCGAGAGAGCAACTGGAGCCGTTGGCGCTGCTGGAGAACTGCTTGCTGCAGTGGAGTGTGGCGACCAGAGTTGCTATTTCAAACAAAATAGGCATTTTACTCTCTTATACTAATGTTGGTTAGTTATCTATTGCAACTCTGTTGAGTCCAACGATTATAATAAAAACACAAGCAGTAAATACATTTTAAACCATTCGATTTCAAGATTGAAATTTCGATGGTGGAATAATTTCATAAAAGCGAAAAAAATGTTTGATAATTGTGAGCACCCTGGGGGCAGCTGCAAAATGCAACGGCGAATAAAGCAATTTGGCAGCATTGTTGCGGTTCATTTGGTTTCGCTGAGAGAGTGAGAGAGAGCGCGGATGTATTCACAATGTAGGAGATGTGTGCTAATTGATACAAAGGTATTCATGAATTTGAATTATTTCAATACGAAGAAGATATTACAAGTTATTCGAAATATAGTTGATTGTTTCTCAAATTTATTAATAAGTAATATTCTGGGTTTATTGACCTATGTTCGTAATTCACAATAGATGACATTTTCATTCATACCTACCGCCACCTTCATTCATCATGAGTACGTAACGTGAACAACCCTTAGCAAGACTGTCACAGACAGCTGTCAAAAACTACATGGTCTACAATACGCAAGTACAATGCACTCACACACAGACGCACGCACACATATTCGAATCCTATAGATCCTGTACGTATCCTTTTCCGTCATCGAATTTTCAAAGATGTTGGAGCATTGAGATATTTTACTCGTCGTCAAACGTTCACCCAAGCAAGGGCGTCGATCCGGGCATCGAAAAAGTAAAATAATGATAAGAATTTTGCTTAGTTGTAACTTCAAAATCGAATTAAGTCCAAGTTAAAGGATATCTTTCAACCAAAGAAAGAAATGTGGTTGATTTTGAAGCAGAAACAACGACAGTGAATCTTAAAGTGAGAAGCTTAAGTGCAATGAATCAAACTTCCTCAAAATAATTGCAGTCCAAAAAAAGTCCTTCAGACAGAAAAAATGATTTCACCGTAATGATATTGGTTCAACATCGTATATTGCCTAGTATATCCCAAATTATATCCCTTGTCGTTCAGAATTTAGTTTGATTTCTGATTAAAATCAGACATATTCAAAAAACACCAAAAGGAAAAGTAAATTTACCATAGTTGCCTGATTTTCTCGGGGCTTTCGTGGTTTTTGGGCGAACGAAATCAAAAATCAATCGCACGTCTGGTATTCCACCCCGCAACCCACTGCAAGGGCGGATAGTGTGAAAAATCGATAAACGTTGCTGTATGCTGAATGCCGGTCGGTCGACCCATCATCGCCCCATCGGCTGCAAAACAAAGCACTTTCGTCCATGGCAATCGAGTAGGCAGAAACAAAACACAAGGTGCAAAAAGTCTGGGAAATAACGCGTGTAATTATCGTTAAAAATTCGATTTAAAAATTTAATGTTCTCACATTTCGTAAACTATTTTTGCTGTGATAATTTATAAATTGTTCGTGTTTGTTGAACACAACGCATCGCGATTAAAAACTTTCAGAGAACGGATGTCAAAAGATTTTTCAAAAGCATGCAAACCCTAAGAAAGAAAACAAGTCCTTGTAAATGTAAGTACAATTCTCATACCTATTAATTACAAAAAAAAAAACTTATTTGAAAAAAAATACAATTTTTTTTGCTCTGCAACCCTGCCCTTCTCCCCACACCTGTGTGTTTGGCAGCACTCGTGCTGCAATCGACACAGTCGAACTCAGGGATGCCGCGCCGAAATTTTTAAGCGAAGTGGAAAAGTGAAGATCAAATTTAAGAAACTTTAAATGAAAATTAGATTGACGTAATGTTCTGCTTTCGGCAACCGAACTTTTGTAGAAAAGAAGGCGAAATTCGTTAAAATTTGTTTTTGTTGCAAACCCCGTTAAAATTTGTCAAAGTTTTAAGCGAAAAAAGAAAATAAATTTCGGTGATTTTGGTTTGTTTACATTTTTCTGTACCTTCCCTGTTCTTGTATGAATTGAATGAAGCAGGGTCTGCTGCGGGTTTTCAGAATGCGAAAAATTAAGTGTTTTCCAAAAAAGTCAGTGGCGGAGTGAAGTGTTTTGATCAAAAGTGAACCAATCGCTCGTTTCGCCGCCTCCTTCACCTGAAAACTGAACCGAACCTAGTTATCCATTTTCATTCGCTGGAAATCGTGCTGGGGCACCATGTCGGTCGCCAACTCACGCGCTACGGCTTCTAATTCAGTGCCAAGAAAAACACAACTTGCCAATTAAAGAGATTCATCGAAAATTCTGGTCCATCGAGAGTGGGTCAAACTGACTTCTTGAAACACTAACATCACAGAGGAATTAAGTACCACAGCGGCAGAAAGCAGCAAAATAAATCAATGAATAATTCACACTCCAGCGACGGCATTTGAGAAAAAATCAATAGGCCAGAAGAAGCCTCAGTGATCCAGTGGAAGACCGAGAGGAAGAACGCCGAGCATTCAGTGTTCGAAGAGAACGGATAAAATGATAACAATTATCATAGTGTAAACAATTCGAGTGACAAACAGCAGTGGCGTGTGTGAAGGAGGAGGAGTTGCGGAATTAGAACATTAGCGAAAGGTCGCGCCAGGTGCCGCCGCCGTCTGTCTGCGCTTGCCCTACTACGGCTGCTGGATGCGCTCGCTCGCTAGATAAGCGACAGGCAGGCAATTATCGGCAGCCATACAAGCCGCGCACCCCCGAGCTGAACGAGTCGAACGGTGGCGGGGTGCGACGGTGGGACCGCGGCGACTGTCGTCATCGCGTCGTACATGAGTTAAATTAAACAAAACACATACCGAGCGGAGGAAAAAAAGGCGAAAGGCAAAAAAGGAGAAGCAATTGCCGCAGTAATTTCAACTCGTCTTTTTTCATTCCATTGGTCTGGTCTAGTGTTGTTGTTGTTGCTGTGTTTGTTTTGTTTCGTCTGCTTTGTGTGTCCTCCAGTGTTGTTCCCGATGCTGCTGCTGCTGTGAATCTGAATCTGCGGCGCGCTGGAACGAAAGTGAACGAATGAATAAACAAATTGATTTATATTTGAATTTTCGCCGCGAGCGCAACTGAGGCTGGAGAAATATCCAATCGACTGATCGCATATACACGCGTACACAATGGTCAAGTCGCTCGTTTCCAAATTATCCTCCGCGTCGAATTTGTCGATCGCGTCGACGTTGTCATCGATGTCGGCTTCCGTGCACAGTGCGGCCAGCGGCGGTGGCGGGGTGCAGGAGACCAATTATTTTAAACGTTCGTTTGATGTTCTTTCATTTCGTTGTTCTACTGTGAACACGATGATTTGCATTTCTGACTTATCTCTGCTCGTTCCTTGCAGATCGCAACGATCCTGGGCGCTTCTTCGGCGATGGCGTACAATTCAAGGCGAAACTCATCGGGATCCTGGAGGTGGGGGAGGCGAGGGGCGATCGGATGTGCCAGGAGGCGTTGCAGGACCTGAAAATGGCCATACGAGCCGCCGGCGAGCACAAGCAACGCATCACAATCCATGTGACCATCGACGGGCTGAGGCTGCGCGACGAGAAGACCAGCGACTCGTTGTACCATCATCCGGTGCACAAGATCTCATTCATTGCCCAAGATATGACGGATTCTCGCGCCTTCGGGTACATCTTCGGCTCCCCAGACAGTGGACATCGATTTTTCGGGATTAAGACTGATAAGGCAGCGAGTCAGGTACGTGTTTAATTTCGTTATATAATCGGGAGTGATTAAAAGTTGTCTTTATCTTTATTATCTGCAGGTTGTTCTTGCTATGCGCGATCTCTTTCAAGTGGTCTTTGAACTGAAAAAGAAGGAGATCGAGTTGGCTCGTCAACAGATTCAATCAAAGTCCATTCATGAGCATCAGACGCTATCGTCGCTGGCATCTTTGAAGTCGGTGATGGGACACAATGATTTAAGTGGCAGCGGCGTAGGTGGCCCCAGCTCCCTCTCAATGTTGAGTAGTTTGAGCGCTGGAGCAGCTGGGAGTAATATCAAAATGGGATATAATATGGATAATAAAAATACATCGACAAGCAATGTTAAAGAAGTAAGAGAAAAGGTACGAGTCAAGGTTTTTCTATTCATTGATTTCATATTCATTGCAGATGTCTCCGGAGTCAGTGGCTGATCTCGTTGACTTGGAGCAAGAGCTGAGCTCAATCCAACGAGGCATAACGCAGATGGAACGCATAACTCCGAGCGAACCCACGCCAACATTAGGCAAATCCGGAAACGAAGAAGATCCCTTTGGAGATTCCTTCACAAATTTTCCTGTAAACCACCCAACAGTTGATAATTTCGAACATGACTAATTTGAATTACGATTTCAGACTTACAACCTTCTGCCGCCTCCAGAGTCTTCGCGATCACGATCGAAGCCCAATAAGCCACCCGACAATAACGTCACCACAACAACGGCGAATATGAGCAGCGCAGCACCGAATGTTTCGACAATATCTTCGCTACTCTCGTCGGCTCCAATATCCAACAACTCCCCGTCCAACATGCAGCAGGACGACGATGACAGTTGGTTAAATGAATTGGATCAACAGAACGATGTTTTCGACACTTCGAAAACGGGTTTGATGGGCTTGGGTGTCGGTATGTCCACGGCTCCGCTGGCGCCTAGTGAAACGACTACAACGCCGACCAGTCAACTGCTATCGGGGACGAATTTGGACTTGCCCACTACGACCGCAGCTATGCCTGTTACTTCGGCCCCAGCAGTGGTCACAGCGACGACAACAATTACTTCAGATGCCCTGTCTATTTCATCTCAGCCAGAGCAGACGCAGACATCATCAGCTCCGGCCGTCAAATCAGGTAATTACCATTTGTCCATGGTACCAACATTTTTGTTCATTTGTAAATATTATTTTATGATTGCTTATGTCCTGTAAAACTAATCAATTGTTATCGATGTCTTAACTCAAATCGGATTAAGTTCATTTAATTTTCGTGTAGTTATTTTTGTGGTTGTGTCTGTGTTAATGGCTTGTCCTGGTTGCGGTGTCACGGCTTTAAACACATTTTCTGTTCTGTTTGTTATACTTTTAATTGGATATTGAATCCATCACACCACGGCTCCTTTAGCCAACAGCTTCACTGATTTATGTCTCAATGCTACAGATGCTTTTACAGATCTCGATCCGCTGGGCACTGGGCGAATACGTCCGTACGTTGATAAAAAATACTTTTTCCAAGAGCTTAAGAATCCACCGAAAAAGGTGCTCAAAGACCTCTCCATCACATCGATGAACAGCAGTAGCAGCAACAACAACAATGGAGGCAACAATATTCCGCTGGATGTGACCAGCGCTGTGGTTGATGAATTCCTGCAGAAAGTTGATTTATTCGATGAGAAATCATCGGTTGCAGAGATGTTGGCGTCAACGGCGATGGCACCAACAAATGCTAATTCAACAGCTGCCTCGAGTGCATTTGAACAGTGCTTTCAACAACAACATCAACAGCAACAACTACTATCGCAACAGCATCCACTTCATCTTCCGCCTCCTTGTTCCTCTTCGAACATAGTTACTAACACACTAACAGGTATAGGTTCAACCGCTGAGCTTATCAGTATAACCACAACTACAACAATAACAACAACTGTAATGCATACTAAACCAACAACAACAACTACTACTGCTACTACTTCTTGCGCTAACTTTACTAACACCAGCTTACTTAGTGACACCATCTCAATGTCTACTACTACTACTACTAAACCATTAAAATTGCAATTTCCTTCGACTTCCGTGACACCAACTAATTTCACTTTAAATAATTACAATTTAGACTCGTGTCCCACAGCGGCAGCAGGCTCTGGAACAGGTCTCCCCACCACTGGAGCCGATCCGGTCATGTTGCCCCGCGACACCGACCCCTTCTCGCCCACGCGCAAGAAGAGCGACCCCTTCCAGGAGGGCGACATCTTCTCCAACATGGACCCCTTCGAATTCGAATTCAATGCCACCAAGGACACGGCCACCACACAGCAGAAACCGCCGCAGCAGAGCCAACCACAACCACACATGCATCACTCGTCCCCCTCGGCGACGACGGAGGCGCGCAAATCGGCGGACGTCTTCAACGGGCCACTGCAGGTGAGTCTGCCGCCCGAATGCGGCAGCATGTCGCCGCAGACCATCGAGACGCAGTGGCGGCAAAGCGACGTCCTCGGCGGAGTCGTCGGCATGGGCAACAGCACGAGCATCAGTGCTCGTTCGCGCCCCAGTCCCTCGAGCGCTCAGTTCCAGTCGGCGTCCAACGCGTCGGCCGCGTTCAAGCAGCAGACGGCGGACGTCATATCGAGCATAAGCAACAAGAAGATGCCGCATCTGTTCGGCCAGGCGCGGTTCTCCAAGCGCGACTCGAACAGCATAAACATGCGGCGTCTGCAGGAGAGCGATTCGCTGAGCGAGAACGAGACGGCACCGGAGCCACCGCCGAGACCGGACTCGGTATCGCACGCCGAACCGCCGCCGTTGCCGCCGAAGAAGCAATTCTCCGACATTATCATCCGTCCACGGATCGGATCCACGTCGGCCAGTGCCAGCGGTTCCAATCGCTACGAATTCCTCAACTCGTCGTCGAAGACCACGAGTGCAAGTGGTGGACGCAGTGCTGGCAACAGTGATGTTCCCCCGATTCCGCTGCCCTCGCGTCGAGTTGGACGCTCGGACGGCACGTACCCGGGCCCAGGACGACCGCGCAAGCCGGGTCACACAGAGGACGACTACTTGGCACCCCTCGGAGCGACCGCTGCTGGTCCGAGTGGGCTGCAGTCGGACGTGCCACCCTTGTTGCCTCCACCGACGCAGGTGTCGTCACGAGCGCGCAACCTACGACAACTTTCGCAGCAGGCCAAATCGCAGGATATCTACGAGAACAAGGCGGAGATCATGCAGCAGAAGACCGCGGAGGAGTCTGCGGAGACGAGTGCCGCAGGGCCGGCGGCCATCATTCCCGACATAACGCTGAGCCAGCTGCTGACCCTGGGCATCGACGAGCTGGCCACCAAGCTGAATGTGCCGACGAGCAAACTGAGCACCATGACACTGGTCGAGCTGACCTCCTATCTGTCCGAGTTCATTGAGAAGTCCAAGCCGAGTCAGCCGCAACAGTCCAGCCAAGCGCCGAGTGTGCCGAACCGAGAGCAGCCCAATCCTGAGGCTCCCGAGGCCGCCATCTTCAAGGTGAACTTCGATCAGGAGGCTACGTTCGTGGCCAAGTTCGATGACAATTTCGGCGAGGACGACATGACGAGTGCACAACACCAGTCGGAGCCATTTGTGGCCAACTTCGAGCAGTTCAACGAGCCGCCTGTCGCCGTGCCTCCTCCGCCGCTCCAGTCCAAGGCCGCCGGCCAGGCGCCCTCAGTGCCTCCTGCCGATCGGTATGCGGTGTTTAGGGAAATAATCGATCAGGAGTTGCAGCAACAACAGCAGGACACCGACCTGCTGGGCGACATGTTGCCCGAGGAGGAGGAGATGAGTGCGGCGACCAACAAGGTGTCCAGCGCAATGGATGCCTCGGTGGAGGACGCCAGCAGTCCCCAGTTCGTGGCCAACTTCAGTGACGACGACAACTTGCTGAGCGAGCCGCCGGTGCCGCCGAAGATCGACACGAAGATCACCGAGGTCGTTGCGCAGGCCAAGGATCGCTACGCGGCCTTGCGCGATATCATCCTGGTCGAGAATCTTTTCGACAAGAAGCCCACTAGTCAGTCCCAACCGGCACAACAGAATCTCATGCAGGACTTCACCGAGTTCGGCGACGACCTCAACGAGGATCAGGACTTGAAGCAGATCATGGAAAACGATCGAGCCAGTAGTCGGGGTTTTCCGGCGGAGGCCTCCTCCTCGGCACTCACTGTCGAGGATGAGGACGAGGATGACGAGGACGACGGAGCGGCCGAGAGTAGCTTGGACAGCAACGAGAAAGACGGCCGTGGGCGTGGCGAGTTGTCGCAGGATCAGTACAAGAAACTGTCCACATCCAACCAGCAGCTGGATGCGGAGAAGCCAGAGAAGAACGGCAGCGCACCGAGCATGAAGCAGGACAGCAAGTTCCTCATGGTGGCCGGCTCGTCTGGGCTGTCCTCGTCGAAGGACGACTTGGAGATCGACGAGCTGATGCAGCGCGCCATCTCGAATCTCTCGCTGGACAGCCGCGAACGCACGTCACCAGCTGCGGCGCCGACCACTGGCACCCCATCCGCAGACCCAACAGCGGCCATGGCAACTAACCGGCCGAAAGACAGTTCGCCCTCTCTGGGGGCCAAATCCCAGTTCAACGATGTCAGCACTTCGCCCATTCCTCTGCAGAAATCGCCGGCCCCCGCAGCGCAGCAGCTGCCGCCAACACAAGGGAAGTCGCCACAATTGTCTCCGATTCCGACTCAACTCGCCGCTGTGTCGAATCTCATCGACACGGCGTCGAGGCAGATGTCTGCGGATCAGAGCCCACAGTCGAAGGAGTCGTGGGCCACATTCGAGTCCCCGAAACCCGCATTCGTCCCGCCCCAGGTCGAGAAGCATCGCACTCAGAAACGTGACAGACGTCGCTCCAAGTCGCCAAAAGGGATCACGCTGCACCTTCCGCCGCCCCCACCGTCGAATGCTTCTCAGAACGACACGGCCGAGTCGCCCTGTTCGTCGGACGCACGTGACGACGGCTGGAGCAAAGGCGGTCGTCGTTGGCCCAAGCAAGAACGCGGAGGCGGCGGGGGCAGCAACGCACCCCAGACCTCTTCCTCTTCGCGCGATCTCAGTCCTTGGGACGATGAGGCTCCGGACGCATATCCCAAACAACGACGTGGGCTTCCCTCGCAGGTTGGGCCTGGCGGGCAGCCGATTTCGCACACCGATCGACATGGCTACTACATGCGTCATGCCAGGCGCATGAATTCCTGCGACGAAGACTATGAGTAAGAATCCCACACCGAAGAATCGAATGCAATTAACTTTGATACTAATCTTCTTCCTTGTTCCGTAGTTACGACGAAGATTTCAACAAGCGACGCGACCATCGCAAGTTCAAGCAGGGAATTTCACGAAGCAGGGACAATTTTGAATTCGGTAAGATAAGTTGTAAACGGGTTTAATGGAATTGAAAGTAATGATCTTTCATTGGCAGAATCCTCCAAATGGTATCATCATCCGCAACACCACACATGGTCGCCGCAGGACGAAGAGTCCTCCGTGGCGGGTTCGTCTCGGGCTCGTTCCTTCGACCGCAGTGCATACGAGCGCACCACATACGGTCCACCGATCTATGATAAACGGGGCGTGGCTCTGCCGCCACCCGGTACGTCCAGCTACGATCGCCGCAGCGGAGGCTACGACAAGCGCAAGTACTATCGGGAGTATTCGCGACCGAACTATGATTTCGACGGCTACGGTGAGCCGCCGCAAGAGAGACGCGGTCGCCGCAACGACTACGAGAACATCTACGACGTCGACAGTCGCTCGCCCATGGGCTACGGCAAGGCCAGAGCGGCTGATTACATCTACGAGCGCGACCGAAAGTCCTTCGATCGGGAGAGCGTCGAATCCTTCGACAGTGCCACACGTCGTCGTCGCAGTTTTGGCAGCGGCGACGTGTACGGCAGCTTGGAGAGTCGCGAAGATTTCCGGGAACGCTACATGGGCGGCGATCCGAAGGCGACACGTTCCTTGCGCAAGAGCTGTGTTAAAATGCGCACCGCCGGCGACATCGATTACGAAGACTCGGACATCAATGAATTTCAGCAGCAACGAGGAGTGCGCGGCTCGTCGATGGACACAAGGAGCTTGCAGCGACCTAGTCAGTTGGGGAGCGTTGGCAGTATTGGCGGCGTTGGCAGTGGACAGCAACGAGTGCGTAAGAGCAGCGGTTCCAGCCCATGGGATGGAGAAGGTTCGTCTGTTCATGTTTTACTGATATTATCAAATATTAACATGTGACGTGTATTTGTTTAGAACCCGTGCCGCACATTGGTGCAGCTCCCGGCAGTCAAAAGTCCTGGAAACGACCGTCGAGTGCGGCTGAGTCTGAGCGTCGTTTGGCCGAGAGCCGACGCGCCGCGGTCTTGGCGCAGACGCCCTCCGGGTCGGATGGCGAAAAGGATAGGAGGTGAGTGGACATAGCAGATTTGAATTAACGAGCAATACTTATCTAATTTCTTCCTAAGATTTCGTAAAAAGCAACGTATTCGCGGCAAGGAATTGCCTCTGGGCGTATCTGTAGCTGCTGTGGCTGCGGCACGTTACGGAAGCGGCACTCAAAATGTGGCCGCACATCCACGTGACAACTACGATTATGGTACGTACCCGAATGATGGGGACGAGGATATCGACGACGATGATTACGTAGACGAGGACTACGATGAGCCGCCTACCGACGAGGACAAGTTTGAGCGACTCAATCGGCGACGACACGAAATGCATCAGCGAATGTTGGAGAGCGAACGTCGACAACATTCGATTGGCAAACCGACGACGAGTGCATTGAAATCGAGCGTGGCAACGAAAGCCAGCGGCAAGTATCACGGTCTCCAGCGACCGGAATTCGTCGACTTCGATGACTTCGAATCGACAACAACGGCCACACCCCGCAGCGGGGGAGGAGGTAGTGGAATGTCGACGGCAACTCCACAGTCAATGGGTGCCTCGAAATTCAGCTTCGACGATCACGGAGGCTTTGAATCGGATTTCAATCAGAGTTCGCCGCCACCGGCACCCGCGGGCACCGCCTCCAGTTGCAATTCCACACCCGCCGTAACGGCAAGTGCGACAACTACCCCGGCCACTAAATCGTCATTCCGCTTCTCGAACGACTTTTCCGAGCGTGATAAATTGCAGCAATTCGGAGGTCACAACTCGATGAGCATCAGCTCGTTGCAAACGTTCGAAATCGAGAATCAAAGTGCCACGTCGCCGTCCTCGCATGTCACGCCTCCCATTACCCAGAAACTACGCTTCGATGACAACGTTAAAATATCGAAATTTGACAATGATGCGCATACGGCAGCATTTGAGGACGACTTCGCCAAAGCCGATTTCCATTTTGAGAAGGAGGATCAATGGAATGCCGATGGACTCCAGGTGGCGGCCACAGCGAAGAAGAATAATTTGCGCAACAGCAAAATGCAGCAACGACAAGAGTTGATCAAGAAGTCCGAGTCGATAAATATATTTGCGAAAAAGTCCGATGATCCCTTCGAGGATGATGAATTCTTCAATGCGCCAAATGCAACGATTGGGGAAGATGGCAAAATCAAGGGCACCGCTGACAATGACGCTGGCTTCCAATGGGACGATGATGAGAATAACTTTGCAAAGTTCGATGAAAATATGTGATTTGATCGTTTGTTTGCACGTCACACTAACAATCAACCACACTTGGAGTATATCGAAGATAGTAATTGCTATATTACAAACTTAAATGAATACTATAAACAACAGCAACCAAAACAAAAATATTCGAGTGTACATAAACGAGCTAATTGGGAGCCAATGGGAAATCCAGAGATCTACAGCAACAGTTGGCAAAATGAACCGCACGAAAACGCAAAGGAACACGAGCAACCGCAACAGCAATTTTCAACAATTAAAGGTACTTTACTACGCAATACAAAAAAATATAGAAGTAAGTTTGTTGCCGTTAATTTTTTTATGAAAAATTTCATAACGTACCGTTTTAAGTATGACATTTTATAAGCAACCTCTTTAGCTCCACTGGTCTACGATGGCATTTTTGACTGTATACCATTTGATATACGAACATTCTCAAAGATGAACTCTTTTGCATTTATGAAATTAGTGATTGATTCCAACACCCCAACTAATTGCATAGCTCGCCAAAAATTATTTTACCAAATTATTATTTTATTTTATCCTTTTATGTTCAATGGAATTTTTGCATTTATTTGTATATGTTGTGACGTTCCTTTTATTTGTCTACTATTTGCCCAATTTTACGTTAAATCGTTTGTTTTTATTGTTTGTGCTGAAGTTTGTTATTTATGCATTTTCATCCGTTCAGACTTTGTTTATTCTTAAGTCGAGAACGTGTCGAGTAGCGAGTTGTTGAGTTGGCCTAAATATATGAAAAGTAGTGCAGTTTGGTATGTGTTGATAAAGGACTGATGATAGTGTGTGTGAACTAAGAGAATTTGTGAAAGTGTCATATTTAAAATAATAACTCATAATAAAAAATATCATACTCAAATGAAGCCTATATATAGAAAATATTTTTTTATGCATTTGATTTGCATTGCATGGTATGTTGTTGTTAAAGAATCTCTTTCCATTTTGAGTCCAGTTTTCTTGTGTATAATTAAGAGAATTTATAATTGTAAATAGTTAATTAATTTATTAATTTAAGATGTAATTCGAACAAATGCTGTAAACTGTAATTGTTTAATACTCCAGTACTCTATCTATATGTAACGATATAACCATTACTATTACTATCTAAGTAAAAATAAACTGAAGAACAAGAATAAGAACAAAATCTCATGTATAATTGCAATAAAGAATTTCTAAAAATCAACTTTGACTTTGTAGTAAAATTTATTATATATAATAATTCAATATATATATATATATATGTATAATAATATGAATATCCCTTAAATGAATTTTGAAGAAATTAAACACAAGTCATTACGCTGAACGATTATGCATTTGACGTGTTTTTATTTTTATAAGCTGTATTTGAATTTTGCAATCAGTAAGATATTGATTTGAAGGTGGGCATAAAGATGCAAAGGTTTGATCACGAATTAAGTTCTAATTTGTTAATATCCAGAGAAGGTTCCACATCAACAACAACACTCATGTGCATCAGCAACACCAGAAGATTAATGGTTGAAGCATCGAACAAATGAAATAATGAAATTCATTATTATGCTATAAGGCTTAAATAAAAATATAAAGAATTCAAATAAAAGCATCATATAATTTTCAACAAAATTCAACAACAATTATTTTATTTTTCATTCCAATGGCCATTATGTTCCATTAATTTGGAAGACAATCAACAATATAATTTGTAATAATTTTAATTGCAAACGAATTAAAATTGGCAGGTTTCATGTTCTAAGAGCTACAGCAGTCATTTATTCCTCTCGTTGCATTTACAGGACATAGTGCGACGCAGCGTAGTGCAGAGGGGCGGCGAACGATGGGGCGTAGGCCAGAGGAGCGGTGGCGTATGGGGAGGCGACGTACTTGGCGGCCAGGGGGGCGGTGTAGGCCAAGGGAGCAGCGGCGGCGTAGCGGGCGACAACTGGAGCGCTGTAGGCGGCAACACGGGCAACGGCTGGAGCAACGGCCAGAGGGGCGGCCACGGGGGCGGTGGCGACGATGGGGGCGTGTGCGATTCCGTTGTAGTTGCGGGCGATCACTTGGCTGCTGGTGGCGGTGACGACGGGGGCGGGCGCGGCGACCACGGCTGCGGGGGCGGCGTAGGCCAGGGGGGCGCCGATGAGTCCTGGCTTGGCGGCGGCGCAGGCGATGACGGCGAAGAGGACGACGGCCTGGAGTGAAAATTTGTTTTTAATAATATGATAACAAGTCAAGAGTCCTCTGAGGATCACTCACGTATTTGAACATGATTGTTTTTTGGATCTTTACAAGTGCTGCTTGTATGGAATGGAATTGAATTCTGCTTTCCAACGGATTCGCTGACTTCTTTTATAGTGAATCTACCAAAGCGACAAGAGGTTGTTTTCTGAATTCGAGTCCATTTCACAAATAGCTCATGAATGTCAATGGTCTTGGGGTTTTGTGGAGCGGTTCGAGCACGTCAATAATTTCGGGTGTACTTCGAACGTGCTTCGAATGAAGCCGACCCTAATTGTTGTCTGCATTTTTGGGTGGACTGATATTTTGACGGGGTTTTTTGGAAACATTCCGTTTCGACTCGAAGTGATGACCTTTGCGTAGAAACCATGAGTAGTTCACAAGCGTAAACAAAGTCACCACGGCTCCAGTTCCGATTCGTATATAAGCAGGGCGTGAGGAATCTGCTTAATCACAAACCATCACGAGTTCACTCAAGCATCAGCTAAAACAATAAACACATTCTTCAAAATGTTCAAATACGTGAGTGATCCTCAGAGGACTCTTGACTTGTTATCAAATTATTAAATACAATTTTTCACTCCAGGCCGTCGTCCTCTTCGCCGTCATCGCCTGCGCCGCCGCCAAGCCAGGAATCATTGGCGCCCCCCTGGCCTACGCCGCCCCCGCAGCCGTGGTCGCCGCGCCCGCCCCCGTCGTCACCGCCACCAGCAGCCAAGTGATCGCCCGCAACTACAACGGAATCGCACACGCCCCCATCATCGCCACCGCCCCTGTCGCCAAGGTCGTCGCTCCCGTTGCCCGTGTTGCCGCCTACAGCGCTCCAGTTGTCGCCCGCTACGCCGCCGCTGCTCCCTTGGCCTACACCGCCCCCCTGGCCGCCAAGTACGTCGCCTCCCCATACGCCGCCGCCCCTCTGGCCTACGCCCCGTCGTTCGCTGCTCCTCTGCAGTACGCCGCGTCGCACTATGTCCTGTAAATGCATAAAACTGTGATAAACTAGAATAAAAACGAATCCAAATCGAATTAAATTTTGTTCTCTTTGGCCGGGAATTGGGCGTGGCATTAGTGGACTATACCACTACTACTATATCTCTAATCACTGGGATAAATATGGTGAATGGTGTTGAATTTCGAAGGTGGTTATTCCAAATTGGATGAAGTACAGACCAAAACCATTTTCGAATTTTATCCTTTCATCCATAAATACTAAAGACCTATTTCTATAAAGGACAGTGTTTTCTACGAATTATAAAATTTTTAGTTATGGTGATATAATTAGTTTATGTGGCTGTGGAGAGTTTGTCTACACTTTCGACTTTATTTCGAAATTTGAAATAATTTATAGCATCACTAAGGGTTCGTGTCCATTCTTCCAGGACTTTTCTTGTCGAATGAGGACACGGGAATCCGTTGGGGAATTTGCCATAATCGATTGCTTTTGCAGCAAGTGAATTGTGGAACGACGTAGGGGAAATGAGAGAAATGTTTAGACCAATTGCCTGATGCGGAGTCAGATGTGAAGACGTTGAGTGAAATTTGTTCTCTCTGAAATTGGTTCCACACAGAGAGTGTTGTATATTGAGTAAAATATGTTTCTCCGAGATATGCATCGTATACTATTATTAATTAAATATAATCGCACGATTAATTAATTTTGATTTTTTGAAATTAATTATAATTATTTGTTATCAATATTTATTATTCATTCACTTAATATTTTGTGATTAAATTATTGTATTTATATATACATAATTGAGAGTATTTATTCTTAATTAATTAATCGTATTGCTTTGTAATTAAAATAAAATTGGGGCTGAGTAGGAAGCGAAAGGTGCCGTGTATGGGGCGAACGGAGATGCCAGATAAGGAGCTGCAGCCAGGCCGAAAGGCGTTGCCAGACGGGCGGGAGCCGCTGCCGCAAAGGCCGGGAATCGAGGAGCGACGAGGGCCGCCGGCCTGGTCAGGAAGCGACCGAAGGGGGCGGCAACGATTGGTGCGGCGAGGCCATGGAAGTTGCGGTGAATCACTTGGCTGCTGGTAGCGGTGATGGGCGCGGCCAGGTGGGCGGGGGCGGCGAAGAACGGGACGGCGGGCTTCGCTTGGGCGACGGCGATGCAGGCGCAAGTGATTAATAACTAAAAGAAATATAATTAATACGATAACCCTTGAAAGTCTTGAAAATCTCAAACTTACAGATTTGAACATCTTGAATTCTTCTGGAGATGCGCGAGTGAATAAACTGAAGAAACAATGAGGTTGCAACGACTACTGAAGGCTCCTCGAAATGCATTTCCATTTTATAGACATATTTTCTGGGCTTCCGACGGACATTTGATGTATCAGTGGAAACAAATGCATTTCACTTTCGATTCCAATCAAAAATCAAATCCAAGTCGTTGTTGCCTCATCGACCCATTGACAATCGTTGCCAACTGCTGCGAACGGTTCTCTTCTTGGCTCAATGTGATTAGACTTAATACCATTGTTGTTGTCAGTGTTGTTTTTGTTGTGGTTTATGTTGTTTCAGTCTAATTAAAATGCACAACAGACACCGTCGTAGTCTCTTTCAGTCGCACAAACTGACGAACGGAATTCCCGTCAAAACAAATGAAATATAAACAAATTAATATTATTAACAGTTAGGCGGCCTTCGGTCAACAACGAACTATGGTCAATAAAGTGGGCCGGAGGGAGGGGAGAAGGGTGGGATGGCCGCAAATAAATTCACATTCGCATGCCACTTTGTTGATATTTGGTTTAGTTCGTGTTTTTTTGTATTTTTATAATTGTTGCCAAAAAATGTTGTCTGACGATGAAATAATATGTGGTTGCCAGAGTTAATGCAATGCATGTTGCACTTGTTTTTTGCTAGTATTAATTGTTGTTATTGTGGCGAGTCTGTATGAACCACATACAAATGTTAAAATATCGGTCGATTCAATTGAATCCAAACACTGTTTTTTTAGTGGATTGTCTTCCATTGCGAGCTCACAATTTATCGAGACAAAATTTTAAAATCCGGTAGCATAGATCTGTAGAGTCTGAATCCTTAAGATTTCAGACCTTTCACATACCATATTCAATGTAGAAAATTCATCGTAAATTCTTTCTATCCTTCAAAAATAAACTGCTTTCATTCAATATTCTTCTGAAACTTTAAAAGCAAATGTTTTCGTCCTATCTCACTCATGTCTTTTTTTTGAATTTTCACTATTTTATTTTCTTTGTTCATTCCTTCCTTCGGCTGCTCAGTCTCATTGTGTAGAGTTTCATCCTTCTCTGTCATTATTGGTATCTCTTTCGTCGTCGTCCGTCCCTCTTCCTCCGCATGCTACGACTCTGTCGTCCTTGTATAATCCATCTGTTTTTCTTCGACTGTTTTTGTTTGTTGAGAAATTCTTTATTTCTGATGGTTCGTTGTCTTTTTGAATTTCTGTGCTTGTGTGTGCTCCAACAACAAAATGATGGCTGACATCCGTTTCCTGTTTTTAATCATGCACATTTTGTTCTAAACTTTCGAGAGAATTTTCGTTTTTTTTTTAGGAAAAGAAAAAAATTAGAAATAATAATTTTCAAAATTTAATAATAGTTACGAAATTTTAAACTGGAACAATGTACGAACTGTCCCAAAAATGTCTAAAGTTGAAAACCCGTAAAACCAGATGGAAATACTCTATTTTATCATCAACTTTCTCCCTGACATTTCATGTCCAATCCTTTGTCAACATGTCTCTGCCTTCATCATGTTCACTTCGAAAGCTTCCTGACCACATCAAAGCCGAGGTCGTAACTAGGTTTATCCACCGAGAGCTCTTTGAGCCATCAATGCTGGCTGACTGTGGGAGAAAAGTTCACAAAATTAGGTGTTGCCCAGGCGAACGTTCGAAGGACGATGGCGGGCAGTTGGCGAAGTGATAACCAAAGGGCCAAAGGCGAAAGGAGAGATGCCGATGAGGGGATGACAAAAGACCCTGACTAAATTTAATTATGTCATTCGTTCAAATTAAATATTTTATTATGTCATTGGCTCAAATTAAATTTAAATTATGTCACTCGCTCGAGTTCAATTCCGATTTCTAACGTAAGCCAGCGCAAGGTAACGTAAGGTAACTCCTGACTATTGTTGTTACAACGACGACAATTGTTCCGTTGGCAGTCAGGACAAAATGTCTGCCAAAATGGCGCCGGCATTTCACTCGCACAACTACCGACTTCCGCTGCGAGTGAGAGAGGAAATATTTTTGTCGAAAAAACACAAATGTCTGCATCTACATAAGTAGAAAACGTGCTGAGAATATTAATGCGAGATTTTCGAGCACAGTTCCAAAGTCTCAAGTGAGCGACACCCACACGGACACACGGACAGAAGGACCCCAGGAAGTCCGACGAGGAGGACAACGAAAGATAAAGATAGCAGCATTCAATTTAATTCATGTTCCAGCACTGGACGCGGTTGCAATGTGACTTTCTCTCTATCTCTCTCTATTTCTCCAGCAGTCGGATCAGGGGAGGAGGTGAAACTTCTTCTGGACCCGGTCTACAAAAATTCGAAATAGTTTTTGAGGTTTTCCATTACGATCGAATGCTTGTCTGTGGCATGTCTTTCCAAACTGTTTTGCATTGCGATTCTTTTGTGCCTCTCCTCATTTCCAACACGCCTCCCCCCGCCTTCTCTTCGCCCTCCTTGCCACCGAGTCATCGAGTCATCGCAGTTGTCGTCGTCGTTGGCCAGTCCTTTGAGTCCTTGCCTTGTTTCGCTTCGTCTCGCCTGTCCTCGCTTTGGTCATGCACATGTTCTCTTTGGTTCTATTCTGCTTGCATTCTCTGTACACAAATCACTTGGGATAAATTTTTCAGTTCCTCTCGCTTTATTCTCGGTTCTCCTCATCTCTAGTTTCCTATCTTCTTCTCTTCAAATCCCATCTCTCTTCTCCTCATCTCATCTCCCTTCTCCTCATCTCATCTCTTCCCTTCTCTGCTTGCTGTCTCGTTCCCTCTTCTCGTATGCAGTTTTTCTATTGTGTCCGTTTTTGCCTTAGTTCTTGTTCTTTTTGTTGTTGTTGGCATTGTCACATATGTCGTGCAAATTTAGAGCAGGACACTTGTCCTGTCTGAGTCCCTTAAGCTGTGTCCACAAACACTGTTCTTGTTATTGTTTCCCTTTTTTACATTTATTGTTAGACTTGCTGTAGTTACTACCATAGGTTTTGTTCCGTCCGTGGTCATTGTTGTTGTTGTTGTTGTTGTTGTGGTCATAGTTGTAGTTGCAGTTGTTGACGACGGTCGTTGCATTCCATCATAGTCATTATTTGGTCATCCCAAGTATTCACATCCACCATCCACAGCATCCGGATGGAAATGGAAAATCGAGAAAATGTTTCTCTTTATCTCTTTCTGTTTTTCAATATTGTGGTCGATTTTTATTTTACTCTTTTGCATTTAGATTTTTTTTATTGTTACTACAACAACTGCTGATGTCGATCGAAAATTTTCCTTTTTCTTTTTGGCTTTAAGTTTAATTCCTTAATTTAAACCAAAAGAGAGAGAAAGAGAGAGGGGAAACGAGAGTTTATTCTGAAGGCTATTTCTTCTTGTCGGGATTTGGTTTATAGGGATTTTAAAAATTTCCAAAGGAAGATAATATTTAAGCATCTGTTAGTTTGTGAAGAATCAAAACTTGATTTGGGTTCAAAGATTTCGCTCCAGGGATTTAAATGTTTAAATAATTTTGATATCAACCATCCATTCGATGGCCTGTCCATCTATCTGTCCGTCTGCTTCGATTTACTTGTGAATGTCCGAATGTACGAAACGACGAAATCGCCCTTGAGCCGTCTGCAGCTGTCTGCCTGGCTGTCGTCAACGTTTTGACCAACTTTCCGTGTGTTGCAATCGCCATGGTTTGCATTCAAAATGCAAAATGCAAATGCACAATGCTGCCAGACGTCTCCAAAATAAAAAAAAAAATTAAAAAATAAATAAAATAAAGTTAAATATTAAATAAAAACAGCTTAAGGAAGAACAAGTGCCAAAGAAAATAATCGAAATATTGCAAGAAAAATTCATTATCGAATTTTGTATAAAATACCACGATCCGTGGTAAGAACTCACATTCCACTCAAGCACTCGTACCACAACGCAAAAACGAATTCTCAAAAGGAAAAACATGAATCAATTGGTAAGTCTGGCACCGCTTTCCATCAAAGGATCCTGAAGTTAAAATCTTCCTCTTGCAGATCGTCGTCGTCCTCTGCGCTCTGGTCGCCAGCGTCGCTGCTAAACCGGGTCACATCGCTGCACCCCTGGTTGCCGCCGCTGCTCCTGTGGCTACCGCATACACTGCACCCATCGCTGCACCCTACGCCGCTGCTTACTCTGCACCCTACGCCGCTGCCTACACCGCCGCCTATGCTGCACCCTACACTGCCGCTTACACTGCACCCTACGCTGCACCTTATGCTGCTGCCGCCCCACTGACCGCTGCCTACAGCGCACCATACGCCGCTGCTTACGCCGCACCCTACACTGCAGCATACTCAGCTCCCTATACTGCTGCCGCCTACGCCGCCCCCTTCGCCGCCGCCTACAACGCGCCCCTGGACTCGGCCACCGCCAGCCACCGCGTCGACATCAGCAGCAAAGTCCTCGCCGCACCCTTCGCTCCCGCACCCGCCAAACTCATCGCCCCCGCATACGCCGCCCGCTACACCGCTGCCCCCATCGCCGCCGCGTACCCCGCTCACCCTGCTGTCGCCGCACCCGCCAAGTACGTGGCGCCTGCGGTTGTGGCCGCCACCTCCCCCCTTAGGTACACGGCCGCTGCCCCCCTTTTGATCTAAATCGGGCCCCAGTGACCAAGAAGCACAAGAGGAACGATGAGAAATCCTGAGGATCTTCGATTAATATTCATTATTTCTTTACCTATTATTTTTTTAACTCCTCCATTCACATCAATTCTATTCACATAATTTCATATGTCTTATATCTGCACAATAAAAAGTTGTTTCCATGGAAAAAATATATATTTTTTTCTTTTCAAAGGAGAGTCAGAAGAAATAAAGAGTTCTTCTCGAATTCAAAAAAAAAAAAAAAGGCACGAAATACCCCAAGAAGAGGTACAAAAATAAAAAGAGTCCCAGAGATTCCAACAAGACTTGTCAAAGGGCTCAAAGGAACCTCTTTTAAGACAAACTCTAGAGTTGATTGGAGGGATTCCGTCGCGGGCGAAAATAGAACCGGACCCTCGAATGTCGCCTCAAAAGCCTTCGCCATCTCTACCACCACATTGGGCGAGGTGGCTTCCTTTTGGAGACGCTGCGTTGTCACCAGCCTCGGAGACCACGGCATGACACGATTTGGCAAAGGACACGACTGGACGAGACGAGGGTGGAGGACTTAAAACTGCATACGTGTTGGTTTTGCGGAAAAAAGCGAGATGGCAAAAGAGAGATGTAGAGAGTGTCAGTGAGAGGGAGGGAGAGAGAGAGAGGGAAGGTGGGAAAGGGATAGTGAGATAGAGAGAGAGAGGTGGAGGGGATCAAGAGCATCCTTATGTGTCGAGAGGATCCGCTGCTGCCCGTCGGTGGACACAATATTTTGCATGAAAAATTCATGCAAATGCTTGGCAGACACTCGAGTCCTGTGGTCGTCGAGGGGCGTGGCGGTGGGCGGCGGGTAGGGAAACAAGTCGCGGATATTGAGATGGGAGCGATGGTGAGGGGTGCGGTAAGGTGAGGTGGAGAGGGGTGAGGTGTGGTGTGCTGCCATGTTCTTGCGGCTGACTGAGCAGCGGCGAGCGCCACGTGAGCTTCGAGCTCGAATTTATGCTCGAAAAGGATTAATTTTGGCGGTGTACCGCGAGCACTTAAAGAGAGTGAGACGGGAAAGGGATCAGTGAAGTGAGAGAGAAAGGGATGAAGGGAGTGAGCGAGAAAGGGATAAGGGAGAAGAGAGAGAAAAGCTGATGCTGATGGTGCAAGAGGTCACGGTGACGATGTCGAGGTTGGAGGAAAAACCAGCGAATGTGTGAAAAGTTAAAAATCTGCAACGTTGCAGCCAAGGGCATAGTGGATGGAGAGCTAAAAAGGGAGAACGAGAGAGAGAGGAAGGGAGAGAGAGAGTGAGAGAGAGATAGATAGGGAGTTATAGAGAGATAGATAGAGAGAAATGAAGAGTGCGTATAGTAAAGTGAGAGGGAATATTTTGGAAATATGAAGAGAGAGCGAAGGTGGGAGTGAGTGAGACGGTAAGAGGATGTTTGTGAGGTGAATGACTTCTATCTGCTGGTATGAAGATCCTTTGAAGTATTTATAAAATTGATGAATAAAACAACAAATTAATCATAATACCACTCCCAAGGAATTAAAGTTTAAAAATTCATAATTTTCCATTCGCCATCTTCCCGAACAATAACAACACAAAAACACCATAATAATAAACGCGTTTTTCGCATCGGGAATATTTCAATGTTGTTCTAATTTATTATTCTCGGCTTGGCTTCTGTATCCCGACTTTCTCTTCTCCTCTCTCTCTCTCTTCCTCGCAATCCGCCCAGGATTCGCTAACACTTTGTCTGCTGGCTTTTGTGTGGCTATGTATGTGTATGTGTTTGTGGCTGTGGCTGTGTGCGTGCTGCACATGCATTCATTCGTTGTACCTGCAGCAGAGCTCCTCGAGAGGCTCCGAAGCTACCGCTTTGGCCATAAATTCCAGCCGCTCCTCTCTATTTGTCTCTCTCTGCCTCTCACCCCTCCTTCATCATGCTCACCATCTCTTTGGCTTCATCCGTTACCAATCTCTCTCTCACTCTCTCTTTCTTTCTCCCTTTCTAGGCGTGGCACTTTAGAAACTTCTTCCGTCTTGTTGCGAAATTATTTAGACTTTTCGCCGCCACTGTGCGTGCGTAAGTGTGCGTGTGCTCACCTCGTTTTGAAGCTCCCCCACCCCCCATCTTTCTCTCTCTTTCTCCATTTCTCTCCCACTTGCCCTTTATATCCCAGTTATCCTTTTGCAACCAGCCCTAATTTATGTTGCAAAGTTCCGCAAATAAAGCGAAGGACTCGAAGGAACGTTGAGGCGAGGACGGCGGGGAGAGGAAGAGAAATTGTCGAATATTTATGATTCGCATTTCTCGCTCCTTGGCGCCGTGAGCTCTTCCTTGAAGAGCATTAAAAATTAAGGACATGCTACAAGTGCAACGAACGATGTCGGCGAATCCCGGGAAAATCCTTCCAGAGCAGTTTCCTCCTAATTTCCCTTCGTTCGTTCGTTTCGTGATCTTCCACCCCACATCCTTCCGTCTCGCGTCACTCACACGTGCTGCAGTCCTTTCGCTTTCATCTTGTCACATGGTCGCACTCGACCTGACCCATGATTTATCGTCACTGACAGCTGTCGGCACCAGGAGTGGGCAACGTCCGTCCGAAACCAGTCGAGTTTGACGTCGACGTCGTCGGTTGCGACTGCCGAATGCACCGCAGGCGATGGACTCCAATGCGTTCCAACCAATGTCAACGACAACTGCTCCAAAATCCACCCCTCGATCCCTCTCCAGGCTCCCCAGGGATCCCTCGTAACTCGTAACAGCCCTGCACAGGTCGTAAATTAAATACAAATACAAATTTCTTGTCATATATCTCGTATAGTTTCGGATTTTATTTGAAATATTTATTTATCACAGTTGTTGGCGTCCAGAGGATTCTCTTACAAGACGTAGTTCAGGGGGGCGGCGTAAGAGTGAGCGTAGGCGGCAGCGTAGGGGGAAGCAACGTAGGGGGAGGCGACGTAGGGGGAGGAGACGTAACGCGCAGCCAGGGGAGCTGTGTAGGCCAATGGGGCTGGGGCGGCGGCGTAGCGGGCGACAACTGGAGCGGCGTAGGCGGCGCGGGTCACGGCCAGAGGGGCGGCCAAAGGAGCGGCGACACGGGCAACGGCCAGAGGGGCGGCAACGGGGGCGGTGGCGACGATGGGGGCGTGTGCGATTCCGTTGTAGTTGCGGGCGATCACTTGGCTGCTGGTGGCGGTCACGACGGGGGCGGGCGCGGCGACCACGGCTGCGGGGGCTGCGTAGGCCAGGGGGGCGCCGATGAGTCCTGGCTTGGCGGCGGCGCAGGCGATGACGGCGAAGATGACGACGGCCTGAGAGGATCGAGAAATGCACTTGTTAATAGGACGATCGAACACGAGGTCCTTCGAGGATCACTTACGAATTTGAACATGTTGCTGGATTTGTTTTTTTTTTGTGCAGTTGCTTCGAGGCAGAAGGCGACTTGGTTTGTGATGCCGAATGGTCAGCTCGCCGTGGTTTATATACACAGACGGTTCTACACGGCCATGATACACTCTGGCACACACTCACCAACACAACGTGGCTCACCAACTGACCCTCCACAACACTCAATTGGGAGACCAATTGAGCGGAGCTCGTATGCGAGTCACGTCTGGATGTTTTTTCGATTTCGGCTCCACGTTTGAGCTCTCGTTGGCGTCGCCATCGCCATCGACAGTGGGCACGTGTTCGACACCCATGCTGTCAAACGGTCCCTTTCGTCTCAAACCCGCCCCCCCTTCACCACCGACCCATGGGACTTCTTGTAACCTTAATAACAATTTGCTCTTGAAAGTTTGGTTTTCTTGTTTCTCTGTCCGTTGATTTCTTTCTGCCTTGCTTTCGATTTCGATTGAATTGTTTTCACACAGAAGACAGAAGGATCGACTGACCACGTTAAATTAACACCGTGCTGCAGTCTGTGTGATCCAGTTTTAACGACGGCAATGAAGACGTTGATGATGGAGAAATTTCAGGACCTTCCTCAATTCCGAACCGCCTGCCCTACAATTGTCGCACTTTAAAGCTTCTCCTACTTAAGGAACAGTTTATTATCTCGTTCGCTCTGCTTTATCTCGGTGTTTATCCTGTGTTTACACTCACCCACACCGACACATTCACTCTTATTTGCATATCACACAAGTATCCATCCCAGATAACAGAAACACGCGGAAAAAACGAGATGGCGAATTCTAGCGAAATTCTCAAGGAGACTTCTTTCGGAATCAGGACTCTGAAAATACTACTAAATACCTCTTGATACATATATTTTTTAAAATAAAACTACCAAAATTGCATGCATCAATTTTCAAGTTCCCATAATAGAAATTATTCGAATGTTCATGTCTAACCTTCGCCCCTCGAGTTTTCTTATTTTGTGGTCTGCCTGGTTTGATTCAAATTTATTCAAATTGCATCCTTCTCTTTCGCTACTTCTGTTTCGTTCTTTGTTTTGTCGACACCGAGAGATTTCAACTCATATCGTTTGTGGCTTTTGTTTTTGGACTTTGGAATTTCTTCCGCACTATGTAAAATATTTACGAGCTTCAGCCGGAGCATTGTGATGATGTGAGTAAGATTTGTATTTCCATGTATGTTACTGTTATTATTGTTTTAGTTGGATTGAGTGAAATACTTGCCGTCTCCTTTTGGAAACATGTGTTAACTTGTAAAATTCCCCACAGCATTCCCAACATATTCCATTCATTTCTCTCTCGTTGCGGGAATTATTGGATCAACATGGTGGCAGGGGGATTTCAAAGTCAAAGTTGAAAAGATAGGATTTAATGATTTCATTTAATTTCATTTCATTCTTCAATTATTGATTGCATCGGTTTGGGTTATTTGGTATATTGGTATATGATTTCATTTTATTTGAAAGGCTTTAAAATATCAATAGCCATCCATTGAATGCTTTCTAGCATTCGTTTTAAAACCATATAGTAAATAGTTATCCCTAGAATATATTCCTCAAATATAAAGCTAATACCATCAATCAAGCGTAATTAGCTACATTTTCCGAGAAGTTTATCGAAACCTCATCGAAACTACGAGCTTCAAATCCACAAAGGGTTACAGTAGGTTCAAACGAAAGCAAAAACTATTTGACTAACAGGAAGAGGTGAACATTTTAGTGAGAGAGCGAGAGAGAAATGAAGAGAGAGAGAGAGAGACAGAGAATGGTGAAAAGATAGTGAAAAAGAGGTAGAGTGGGATAATGAGAGAATGAGAGAGAGCGAGATGGGAAGATAGTGGACAGAAAATTCCTCTGAAATAGCGATTTTGAGGCTGTTGTGGGACACGGAATGAAGTTGATTGAAGTTCTCCGCAGTGCCACAGTCCAACAAAGGAAGAGAGAGAGGGAGACGGAGATATGATAGGTCAGTTACATATATGCAGTGTGCGAGTGAGAGAGAGAGAAAGAACGAGACGGGCGGCATTAATTAAAAACTTAATTAAGTATGAGAGATAATGCCACGGAAATGCGCACCGCACGCAGCTGCCGCCACGTATCATGAGAACAATGGCGACATGAGAGGGCGGACAGACAGCCCGAACAATGGACGGACAGACAGACAGTCCAATGGACGGACGAGTGACCGGAAGTAGGGTTTGCGGAAACAGGCACCAATGAACGGAAACGAAGTCGTTTAGAGGAAGTGGAAAGAAAATGGAATAGAACTATAAGGGAGAGGCTGCATAGAGGGATTCCGATGATAATGGTAAGTGAAACCAATGAAGAAAAAGATATTGCAAAAAAATAAACACAAACTGCATGGATTGAATTATGTCCATAATAGAAGTTTATGATAAAAAGGAGTGGATAAAATAAAAACACAAAGAAATGAGTTATATTCTTGAAAGTAGTATAAAAAATTAAACTATAAGGTAGTCATTTTGACGAGTCAGTAGACGAGCCAACTGGAAAATTCAAATGGTATAACATTTCGGAAAACCTCACCTTGACAGAAAGTGGGCCAAAAGCAAGAACAATAGGGAGATACCAAAGTACTACAAAAACTAAAATATTCATGATGCAATGTTGTAACATGTTCGAGTGCGAGTTCCAGTGGTTTCGACCACCGGTTTCTCCACATAGAAACGACCTCCCTGACTGACATAGATAGAGAGAGCGAGAGACAGACATCGCAGGCCGTTAGACAGATAGAGAGGTGGGCAGCTGACGGCGCCCTCGGCGGAATCATTGGTTTTTATGCTCGATTTGATGGGATTTTTTGGTGGCCCCGATTAAATTCCATGTCGCCAGCCATCTTGCGATTTCCTCTTACATTTCACCACCTCGCCGTCGGCCACACCCACCATCCCCATAGAGGGATTCCGATGATAATGGTAAGTGAAACCAATGAAGAAAAAGATATTGCAAAAAAATAAACACAAACTGCATGGATTGAATTATGTCCATAATAGAAGTTTATGATAAAAAGGAGTGGATAAAATAAAAACACAAAGAAATGAGTTATATTCTTGAAAGTAGTATAAAAAATTAAACTATAAGGTAGTCATTTTGACGAGTCAGTAGACGAGCCAACTGGAAAATTCAAATGGTATAACATTTCGGAAAACCTCACCTTGACAGAAAGTGGGCCAAAAGCAAGAACAATAGGGAGATACCAAAGTACTACAAAAACTAAAATATTCATGATGCAATGTTGTAACATGTTCGAGTGCGAGTTCCAGTGGTTTCGACCACCGGTTTCTCCACATAGAAACGACCTCCCTGACTGACATAGATAGAGAGAGCGAGAGACAGACATCGCAGGCCGTTAGACAGATAGAGAGGTGGGCAGCTGACGGCGCCCTCGGCGGAATCATTGGTTTTTATGCTCGATTTGATGGGATTTTTTGGTGGCCCCGATTAAATTCCATGTCGCCAGCCATCTTGCGATTTCCTCTTACATTTCACCACCTCGCCGTCGGCCACACCCACCATCCCCACCGCCTGCGACTTTTCCCTCTTCATCAGCCCCCTTTACCAGATTGTGTTGCGCTTCTGGGAGGCTGCATTCAAAGCCATGGAGTCGGAGGGGGCTGAAGAATGAGGGGAGGTGGTTGAACAGAGAGGCAGATGCAAAAGGGCGGTAGAAAGACGACGGCAAAGGGTCGGTGAGGCGGACTCCTTTTTTTTCTTGTCACCGGAAACTGTATAAAAACTAACTTTTGGCAATTACGACGTAAGTTTCAGCAGGTATTTGCTCGAGCTGTCGCTGCAGATAATGGCGACAGGTGTGGAGTTGAGGGGTTCCGACGGCCAATGAGGGAGCGTCAGCGGGTGGAGAATAGTTGTTGGCGCCATTGTTCGCTTGTCTGTCATTAGCGCTGAAAGAGAATTATTCGGGATTTGGCGTACGGCGACAGGATTAGTCGTTATTACTTTCGTTCATCATCCTCGTCCGCACCCTGGAGCACGAGGGAGCTGTCTGTCTGGCTAGAAGGGGAGGGAAGGGAAGGGGAGGAAAATGGAGAGAGGAGAAAAGAGAGAGAAAGGCACAGAAAGGTGGAGAAAGCTAGAGAGAGGTAAGAGTGACAGAGAATGCTTTTAAAAGGATGCATTCTCTGAGCTGAACGATGGCTGAAGAGAAAAGTTGTCCCTGCAAATATCTCACGATGTTCATGGAACTATTTACACGAAGAAGGCAGAACTTCGTCCGGAGGCTTTTTCCCCTTCTTCCCCATTCATCTCCCATGGAAACCTGAAGAAGACACGATCGAACTTATTTACATATACATAGTCTATTTTTTATTCAATATTGTCAGTCTTTGAGGATAGAGTTTTTTACAACAGCAATGAGGACGACGCATAGCGAAGGGGAGCGGCGTAAGAGTGTGCGTAGGCGGCAGCGTAGGGGGAGGCGACGTAGGGGGAGGATACGTAACGCGCAGCCAGGGGAGCGGCGTAGGCCAAGGGGGCTGGGGCGGCGGCGTAGCGGGCAACAACTGGAGCGGCGTAGGCGGCGCGGGCCACGGCCAGAGGGGCGGCCAAAGGAGCGGCGACACGGGCAACGGCTGGCGCAACGGCCAGAGGGGCGGCAACGGGGGCGGTGGCGACGATGGGGGCGTGTGCGATTCCGTTGTAGTTGCGGGCGATCACTTGGCTGCTGGTGGCGGTCACGACGGGGGCGGGCGCGGCGACCACGGCTGCGGGGGCGGCGTAGGCCAGGGGGGCGCCGATGAGTCCTGGCTTGGCGGCGGCGCAGGCGATGACGGCGAAGATGACGACGGCCTGAGAGGATCGAGAAATGCACTTGTTAATAGGACGATCGAACACGAGGTCCTTCGAGGATCACTTACGTATTTGAACATGTTGCTGGGATTGATTGCTGCTGTTGCTGTAGCTCGATAGAGGGAAGCTTGGGGTGTGTCGAATCCGGTCAAAGTCTTGTTCATTTATAGCTGCTCATTTGCTAATGTTCGGCTTCCATCGCAGACGTGACTCAGCGACCTCTGACGAAGCGGCCACCGTTACAGAAGCTCAACGCGCCTGCTACCAACGGTGATCGGACGAGATCGTGAGCGTAAGCGATACCGTCTACGAAGGCGTCGTTCGCTCGCTTTGCATGCGTACGTGAGCCGTGTCTGTCCGTTGCTTGGGGGACAGATGGCAGGGCGGCGACGACCTTGAAACGACAGCTGCCGATGGCGCCATTTTACGCTGTGGGGAATCTCAAGTAGTGAAATTAGTCCAAAAGATCCCAAAGGTCATTGATCGGGATTTCTATTTATAGTTGTTTCGATAAATTCCGACATTCCTGCACAACGCGAAAGAAATAGTTTAATTGAAACGACAAGAAAATTATCTTCATTATCTCAGGGATTTACTACTTGAGTTCAGCTCCTTGAGTTGGGGAATCAACAATTGGAAATGAAGGTCGTGAAGGGAAGGGGAGGTGGGTGTGTGAGAATGGGGGCGGGAACTCTATATTGCTGAGGAACATGATCCATGCGGAGCCACCGCTCGCCTCGCGAAAACAACTTCCGCTTCGTAATTACATTTAATATTATGATTGCATATCTAAGGAACATCAAGAAAACGAGCGTTTGGGCAGATGTTGAGAGTGAGGACGATGTGCTGGAGGTGGTGCTGCAGCATCGCCAGCTGCTTCCACATTGGAGCTACCACGTGTCGACAAGTGCTTAAATGCATTCGACGCAAGGACGAGAAAAGTTTACTGGAAAATTGCATGCAGGAGAAAAGTCTTCATGTTATGAAGTTGCAAAAAGTTTCCTCCTCTCACTCTATCACTCTCTCTCTCTCTCTCTGTCCCACTCTATTTATCTCTCTCTCTCACTCTCTCTCTCTCTCATTCTCTCTCTCTCTCTCATTCTCTCTATCTCCTTCGACGTTTCGTATGAACTCCTTGCATCTGTCCTTCATTCTCTTTCCTCTACAAGACGATTCATCCTTCTGTTTTCTCACACCCATCCATCCATTGGACGTGCGGTCTTCTTCTATCGTCCACATCTCCTCATACGTCTTCTCGTATGTTTCATCTTTTTCATCTTATGTTCTTCCGTTTTTCTTTCTGTCTATGCTTTGTCCACCTGCTCCTGTCCCTTCGTCCCACCTCTGCATGGGGTTTTATCTTTCTTCCGTTCTTCGTTTCGTTTCGTCCTCAAGACATGTCTTTCCATGTCCTCCATCGTTTGTTCCTCGTTTCGTCCTTCACCTATCCTTTTCTCCTCTTGCTTGTTCTTTTTTTCCTCGCATCTCTCTCGCTCCGCTTTCTTCACCTACTTTTCTCTGCGCATCCAGAGCCGTTTCCTCTGCTCACTTCGAACGTAATCCTTTGCTTTCATCGGGGCTTTTGTTGGTTTAACTCTTCTTCTTCTTCATCTTCTTATTTTTTGTTGTTGTTGTTGTCGTTGTAAGCTCCCTCTGCTTTCGAAACTGTGCTTAAGCATGTGTATGTTTTGTGACTTTGTGAATATGCTGGTAACCGTGTGTGTGTGTGTGTATTTGATGTTAGTAATTCGTGTAGGTTTTCTGCTGCTAACAGCATGTCCTTGGGTGTAGTATGTGTTAGGGCTGACTTAGTGTTTGTTTCTTTGTGTGCATGCGAGTGTGTGTGGGTGTGTCGGTGATGCCCGTGTCTGTGTGCGCGCCTCTGCACGCTGACAATGCATTCCTAATGACGTTTCTCGGCGAATCTCAACGCATTAAAATGTTACGCAGTTGCCTTAACAGACATCCTCCACCTCCTATCTCTTTCTCTCTCAAGCGCACTGTCTGCCTCTCTCCGATTCGTAGAAGCAAGTTTTTGGATGCGTTTCTTCCGTCCTCCTCAGCTCCAACTCCATCCTTCCGAAATTGCACTTCATGAAAATTTTGTGATGTTTTCGTAATTTTCTCTGGTGTCGCATGTCTTCTGACTGCAGGGATTTCTCGGATTAGTTTTTCCCACGCCTCTTCTGAAAATCCGTGAAGTTTTCACTAAATATTTACCGTTACAATCCACCTAGACTCCATGAAACATCAACACAAGGAACTCAATTTAATCGAGCTTCCAAAGTTTCAAATACACTTTGGGGATGATCATCTGGGTTGATGAGAATTTCCTCAACGACCCCGTGTGTGTTTGTCCTCTCTAAGAACTATTTTTACCCAAAACCTAAATTTAGATAATTTATTCAAGAAAAAAAATTGTAGATTTTTAATAAATATATATTTTATTCATCGTTTGGTCATTTACTTTGTTTCATGATCAGAGCAGAATCCTTACAACAGGACAGGGGCGGAGTAGCTCAAAGGAGCAGAGTAGGTCAGAGGGGCAGAGTAGCCCAAGGGTGCGGAGTAGGCCAGAGGGGTGGAGTAGGCGGCGGCGTACTTGGCAACCACTGGGGCTGTGTAGGCGGCAACGGGGGCCACTGGGGCGGCTGCGACGAAGGGGGCGTGTGCGATTCCGTTGTAGTTGCGGGCGATCACTTGGCTGCTGGTGGCGGTCACGACGGGGGCGGGCGCGGCGACCACGGCTGCGGGGGCGGCGTAGGCCAGGGGGGCCCCGATGAGTCCTGGCTTGGCGGCGGCGCAGGCGATAACGGCGAAGATGACGACGGCCTGAGAGAATTGGAAAATGTTATTGAAATGTTCGATCAGATGTTCTTCAATGTCACTTACGAATTTGAACATGTTGTTTAAGATTTGGTTTTTGTGCTGGATGAGAGTTAAAGTTTGTCTGATGCTGATTCGATGCACTCGACTCCTTTTATACCACACCATCTACATTGGTGGACAGTGGTCATCGTGAGTCTAAACTGTGGCCCTTGGTTCCCCACCCGGGAATCCGAACCTGCTTAAAATGCGCTCCACGTTACCCGAGTGTCGCCCGACTTTTTTTTACCGAAAGTCTTTTAAAATTCAGGGTCGTGGCAACAACTGTTTTTACTTCGTGTTAATCAATCTACATTTTGAATTCAAAGAGGTTTCACGATATTGCTTGTGATCGAACAACTAGTTGAGGGATCAGCATATAAATATCGATCGAATCCGACCATCAAGCATCAAAACAACATTTGCTCTCAATAAAGCAACAACCAACCCAAAAAACCAGCAACATGTTCAAATTCGTAAGTGATCCTGAAGGACCTTCAGATCGAATATTTCAATAACATTTTATCGATCCTCTCAGGCCGTCGTCATTTTCGCCGTCATCGCCTGCGCCGCCGCCAAGCCAGGACTCATCGGCGCCCCCCTGGCCTACGCCGCCCCCGCAGCCGTGGTCGCCGCGCCCGCCCCCGTCGTGACCGCCACCAGCAGCCAAGTGATCGCCCGCAACTACAACGGAATCGCACACGCCCCCATCGTCGCCGCCGGCCCAGTGGCCCCCGTTGCCCGCGTTGCCGCCTACACCGCCCCAGTGGTCGCCAAGTACGCCGCCGCCTACTCCACCCCTCTGGCCTACTCCGCACCCTTGGGCTACTCCGCTCCTCTGACCTACGCTGCCCCATTCGGTTACTCTGCTCCAGTTCTTCTGTAAGAACACCGGTTGAGTGAATGAAGAGGACTAATGAATGACGAATAAAATTATATCAAACCAAAGCAAATAAAATTAATTTGTTTTTTTTAGTTTCCTGATTTAATAGACACATGAAAGTAGATATATCGAAAATGAAAATATTGAATTTTTTTGGTATAATATTTAAGGTTATAGAAATTTTCGCTATTATACTACCAAAAGTTTATGTCATATTTAATAGGGGTATTCATGATCTGTAGCAAATTGGTGACAAATTTATGTTGCATTGAACTGTTAATTCCGCGCCTCATGAATAAGGAAAGCAGTGATTTATTTTTTCGATTATACCTCATAACTTTTGAAATAGAATTTGCAAAAATATTTTGCGAAAGTCAAACGATAATAACTCTAGAAAGGTAATCATATTTTACACACGTTGTAGGTAAAAAAGTTAAAGATCCGTTACTCAGCGCTACTCTAGAGTCTAGACTAAAAAGTGTATAGACTGCAAGAGCATGCCATCGACTAGAACTGTGAGAAGAACGATATCCGTACCTAGAGACAGAAATGAGAGAATTGAAAAAATATACGCAGTATACGTCGAATCGACGTAGATTACCTTTCTAGGGATAAAAATAATAAAAATTCTTTAAAAAAATTACACTACTCTTCTTTTCTGTCCTTTTTTGAAATTGTACAAAAACAAGAATAGTTTATGTTTATTTTTCGCGTCACTTGAATAGAAACAGCAGCCAATGTGTCGCTATACAATTAGTTACGTTGCATATTAATGGTTAATCTTAAAAATTTTGTTGGTTTCAGATATTCTGTGAGTCTTTACAGTCGAATTTTCCAGACCTTGGGCCGAAAAGGCAAAAATGTGAGTTTATACCGAAAATTCTTTTTCTGTGCGTGCAATCGCAAAATTAAAGTAGTACACAAATTGTTTTGGATTTCTTTAATAATTAAAACTATGGAAAAAATGTAAGGAAAACAAATCGGCAACGATCCAACTGCATGCATCTACTTTGCATGCAGTTGGATCGTTGCCAATTTGGATCGTCCTCAGTTTGGGGACACCTTATCCAAAAAGCAAGAAATTAGCGATAGCAGTCTAACCATGTGTACAGTTCGATGCAAAACAAAGAGTAGGAAAATTTTTATACAAATTTTCCAAAATACCCCATTAAATGCATTATAATTTATAAAACCAAAAGTTCCTGAGAAAAAAATTTACTTCTAAAACAATTTTTCTCGGACTGCAATGACAAAACTAAGTGTAGACGAAAAAAAGCAAAACTATAAAGGATGTTCCCACAATCTCTATAAATGGAATATTCCCTTCCACGAAAGGAAGAACTTTTTTCTGGAGTATCAGAAAAATAAAATAAAAATAAATATAAAAGTTAAAACTGATATTGCACTGAGTGAATTACTTACTTTTCGGATGCTTGTTTTACGCTTTGGAAAGGTAATATTGCCTATTATTAGCTATATTACGTATTTCGGGTGGTAGTGTTAAAATGATAAATTGTGAGAGTTACAAATTAGTTCAACACTCCTAAACAAGTCGGCTTGAATCAAATTGAAAAAACAATAATTATGCTATTCATAATAATAATTTATTTTAAACGTCATCATCAATCGCGATAATTCATTGAATATGCTCAAGAGTCCTTATAACAGGACAGGGGCGGAGTAGCTCAAAGGAGCAGCGTAGGTCAGAGGGGCAGAGTAGCCCAAGGGTGCGGAGTAGGCCAGAGGGGCGGAGTAGGCGGCGGCGTACTTGCCGACCACTGGGGCGGTGTAGGCGGCAACGCGGGCAACGGGCGCCACTGGGGCGGCGGCGACGATGGGGGCGTGTGCGATTCCGTTGTAGTTGCGGGCGATCACTTGGCTGCTGGTGGCGGTCACGACGGGGGCGGGCGCGGCGACCACGGCTGCGGGGGCGGCGTAGGCCAGGGGGGCGCCGATGAGTCCTGGCTTGGCGGCGGCGCAGGCGATGACGGCGAAGATGACGACGGCCTGAGAGGATTGGGAAAATGTTATTGAAATATTCGATCTGAAGGTCCTTCAGGATCACTTACGAATTTGAACATGTTGCTTTAGTGAGAGCAAAAGTTGTTTTGATGCTTGAGGGTTGAATTCGATCGATATTTATATGCTGATCCCTCAACTAGTTGTTCGATCACAAGCAATATCGTGAAACCTCTTTGAATTCAAAATGTAGATTGATTAACACGAAGTAAAAACAGTTGTTGCCACGACCCTGAATTTTAAAAGACTTTCGGTAAAAAAAGTCGGGCGACACTCGGGGAACGTGGAGCGCATTTTAAGCAGGTTCGGATTCCCGGGTGGGGAATCCAATGGCCACAGTTTAGACTCACGATGACCACTGTCCATCAATGTAGATGGCTTAGTATAAAAGGAGGCGAGTGCATCGAATCAGCATCAGACAAACTTTAGCTTTCATCCAGCACAAAAACCAAATCTTAAACAACATGTTCAAATTCGTAAGTGATCCTGAAGGACCTTCAGATCGAATATTTCAATAACATTTTCCCAATCCTCTCAGGCCGTCGTCATCTTCGCCGTCATCGCCTGCGCCGCCGCCAAGCCAGGACTCATCGGCGCCCCCCTGGCCTACGCCGCCCCCGCAGCCGTGGTCGCCGCGCCCGCCCCCGTCGTGACCGCCACCAGCAGCCAAGTGATCGCCCGCAACTACAACGGAATCGCACACGCCCCCATCGTCGCCGCCGCCCCAGTGGCCCCCGTTGCCCGCGTTTCCGCCTACACCGCCCCAGTGGTCGCCAAGTACGCCGCCGCCTACTCCGCCCCTCTGGCCTACTCCGCACCCCTGGGCTACTCCGCTCCTCTGACCTACGCTGCTCCTTTGAGCTACTCCGCCCCAGTCCTGTTGTAAGGACTTATAACAGAACCAATGAATGAAACGACTTATGAACGTGTACAATAAATTTTTTGAAACTAACATATTTATTGTGTTTTCAATATTTTACGTTTGTGAAAGTTTGCAAACGGTTGTTCGTATTTTTAACTCTTTTCACATAAACTATTTCGTGCCTCAGTCGTTTTTTGGTATTCCAAATATTTTCCTTGGTATTTGAAATCTTAACTAGCATAATTAATATAAAATGCTTGTTCCAACTGCAAGTTCCTTACTGAATGTTTAGAATGTTTTGAAAAACAACAAAAATAAAAGTAAACATAACAATATGAGTATAACAAGTTATTAACTATTATTAATTTAATTTTCACGAAACATAATTTAAAAAAAAAAAACACTACAATGCTGCCAATAGGTAGAGCTAGTGCTACCAATAATTGAGAATGATTGATCAAAATATATGAAAAAAGTGGTTATTTGTTGTTACTGCATTGAAAGGAAGTCTGAAATCTGTAGTAAAAGTGTTTTTAATTTAAAAAAAATCATTAATATTGCTTGAACTAGCTGCTGTACGCAGACATTTGTGGGACAGTGTTCTTATACACATATTTATAATATTAATTCATACTAATATATATCCATCATTCTAACAACTTAATTGAATTGTAAAATTTGAATATTAACAGGTTTTAACCATTTATATGGTAATTGTAAAATTAAAGTAGTATGCAGAATTGTTATTAAGTAAATATTAAAAAAAACTAATATTACACCAATATGGTTGACAACAAACCAAAGAAATTAAACTAAAATTCAAGACATTTGTCCCAAGCTTTTGGTAGTAATACTAGAAATTCCTAGTCTACTGAAATTCTAATTGAAATTCAAAATTTCAACAAAGTTTGAAAAAACAACTTCATTTGGGTTTGATATCATTTATTTGTCATTCATCAATTCACTCAACAGAAGTTCTTACAGAAGAACTGGAGCAGAGTAACCGAATGGGGCAGCGTAGGTCAGAGGAGCGGAGTAGCCCAAGGGTGCGGAGTAGGCCAGAGGGGTGGAGTAGGCGGCGGCGTACTTGGCGACCACTGGGGCGGTGTAGGCGGCAACTCGGGCAACGGGGGCCACTGGGGCGGCGGCGACGATGGGGGCGTGTGCGATTCCGTTGTAGTTGCGGGCGATCACTTGGCTGCTGGTGGCGGTCACGACGGAGGCGGGCGCGGCGACCACGGCTGCGGGGGCGGCGTAGGCCAGGGGGGCGCCGATGAGTCCTGGCTTGGCGGCGGCGCAGGCGATGACGGCGAAGATGACGACGGCCTGAGAGGATTGGGAAAATGTTATTGAAATATTCGATCTGAAGGTCCTTCAGGATCACTTACGAATTTGAACATGTTGCTGGTTTTTTGGTTGGTTGTTGCTTGGATGAGAGCAAAAGTGTTTTGGTGATGATCTGCTGACCAACTTCGGATTTTATAGGCGGCGAATTCGGTAGTTCAATGAGTCACTGTTGACGTCAGGGCCGATGGCCTACGGCCCATCGACGATGGCGATCGAAATGCGCGGCGCGTGCGCGAGTGGTTTCGGAATTCTTCGGCTTTGAAATTCAGTGTCAGTGTCGTCGTCAGTGGACAGTAATAGTGAATGGTGAGAATGGTGGATGTCGTTGTTGCTTCACACGAAGACGCGATCCACACACCTGAGGAAGCTACCGTTGCTCGACCTTTAGGCACTGCGAGATGAATGGAGGCGAACAACCCCACCGAGAGATTCCGTGCACGTAATATTACTGAAGAATAATCATTCGATCGGAGCGATATAAAAGGGGAGACACTCAGCTCAAAAGACGTATTCAGTTCCCTGTCTAGTCGCAGTCAACACCTCCAAACACCCCACAAGCAAAATGGCCAAATTCGTAAGTTCAGCTCACTCGTCTCTTTTTTCAATTTGCATCGCATGTGATTCTTCCTGCAGATCATCGTCCTGTGCGCCTTCATCGCCTGCGCCGCCGCCAAGCCCGGAGTCGTCGCCCCACTGGCCTACTCCGCCCCTCTGGTCGCAGCCGCCCCCGCTCCCCTGGCCTACAGCGCCCCCCTGGCGTACGCCGCCGCTCCCCTCGCCTACGCCAACGCCCACCTGGACGCCGCCTACGCCAGCAGCCGCGTCGACATCAAGCAGAACTACAACGCCGCCGTCCTTCCGACCACCTTCGCCGCCCCCGCCAAGTTCGTCGCCCCAGCCGCCTACGCCGCCCCAGTGACCTACGCCGCTTCCGTGGCCCCCATCGCCCCAGTGGCCACGCCCCTCAAGTACACCGCTGCTGCCCCCGTTTTCTTTTAAATTTCCGATCAATGATATGGCGAGGCTAATAAAATGTCGAACTGATTAACCGAAATGTCTTGTTTGTTCTTATTTTTGAAACGTTCATAGATCATAGGCACATCATACTAAGCCTTATCACCGCTTTAATTTTGGTTGGAAAGCTATAAAAAATTAAGAAAAAAAGTATACCTAATGATTTATGGACTAATACTTAAGGCAAATGTAATTTTTGACATTTGAAAGACAAGGACCTTTGATTCGAGTCTAGAAAATATTCAAGACTTGATTCCCATTCATTCAAAGAAAATTGTTTGCTGCTTCAAGATTGATATGCATACAGCGCACTGTATGAGCCGCTTTACTCGCTTTGACTCATGCATTAAAGCATGCAAGTTAAAAATGTTTTGTTTATATTTTTTTAAAAATTTATTTCAAATGAAATTATTATTTTGGATTAAATAATTCATTATCAAACAAGTCCTAAAAATTATTCAGGAATTTATTTTAAATTATTTAATGTTTACATCATCTCAGATCTGCAAATTTCCAATTTCAGTAAAAACTTGAACAATTTCGAGCGTCACATCACATTTCTTATAATTATATGCTTGAGAAAGAGTGAGTCTAACATCGTTTATATTTCTGAGAATGAGGCATAGAAGGATACAAAGTTTAAGGTATGTGATAGAGTATCTTTGATTTATTCGTTTCATTTACTCTCTCGCAAGCAACAAAGTTTCTAAGTGGACACATTTTCTTTCTTAACATGTTGCTCTAAAACCTAACGCGTCCTTAAAATAACGTGTAAATAGAAATTTCACATCAAAATCAACATTTGGGAAGTATACAAAAAAAAAATCACTTTATTACCGACCGGATAAATTTATCGTCTCGGTAAAATTTCAATTCAATTCAATATTTATTTACACTATATATCACAGAATATACAAATTTGAACAATGTTTTTTTTAAATGTATGAATTATAGATAAGTATTGCAGCAATTATTAAATTTGGATATCACATGTTCCTTTTAAAATTCTTTTCATAATTTATGTCTATATGGTAATACCATATAACATTTTTCATTTATTAGTATCCCTATCGGAAAATATTGACAACATTATGGTCTTTTCTCTTGGTGATTGAGAGCAAAAGGAAAAAAATAGTAACTTGAAATGTTTTTGCACCCCGGAGAACTAGAGGAGAACTAGAGAGAAGATTTCGGGCCAATTCACATTATATTATATTTGCGGTATTGTTCTTGCAATTCGGATCACAGTATCACTCAGTTAGCAATAGTGAGGAAGCTGTGAAAAGCTGCATCTGAATAACATTCCACGGGTGGCTAAATAATATAAAGAAATAACTCATTCTCATCCAGATTTAATGAACATTTGAACATTTTGCTCATTTGTTCAATAATATAACTGTAGTGAGGTATAAAGGCAAAACAATCCAATTATCATTGCAGCAATTGTTTTAATAAGTAGAAAGCTATTGGTTATTCATAATCGACTCGAGAGTTGGAAGAAATTTACAAGAGAACTGGAGCAGCAGCGGTGTACTTGAGGGGCGTGGCCACTGGGGCGATGGAGGCCACGGAAGCGGCGTAGGTCACTGGGGCGGCGTAGGCGGCTGGGGCGACGAACTTGGCGGGGGCGGCGAAGGTGGTCGGGAGGACGGCGGCGTTGTAGTTCTGCTTGATGTCGACGCGGCTGCTGGCGTAGGCGGCGTCCAGGTGGGCGTTGGCGTAGGCCAGGGGAGCGGCGGCGTACGCCAGGGGGGCGCTGTAGGCCAGGGGAGCGGGGGCGGCTGCGACCAGAGGGGCGGAGTAGGCCAGTGGGGCGACGACTCCGGGCTTGGCGGCGGCGCAGGCGATGAAGGCGCACAGGACGATGATCTGCAGGAAGAATCACATGTGATGCAAATTGAAAAAAGAGACGAGTGAGCTGAACTTACGAATTTGGCCATTTTGCTTGTGGGGTGTTTGGAGGTGTTGACTGCGACTAGACAGGGAACTGAATACGTCTTTTGAGCTGAGTGTCTCCCCTTTTATATCGCTCCGACCGAGTAATTATTTTGGAGAAGTCGTACTCCTCTAGTAATGGGACGTACGTGGAATCTCTTCAGATGTCTGACGAAATTTGGTCATTTCCATACGCTGTTTTCGGTTATTCGCCTCCATGCATCGGACGGTTCTCGCAACGCTTGAAGGTCGAGCAACGGAAGCCTTCCTCTGACACGTGGATCTCGTCTTCGATGCAGCGACAACGACATTCACCCCAACTGCCTTCAATTCCCACCGTTCGCTATTTCAATCCGTCCATCGACGACCCACCGACACCGACACTGACACTGAATGCCAAAGCCGAAGAATTCCGAAAACATTCGCTCGAGTTCGCGCACGCGCCGCGCATTTCGATCGCCACCGTCAATGGTGCGTGGGCCATCGGCCCTGCAAGTGACGGTGACTCATTGAACTACCGAATTCGCGGCCTATAAAATCCGAAGTTGGTCAGCAGATCATCACCAAAACACTTTTGCTCTCATCCAAGCAACAGCCAACCCAAAAACCAGCAACATGTTCAAATTCGTAAGTGATCCTGAAGGACCTTCAGATCGAACATTTCAATAACATTTTCCAATTCTCTCAGGCCGTCGTGATCTTCGCCGTCATCGCCTGCGCCGCCGCCAAGCCAGGACTCATCGGCGCCCCCCTGGCCTACGCCGCCCCCGCAGCCGTGGTCGCCGCGCCCGCCTCCGTCGTGACCGCCACCAGCAGCCAAGTGATCGCCCGCAACTACAACGGAATCGCACACGCCCCCATCGTCGCCGCCGCCCCAGTGGCGCCCGTTGCCCGCGTTGCCGCCTACACCGCCCCAGTGGTTGCCAAGTACGCCGCCGCCTACTCCACCCCTCTGGCCTACTCCGCACCCTTGGGCTACTCCGCTCCTCTGACCTACGCCGCCCCATTCGGCTACTCCTCTCCAGTCCTTCTGTAAGAACTCTGATTGAGTGAATGAAGTGGACTGATGAATAACAAATAAATAATATCAAACCAAAAACATAAGATTAAATGAAATTCTTTTTTTAAGTTCCTATAGTTGATGCAATGATCAGAGAATAGAGAAATTATCGCTTGTATGACATTGATTGAAAATAATATTTTCTTATATCTGTGCCTACAGCTTAAGTCGTAATAAGAGAAAAGTGGGTTTGATTATCTTCTTCAAGGCGGAACTTTTCATATGACCGGAGTTTAAATCGGCCAACTAGAAAAGATAAAGGCATAGTTTAAGTGTCTTCGATTTCATTTTTATTAAATTAAATTTAAATTTTTAATAAATCGTATTTCTATTCAATACTTTGTGTGTTCGAATACAATAGACTCATGCATCGTTCATCCGATTAAGATGAAACTTTGGTGAGTTGTTGACGGCACACCAGTGATGATGTAAGGTTAAAAAATGCCATGAAATTCAACATTTACATGGAAAAAATTGTTTAGTTACATTGTAAAATAAAAAACAAACAACAGTCTCAGTGAAGGTAGAGAAAGTATTGCGGTATTGGGTGTCCAAATCGGACGAGATCTTCAGCCGCAGTAAGCCAGCGAAGTGGACATGGAAAAAATTAAAATTTAAAAATTTAAATTTATATGTTTTCATTTTCCTTACTGAAAAATATAATCAAATATACAATCACAAACATCTAAAAGAATTAAAATGATTGATGATGATTGATTCATGCAATTTTTCATAGAAATATCCGTAAATAGGCGTTATTTCGCGAAAATTTTTATAAATTCATGCATTTTTACATGGAAGTCTTAAATCGTTTATATCTCCGTCAATACGCGTTATTTTAAGAAAAGGACAATAATTCGTAACGACCTCTAAATTTTTGAAAATTCATGCAATTTTTCATGGAAATCTTAAATCGTTCATATCTCCGTAAATACGCGTTATTTGGAGAAAAGGACAATAATTCGTAACGACCTCTAAATTTTTGAAAATTCATGCAATTTTTCATGGAAATCTTAAATCGTTCATATCTCCGTAAATACGCGTTATTTTGAGAAAAGGACAATAATTCGTAACGACCTCTAAATATTTGAAAATTCATGCAATTTTTCATGGAAAGTCTTAAAACGTTCATATCTCCGTAAATACGCGTTATTTGGAGAAAAGGACAATAATTCGTAACGACCTCTAAATTTTTGAAAATTCATGCAATTTTTCATGGAAATCTTAAATCGTTCATATCTCCGTAAATACGCGTTATTTGGAGAAAAGGACAATAATTCGTAACGACCTCTAAATATTAGAAAATTCATGCAATTTTTCATGGAAATCTTAAATCGTTCATATCTCCGTAAATACGCGTTATTTTGAGAAAAGGACATTAATTCGTAACGACCTCTAAATTTTTGAAAATTCATGCAATTTTTCATGGAAATCTTAAATCGTTCATATCTCCGTAAATACGCGTTATTATGAGAAAAGGACAATAATTCGTAACGACCTCTAAATTTTTGAAAATTCATGCAATTTTTCATGGAAATCTTAAATCGTTCATATCTCCGTAAATACGCGTTATTTGGAGAAAAGGACAATAATTCGTAACGACCTCTAAATTTTTGAAAATTCATGAAATTTTTCATGGAAATCTTAAATCGTTCATATCTCCGTAAATACGCGTTATTTGGAGAAAAGGACAATAATTCGTAACGACCTCTAAATTTTTGAAAATTCATGCAATTTTTCATGGAAATCTTAAATCGTTCATATCTCCGTAAATACGCGTTATTTGAGAAAAGGAACATTAATTCGTAACGACCTCTAAATATTTGAAAATTCATGCAATTTTTCATGGAAATCTTAAATCGTTCATATCTCCGTAAATACGCGTTATTTTGAGAAAAGGACATTAATTCGTAACGACCTCTAAATTTTTGAAAATTCATGCAATTTTTCATGGAAATCTTAAATCGTTCATATCTCCGTAAATACGCGTTATTTTGAGAAAAGGACATTAATTCGTAACGACCTCTAAATATTTGAAAATTCATGCAATTTTTCATGGAAATCTTAAATCGTTCATATCTCCGTAAATACGCGTTATTTTGAGAAAAGGACATTAATTCGTAACGACCTCTAAATTTTTGAAAATTCATGCAATTTTTCATGAAAGTCTTAAATCGTTCATATCTCCGTAAATACGCGTTATTTGGAGAAAAGGACAATAATTCGTAACGACCTCTAAATATTTGAAAATTCATGCAATTTTTCATGAAATCTTAAATCGTTCATATCTCCGTAAATACGCGTTATTTGGAGAAAAGGACAATAATTCGTAACGACCTCTAAATATTTGAAAATTCATGCAATTTTTCATGGAAATCTTAAATCGTTCATATCTCCGTAAATACGCGTTATTTGGAGAAAAGGACAATAATTCGTAACGACCTCTAAATATTTGAAAATTCATGCAATTTTTCATGGAAATCTTAAATCGTTCATATCTCCGTAAATACGCGTTATTTTGAGAAAAGGACATTAATTCGTAACGACCTCTAAATATTTGAAAATTCATGCAATTTTTCATGGAAATCTTAAATCGTTCATATCTCCGTAAATACGCGTTATTTTGAGAAAAGGACATTAATTCGTAACGACCTCTAAATTTTTGAAAATTCATGCAATTTTTCATGGAAATCTTAAATCGTTCATATCTCCGTAAATACGCGTTATTTGAGAAAAGGACATTAATTCGTAACGACCTCTAAATATTTGAAAATTCATGCAATTTTTCATGGAAATCTTAAATCGTTCATATCTCCGTAAATACGCGTTATTTGAGAAAAGGACATTAATTCGTAACGACCTCTAAATATTTGAAAATTCATGCAATTTTTCATGGAAATCTTAAATCGTTCATATCTCCGTAAATACGCGTTATTTTGAGAAAAGGACATTAATTCGTAACGACCTCTAAATTTTTGAAAATTCATGCAATTTTTCATGGAAATCTTAAATCGTTCATATCTCCGTAAATACGCGTTATTTTGAGAAAAGGACATTAATTCGTAACGACCTCTAAATTTTGAAAATTCATGCAATTTTTCATGGAAATCTTAAATCGTTCATATCTCCGTAAATACGCGTTATTTTGAGAAAAGGACATTAATTCGTAACGACCTCTAAATTTTTGAAAATTCATGCAATTTTTCATGGAAATCTTAAATCGTTCATATCTCCGTAAATACGCGTTATTTGAGAAAAGGACATTAATTCGTAACGACCTCTAAATTTTTGAAAATTCATGCAATTTTTCATGGAAATCTTAAATCGTTCATATCTCCGTAAATACGCGTTATTTCGCGAAAAGAACATTAATTCGTAACGACCTCTAAATATTTGAAAATTCATGCAATTTTTCATGGAAATCTTAAATCGTTCATATCTCCGTAAATACGCGTTATTTTGAGAAAAGGACATTAATTCGTAACGACCTCTAAATTTTTGAAAATTCATGCAATTTTTCATGGAAATCTTAAATCGTTCATATCTCCGTAAATACGCGTTATTTGAGAAAAGGACATTAATTCGTAACGACCTCTAAATATTTTGAAAATTCATGCAATTTTTCATGGAAATCTTAAATCGTTCATATCTCCGTAAATACGCGTTATTTTGAGAAAAGGACATTAATTCGTAACGACCTCTAAATTTTTGAAAATTCATGCAATTTTTCATGGAAAGTCTTAAATCGTTCATATCTCCGTAAATACGCGTTATTTTGAGAAAAGGACATTAATTCGTAACGACCTCTAAATTTTTGAAAATTCATGCAATTTTTCATGAAAGTCTTAAATCGTTCATATCTCCGTAAATACGCGTTATTTTGAGAAAAGGACATTAATTCGTAACGACCTCTAAATTTTGAAAATTCATGCAATTTTTCATGGAAATCTTAAATCGTTCATATCTCCGTAAATACGCGTTATTTTGAGAAAAGGACATTAATTCGTAACGACCTCTAAATTTTTGAAAATTCATGCAATTTTTCATGGAAATCTTAAATCGTTCATATCTCCGTAAATACGCGTTATTTGGAGAAAAGGACAATTAATTCGTAACGACCTCTAAATATTTGAAAATTCATGCAATTTTTCATGGAAATCTTAAATCGTTCATATCTCCGTAAATACGCGTTATTTTGAGAAAAGGACATTAATTCGTAACGACCTCTAAATTTTTGAAAATTCATGCAATTTTTCATGGAAATCTTAAATCGTTCATATCTCCGTAAATACGCGTTATTTTGAGAAAAGGACATTAATTCGTAACGACCTCTAAATTTTGAAAATTCATGCAATTTTTCATGGAAATCTTAAATCGTTCATATCTCCGTAAATACGCGTTATTTGAGAAAAGGACATTAATTCGTAACGACCTCTAAATTTTTGAAAATTCATGCAATTTTTCATGGAAATCTTAAATCGTTCATATCTCCGTAAATACGCGTTATTTTGAGAAAAGGACATTAATTCGTAACGACCTCTAAATTTTTGAAAATTCATGCAATTTTTCATGGAAATCTTAAATCGTTCATATCTCCGTAAATACGCGTTATTTGAGAAAAGGACATTAATTCGTAACGACCTCTAAATATTTGAAAATTCATGCAATTTTTCATGGAAATCTTAAATCGTTCATATCTCCGTAAATACGCGTTATTTTGAGAAAAGGACATTAATTCGTAACGACCTCTAAATTTTTGAAAATTCATGCAATTTTTCATGGAAATCTTAAATCGTTCATATCTCCGTAAATACGCGTTATTTGAGAAAAGGACATTAATTCGTAACGACCTCTAAATTTTTGAAAATTCATGCAATTTTTCATGGAAATCTTAAATCGTTCATATCTCCGTAAATACGCGTTATTTTGAGAAAAGGACATTAATTCGTAACGACCTCTAAATTTTTGAAAATTCATGCAATTTTTCATGGAAATCTTAAATCGTTCATATCTCCGTAAATACGCGTTATTTCGCGAAAAGAACATTAATTCGTAACGACCTCTAAATATTTGAAAATTCATGCAATTTTTCATGGAAATCTTAAATCGTTCATATCTCCGTAAATACGCGTTATTTTGAGAAAAGGACAATAATTCGTAACGACCTCTAAATATTTGAAAATTCATGCAATTTTTCATGGAAATCTTAAATCGTTCATATCTCCGTAAATACGCGTTATTTTGAGAAAAGGACATTAATTCGTAACGACCTCTAAATTTTTGAAAATTCATGCAATTTTTCATGGAAATCTTAAATCGTTCATATCTCCGTAAATACGCGTTATTTGGAGAAAAGGACAATAATTCGTAACGACCTCTAAATATTTGAAAATTCATGCAATTTTTCATGGAAATCTTAAATCGTTCATATCTCCGTAAATACGCGTTATTTTGAGAAAAGGACATTAATTCGTAACGACCTCTAAATTTTTGAAAATTCATGCAATTTTTCATGGAAATCTTAAATCGTTCATGGAAATAAATACGCATTATTTTGAGAAAAGGACAATAATTCGTAACGACCTCTAAATTTTTAAAAATTCATGCAATTTTTCATGGAAATCTTAAATCGTTCATATCTCCGTAAATACGCGTTATTTTGAGAAAAGGACATTAATTCGTAACGAGCTCTAAATTTTTGAAAATTCATGCAATTTTTCATGGAAATCTTAAATCGTTCATATCTCCGTAAATACGCGTTATTTTGAGAAAAGGACAATAATTCGTAACGACCTCTAAATATTTGAAAATTCATGCAATTTTTCATGGAAATCTTAAATCGTTCATATCTCCGTAAATACGCGTTATTTTGAGAAAAGGACAATAATTCGTAACGACCTCTAAATATTTGAAAATTCATGCAATTTTTCATGGAAATCTTAAATCGTTCATATCTCCGTAAATACGCGTTATTTTGAGAATAGGACATTAATTCGTAACGACCTCTAAATTTTTGAAAATTCATGCAATTTTTCATGGAAATCTTAAGTCGTTCATATTTCCTAGTATTATATACACTACAACCGTTTGCAAACAAACTAGATAGTAAAATATTGAAAAGACAATAAATATGTTAGTTTCAAATAATTTATTTCACACGTTCATAAGTCAGTTTCATTCATTGGTTTTGTTGAAAGTCCTTACAACAGGACGGGGGCGGAGTAGCTCAAAGGAGCAGAGTAGGTCAGAGGAGCGGAGTAGCCCAAGGGTGCGGAGTAGCCCAAGGGTGCGGAGTAGGCCAGAGGGGTGGAGTAGGCGGCGGCGTACTTGGCGACCACTGGGGCGGTGTAGGCGGCAACTCGGGCAACGGGGGCCACTGGGGCGGCGGCGACGATGGGGGCGTGTGCGATTCCGTTGTAGTTGCGGGCGATCACTTGGCTGCTGGTGGCGGTCACGACGGGGGCGGGCGCGGCGACCACGGCTGCGGGGGCGGCGTAGGCCAGGGGGGCGCCGATGATTCCTGGCTTGGCGGCGGCGCAGGCGATGACAGCGAAGATGACGACGGCCTGAGAGGATTTGGAAAATGTTATTGAAATATTCGATCTGAAGGTCCTTCAGGATCACTTACGAATTTGAACATGTTGCTGGTTTTTGGGTTGGCTGTTGCTTGGATGAGAGCAAAAGTGTTTTGGTGATGATCTGCTGACCAACTTCGGATTTTATAGGCCGCGAATTCGGTAGTTCAATGAGTCACCGTCACTTGCAGGGTCGATGGCCCACGCACCATTGACGGTGGCGATCGAAATGCGCGGCGCGTGCGCGAACTCGAGCGAATGTTTTCGGAATTCTTCGGCTTTGGCATTCAGTGTCAGTGTCGGTGTCGGTGGGTCGTCGATGGACGGATTGAAATAGCGAACGGTGGGAATTGAAGGCAGTTGGGGTGAATGTCGTTGTCGCTGCATCGAAGACGAGATCCACGTGTCAGAGGAAGGCTACCGTTGCTCGACCTTCAAGCGTTGCGAGAACCGTCCGATGCATGGAGGCGAATAACCGAAAACAGCGTATGGAAATGACCAAATTTCGTCAGACATCTGAAGAGATTCCACGTACGTCCCTTTACTAGAGGAGTACGACTTCTCCAAAATAATTACTCGGTCGGAGCGATATAAAAGGGGAGACACTCAGCTCAAAAGACGTATTCAGTTCCCTGTCTAGTCGCAGTCAACACCTCCAAACACCCCACAAGCAAAATGGCCAAATTCGTAAGTTCAGCTCACTCGTCTCTTTTTTCAATTTGCATCACATGTGATTCTTCCTGCAGATCATCGTCCTGTGCGCTTTCATCGCCTGCGCCGCCGCCAAGCCCGGAGTCGTCGCCCCACTGGCCTACTCCGCCCCTCTGGTCGCAGCCGCCCCCGCTCCCCTGGCCTACAGCGCCCCCCTGGCGTACGCCGCCGCTCCTCTCGCCTACGCCAACGCCCACCTGGACGCCGCCTACGCCAGCAGCCGCGTCGACATCAAGCAGAACTACAACGCCGCCGTCCTCCCGACCACCTTCGCCGCCCCCGCCAAGTTCGTCGCCCCAGCCGCCTACGCCGCCCCAGTGACCTACGCCGCTTCCGTGGCCTCCATCGCCCCAGTGGCCACGCCCCTCAAGTACACCGCTGCTGCCCCCGTTTTCTTTTAAATTTCCGATCAATGATATGGCTAATAAAATGTCGAACTGATTAACCGAAATGTCTTGTTTGTTCTTATTTTTGAAATTTGAATTTATTTATAGGTATAGGCACATCACCTTTGGACTTATTCTCCGAAACTATCTGACCAAAATATATTCCGAATGATTCATGAAAAAAAACGAAAAGACACAAGAAGAAACATCATAGCAAAAGTGGTGCTAATGGGTACAATAGCCATTTAGCACCCCTTTTTATACCCTACATCCTGTGTCATTCGTTTGTAGCGCATTGATATATTCTTGATCAGCGTCACCTCCTGAGTAGAATTTGAATTTATTACTTTAATATTATGCTACTTTGTTTTTTTTTTTGTAAATATTCTTTTATTTGCAATCTATTTAAATAATAATAATAAGCAAATTTGATATTATGCTACTTGTGTGTAAAACTGAGCGCAGTTGGTTAACGGACACGCCCACTTGCCGTGTAAGGTAAAATTCAATTCGGGATATCTGATGAACTATAGTAAATATATAAAGGTATATAAATAGATAAGATCCCATTCCTTAGATGGATGGAAAAGCCCAACCGCCAAATTATCCGGTTATTCTGAAAACGAAAACTGTGGAAAGACCGGGTAGTGTTACCCGGAAATAAACGGCCTGTAGTGCTAACCAGGAATTAGCCACAGCAAATGTTTGACCATAAGTAGGAAAAATCAAAATTCTTAATTTCGTCTTTTATCGTTTATAGAGAGTTCCAATTACATTTAGAATATAATCGGCATTTTAAAGGATAAAAACGAAAAATAACAAATGTATGGAAAAACTCATGAACCCGTATCCAAAGTCGCTTTATTGAAAGCACAATAAGACTTTTTGGCCACTCGGAAAATACCAAAAATCGCAAAATAGCGATGATTGCGTTTTTGCAATTTAACGCTCACTAATCTTGTCTTTATCATAGCTCGCGAAGTGGGTTTTTGGCCTAAAAACTCACATGGTAAAATATACGGCCAAACGATTTTTCGATGTACGCTCACTCGCCTTGGGTTGCGCCCTGTGTCAACACTCATGCTCCGATTGAGCGGAAATTTTTGGAGAAGATGTGTAACCGATCATAGACCAAGACAGCTGAATATTCATAGGTGACTTCAATTAGAGAAGAGGAAGGTGTTGATGGGCTTCATCTCCTCGTCAACTCCTCTAATTCCGATCCACATTATAAATATAACTATTGACACGGTTTGTAGAGTAAAATAAAAAACGTGAGTATTTAATTTATAGTAATTTATTTCCCGATCGATCAGTCATCAACATGTCTCTCCGATAGATTGCCTGTAGATTGAGTCCTTACAACAGGACTGGGGCGGAGTAGCTCAAAGGAGCGGAGTAGCCCAGGGGTGCGGAGTAGCCCAAGGGTGCGGAGTAGGCCAGAGGGGCGGAGTAGGCGGCGGCGTACTTGGCGACCACTGGGGCGGTGTAGGCGGCAACGCGGGCAACGGGCGCCACTGGGGCGGCGGCGACGATGGGGGCGTGTGCGATTCCGTTGTAGTTGCGGGCGATCACTTGGCTGCTGGTGGCGGTCACGACGGGGGCGGGCGCGGCGACCACGGCTGCGGGGGCGGCGTAGGACAGGGGGGCGCCGATGAGTCCTGGCTTGGCGGCGGCGCAGGCGATGACGGCGAAAATGACGACGGCCTGAGAGGATCGATAAAATGTTAATGAAATGTTCGATAAGATGTTCTTCAATGTCACTTACGAATTTGAACATGTTGTTTAAGATTTGGTTTTTGTGCTGGATGAGAGCTAAAGTTTGTCTGATGCTGATTCGATGCACTCGCCTCCTTTTATACTATGGCATCTACATTGGTGGACAGTGGTCATCGTGAGTCTCCTGTGGCCCTTGGTTCCCCACCCGGGAATCCGAACCTGCTTAAAATGCGCTCCACGTTCCCCGAGTGTTGCCCGACTTTTTTACCGAAAGTCTTTTAAAATTCAGGGTCGTGGCAACAACTGTTTTTACTTCGTGTTAATCAATCTACATTTTGAATTCAAAGAGGTTTCACGATATTGCTTGTGATCGAACAACTAGTTGAGGGATCAGCATATAAATATCGATCGAATCCGACCATCAAGCATCAAAACAACTTTTGCTCTCACTAAAGCAACATGTTCAAATTCGTAAGTGATCCTGAAGGACCTTCAGATCGAATATTTCAATAACATTTTATCGATCCTCTCAGGCCGTCGTCATTTTCGCCGTCATCGCCTGCGCCGCCGCCAAGCCAGGACTCATCGGCGCCCCCCTGGCCTACGCCGCCCCCGCAGCCGTGGTCGCCGCGCCCGCCCCCGTCGTGACCGCCACCAGCAGCCAAGTGATCGCCCGCAACTACAACGGAATCGCACACGCCCCCATCGTCGCCGCCGCCCCAGTGGCGCCCGTTGCCCGCGTTGCCGCCTACACCGCCCCAGTAGTCGCCAAGTACGCCGCCGCCTACTCCACCCCTCTGGCCTACTCCGCACCCTTGGGCTACTCCGCTCCACTGACCTACGCCGCCCCATTCGGCTACTCCTCTCCAGTCCTTCTGTAAGAACTCTGATTGAGTGAATGAAGTGGACTGATGAATAACAAATAAATAATATCAAACCAAAAACATAAGATTAAATGAAATTCTTTTTTTAAGTTCCTATAGTTGATGCAATGATCAGAGAATAGAGAAATTATCGCTTGTATGACATTGATTGAAAATAATATTTTCTTATATCTGTGCCTACAGCTTAAGTCGTAATAAGAGAAAAGTGGGTTTGATTATCTTCTTCAAGGCGGAACTTTTCATATGACCGGAGTTTAAATCGGCCAACTAGAAAAGATAAAGGCATAGTTTAAGTGTCTTCGATTTCATTTTTATTAAATTAAATTTAAATTTTTAATAAATCGTATTTCTATTCAATACTTTGTGTGTTCGAATACAATAGACTCATGCATCGTTCATCCGATTAAGATGAAACTTTGGTGAGTTGTTGACGGCACACCAGTGATGATGTAAGGTTAAAAAATGCCATGAAATTCAACATTTACATGGAAAAAATTGTTTAGTTACATTGTAAAATAAAAAAACAAACAACAGTCTCAGTGAAGGTAGAGAAAGTATTGCGGTATTGGGTGTCCAAATCGGACGAGATCTTCAGCCGCAGTAAGCCAGCGAAGTGGACATGGAAAAAATTAAAATTTAAAAATTTAAATTTATATGTTTTCATTTTCCTTACTGAAAAATATAATCAAATATACAATCACAAACATCTAAAAGAATTAAAATGATTGATGATGATTGATTCATGCAATTTTTCATAGAAATCTCCGTAAATAGGCGTTATTTCGCGAAAATTTTTATAAATTCATGCAATTTTTCATGGAAGTCTTAAATCGTTCATATCTCCGTAAATACGCGTTATTTTGCGAAAAGGACATTAATTCGTAACGACCTCTAAATTTTTGAAAATTCATGCAATTTTTCATGGAAATATTAAATCGTGCATATCTCCGTAAATACGCGTTATTTTAAGAAAAGGACATTAATTCATAACGACGTCTAAATATTCGAAAATTCATGAAATTTTTCATGGAAATCTTAAATCGTTCATATCTCCGTAAATACGCGTTATTTTGAGAAAAGGACGTTCATTTGTAACGACCTCTAAATTTTTGAAAATTCATGCAATTTTTCATGGAAGTCTTAAATCGTTCATATCTCCGTAAATACGGGTTATTTTAAGAAAAGGACATTAATTCGTAACGACCTCTAAATTTTTGAAAATTCATGCAATTTTTCATGGAAGTCTTAAATCGTTCATATCTCCGTAAATACGCGTTATTTTGAGAAAAGGACGTTAATTCATAACGACCTCTAAATTTTTGAAAATTCATGCAATTTTTCATGGTAGTCTTAAATCGTTTATATCTCCGTAAATACGCGTTATTTTAAGAAAAGGACATTAATTCGTAACGACCTCTAAATTTTTGAAAATTCATGCAATTTTTCATGGAAGTCTTAAATCGTTCATATCTCCGTAAATACGCGTTATTTTGAGAAAAGGACGTTAATTCGTAACGACCTCTAAATTTTTGAAAATTCATACAATTTTTCATGGAAGTCTTAAATCGTTCATATCTCCGTAAATACGCGTTATTTTGAGAAAAGGACATTAATTCGTAACGACCTCTAAATTTTCGAAAATTCATGCAATTTTTTATGGAAATCTTAAATCGTTCATATCTCCGTAAATACGCGTTATTTTGAGAAAAGGACATTAATTCGTAACGACCTCGAAATTTTTTCGACATCAAGCAGAACTACAACGCCGCCGTCCTCCCGACCACCTTCGCCGCCCCCGCCAAGTTCGTCGCCCCAGCCGCCTACGCCGCCCCAGTGACCTACGCCGCTGCCGCTGCTCCCGTGGCGCCCCTCGCCCCAGTGGCCACGCCCCTCAAGTACACCGCTGCTGCCCCCGTTTTCTTTTAAATGTCCGATCAATGATATGGCGAGGCAAATAAAATGTCGAATTGATTAACCGAAAAGTCCTGTGTATTCTTACTTCTAAAACGTTCGTAGGCTCCTCATATTAAGTCTTTCCTTCTCACCGCGTCGTTTTGGTTGGTTTTGTTTGTTTTTGGACTTATCCTTATCCTTTTTCTAGCCTAAATATATTTCAAATGGTTTATGAAAAAAAGGCATGTTTTCAATTAAGCCACATTAGCATCCTGTGTCATTTTATCCTTCCGTTTGTAACGCATTGGTATATTCGATATAAGTCGATTTTGAATTACCAAATTTTGAATTTAATATGAAAAGTATAAATTTTTGAATTTTCAATGAATATTTAAATTTTTTCTATTTTTCTATAAAAATTTCAATTTTTGAATTTACTGTGAAAATTATCACATAAAAGTGATCAAATATTGAATTTTCTATGAAAATGATAAAATTTTAAATTTTCCATAAAAATTATAAATTTTTGAATTTACCAATTAAATTTTAAATTTTCTATAAAAATGATCAATTTGTGAGTGATTTCCGAAAATCGTAAACAGACCTCCGAAAATCGTAAAATGTCTTCCGAAAATCGTAAACAGACCTCCAAAAATCGTAAACAGACTTCAGTAAAAAGACTTAAGAGATAGTGCTAGACTTATGGGATAGTGATAAGTGATAAGATTTGTTTCTTTGTGCTGGATGTGACACACTTTATTGTGTCTTATTCTTATTTGCTGCACTTGCCTCCTTTTATACCACGCCCTCTACATCGTGAGTCTTCACTGTGGCCTTTGGATCCCAACCCGGGAATCCGAACCTGCTTAAAATGCGCTCCACGTTATGCGAGTGTCGTCCGAGTTTTAAGTCTTTTAAATTCAGGGTCGTGGCAACAACTGTTTTTATTTCGTGTTAATCGATCTACATATTGAATTCAAAGAGGCTTCACGATATTGCTTGTGATCGATCAACAGGTTGGGGGCTCAATATATAAATATCGATCGAATCCGACCATCAAGCATCAAAATCACTTTTGCTCTCATCCAAGCAACAACCAACCAAAAAACCAACAACATGTTCAAATTCGTAAGTGATCCTGAAGGACCTTCAGATCGAATATTTCAATAACATTTTATCGATCCTCTCAGGCCGTCGTCATTTTCGCCGTCATCGCCTGCGCCGCCGCCAAGCCAGGACTCATCGGCGCCCCCCTGGCCTACGCCGCCCCCGCAGCCGTGGTCGCCGCGCCCGCCCCCGTCGTGACCGCCACCAGCAGCCAAGTGATCGCTCGCAACTACAACGGAATCGCACACGCCCCCATCGTCGCCGCCGCCCCAGTGGCGCCCGTTGCCCGCGTTGCCGCCTACACCGCCCCAGTGGTCGCCAAGTACGCCGCCGCCTACTCCGCCCCTCTGGCCTACTCATCTCCCTTGGGATACTCCGCTCCCCTGACCTACTCTGCTCCTTTGAGCTACTCCGCCCCAGTCCTGTTGTAAGGACTCAATCTACAGGCAATCTATCGGAGAGACATGTTGACGACTGATCGATCGGAAAATAAATTACGATAAATTAAATATCCACATTTTTTATTACGTATTTGTACAAACCGTACCTCATTCAATAGTTAATAATTTGTAATTTGGATCGCAGCAGTAGAGTAGAGCAGAGAAAACTTGATGAAGCCCATCAACACCTTCTTCTCTAGTTGAAACCACCTTCACATCTCATTCAAAGCCACTGCATATCTTTCATCTCGCTCTTCTGGCCGTCCGCAGAGTTTCGAAGCGCAGTCCGCCAAAGAAGCCAAAGTGCTGCGTCGCATTGAAAGGCACGTCACGTACGGAAATTAATTCGTTATAATGTCAACGTAGCCAGCGACACTTTGCTCAAAAAAAGTTTTGGTTTCTGGGCCGAAGAGTTGGGTTTTCTCTTGATGTGGATTTTGGTCAGCAACAATTGTGTCAGGGTCGAAGAAGACATTGGGAGGAGGAAGAGTGAGTGTAAGTGAGGAGGTCAATGAACGAGTCGCGGGGTTTCCCCAATAAGGTTTCGGTTTTGTTTTTAAGGCTTTTATTTAAAGTAATATTTGTTAGTGCATACAGTCTTAGAATAGCGTTTATTGAATTCAATCAATTTAATATTTGGAGAATTCTACTGCGAATCTTTGTGAATTTCATCACGAAGCTCAGCGCACTCCCCACCAGGGGCTGGCGTAGCCATAGCCGTAAGAAGGATAGTAGCCATAGCCGTAGCCGTAGGGATACGTCGCCCCATGGCGGTAGGTGTGCGGGTAGGTGGCGGCGTACGAGTAGCTCGGGTAGGCGGCAGCGGACACCGGGAGCGGAAGTGCGGTGGGCACGTAGCCGGGCACGTAGAGGCGGTTGTGGTTCTGCGCGAACACCTGGTGGCTGTGGGCGGTGACGACTGCGGGGGCGCCCACGGCGTAGGTGGGCGTGACCGGCAGGACGCCGCCCGCACTGAGGCCACCCGCTGACAGCAGAACGAGGGCCAGAACGAGAGAGAACTGAGGGAGAACGGGATGGAGAGAGGAAAGGAGAAAAACAAATTGAGGTGCGTTTCAAAGAGAGTGGAATTCTTTAGAGTTTTCTTACGGAATGCATGTTGAGCTATTCAATGGGATCCTCTATATGGTATTTTTTAATCCTTTGGGATTTTGTTGGTTGATCCTTTGGGATTTTGTTGGTTGATCCTTTGGGATTTTGTTGGTTGATCCTGTGGGAGCCTTTGCGATGTCTTTGAGATGTTGCTGCTGTCGTTGAAGCACCGCGGCGACTGTTGTCGATATCAACGGGCGATGATTGTTTTATATTTGAATTTGAAATTTAATTGCATTTGAAATTTAATTGCATTTCGCTTACACTTCCGTACATGGGATCGCCCTTTGTTTTTGGTACACATTGTTGTTTTTGTTGTTTGATTTACCATTTCAGTGGCTGGTGCTGTTGTTGTTGTATTAGTTGCATTAATTGTTGCAACTGCATTCGGTGGATTGCAATCGATCGCTATCTCTAATCGTTGTCGTTGTCGTCGCTGTCATATGCAGCGAATGTTCGCACGGACGTGGTGTGCATTTCGCCGCGCCTGCCACGCCCTCCACCTCCCACACTCCACGCGTTCCATTTTGGACGCACAAAGCACGCCGTCTGTCCCACCGTCCGTCTTGCCATATCTATCAATCTGTCCATATGTCGAGTCTTTGGTCAGTCCAACCGTCTGTCTGTCTGTCTTTCTGTCTCGCTGTGCATTCGGCCGTCCCCATGTTTATGATTTGCATCGCGTTCGCAATCGATCGCAATTTTGAAATATTGTGTAACATCGCGTTGCCAACCACTTTCCAAATTCGTCGACTCAAGTCAGTCATGTGTCGAGTGACGTGGCGAAGGTCAAAGCGGTCACCCCCACCCTGTGTGGGCGAATCCCGATCAGCCGGGGCGGCGGAAGGGATTGGGGCGTATGAGTAACGGATGCCAGGAGTGGATCCATCGCCTGGGGATGGTCTGAGGCACCTGAAATAAATTTAATGCTCTTATTTACCCTTCATTCTCCCTTTTTTCTCCTGTCTTCGTTTCATCGCTTTAACTATTTCTAGTCTTCTCTCTCTCTCTCTCTCTCACCCAATTTTTATCCCTCCCTTCCTTAATTAAAGTCGCCAAATCGTTGAAGACGATGATTTACGCCGTCAGGTGGCGCCGTCTTCGCCGCCATCGTTATAAATGTCGTCGGAATCTGGGTCACGTTTCCGGTGGCCATATTTCGCAGAATGTGCTGAGGAGAGCAGAAGCAAAACCTGTTGACAGAGCGGGCATTAAAAGACGGTAAAAATAGTGAAATATTATCACATTAACATGGAAATGAAACACAACTCTTCGCGTCTTCAGGGAGAAGGAAAGTTGAAGGTGTGACCTTGGGGAGTGAAAGGTGTTGGGAAGAAAGTCGGCGGGAAAGTCAGGCAAAGAAATGTCTGAGGGGAAGAATAATTTTTTACAATAAATTTCAATTATAGTCCTTTTCAACAAGTTGTCCCTTTGTTGGTCATCCCTTGGACGAAACTTTCTGTCTACCGTCGAGGTCATAAATCTCTCCAACAGAACGGTTTCTTCTTCGTAGCCATTCTTTTATTGTTGACCTCTTTTGGGGTCGGAGGTGAGGTTTCTTGTGCTCGATTTTTTCCCCCAACATCTCTTAAGATAAGCTATTAATGAATTACTTTTGAAGGTACTTTTTAGGTAAAATACAAAATTCTAACATAATAAATATTATTGGACATTAAATTTTTTTAAGAACTTTATAATTTTTTGTCCTTCAAAATTCTTTCGTCTCCCTCTCGTCAACTTGAATAAATTTCAAACCTTGTGCGTTCAAACACTTGTACCGTACTGCATTTGAACATGACAGCGGTTTGTGTCTTTGCTAAAAGTTTTCCACGCCTGCCGCACAGAATGCGCTGCTCAAACCAAAGAGGTATTGAGAGTGATAGACAAAGAGAGGAAATGACAGCACCTACAGTGAAGGCCAAAATATTACAATTACTTCGAATTTGAAGGTAAGACCTTCTCTTATGGCCACCACTGTGCTCGGTTATCTGTTCGTCCATGAAAATAATGCAAAAAAACACCTCATCGTGAAAACAAAAGCGCTTTTGATTTTAAATATTTCTCAATTTTATTCTAATCTTATTTCAATGACCCCCTCCCCTTTTCCCCATCCCTTCTCATCCACTAGTGGCAACTGTTTAGATGCTCTTCCAGTGGGGCCAAGTCTTGATCTCGTTGTACAACTTGGCGCCGGGACACGCGGTGGCCTTCGTCTGGCGATGTCCCAACAGGATGTAGTCGTCCTTGAGGTAGCCACCCTGTACGGCGTCGTTGATCAGGTCCTTTGCGTTCTGCAGCATCGTCGACGACGGCGTCATGTCTGTGGAAAAATAGCGAATGACGTCATTGCGATGTCCTCTTTAGAAGGCGTCAAGCGAAACTCACTATCGAAGTTGCCCAGGAAGACGATGCCGATGCTCTTGGTGTTGTAGCCGGGTGCGTGGGAGCCCTGCAGACCCCAGCCACGCCCCTCGTACACGTTGCCATCGCCGCCGATGATGAAGTTGTAGCCGATGTCGCTGAAGCTGCGTCGGCTCTTGTGGTCGGTCTGGATGTTCTTGATCAGCCGCTGGCACTGGTCCGCCGTGGAGCAGCCGTTGGGGTTGTCCGAGTGGTGGATGATCACGTACTCGGCCTTGCCGCGAAGGCGCGCCGGCGATCGAGCGGACGCCGCGTTCCACGAGCTGCGCGGCTTGATCGAGACGCCGAGGGCGTGCGGCAGAACTGAATGAGGGATGAAGGGGAGAGCAGGAGGTCAAAAGGATGCAAGGATGGAAAACTCCGTCCGATCTCACTCACCGATCGCCAGAACGACGAAGAGTTGCAGACACTTCAGGGCAGCCATTCTCAAGTATGTATGTTTCTCTTTCCTTTCGTTCGTTAAATACAATTTCAGATGCTTCGCTGCGAGAGCTCGTTGGTGAATGATTCATGGGACAGAGCGTCGTCCGTTTTTAAATGAACAGCGGTCCGTCTTCTGTCTGCTTATCTCTTTGTCGCCGGAGCTTCGTCGCCGACTTGGGGGATTCACGATGGGAAGGTAAAGGTTGCTGGCTGCCGATAATGCTCAGGCTTCTGACACGGAAGCTGGGGGAAGCACTTGCCGATTGGGGATTCGGGGAATTTTGGGTACAATTTTGTGGTTTAATCGAGCCATGACGTCATCGTCTATCGAGGATATATTTGAACTCCTCACCTCAGCGATTAAAAGAAAACACGACTCGTCTTTGTTAAATAATATTTTTCATTTTTCTTTATTTTCAATAAAGTTTTCTTATATGTTTTCTGTTATTATTTTATATAATTTCGTTAATATTTTGTATGTTCTTCTCAAAGACAATGTTATTACAGAAATTCAATTATATGTTAAATATTTTCTCTTCCCTTTATTTGCTAAAATAATAGAAGATTCTCTCAGATTTCCTTATATTACTCTCACACTTCTGCCAGAGAGAGAGCGACATTTTTTTTTCCTTATTTGAAGGGTTATTATACTAGTTGTTGTTGTTCTAACCATTAAATATTAATAATTAATCAATGTTCGCACATAATGAAATGTTTTCAGCTCTATGTAATAAATACATAATAATAAACAACTAATAATCGTAATGGAATAAGAGATGTTGATCTGAGATCGATGCGAGGAGCAACAGAAGACATTGAGGAAGGTGGGCGGGATCCAAAATGAAGCCAGGAATGAGGGGATGATGTTAATGAATCTGTTATACTTCTTCTATGATTACAACAACATTTATCGACTAATTCATGAAGCAAATCTTGAGTTCGTTTTGAGCTTCCAAAAGTGAGTTTCGTTTTTGTTTTGGGTTTTCTTTAGAAAAGTGCAATAATTAATTTCTTCAAATGCCTTGATTATAATATTTCTTGTTTACTCCATTATTCATATGCTATTTATATATGTATATATATATATATTTATGTATATACGTAAGTATGTATGTCTGAGAGTGGGTGTGTATGTGTATAATTGGCGTCCTCAGTGGCAGGCGCTCAAAAACTACAAATTTTAATATCCTTGTCCTTTGCTTTGAAGAATTAAATCTTATTTAGTTTCTCCACTAAACACTTAAAAATGTCACCTATTTTTAATTTCTGCGTTTTTGTTGAATAAAAACTTTCTTACAAAGTTTCAATTAAGTTTTAATTTAAGAGGAAGAGCTTTTTATTCACTTTGATTCACGAGCATAACGCGAGCATTTTTCATTTATCTTTAATAATTTACAATTGTTTTTTGTTTGTTTTTTCATCTGCTTAAAACTGTTTAAAAATTTACTTAAGAAACTTTTAGGTGTCTTTTTTTGTTATTTGCTTAATTTCTCATAATTCTAAATTTATTTTGAAATTAAATTTATTGCTCATCTCTTGTTGGTTTTGGGTTTCCCATCGATCGTATTTCTTCTATGTCTTCTATTTCTCTTACGGTTTCTATTTCGATTATTTCTCACTATTTCTTTTTCTAAGTAAAAAACTTTTGCATACAGGGTCCTCTGTTCCACATGGTCAGAAGCGTTCTTCTGTGGTCCTGTCGTGCTGTGCTGCCTGACTATTCAATTCTATTAACTTTATTTAGCTGTTACACTGACAAAAATTACTGGTATAAGTTTAAAAAACTATCATTCAATGCTTTATGCATTTTTGTGTGCATCCAAATTCATTGTTTTTGTTCTGCTTGTTGTTGATTTTTCCATGTAAATGTCTATGTCAAAATGTATATTAAATATGGAGAGAATTTCTTAGCGAGTAGAAAATATAAAGGTTTTCTCTGTTGATGTTGTTGTAATACGAATGTGGTTATTAAAATTTGAGATTTTATAATTTTCTGACGATATGTACAAACGTGCGTATGTGTGGGGATTTCTAATGCTTCAAAAGGGAAATTTAAAAAAATAATTAAAACTTAAATTATTGAAAAATTATGATAATTAAAAAGAGTTTTTAAAATTTGAATTTGATTGAATTAATTTTTAGTTTCAAAAAATAATTGGAACCTATTTCAATAATCGATAGAATGGCATCGCTTTCTCGCTAGAGACCAGGAAGAGAGAGAGAAATGTCAATAATCTTGTTCTCTCATTCTGATCCCCTGTTGGTAGTCGTCAAAATTCGGTAGTTAACAATTATTTTCATAGTTCTATTTCAGTCGCTTTCCTCCAACATTGTGTGTAACATCCCTATTTCTCAATGCGATCGAACTTCAAGTCACCATCCCTGTACAATGCACGTCTCCCACTGTGAATTGCAAGCGACAGAGAGAGAGAGAGTGTGTGAGGGAGCCTGAATGTGGAGCAGATGCACAATGCAGCGGCAGAGCATCGCAGAGAGAGCATCGTGGGAAAGAGCAAAAAGAGTCACTTGCTAACAAATGCTGGGCGCCTGGTTGATCGAATAAATTGAAACTCAGCGGGAATAAAATTTGCAAATTTGGAAAAACCGAGGAGTGAAACACAAAAACACACAGAAGAAGAAGAAGAATAAAAACAACAAATACATGACATACAGTGCAAATAAAATTAAACGCACAAAATAAAAAAAAGACGACAAATGGGTTTTATTTCAAATCATATGTTTATTTTGTTGTTTCTCAAAAACTGAACAAAACAAAAAGGCAGATGAAGAACTAAAATGTGTCTTTATCTATATTCTTGTTGTTGCTGTTGTTACAATAGTTTTATTTAGTTACTTAGTAAACACGTTGTTGCTCCCTTAAATTTAGCTGTAAATGCAACTTCATTTCAAGGGGAAAATAATTAATAATTAATTAATGCATTCAATAGGTTGATTGAAAAGCACTGCTTAACAATTAGTTTTGTTGTTGTTGTTGCAATTAATTGGTAACTTGTTGTTGTTTTTGTGGATGTTTGTGATATATGTATGTATGTGGTTGATGTAGATGTTGTTGTTGTTATTATTATTATTGCAGCAGGATCTTCTTCCCTCCAACGTCCGTTTGTCCGTCCGTCCGTCCGTCTGTCTGCTGGCTGGTTCACAATAGTTCCTGCGATCGATCATCTCTAATTTACGATTAAAATATTTAGCTTTAATCTATTTATAATATAATACAATATTTGTGTTGTTTTCTTTTCTTTATTGTTTATCTCTTTCTTTCTCATACTTTAGTTACTTTTAAATGTTACATTAAAATTAATTTAAATTTAAATTTAATTTAATTAAAGTGTCAAATGCTTCGACAGGAATTAAAAACAGAAAACAAAACATAAAATTAATTAATTTAATCTTAGTGCGAATTTTGTCTGCGAATTATGAATTTTATTTGCAAAATTATGTGTGGATGTTTTATGTGGTTTTGCTTTGCAGTTTTTTTGCATTATTTTATTTATAAATTTATAATTTTATGCATAAAAGATACAAGTGGAAAATTATTTACAAAATGTTGCACAAATACAACAAAATGGCGAACGTAGGAAATCACTAATTTATTTTGGAAATTGTTTTTGAGTACTTTTGTCTTTGCTTCCATCGACCTCCGTCTCTCTTACTCTTTTAATTGTCTTGGTTTTACTTTCACATTTAATTTTTCTCTTTTAATCTGGCTCTCTAGCGCATAATTATCATCCAATTAATTTAGGTTTCTTCTTCTCGAATAAACATTTTATTTACTTCTTACTTTTAAACTTTCCTTGCTCAGTGTTTTTATTTTCCTCTTTAAGTTTTCTTCGTTTATCAATAATAGGCTTACTTTAATGGAATCTTTTAAATTGAAGTATTTTGTTTTCCTTTCAACTGTCATTTGGAAATTTCTTCAAACTACAATGTTTTGTTGTTGTGGTTGGTTTTAACCGATCTTAACTAACTGAAGTTGAGAAGTTTACCTCAGAATATAAATTACTTTGATATAAAATACATGTGTCGAAATAGGTTTTCAATTTCCTAAAAGTACCGGAAGCAGAACTAAGGGGAATCTCTTTTCTCCACAAGCTCTTGGAACCCGATGACGTCATCAAAGTGCAGTCCAAACACAGTCAATTCTCGTTCAATACGATGCTTCCGACCTGTTTGCGTTTCCGGGGAAGCGGTTTCAATAAAAATCCGCCTCTCCTTCAATTTCTCCGCCCCTCAATTTAAACGAAAATCATCGGGCGGGAAAGTGCAAAAGTCATGCTGATCAGTGGATGTTGTCGTGGTCGGGAGATGACTGTGGCGTTGATGTTCTTCTTGTTCTCGATGTTAAATGTTTTCTCATCCAGTTCCATTAAAAAGTGCTGATTTTGTAGATGTTGTTGCAGTTGAAACCAATCGTTGAAAATATTTGTAGTTTTAGTTGATGTTGTTTTTGTAGAAGAAATTCCATCGTTAATATTTAAGTAGTTGTTGTTCTTGGTTTTGTTATTTAAATTTAATTCAAGTTTAAAATTTATGAATTTTAGCATTACTTCTTGTTTGTTGTTATTAATTTTCATGTTTTTAATATTTTTAAAAATATTACTAATATTAATTTTAATATTTTCTTGTGGTTGATGTTTATATTGTTTTTGTTGTTTTTTAATAAAATATGTTGCTTGTGGTTTTTTGGAAAATTTTTGCCATTGCAACTGTCATGGCCTATGGAACCTGCAAGAGAGAAAGAAAGAGAATGTTTAATAAAACTTTTCTTAGAGTTGAGTTCAAGAAAATACTTTAAAAATATCATCACAACGATTTTGGCTAGTCTTCAACAATTCCAATGCCCTAGAACAATTCTCAACAAATCCCCAAGTTTAAGAGAGAATTTAGGCTAAAGATAAAAAGGGTTCGAAATCCCTCCGGCATGTTTGCAGATTGTTTTAAGGTCGTACAAATCGTTTTCTGAGTCTCCGGCTGAGAAGCAATCGAGCAAGAGAAGCTCCACCTGAACCTCGAACATCTGGCAAGACGTTCGGGGTCGCTCAAACCCGTTCCCAGCGAACCCAACCACAATTTTCGTCTGGGCCCGGCAGGAGGCTTTTGCCAAATTGCGAAGGTCGTTGGGGCGAAATTCTTTCGAGCGGGAAATTGCATCTGGCCTGCCACGCCCTCACCCCACCCCTCACATCACATCGATCCGCCCACCCACGGCATTCATCCGTCAAAGAACGACAAAATTCATTTTAAATTGCGAACATATCAGGAGGCTTGAAGGCAAGTGGAGAAAGGAGAGCGAAAGAGTGCGAGAGAGAGAGAGAGAGAAAGTGGATGCAGAGAAGGGGAGACATTTTCAAATATGGCGGCACATGCATGGAGGGACAAAAAAATGGCCGCAAACGAATGCAATCATGCGGTGCACAAAACAAATCAACGACCGAAACTAATTTGGAGCAAAGTGAGTGAGAGAGATAGAAGGATAGGGGCTGAAAAAAAATGTAAATGAAGGAGAGTTGGGATAGGGAGCGGGGAGAGAGAGAGTGAGAGAGAGAGGGGATGTGTGAGAGAGATGAAACTGTGCGGCTGAACGACAGTTCAACTCGTGGATGCGGCTGCAACACGTGACTCGAGTGCGGGCCGTGCCACGCCTACGGCGCCGTCCATTAATGCGCGATTTTTTAGTTGTGGGATTTTCGAATGTTTTCTCCTTCATTTTTTGTGTTGGCCGGGATTTTTTTTTAGTTTTCTGTGTTAAACGACATTCACAATAGACTTAGCAACTACAACGAACCGAGGGGCGCCATTTTCTATAGGAGTTCCCTTTGTTGTTGCTCGCGGGTTATTTTTGCCCAGTTGTGTTTGTTATTGTTGCCTTTGTTATAGTTGCCTTTGTTGTTGTTGCCTTTGTTGTTTCTGTTGATGTATTGGATGTGGTCGCCGTTGTTTTTGGTTTTCCAACCCATTGTCGACTAATGCAGTTCTGGCTGCAGCTGCCGTCAGTCAACCAAGAGACCTTGTTCTTCTTCGTTTTCTTCGTGCCACTCATACATTCATACAAAAACACACACACAATGGCCGCCGCATTAAACGAGAACCTCAATAGAAGACTCTTGAAAATGTCCTCCACTCGATCCTTCGCCGCGCTCCACAACTCAACCCAACTAATGGTTGTTTCTTTCTTAGCGGTTCGGTTTATCGTCTGCCATTTTTCTTCCTCCAGAGCCTTTAGCACGAGCGGCTCCCTTTTTGTTGTTGTTTGTGTCCTGCAGTCAAGGCCGCCTCCCTCATCTCAATGTCCTTCTTCTCTACGGTGGCTGAACCTTCGCCTCGATTCGGCGAGAGGCGGGTCCATTGTGAGGCCCAACAAAGCGAGGGACGGACGGACGGAATGACGACGGTTGGAAGAAGGTCTGATGAAGGTAAAGGACTGAAGGAACGAATGGAGTTCCCGGTGAGGCTCCACTGGACGGACGTGAGGTCGCGGCTGCTCCTCGAAGATCCAGCTGCCGGTTCGCGGATCAGCAAATGATTTTTTAATGGACGACAATTAAGCGGGGAATGTGGCCGAGACCTTGGCCAAGGGAGGAAGAATGGGAGGTAGAGCGAGAGAGAAAGAAAAGAAAAGAAAATGAGAGAGAATTTGAGTGATAGAGGGAGCGAGACGAACGAACGAAGAACGTTGAGGTTCGCACGAACCACGAAGTTGGATATAAATAATTCATTATTCGCTGCTCGAACGGAAATTCGCTTGATGAATGAAATGCCTCAAGTCGAACGAGGAGGAAACGCCGAGGGCCAGACAAAAGGGAGAAGGAGAGGAGGAGGAGGAAGAAAGAATATGCTTCAAATCGATCGAAAGACGGGTTAAACGCAGAAAAGAGAGAGAACAATTTAAGCGGATAGGATTTAAGGCGAAAAGAACCAGAAGCACATGTGGCTGGTGCTCACAAAACCAAGAGTAAGGCAGAGAGTAGGGGGGTGTGTGGGGGAGACCACATGAAAGGCCACATGAGGCGGCACTCGCACTAATTACAACACAATGAGAGAACAGCTGGTCTGTCTAATCAGGCAAAGTGTGGCCAAATGAAAAGAGGAAGATGTTCCACAGGAGTCGATGAGGGGGGAGTTGAGTTGTTAAACGTACCTTGTCAAGTGTCGACTGCCCTCGTGTACCGCCATCTCCGAGGATTTGAACTCGTTCAGCTCCTTGCGTATGGCAGCCTTGTCCTTCGGCGTCAGTCTTGTCCACGGCTTGTCCGCGCGCCGATCGTAGTCGTGCGCCTGGGTGACCTCGATGTAGTCGTTGAACCGGATGATCTTCTTCTCCTTGAGCTCCTCGACGGTCGGCCGGAAGCTGAGCTTGCGCAGCAGATAGCTCTTCTTCTCCTCCTTCTGCTTCTTCTCTTCGGCGGGTGATTGTGCTGAAATGAAAGGAATGGAAATTAAAATCATCGAAAGATGAGAGAGATGGAGAGTTCTTCACTTACTCTTCAGGATGTTGCGCTCGACGAGCTCCTCCGCCGTCGGCCGCATCGACAGCCGGCGTATGAGGCGCGCCCCGATCGCCTCCTTCGACTCCTTGATCTCGTTGTCGGTCACCTGGTGCAGGATGTTGCGGTTGATCAGGTCCTGCTTGTCCGGCCGCAGCTGGAGCTTCAGCGAGAGCGACTCCTTGCGGGCGATCTTCGCCTGGCGGTCGTTGTCGTCGTCGCGGTAGAGGATGCGCCCGTCGCCCTCGTCGCTGTCGCTGCTGCTCTCGCGTATCACAAATGGGCGTGCGTTCTCCTTGTTCTCGACGGTGCAGGGCAGCTGGATGTTGAACATTTGCTGCCTGCTGCAGGACGCGTTGTCGGTGACAAGTGTAAGTGCCGCCAACAACAACAACAACAATGACGCAAAATCAAAAACAAAAACCAAACACGATCCAACCGAAAATATGCGAGAAAAGAAAAACAAAAGAGAGAAAAATTTAGTATTTCTATAAAATGTATTTCAATAGGAGTCTCGTCAAGCGACGAAGAAGTTTCAAAAGTATTTCTTCATTCACATACAATACATATACACATACACATACAGATGCGACATTCAAGGCGAGGAATCCGCATGCAAGAGGATCCTGCCGACGAACCAGAGGAAACTTTCTCACCTCCCTCCCCCCACTCGCTTTCGGCACCCGGCGAGCTTCCGGCCGACAAATGACAAGGACATTTCCTAATTTGCTGAAACCTTCTTCACCAGGCGCTGCATCCAATTAGCACCAAAGGACGACACCAGACGGGCCCAGGCGAGGACGACGACGAGGGAGAAAAGGAGACGAAAAAGACTCGACGAACGGACTCCAATGAGGAGGAGGACAAGTGTGAAAGGATAAATGGAAATGGATGGAAGGAAGGAAGGAAGGAAGGAAGCGTGAGGTCGAAGACGATAAAGTTCTCTCTCGTCTCGTCATTTGCCGCCCGTTCAGTGCGAATGCGTTGAGTGACAGTTAAGCAATCAACTCGTGAAGAGGACTCGTTTTCACTCAACGATCCTGGCAATTGAATCTGAGTGCCGAGTGCCTGACCCACAGTGAAGGAATGGGGGAAGAAGAAAGAGCGAGCGAGCACACTGATGTAAGTGAGAGAGACAAGCGATTTTCAAGTCGACATCAAGGTCGAGGAGTTCCTTGAGACTTAAACGTTCGGCGAGTGGCTTTTGAGACATTTTTAGTGAACAATTTAAATATGTCTTTCAATTTTTGGTTCTTTTTAAGATAGATTGCAAATAAAACAAATATTATAAAAAACAAAACAAAAATCGGTTTAAAATCCTCCTGTTCATTGTTAATTATTGCAAAATGTGAGTAAAAATCACGCATTACACTCAAATACAAAGTTCTGAAGCATGAAAAAATAACAAAGTGTATGTGAAAATGAACAAAGTTTAACTGAAAAAGGAACAAACTGTAAGTGAAGCTCTCTTCAAGAAAGTATTTGGCATAAGTTGAAAATCTCGTTACAAGCTACTTTTCATTGTTATTTGAGATTTCTGGAAAATCTCCGTGCGGAAGAGAGCTTCTCCAAAGGAGCTCTCCCTGCAAGAATTACACGAAAGAGGAATGAATGAAAATATTTCTCGAAAAAATCTCCGCATGGAATCCCTGTCGCCAGACTCTCTATACTGGTGGGAGTCACACCAGTGTGGGTTGAGTGTGAGCCAGGGTCTGAGTTGGTGAGAGTGAGTGCTTTAGCTTTAGTAAGACTCATGGCTCATGTTTGCATAGAATTCCTTCACAACTGCACAAAGTCACACAAAGATTCTTTGTGCAAAGAATCTGAAAGTGTTCACAGAAGACAGAAAAAGCATCGAAAAATGTGTCGTCGTCAACAATGGCCATATTCCTGTCTCACTCTCGCCCTCTTTTCTCCATCCATTCTTCTTCGCATGTACCCGTAAAATCCACCTCCTTCTCTGACTTCACTTCGAAGAGCAAACAAATTGCAAATTGTTTCGAATTCATATCAAAATGTCGTCGACGACGTCGGTTCGGTGTCGACAAAGGAACCACCACCCATCGCCTCTCTCTGTGGTTCCATCTTTCGACCCGAATTCATATTTTCTCGCATTGTCCTGGTGTGCGTTCGTTCGGGTCTCGGTGCTCGATGATGTATCCGATATCAAATAACTGTCAAATTGTGAGGAAATTGCTTTTCGTTCCATCCCGCTGGTGTGAGTGCGAAACACAAGTACACGGACAATTTTGGTAGGGATGGCAGGATGTGTCACTTGAACGAGGTCCTGCTTTAGCTTCCAGCTAACAATTCATATCAATCCAAAGACGACGGGTGGTCGGTGGAGGGTTCGAGTGAAACTCAATAGCATCTCAGTGTATTGAGGGTTCCGATTGCTTTCACATTGTGAGTGAGAAACTTTTGCCGAACCGGAGAATTGAGTTGAGATTAAAGGTATTCTCTTTGCTATTGAATTTCAGAATCTAATACGCAGTAGGAAACAAATATATTTTCTCAGCTGGTGACGTAAACCTTTTAAGAACAACAGCATAATTTAAGTTCTCCTAGTTGAAGAAAAGCAAAATTGAGTTTCGTGTAAAATTCTTGGTCAAGAATCCTCTGCACAAAGTTCAAGTTCGCAATAATTGTTAAACAACAGTCAGTTGCAACAACAATGAAACTAAAATAAGTTTCCAATCAGGAGGGAGGAAACAATGAATTGAAAAGAAACGAAACTCTTCACCGTGAGTTTGTGATCTCAAAGCCGAAGGAAGTGTTCGAGAGAAGAGAAAGAGACAGAATGTTGAAATGTCAAAAATACCAGAAAACTCAAGAAGACGTTAAATAAGAAGTTTGTCCAGCGGAGCGAAGAGAGATTTCGAGAGATTTGGCGAAGTAGTTGGAATTTTAGTTGCGAAAAGTATAATGTTTCTGTGACAACACCAACAATAACAACAACAACAACTCACTCACGACCAGACGAAAGATTTCGAAGAAACTCGAACTAAAACATACGTGAGTGAGTGAGAAAAAAATATTGTAAGGGAAAAGAGGAAATGGTTTCCAGGAAAATTCGTAGCCGAGAAAGAAATTCGTGACAAAAGAAATCACAAACATAAAAGAGTTTGAGACGGGAGAAAACTTAAAGCGTGAACAAAACTAAGTTTTCGGTCGGAAAATCAAACACTGAGATTTTCCACGAAGAGAGGAGAAAAAAACGCAATCAAAATAGAGAATAAGAGAAAGAAAAATAAAGATTCTGAAGAATATAATATATAAAAATCCAGTAATAAGAATGGAAAAATCCCAACTCAAAGCGGAAGCGGAAGTGAATCTCATAAACTTGCGATGGGAATTCATAAGCAATCTATAAGAAATAATGAAAACAGAATAAATATAAATTGAGAAAAATAGATAAAATTGTATAACTGAATTTTTCAGAAAGTCTTCAAGAGAATTCACTCTAAAGAGGAGGAGTAGAAGAAGAGGAGGAGGCAAACAAAGAACTCACCTCGAAGGAAGAAGAAAGAAAACAAGGTTAGCTTCAAACACACGCCTCCTTGTGGACCGCAATAACAGCGCCAACAAGGGTGACAATGGAATTATTGAATTACGGCGTTGCCATATCGCAGAACACAGAAACACGTCCGCCCACACGTACACACACACACATAGACGCACACACACATATGAGCAGCGCGCGTGAGCCAACAGCAAAATTGCATTAGCGATGGTTGTTTATTCGATTTCCATTATAACAACAATGGTAACAATATGAAATCCCAACAACAACATGAAATCCCACAAACAACAACATGAATTCACAACAACAATTGAATTCACAGAAGAACAAATGAAATCACAATAACAACAATTGGGTTCGGAACAGCAGATTTAATTACAACAACAATACAAATTAGGGAAAACTAATTTTCTCATGTTTTCACGAAATAATTTTGCGAATCGATCGATCGATCAATCAATCAACTGGTGGTCTAGGTCTAATTGACTCCTGTGCGAGCGAAAACACGTTGAGTGAAATTTTAAGCGAAAGCACTCGGAGATAATTTCCACTGGCATCAGTTTTGTTTTTATTATTTTTTCTAAATAAGCCGACAACGGGGACCACAAACGAACGACCATATCTTGTAGAAAAAACCTTCCATTAAAGGGAAAAAACAATTTTTTAAATGAAAAATGGACGCTCAACAACTTTGTAAAGTAAGAGAGATGACGAGAGAGAGATGGGGAGAGGATAATGTTGAATGGTAGCCAACTACATACATACTACATAATTAATTACAGTTGCTTGTCGTTAGCGTGGCGCGTGCCACGGAGGGCGCCACGAGGGACCAGGGGCGGGTAAATAAATGATGCAGAGGCAGAAAAAACTTCATAAACATTTGAAATTAACTGACAGCCACTCCGAGGACGCTGCCATGTGTTCGGACAACGTCAAAATTGCGAACGAGGAAAACATTTTCGGATTCCAAGTTGCGGGGTTGAGTGAGTGTGGAGAGGAGTAGAGTGGAGTGAAACGATTAAGTTGTCTGAGTGCTTGTGAGGAGAGTGATTTTAATTAAACCTAATTGAGTTGCTCAAAAGGTTTTTGAGCAGGAGATTCGCGGAAGTTCTTCAATCGAAATGAGTGACTTTCGATATCGTGGGGATATCATAAGAAATTATTTTTAACACAAATTTTGCTGTTGATTCACACTTTGCAGATTCCCCTCATCCGCTTATGGCCATCAGACGCCACAATCAGCAGTCGCGTTTCATTCACTCAAATCCCATATCAGCTCTGGCGCTCGTTTGGCTCGTTCTCGCAGGTGACTCCGAGAGCAGCTTCAGCAGAACGTGACTTTCTAATGCAATTAATATTTTTAATGCGATTAAATGCGGAGTGGAATTAGCAATCGGTTCAGCGAGCTGCAAAAACACTCAATGGTAATATTAAGGAATTCCCCCTTGGGCTGAGTGAGCGAAGAGAAGGACGAAGGGGCGAAGTGAACGCGGGAAATGTGGCACGTGGAAGCGGAAAACGCAGCAAAACGGAGAAAATTGCTTTTGACTGCGGAAACTTTAATCTCCTTTACTTTGTCGAAGCCCTCGGAGCAATCACTCAAATTGCAACCGAGTGGAAAGGGAAATTAAGTAGCTATTTCTCAAAACAGCATTCCACTTTCCAGTCTGGAAGTCCTTGCGCAGAAGTTTCTCTTTAAGAAATGAAATGTGATTTTTGAAATGAGTTTCCTTCAGAAGAAACTCAACAGTTCCTTGATTTTTGACTCATAATTGAGTCACTTCTGCACCTTAAGACTCAATTGAATGAGTGACCCACGCCTCACTCAGCTTGAAATGACTTGTTAAATCTACTCACCACTTAAATGTAAAATGAACTCGTTGTTAGCATGCGGAGTGTGCTCAATATCTGTACAGAGTGCAGTGAGTGGGACTCAGAGCGTCGCGCTCATTTGAGACCCAACTCAGAAATGAGTGGGTGTTGGTGGTGTTTGTTAAATTAGCATGCCAGGCGAAGGGTGGGGGGTGGTTGGAGTGCAAAAATGAATACCGAAATAATATACGAAACACATAATATTAAGATTTTTACAACAGCCACTGGGATGCAAAGTCAAACGAAAGAAAAACAAAAAAAAAATACGACAACACCATTGAGTGAGTTGCATGAGTACATTAAAGAAATCTTTACCATATTCTAATCCGTGGACGTAGTATCGGCCTAATGTATCGGGGTGTAGTAGGAATAAACATATTGAGTAAAAGAAAAGAAGAGAACAAGTATATAAGAGAGGGAAGAAATTCAAGTAATTGAGTGATTTTCAAAATGAACAACTACAACTTGAGTCGAATTTCAACTAAAATCGGTATTTGCAATAAGAGAAATACTCAAACTAAGTCGGATGGTGGAGTGAGTGCGACTCAATTTCGAGTGACTTACTTGAGCGAGTAGTTGTTGGCGTCCTGCCGCACCACCAGAGGGCGCTGGTTCGCCGACCCAGAGGCGCTGCCGACGCCTCCGTTCGCGGCGTGGTCCTGAGTGGGCGTGCCCGGCGAAGGCGTGGTCTGGCCGGGCTTCTTCTTCAGGGCTGACTTGAGAGGAACTGCATTTGGCTTGGGCTCTTTGGCTGGAATTTCCTCGATGCGCTGCGTGTCGACGTGGTTGGGATGGTGTTGCTGCTGCTGCTGGTGTGGAATCTGGAACATGTACTCCTCGTCCGAGTCGAGCTCGTCCTGGTCGGGATCTTGATCTGCACGAGAAAGCGCAGAGTGGGCGAAAGAGAGAGAGGAGAAAATGTCATTAAAAGTTCGAAAATCTCTGCCACAAACACATTTCACTCAATTTGCACTCAACTGCAAAAATGCAACCCATCGTTAGGCGATGTACGAAAAGCTCAAGTGGGTGGAAAGGCTCAACCATTGAGTGGAAAACTAAGTATAAGGAACTCAATGAACGGAAAATGAGCGCGGGAGACGCGAGTCGGAACGAATGAGCACTTAAAGGGGAGGCGGCGGGAAGGAGAGACAACAAACAATCAAAAATATATAACAAAAAACACAAATTGACATGAACTCAAACACGAAGAATGTCGACAAGTTTGGCTGAGTGGAAATTCGAGTGAAAGCGATTGTCGTTCGTCTCGCTGGCGTACCATCGTAATCGTAGTCCTGATAGTCCTGGTCGTTGACCGCGCCCGGGCCGTGCGGCCGCCCCGCGATCAGCGTCGGGCTGGGGGTCGAGAACATCGGGGGCGGTGGGATGGGCCCGATCTCCGACAGCGGAATCGGCGGCTCCGGCAGCTCCGACAGCAGCACGTGGCTGCCCTGCATCTTCTGGCCCTGGTGGTGCTGCGACTGCTGCTGCTGTTGTTGCTGGTGATGCTGTTGTTGCTGCTGCTGCATGTGTTGTTGCTGCTGCTGCTGTTGCTGGTGATGATGGTGGTGATGTGCGTCGGCATAGGGGGGCGGGGTGCTGCCCGGCGGGCCACCAACGAGGTTGGAGCCGGCGGAATTTTGTCCGCCATCGCCATCTGTGGAGAAGTGCAGATATGTTGGTGTGTGAGAGAGAGAGAAAGCGAGTGAGTGAGCGAGCGATAAAACGGGGAGGGGCGATGGAGGGGAGCGGGCGTCGACCACAAGGAGGACGGCAGACGAAGAGTTTCCACATTCCTCTCACCCTGGTTATTTATGTTGCGATTGTGAATTTATGTCGAGGAAGGGAAATTTTCAATAATTTATGTGCTTGTGTTGGAACAGCACGTACCAAAATAACTTGTAAAAAAAACTAAAGAAAAATATAAAACAAAAAACATGCTGTACTCGTTTGCATTCGCAAAAGTTTTATTTTTCTTTTTTATTGTTGCTTCGGATCGGAAACGGAAACTCCTCGTGGTCGCATGATTTATGGCATTGACATTGAATTCTTGGCATGATCTGGGGAATCAGAATGGCGGATGGGCGGGGTGAGGTTGTGGGGGCGTGGCTGAGGGGTTCCGCTACTGTTCGATGTAAAATAAGTTTCGGTTTTAGCAACTACAACAAACACAGATAAGGACGATGCAGTTGAGGTTGAGTTCGAGCTGCTTCCACTCAGTCGTGGAATTTTCATGACTCAATCGTGGAAATTCGAAGCTCAATCGTGGAATTTCGAAGCTCAATCGTGAAATTTCGTAGATCAATCAGGGAATTTTCGTAGCATAATCGAATTGAGTGACTCAATTTGAAATTAATTATGTTGTATGCTAAGGCAACTGACTCAATTTGATTTTGATTAAAAAATATTTGTAATAATAATGATAATAACTATTTTATTCCTCAGCAGAACTCAACGTCAACCTCATCTGTCCGGATGTTGTAAGCCATGTCGTTATCGTTTCACTCAGTGGAAAAGCGCTCACACTCAAATCGGACGCCTACTTACAATGCTCGTTGTGGTAGCAGATGTTCACACGTCGCGAAAGCTTGTTGGCTCCGCTCAACGTGTTCGGCCGCTCCATTTTGGAGTTCTGCGAATGCGAGTCGATCTGGTCGACGACGCGTCCGCCTCCGTTGTTGCCGCCCGAGTGGTTCTGCGTCGCGCCGCCGCCGCCCGGGGGTGGCAGCATCGACCCCTGACATGACGGCTGCTCGGTGTTGGGCGACAGGGTTCCATTGCCGCCGATCGGTGCATCAGTCTTGTCTTTTCTGGGTTCTGTGCCGGGGGAAGAGAAGAGAGGAAATCACAATTAGATGGTTGAATAACTCAAAGTCAGATGAAGGAACAATATCTCATATCTCATAATATCTCTGATATCTCTGATAAGATCTCAAATTTAGAACTAAACGAAGATTGAGTATATCGAAGGCAAATGCTGTTGTACATCTAGTTATTGAACAGAATTTAAATAAGGTTAAAAGCAAATAACTTCAGACTGAAAAATTATATTATTTGAAGGACAATTTTATGCAATTATTGCTTGAAAACCGAATTTCTAAAAAAATACCCTTGCTATTGAAAGATGTGACTAAAATGAAGAATCAATACAATTCATTGATAAATCTTCCTTAATAATAACAAAAAATATTATTTCCCAAAACAAACGGAACAACTCGGTTCTATCAATTCATTCACTCAAGCCACTCATTCATTCTCACTCATTTAATTAATTCGATTCCATCAGCGGAAGTCCACTGAGTGCGTGGGATTTCGGGCCATAATCGGATTTCCAGCCACAACAAATTAATTTTTTCGCCCCACTGCACTTCCGAACTCGCACGCAAAGAGACCAGCGACGAATTGAACGAGCGTGTGAGGGAGAGAGGAGATGAAACCGAAAATCACGAGAAAAATAATTAAGTTGAGAATTTTTTATTCGACCGCAGAGGATTTGGTTGGGGTTTGGTGCGGAGACCTCAGCCCGCTTCTCCAGCCAACCGCCTGATCCTGTTGCGGTCACAGGTCGCACGTTCGACGGAGGAGGCGATGAAGTGAGACGGAAAACCAAGAAAGGGAGAGAAGGATATGAAAAGAGAGAGAGAGAGGAAGGGAGGCAGAGAGAGAGAGAGGTGAAGGTGCGTGTATGAATGAGAGGAAGCTCTTGTGTGCCGCAAATATAATTACTTTATGCGGGCTCTCGTTTAAAACGTCCCCTGCCCACGCCCCATCAGGACTTTGTTGAGTGATGTGCGTTTTTCCACTCACTCTCTCGCTCTCCCTTTTCCATTCTGTCTCTGTCTCCCTCACACGACCATCTTTGCGGCGGGGTGAATATTTTCGTAATTGGCGTTAACAAGCTTTTGACTGTTTGTTCCCTGCGGTGAGGGCGTGGCGTGGGCAGGGGCGGCCGGGGAGCAATTGAAAAGTTTTTGTTCTGTTTATTGTTGCTCTCCCTCTCGTTATTGTTGTTTCTGTTATTGTTGTTCTTTTCTGTTATTGTCGTTGTTGTTGTTTACGCTTATTATGTCGGATTGCGCTTTTAGCGAGAAAACGAGAGGGAATTGAGAGAGCGGAAGAGCGATAGAATGAGAGAGTGGGGAGCGGAAATGAGTTTGAGCACTGTTTAATGAGTCAAAATTAATATAATGAATTGTGTTAATTTTGATACCAGGGGCATGGAGCAGTGGATCGAGTTGTTGTTGCCAAATGGAGTTAATTAAAACATTTTTTAAACAATTTGCAACTCATGACACGATTTGCTTAAATGGATCATCGCGATTTTTTGTACATCACAAATAAAATTTCAAATAAATCCTTTTCATCCTGCATCAACCCCGAAGAGACAAAAGGTCAACATATGACATAGCGAAAAGAAAATTTTCTCGTTATATCATTCCCTCATTTTTCACTCGAGTCGTCATCAACTTAACACAGACTCGGTTTAACCAAAAGCCAAAAATCCACTGACGAGACCAAGGGACACTCTCTGACTATCCTGCTTTTACTCTCTCTGCCTCTCTCTCTCTCTCTTTATTTCTCTCCACACCTATTTAATTATTTATTTATTTTTATTGAAAAATTCCTGTGGCTCTGGTTTTGGCAATTTCTGTACTTTTGGCTTTGGTGTTATTGTTGTTTTTGTGTAGTTGAATTTTGTTGTTTTTGTGCAGTTGATTTTTGTTGCTTTGTATAGTTGAATTTTGTTGTTTTTGTGTAGTTGATTTTTGTTTATTTTATGTAGCTGTTGTAGTTGAAGTTAATGTTTATTTTCTTGTTGTAGTTAGTCGTTCTTTCTTTGTTATTGTTGTAGTTTGGGTTGTTCTTGTCATTGTTGTAGTTATAGTTCTCGTTGGTCTCTTTTATAGCCTCGTACATATAAAAATGCATTATTTATCCAACGGTTACATGCTCCACACACCAGAGCCGAGTTCGCCCACGCCTGCTGTTGTCATCGCCGGATGGGAAGAGGAAAGGAGACGAAGATGAGGGAGGACGAGATGCAGAGAACGTGGTCCAGATTTCGGTCATCACGGGCAAATCCAACACCACACCCTGCGGCTGCTCACGCCCCTCATACCAACAGGTGTCCACATTCCATCGTCAGCTTGGTTACCAATTGAGAATGAGAGAGATGGAGGGAGTGAGTGGACAGAAGGTTGTATCAGAGCAACAGGGATAGAGAATTGCAGAATGGTGGAAGCTTCGTCACATTGAATAAACAGATTTTCTCCTCGTTACAAGAAACCCACGCACTCAGAGTGGAAAAAGGGAGACGAAAAAAGAAGAGATTGAGATAGAGATAGACAAAGTGTTAGAGAGTGTGTGAGAGAGAGGGAGACACAGATTGGGGAAAGATTCGAATAGAGAAAAGGGAAAGAAACCAAAAGAGAAAATTAGGAACATCACAGAGGTCGTTGGGAATACGGCAAAAGGACATTCAAAGGCAGTAGAAAGCGAGACAGAGATAAAGAGAGAAAGACAGGGAGAAAAAGAGAAGCAGAACGAATGAAGTGGAGGATCTGGAATTATATCGATTGACGTCAGGAGGCTGTTGTAAGCCAGGTATCTAATTAACTATGCCCAAGATTTTGTTGTTGCCCAAGGACCATCAACAGATGACAGCAGTGGACGTTGCAGCCAAAAAGAAAAGGAGCCAAAAGGAAAAATGGAAGAAGGAGAAGTCGCCGTAAAAATAGAATATAGGGAGAGAGAGAGAAAAAAATAGAAGAAAAGAAGAAAAAACAGCTGGAAGTTAATTATGCTCAACGTGATGTGATCGATATCAACTATTAATTAGTTGTTTGCAAATAAATTTCAATCAAACCGAGCTGGAGACACTGAGTGGAAAAGAAACCAAACGAGAGGGAGAGATGAAGAGGGTAGGAGAATGAGATTGAAAGGGAGAAAGAGAATGAGATAGGAGAACAGAAGAAGACCATTAAGTGATATGTGGAACGAAAATGGATGATCAGAAATATGCATAGATGATGAATTGGACCCCAGGCGTAATGGAAGACGCCTCCAAGGGAAAAAGAAAAATCATTCCGCACTCATATGATGCCCTCTCTCTCTCTCCCCCTCATATACTGCCCATAACGAAGAAAAAACACGTGGAGAACAGGACGAATGAAGAGGTGGAAGAGTGAATGGAATGGAGCAACTCACTCACTCAAATATTGAGCGTGTTGGCGACGAGCATAAATAATAACTCAATGTCAAAGTCACGTTGAAGGCTGCTGCTTGCATAATTCGTTCCTCCTGGTGGGAGGAGGACATCGGCGGAGGGAATCAGAGGGGGCAGCGGGTGTCGAGGGGATGGTCGGATGGTCAGCGGCGACTCCCAATAAATTTCAATCAACTTGCGAAATACTTAAAATACTACCAGGCATTTGTCATTCGAATTGACAGATGGTTGGCAGGAGGGTGAGGGTGCGATGGACGAGTCATGGGAGAGAGTGAGAGGGAGAGAGTGAGTGAGGGGGATGCAAGAGAAATGACTGTGGACAGCGTGTGAGTGGCAGAGACCGAGAGAGAGACAGACACACAAATCACAATGATGACAAGTGAGCGTCGTTTTATTGCTCATCGGCAAAGACGACATAACGAGAGAGATATCAATAGAGAGGGAGAGGAAAAGAGTATATCAAGAGGGAGCGAAAAATAGTTGAATGGAAGAAAAATGTACAAAATCGCATTTCCCTCCTCTTCTCACAACAATTATGTCGCCTACACTTTAAGAACTTCGGGAAATCGAAATTCTATTTTTAAATATGAAATTCTCGACGACTCTGACGTCACAACCGAATTTTTGACTTCTGGCAAGAACTCAAAGAAAATCTCATCGTCGTTGTTGTTTTTGTTTTTATTGTAAATCAATTGATTTCGATGAAGATTTTATCTTCTCATTATCGTTTATTTTCCCCCACCGCCTTCGGTCTCGTTTTCACTGCATTTTTCGCATTCTCCCCCAAGTTGATTTAATCACGCGGAAATTAATGCGGGGGCCCGCTGAGAGAGAAAGAGAGAGGCGAGAGGTGGGTGAAAGGGATCCGATCGTGGGAAGATCTATTTTCGACGTGCACTAGAATCTCGCCTGATTGACTTCGCGCCTAGGGCACACAAAGGAGAGGGAAGGCGCGAGGAAGGAGGGAGACAGGAGAATGATGGACGGTTGCATTTTACCAAATAGAGCGCTTCTGACCGCAAGGTGTTTGGCATCATCTCCGGCGACTCGACTCGACTCGACAGACGTCACAACTTCCGGCGCCCACCTCGAAAAGTCTTCCCCCACCCCGTCCAGTCGTTGCCAGAAAATTATCAAGTTTTTGATACATAATTTCCTCGCGTTCAAATTGTGAGGAAAAACAAACGAAAGACAAATAAAATGAAAAACTCGAAAAAACTTGTTTTCGTTGCTGGCCAAAAACATTTAAGAAAAAACACATGACGTCAAATCGTGGGAATTGACAAGAAAAAAAAAAACTAAACCAAAAAAACATTAAAAGAATAGACCGAGTGAGAGAGAAAATCTTCAAAATAAAACATCGGTTAAGACCAAGGTGGGAAAGGGAAGGGAGACGACTCTGGCGCGCATTCCAAACTTAATTTGTTGAAATTCCTTCAAAATATGTTGACAACCTTCCGTCCGTGGTGAGGGCCAAAGGGGGTTGGAGGTGGAGGAGCATGGTGGAAGAGGAGGACGAAAGGAAGGGGAGAAGGCGATGTTTATGGCTCTGGTCCCAAGTGAGTTTTAGTGGCCGCTGCGCCCTTCGCCTTCACTACGAAGCTCGAAACAAAGGCCAACGAACTGCGCAGAATGTCAAGAATTATAAATTAAGAAGGGAAAAATGCCAGAGCGAGAAAGAGATGCAGTGAAAGAGAGTGAGTTAGACAGAGAGGATATGAACCTAAAATTTGAATAATCTCAGAGGCCTACGAAATATTTGCATTTAAATTGAAAACTATGTTAAGAGGTTCCACCCAAGAGGATCAGGAGCAGGACCACGACTGGGAATCGGCTGAAGAAGGAGCAGATGTCAATGAAGGAGACGGAAAAAACGATGAGAGGGGAAATAAGAAGGAGAACGTGAACGAGCATTCCATTGACACAAAATTGAAGCCCAATTAATTCCCATTCAAAGTAATTTTCAACAGAAGCCAACAGTTGTCTGTAAGGAGGAGTAATGGAAAGAAAGACAGATAGAGAGAGGAGAGCAAAGGAGAAGTAAAGAGAATGGAGAAGTAAAGAGGATGGAAAAGGAGAGCATAATTTCATGGAAAAGTTGAAGCTCTTGAGTTCTGAACGAATTTCCACAAAATGCGATGCAAAATAAGAACTTTTTCTCGACGTAGGCGAAGACGAAAAACAAATTAATAATGCATACATTTAGGAGTCGTTTCGAAAACAGAAAATTACTATAATGAGAGCTGAGCCTTCGACTAAGCAATTTAAATGTCGTCTACAACGCCTAATAGTATGCAGAAGTTATTGTTGAAAATCAAAGAAATTCTCCAAAAAATCATTGAACTAAATTTAAATCAATTTCAAATCTGATTTATGAAAACCCGTGATTTCCATCAATTTTTGCACCAATCACTATAATTATTGTGATTCGAAAACACAACGTTGTTGAAAACAAATGAAATTTAATCAATTAAAAGTTATGCAAACTCCATATTTAATGTTAATATTAACTAATTAGTATACAAATTATAAATACAACACAATCTACCAGAATCAATAATTGATGTTTAATATAATTCGTGAAATGTAAATTCGCAGTAGACTCTTTTAAATATAATGTTTACTGCATTCGAACGAGCTGAGAGTATTTCACAAAACACAACGAGGATACAGGTAAATATTTAATAAACTTCTAAACAGCAAGTGCAGCAATAACAAACCGAAAACAACAACGGAGAGCAGAAACCGAAAGAGGGTGGAAATAATTGGAGAAACTTTTTTGCCCAACTGTTGTTCTGTTTGTGTGTGTGTGTGTGTGTGGTCATGAGCACAGCAAACACACACGGAGCACGAAAGATACAAGTTTCATGCAGAAAATAAAATATGCAACACGAGCCGAGCGATGCCGAGGATGCAGGGCGGAGGGAGAGGGAGATGAAGTGGTTAGAGAGGTGAGAGAGGGTTGATGCAGTGGTGAGCGTGGTGAGATGGGAGGAGGAGGACACGAGACGCGTGCAGTTCCATCGACCAGACTCGAGTGAAAATGCTTCGCGGTGTGCGTTTGAAGGATGCTTAATTCCATTGCCACAGGCTAATTACTTTCAAAAAGAGAGAGAACGAGAGAGAGAGGGAGCGCGAAAGAAGCGAAGAGGCATAGAGAGAAGGGCATTAAGAGAGCATCATAATAACCGAGTTAACACGAGCGGAAATATGTAAACCAGATTTTGCCATATTTCATACACCTCGAATTCCAGGTACTTTCGGCAGAATTTCGGAGGGCGAACTTCTGCAAATATTTTCACTGTCAACAATTTGATGACTTCAGTACCCATTATTCAGTACCCATTATTCCTGCCCCTGCCCCCTGTGGTTATGATCCGTAATTATTGACGATCGGCAGCCGTTTAATTTATGAGCGGGAAACACCGCTAATGTGTGTGCGGTTCATTAAAAATGTGCATCAATTATTCGCCATAATTGGAATTTAATTACAATAACGAGTCGCGGTGGAGCGGAGCGGGCCGAAGCATATGGAAATAAAATACGTGGAAATAAAACGGTGTTTAAATATGGAAGGGGCCGAAACATTTCACTCACGGTCGGCGAAGGATCCACGTCGCATGCAGATGTTGTTGTCGATGGGTGTTGCGCATACGCCACGGTGTCCTCGGGCGGGATTCCGCGAAATATTTATGGGGTACAACGAGCAAGCTCTTCGAATTGCCATGAGTGCTTCTTGGAACGAATTCACATTCATGATCGATTCCAGATGCTCAGCAGAAGGAGAGAAGAGAAATAAATCAAGTCAAGAGGACGTGAACCGAAACAGAATCGTTGTCTGAACGAGGGTCCAATTGACGAAATAGTAATAAAATAAACACGAAAATGCTTTAGTCGAATCGCTAAAGCGATTGGAAGTGGGCGTGTATGTGTGTGGAGGAGGGAAACGTCTGGGGATTCGTTCGGTCGTTGAATCGGATGAGCTGCAATGTCGACAATTAATTCCCATTGCAATCATCAAAGAGGCAGCAACATCATCAGCAGAGAGTCAGCGACAACAACAAGGACCGTTGCAAACAGGAACAACAACAACCACAACTAATGAGTCATGAAGTGATGCAGCTCGAATTCAAATACCGAACGAGGCATCGTCCGAAACGTGCAAATAAATCTGTCACATTTTGACCAAAATCATTGCCAGAAATGTGTCAAAACTGCCTAAAACAATAACAACAATTACCTACAACAACACCAACAATTACAAAAAAAGCAAGAGCAAGCAACAACAATAGCAAAAACTACAACAACAATGAACACGTGCGAACAAAAACAGAAGGATCGCTCCTTTGGACCATCGAACGCAAATTCGTCCGTCCGTCCAACCAGCTGTACGTTTGTCTATCGGTCTGTGCCTCCGTCTGTCTATCTATGGGTCTGTCTGTCCATCCATCTCCTCGTATATATGTATGACCATCTGTGTGGGCTGCCGGTTCCTCACTCACGTAAGCCCAGTTGATTAAAATTGCATTAATTCAAAATGCAGCCACAGAGTGTGAAAGAGAAGGTTCGTATCACGACACCTGAGACGACGAAAGCCAACCAAGAGGGATCGAGGGAGAGAGAGAGAGAAAGAGAAGGAAAGCGGGTTGAGTGAGTGAGCGAAATAAATGTCAGCGCCAAATTGCGCTCAATTTGTCAGACGATGCGTACGAGTGCGGGATTTTCGAATGCAAAGTGTGATTAAATAATAAATTACAATGTCGTGTCGTCTCTTGGGGGGAGCGCACGAAATATGGCGGCCAGCTGCTGTGGTTATTCTTGCGGCGCCAACGAACGAGCATGAAAAATAATGCAAAATAATTCAGTCAAGGACATGAAGTCGTTGGAGGCAGGAATTTTGCAATGCTGAATGCTGAAGTCGTCTCCTGACGATGCGCTTCCACATTTCCGCCATATGGCCTGTGGTTGTGTGCGGAATTCCCGCATCGACACCTTTCACCCGTTGCCAGACGACCCAGATGGGAATCGTCTCCACTGCCTCCGTCCGGCCGGGCGTTGCCACGGCGCAAAACAATAAAGCAAAAAGTTTTACGATTCAATTGGAATGTAATTGAGTTCCGTGCTTCAACGATAGAAACCAGACCAAGGTCAATAAAAACATCTAACATCGTAGGTCGCGGCGGCGTGCAATGGGAAGTGGGCGGAACGGAGCGAGGCGTGGCGCAGAACGTGGCCAATTGTAGAAAATTTCGGCTGAGGCACGAAAATAAACAAGATTCCGGCGAAAAAGTTATTAAAAGCCCATTAAGGAACGATCGAGATACATCGAAAGAGGGGGATGGAAAGAGAGGAGGAGAGTAAAGAGGGGAAAAGATCGTGGGAAGAAGAGCATCTGACGGCGTGCGAAAAACAATTAATTGAAAATTAGAAAACAAAGAGTGAAAACTCGATGGAAAACATCGAAAAGTATGCCAAACAACAATAACAAAACAAAAACAGACTGAGGAAAAAAATCATGACAATCAAAACAATATAAAGAACAATCAGAATGAGATAGCAAAACACAATACACAGAACGAAAGCAAGGAGTTGTTGGGAGTATTTTCGAGAATGAAGTTGGACTTGAATTTCTCTGAATGTACAAAAAACTTTGTGTACTTTATAAAGAAAGAAATACAAAACATCAGAGGCAATAAAAACAAAATCAGCAATAACAAAACCAACAATAACAAAACAATGAGCGTGCAAAAGTGAATACAAATTTGTTTATGATTTACTTAAATTAATGAAAACAATGGCGAACGAAACAAATCTCAAAAACAAAAAAAAAAAAACAAATAAAGAAAAAACAATTACAGAAGCAATAGCAAATACGTACACAACAACCAAATACCAAACAATAGAATATAGTAAAAAAAAAAATGAGACTAAAAAAACGTAGGAAATCATGCCGAAAAATGTGGGAAAACGTTGCAAAGTGGAAAGACCAACAAAAGGAGTGAACGAACGAGGGAGAGAGATGGTTAGTCAGAGAGAGAGAGAGGGGGCAAATCTGACAGAGTGGGAAGTAGAGACAAATTCTGAGAGAAGGTTGAGGTAAAAACCAGGAGGGAGACAATGCCTGAATCGTTTGCCGAGAATTTGAAAATTGTTTTCCTTTCATTAAAGACTCGACGGCCGGGTCGACGGGTCGAAGGGGAGGGAGCGAGAGGGAGAGAGAGAGTGATGGAGGTGCTCGAGGGTCGACTGTGAAAAGAGCCTGCGACGGACCCTTCCGCAGCAGGCAGTGGCGAAGGATTCGCAAATAACGGTTGACTCTTCGTTCCCGAGGACGCTCGGCACGAAGCCGGGACCCTGATTCCAAGAGGGCGACGTGGGCGTGGGTGTTTGTGTTAGGGGCGAAGAGGAGAGCAAATAGGGGGGAAATTTAGTAGGTAGCATCGACCTAATTTCATGGTGATACCGTTTATTTGTTGTTGCTGCTGCTGCTGTTGTTGGTGGTAATTTGAAAAGATCCAACAAAATGTCGTAAATATTTGAAATTCTTTGTCCCACTTGTCGGGGACAGACGACACCGGTGTGATGAGGAAAAACACCAGTGAGATATCTCGTCAGGAGATAAAAATAAAATTGTCAACAAATACGACGAGCGAAAATGCTCTCGTCCTCCACTCGGCAACAAGAAGTCAAACAAATCGAATTAAATTGAATAGAAGAGAAAAAAAAAAAAATAAATAAAAATTCCTGCTAATTATAGAAAAATACAAAAAAAAAGTGTTGCTACAAGAGATTCGAATTAAAATTATCTCGAATTGAAATATCGTCAACCACCAGCAATTATGTTGAAAACGAGATGAGCGATAATTAAATTGTTGGGGATCAAAATCTTTCTCGTTTGGGTGATGAAAATGGCCGCGCAGAAATAAGTCGAATTTCTAGAAATTACAAATAATGATATGGGCGAGATTTAGTAGGGATTTCAGAAGAACAACGAACTAATAGAATTTGAATAGAGGAAATGCAAGTTGAAGGGGAACCAAGTGCAAATTTTCGCAATAAATAAAACAGATTCTGATAATGACTACGAAAATAGCTCGAGGAAGATCTCATGCCAAGGTGGATCCCGTACATTGTGTGGCATTCGTTACAGACGGAAATCCCCAAGGACGACAGCCAAAGGATTGCGGAGATGGATTATTCGATGGACATTCGATGCGACACAATGATAAATGAAGCACGAAACTTTCCAATAAATATGCAAATGATGGCCATGCTTCGTCTTCATTACAAAGGTCGGCTGGCAGTCCTGGAGGAGGGAGGGAGGAAGGTTGTAGGAAGTAGGTCGACGCCTACCGATCTAATCGGACGACTCATGATGACAGTTTAATACTTCGGAAGCTTTCGAGTCAACCTCGACATAATTTCCTGTCGCCCCCGCCCACCGTCGAAAATCCTTCCTGGTCCTGGGTCCCTGGAGGAAACCCTTGTCAAGGAGGAGGCGCGGACGTTAAAGAGGCCGCCGACCGAACGAGAACAGACAAAACAGATTCCAAAGTCTAATCCTGAAACTTCGCTGCCTGATTGAGATTCGCTTGTATCATCTTTCCGGGGTCCTGTCTGTCTGGTCGACTCGCCTATCCAACGTTCTGTCTGACAGCTTCTCGCCCGATAGACTGACACAAGGCATTCCTCGATGATGGTTTATATTTTTGGCATTGATTTCGAGACCGAGTCAGAGGCGATTGTCTTGGGAATTTTATGGCTCGGATTAGTCAGGAAATTCCTCTGTGGCAACGATTGTTTGTGTTAGGAATTTATGGAGACAGCGACTGAAAAAAATATTACGAAATAAAAAGAAAAATTCTGATAATCTGAACCTATAAACAACTTTGAATTTAAGGGTATTTCTATAAAATTCCAAATGGAACGGCAATCAAATTAAAAATAAACAAATTGGTGAACATTTCGGAAACCCTATGACGGAAAATTTGTTGGATGATACTTGAAATTCCATAGCAATTTTTTTGGAGACTTCACTTAAGACTACATCGATTTTACATACAAATTATTTTGTCCAACATTTCAAAGGTTTTACCTGCAACGAGACAGAGAGAAAAACATTATTTTAATAACCAGTTTGTACGATATGTCTAAAAATAGGCAACAACTTTTCAACATTTAATAAATGCAACATGCCAAAGGTTATCAACATTTGCGGTCCACTGGACGGTCGTCCCCTGTGACAAGTTCCGACTCACAAAGGAAAACGAGAGAGAGAGAGGGGAAAGAGGAGCGAAGGCCGGGGCTGGAGAAAAACGAAAGCGCAACAAAATGAAATATTCAAATGCTAGCCACAGATACACACAACCGTATTTTCGAAAACACACACAAAAGTAGTACAGAAAGACACACATACAGTGATGGGCATTCACAGAGACGCACACACACACACTCGCATGGCTTTTCACACGCTAAAACTTTGCTCTCGGCAGGATGATAGACTAAATGAAACCCAACTTGGATGCTCGCAGGATTTTCTCTCCAATTCTCGATCAACCTTCACCCTCTTCATATGTCTACAACACACATCTGTCCCAATGTTCTTTCTTTCTATCCTCTCTACCTCCTTCTCTTTCACTCCGATACAGTCTCTGACTCTTTTCGTCTCTACCTATCACAGAACCCGCGAGGCGAGACAATCATATCATATTCCACAGACCTGTGTGAGAAGGAGAGACGATAGTGAGACCTGTCATCTATTGTAGGGGAGAGTGAGAGAGACAGAGTGAGGGAGAGAAAAGAGTGGGAGAAAAAGGAGTGAGAGAGAGAGAGGAAGAAGTATGGCTGAGGGCTGTGGACGGCTTTTGGAAGCTTAACTCGAAGAGCTTTTGCTTCTACCTTCAGTGAGATTTCGGCGAACGGATTCGGCGGACACACATACACACTTTTATAGATATGCCTGTGTGTGGGTGTGTGAAGAGGACTAACATGTTATTACATCAAGGATATCAGCAACAGCAATAACAGCAAAAACAACAACAACAACACGAATGCCATAAACAACATCAGAGACAAAATATAATTCTTTGTGTAAGAGAAACGAAAAGCGAGCAAACGAGACGGGACAAAAAAGCAAATGGATAGAGAGAAATAAAGGCGAGATGGAAGTAGACAAAGCGAGGCGAGAATGTGGAATGAAATAAAAGCTGGATAAAATTATATGAGAAAATGACAAGCATCAGGATCAGGACTCGAGCATCGGGTGTGCAAAATATCAAGGAATAAAATCCAAGAGAAAAACAGCTTGAGAAGAGAGGAGAAGGGCGAGGATCACTTATGTAATAACTGAATTTCTCATAAATAAATCGAGTGGAGTGAATATGAGAAAGGGTTCTCTTTCATCTCTCGATGTGCTTTTACCAGGATCCTACAGGCCTTCCCAATGAGGCTTTTATGGACCGAACACTCTGAGGGAGATTCCAATCGAGTTCCTCGAGTGGTTTTGAGGTTGATAGAGTTCTTGCCGGAGACTTTGGGCTTTGCTGGGATATTTTCCTCATAATCCTTCGTCCTGTCCTTCGCCTGAAAAAATACCTTCCTTTTTTTGTAGGTTCCATCATTTTTCATTTTCCCTACGCTTTTCTTTCAGGCATGGAACGGAAACCTTCAACGAGCACTTCACAGCTGTCTCTCTCTCTCTCTTTCGCTTTCTTTCGAAAACTTTTAACTCTTTTCAAAGGGACCCTTCAATATTTGATTACGTGCCACTTCCGACCTCTCTCTCCCTCTCTTGTTCATTCACCCATGTGTTTGTTTTTATTTTGTTTCCACTCGACTTTTGTTTCTTCCTCTGCCATTTGTTGGTGTTTATTTGGTTGTTGTCGAATTCTTGTTGACTTCTTATTCTTCTTGTTTACTTTATTATTATTATTATTATTGCTGTTTAGACTTGTTGTTGTTGCTGTAGAGTGGATAAATATCCTTCCCGTTCCGTATTCTTCTCGACTTTCGTCTTTTCGTGCGAATCGTGAATTATATCGCCATTCGACAGATGTATTCGCATTGGTATGGAAATATATGTGTGTGTGTGTATGTTTGTGCTTGTGTTTAACAATGTGCCGAAATGTGCCCCGCCCTCATCTTCCGCCTACTTACTTGTCTTACCCTCCGGATCTTGTTTATACGTGAACGACCACATCAGTCTGTCCGTGTGTTTGTATAAATAACTTCCATCTTTACTTGTGCGTGTGTGTGGTTATTGTTATTCTTGTAATAATGTGAAGTTATGCCTGTGTTGAAAGCCTATTTGTTAGAAAGTCAGACAGGCTGGATATATACATATATATACCTATAACAATATGGGTGTGAGAGGAAGTTTCCTTTTATATGACGTTCATAAATTTATCGCCACGGCACGTAATTCGATGGGGAGAAAAAACCTAGATGAGGTTGGGCGGTTGAGGAGTCTCTCGGGGATCCTGGATGAAAAGGAGGTGGTGAACGGATCGAGAGGAGGGGCCTGGGTCAAAGGAAACACGCCGTTCGATAAGAGTTCGGGGTCTAAAGGCAACAAAGAATTGTGAAAAACGTGGCAGAAGGAAGGAAAATCGTGCGAGAAGTCGATCCTTGGGTCGAGGGAGGTCATCGAAGGGCGTCGTAAAGCTGGCTGGATTCGAGGTGTCAGAGTGGGTCGTGGAGAATTCACAGGTTGTGGCCTGTGCGAAATACATATAAGCCAAGGATTGAGGGTTTCGGGCACAAACCTAAAAACACTGGATAAAAGGCTTTTTACCCAAAAGGATGCGAAGGCAAGGATGCTTGAAATAATTGAGAGAAAATTGGGAGGACAAAAACTACAAAAATAAACACTCATTTCTGGGAACCACTTTAATATGTATTCTGACTTTAAAAACAGTTTAAACTTATTCTACTTGAATAAATCCTTTAATTAAACCAACTCTTGAATTTACTATTATTTTATTGTTGGTACAACAGAGACAGGAACCTGCTAAACTTAAGAAACTTGCAACATTTGACGGCCTTCAAATGTTGCTCTAGAAGTTTTTCAATTAACATTCTTAACTTCATTAACTTTCAAGATCTCGTGGTGAATACGCAAGTTTGCAACAAAAACAATGACAAAGACAATAAAGCCAATGACTAGGAAACCAATTACAACAATAAAGAGAGGGAGAGAGAGAGATAGAGTCTTCTAATGCACTTTGCACACTCGCAAGTTGCAACCAAATCGCAATTCAAGCCAAATTGCTGTGCAAAATTGCAAAGTTCACTCGAATTGAGCGAGAACTTCGAAAAGCCAGCAAATAGAGTGAGAGAGCCAATGGAAGAGAGAGAGAGAGAGATTTAGGAAGTGTGAGCTCGGGTTATAAAAGTCTAAGCAGACAACAAACTGAGCGAATTTAGAAGCTCTAAAAACCTTCGAAAGGCTTCAGAAAGTTCGCGAAGGAGACGAAAGCTGTCAATGTTTCGACCAAGGACGAAACGATGTCAAAAACAATGGAATTCGTGGTAATAAAAACTAAATATAATTGAAAGAAAAATTCCTACAAAAAAGCGCGAACGAAAAAATTGAAACAAAATATTTGTGAAAAAATAAAATTAAGATTTTTATTGCCACGAGACGGCGACAGGGCGTCGGTTGAGTGAACAAAAAAAACGAACACATTTTCGAATTCTTCAATCGACACCTTCGTCGACGGAAGAGAAAATAGGAGAGAAAGTATAATAAAAATGTGGCGACGCAAATTTTTTTGGTTTTTCGCCCACGATGATATTTTTTCTCTTCTCGAAAATCCATCATAATATTAAGAAATATCATAAAAAGATATTTTTGCGTCGAGAGTTGAAAAATTATTACAAAGATATTCGAAAAATACTGAAATTAAACTAGAGAACAAAACAATGTGCAATAAAAATTTCAAAAAAAAAACAACACTTAAAAAATACTTAAAAACAGAAATATAGAAAATATTCAAACAAGTGAAAATCTGTGACGAGATGACGATTTTTTCACACTCAGCCGGTGGAATGAGAATCGCCCCTGAGTCACGAGGCGCAAACGTCAATCGCTTCGGAGTCCGGGGACAGAAAAAATTCATAAGCGAAAAACGAGAAAATGTCACGTATGCGAGAGATAAAGTGGAGAAGAGAGGATGAAGAAATATTCACTTAATTCGGAGAAGAGAAATGCTGAAAAATCAAAAATCGCATTTTAAATTAATGTTCTCATGCTAGAGAGAAATATCAGCGAGAAAGAGAGCAAGAGAGAGAGAGAGAGATTGTGAGTGAGGGCGAGTGAGATAGCGTCACTTTTATTCATCAAAACATATTTGCTGTTGTGATTGATATTGGTGCTGTTGTTGTAGTCAAGGTGAAGTTCATCAGAATTCCATGCCCTGGGAATCACCGTGGGTGAAGGTCGTCTGTCTGTCTGTCCGTCCTCCATTCAACCGTCGATGGATAGTTTTTTCTCCATCGACCCGTCGAGGAAATCGTCAAACAAACATTTGCTGATGAAATTGCGGACAGCCTGTGAGAGAGAAGGGGAGTGTGGATTTATGACAAGTGGAAGCCGAAGAAATTGAGGCGTGGGAAGATTTAATGGTGAAGGCTATGTGGGGAGGCGAGGAAGTGATGGTTGGGAAGGTGGTGAAAGAGGTTTTGTAAACGAGAAGGAGTTGATAGGGTTTTAAATTGTGAACTAGTCGACTAGGACGTGAAGAAAAGGCGAAGGTTGGTGGTAAAAGGGAGGAGAGGTGATTAGATTAAAAATAGATTGTGACAGAAGAGGGGGAAAAAGAAAGAAGGGGGGGCTGGAAAGATAGACAGAAGAGGGGAGACTTCTAATCATTGAACACCAGAATTAATGAAAAACGAACTTCGAATCAGAGATGAAAAATGACCAAATGTGGAGAAAATGTGAGGAATTCGATGAAGCAAAAGGTCGAGGAAGCAAAAGGTGGATAGATCGAGATTTAAGGAGAGAAAGTGGATGGTTGAGGAGTGGAGAAGGAGGAAAGGTCGAGGTCTGAGGTGGCGATTAACATGGGCGCTGGCAAGGAGGAAGGAATTGCGACGCGGACTGCGATAATTGAATGCGGTTCAAGATGAATGCGCACCAGATTGCGGCGCCATTGAAGCGAGACAGGTAGAGACAGAGCTCGAGCCAGAGGGGATCTGAGGGAGGGAAAGGGATGCGAGAAAGTTTATGGGGCAAAAGATGAATAAATATTGTTGAAAATTTCGAAATCAAAATAAAACCGACCGTTCAGATGTTTATTTTTAATCCACAGGAATGCGACGAAGAGTGAATCGAAGAGGAACGATAAACGGAAGGAAGGAGTCGGGTGGAAGGAATCCATTCAATATTCATGGTGAAAATGACTCATGCTGCCATGTTGTCCATGTTAAAGTCATTCCGGCTGAACTTGAAAACGAGAGTCAAATGGAAAAGCCACATAAAAAATACAAAAAATTGACAAATATTACAAAAGAAATAAAAAAAATTAAATGAAAATAATGAACAGGCAAGAATTTCCACAAATTGCCGCCAACTGTGAAACATTAATATGAAAATATACAAAAAGAACAACGCTTACAGATTCCTGCAGCTAAACTTGAAAATCAACGTCGGCGTCCTTGAGACATAAAAGCAACAAAAACGATTAAAAACTACATTATTTTCACTTTTTGAAAAATATTTCGGAAAATTAAAACAAAAGAGGGAAAAAAGAATTTCTCATATTTTACGGTCGATGAGAGTGAATTCTTGACATTGTTGTTGCTTTTGTTGTTGTCGAGTCTTATTAGAGTCGATTTGTGTTGGTCTCGTTGGTATATTTGTTGCCGTTGTCGATGACTAATTGACCAAAAATATTCGTCATGTCGGACGAGGCGAGGGTGGTGAATCTTGTGGGTTGCGTGATGGGGTGCGGATGTTGGGCAGCTGTGGTGGATTTCGTTTTTTTCCCACCACGAGATGAACAGAGAAATCGACGAATGACTAAATATTTGTGGAAATACTTTCATTGACAAAATGAGGTAAGATATGGACGGAGACGGGAAGTGGGGGAGCGAAGAGATTTAACAAAACAGGTGCGAGAGAGAGATAAGAGTGAGAAACTATTATATAGAGATTATTGAAAGATAGATAGAGGGAGAGACTAAATCAATTTAATATGAGAAAAATTCATTAAATTCAAGTTATTTGTCAATTCAAGAAGTTTTCAACTTGGTCCAGGTGGTATCTTTCTCTCACTAACTCTCTGCTCTCTTTCTCTCTATCTCTGCTCTGATTCTTCGGAAATGACAGAGATTGCTCTTGTGTGTGCGATGTTCTGCATTTGTTTGTGTGTTCATCGACAATTTGTTAATGAAGCCAATGCGGTTGTTGTTTGTCGTTCGTTTGACTTTTGTTGCTCTTGTTGATGCTGCTGGTCTTGTCTTGTCATCATCATTGTTGTTTTTGTTGTTATGACCATCATTGTCATGTTGTTTCTGGTCTTCCGTGTAGGTGTTCTTGTTGTTCTTGTGTCATCGTTGCTGTTGTTGTTATTTGTGCCATCGTTGCTGTTGTTGTTTATGAAGCCATCTTTTCGACTCTTGTTGTTTTTGATGTCGTTGTTTCTGATCGTTGTTGTTTGCCATCAAAGTTATTGTTTTTGTTGTTTCGACATCTGGCTGCCGACTCCATCCAAATAATGTTTCAATAATAAGCACACACACACACCAACACCCACACATATATGCCATAAATTAAATCCTTCGACCACTCAAGTGCAGCTGTTGCCGGGTTAAGGTTAAGGTTCAGCGTTGCCGGACATTTCAAAGGAAAGGAAATTAATGGAATATTTCGGAAGCATTTTTCTCAAAAGCCAGAACAGGATTTTGAACCATAAAAGATAATTAAATAAATAAAAAAAACTCATATCCGGGCGAGGTTTCCCTCGAGTTGAGGGTCAAGATATCGTCATGAGGCAACAACAAAAATCTACAGCAATAAAACAAGGCAGTAAAACATCGAATTCTCTGCAAGATTCAACGAAGTTTTCCTCATGTTGGGTTTTAAAGACAATTCTAGGATTGGATTTCTCTGCTCTCAGAGCAAAACGGACATCATCATCACCGACAACAACAACCATAACTAGACGACCATTAAGAGCTCAACAGTGAGCAACAACAACAACAATAGTAACATGGACAATGGACAGAATCGTTTAATTTCGTCGACATGTGAGGGAGAAAGGAACAAAAACGTCTACGATCGATCCGCAAAGGACGAAAGTCGCCATCGTTGGCGTTGCAGTCGCCACGAGAAAGCAATTAAAGCCAAAGCACAAAGGAGATCCACGAAAGGGAAACAGCGATAGATGTGATATATCGTGGGACAAGGAGGGAGATGTAGAGAGTGAGAGGTGATATAGAAAGAGAGTGGGTGGGGATTGAGGGAGAGTGGAAGCAAATTGAGAGATTATGTGGAGGGAGATGGCCAACTGTAAACCCCAAATTGCATTTGGTCGAAATCGATGCTAAAATCCTTCAACTCCTCTGTTTAACGCTCGCTCCCTGCTCTCATTAAAAGCCCTGTCGTCTCATCGAAGAGTTGGAATGAAACGAGTGATCGATAGGAAGGATGAAATCCGTAGCGAGGGAAAACGATGGCGAAGAAAGGAATCCGGGAGAAAGTAGAGGAGCTGACGTGAAGGTGAAATTGGCAAAGAAAGTCGCAGAAGCTGGAGGTTGAAGGAAAATACATTTTGAAAGCAACAGGAAACAGAACTCGGTCTCTCCATCCATCTCTTTCCTTTCCGGCCTCCCTCTTTAAACTGGGAAAATATTACCAGATGAATTTCGATGACAAAAGTTGAGTCGAAGTTGCGCAAGAAAAGTTCTGATAAATATATATAGAACACGAGAGTGAGGGAGAGAGAAGGAAATAAATGGAGAGTGGGAAATGAAGGGTAAAAAGAGGAAGCCAAGCAGGAATTGCTTAATTAAGTCGGAAACTTTTAAATAACTCATGTTTTGGTTTAGGATTTTTACTTCAGCTTGCTTTCTTTCGATTCGAAACAGTTTTTCCATTTTTAATTCCGTCTTGAAATATTTTTTTCAAATATAATTTAGTTTCGGGAAATTTTCATTTTTCTCATCCGCAATTATGGTGGAAAACTCAAACTCGTTTCCATCGCTCTCTCTCTCTCTCTCTCTTGAGCTTCGCATCTGAAATGCATTCGAATGAATCTTTCAGCGGAGGGGAACCGAATGCAGACAGGGGAGGGGTGCGGGGGAGTAATGGAAGAGGAGGGGGTGCGGTTTGTGTTGTGGAAATACAAACTTTTTTAATTGCTCATAGCTTTCCCGAGCGATGGAGGACAGACAACAGCGGATGCGAAGGAGAAGGACACGGGCAGCGGGGACAAACGAAAGCTGCTAACGAGTTAAACGATCACCTAATTGCTTCTCGGGCGATGAGGGGAGAACGTGAAGGGGCGGAAGACCACGACCACGACATGAACTTTAATAAACATGTGATAAAGAGAGTTAATCAGGGGCGATACGTGGTTGTGGAAGCGAAAGAGAGCGAGAGGACAAATAAAGAAATCAAAAAAGTAATAATATCATAAATTATGCAATATATTTTTTTAATCTCTCAATCTCGTCTAATGGTTCCAGCACCAACATAAAACCACGGAAACTTCGCTCGAAAGCCTAGAATTATGCAACGACCCGCTTCTCTCTACAACAATTAAACTTTAATGCGCTCCCGCTCCCCAAACTATGCTCGTTATTTGAAGCACAACTCAGGCTGTTGGCTAAAAATATGCAAGTCGAAAGGACATGCCGAACACAATAAGAAGCTGGAAGGAAATTTAAATTTCCTCGAAATCAAAATCACCACCACAGCACGAACTCATCTTCTGTCTCCTACTTCTTCTGTCTTCAGTCTCCTTCTTCCACTGTCGTCAGTCTCCTTCTTCCTCTGTCTTCAGTCTCCTCAAATAACCAAGACTCCTTACTCCCTCTCCTCAGTTCCAGACGACCTTCACCTCCTCCCCACACACTCGTCTCTCAGCCTGCGAAGCTTATCTGGAGACTGTCAAATAGAAGCAATAATTTATTTCGTTATCCATTCGCTCTGCGGTTGTTGCGGCATCGTCCCTTCGCATTGCTTCCCTTCGTCCCCCGCATCGTGACTGCAGCAGCTTCCCCGCAGGGACATTCAGAAGAAGCAGTAGGCATGTCCAGCAGCCGGAGATCAAAACAAAAGCCCTTAAGTAATCGATTCCCGCAAGGATCTCGAACAAAGACATTCTCATCTTCGTCTCCTGTTCAGGCTCCCCGCGTCCATCGTCTCGTCATCGGTTTTTGTTTCCTCCTTGTCGTCGTCTTCATCCTCATGCTCTGTTTCTGTTTCTCGTCCACATCTCCCTCAGCTCTTCTTAAGTCTACATCTGTCCTTCGGATCATTTCTCTTCTTGTTTTCCCCCCACCTAAAAGTATGCCACAGTTGCCATTGTACGCTGTAAATGAGCCAAGAGACACCAACTGGAAGAGAGAGGGAGAGGGAGAAGTCGCTCGAAGGAAGACCAAGGAAAATAAAACGATGCCGAAAACAAGGCGAAATCCCTTAGCTAACCCCTGTAAAACTTCACCCAACTTATTTTCGACCCATACGCCTCACTCTCATTCCGATTATAAAGTCAATTTACAGAAATTTTAGAATTTATTTTTAAATGAAATTTTCACGCTATCTGTCTCTCTCTCTCTCTCTCTCTTTCAGACTTGGTGGTTCTTCTCTTCCTGTCTATGTAGTAGCATTATTTCTGATTGTTTTACTTTGATTCTCTTGGTTATTTGCTTTGTTTTTCAATGGCTTTGAGGAAGAATCCCGACCAAGCCGCAAGAAAAACAGGATATGAGAAGACAGAATTTGAGGCCAGAGAGACAGAAAGAGAAATAGAGAGAGAGGGAATTGGGGTTTCGTGGTTGTGCCAGGCATCGTCCTGCATGGCGAACCCGAGCAGTGTGGTTGGAAAACGCAGGCGGATCCCATGTCCATGAACCCACCATGGTTGTGGTAATGATTTATGCTTCTTATGTCTAACCGTCCGCCGCAGGTCCATCAACTTTCCATTATGTGAAGTTCATATGAGCGAGATAAAGTTGGAGGAGGAGAAATGACGAAAAAGTGAGATGAGGGGATGGAGAGTGAAATGAGAAAAAAGTAGCATGAGATGAGAAAACTGAAGGGATACATGAGGAAAAAGTTACTAAAAATAAAAAGAAATTTATTGCAAAAGAGAGAAAATGGAAAATAAATATTTCTTGCCAATGTATGTTTTTTGTTCGTTATTTTGCTATTCAAAGCGAGGGCGCCAAAAATGCTGCAATGATGTTGCAACCTCAGCCTCTTAGGCTCCACTCTTTCACTCAATCTTTTTCTCTTCCTCTCCCTTTACCCAATGACATTTTCCCTCTTTTCTCTTTTTTACTAATTTACATAATTCATTTCGTGTCCGGGCTCTCGTCGTGTAAAATATCGCACTCGCAGACGAGTGAATTATGAGCAAAGTGGGAGAAGTGTGAGTGGAAGAGATGGATAGAGAGAGGGAGAGAGAAGAAGGACGTGTCCAAGGTTGTTGGCTATCGAAAGGACACCGTAGTGGACGAGGTCATGGGCGCATCTGCATTTAATGCTACCGATTTTAGTTGGCGGATTAATTATAATTTATGAATATTTGGAAAAACAAAATACAGAGTATTAAGTGGGTCCTTTACAGAAGGGTGGCAACACTGGCAACAGCGGGCGCTTCCGAGAGCCGGGAGGCAGTGGAAAATGACCTCAGTGTTTGTCCCATGTGGGCGTTTGGGTTTAACGTTTCGTCCTCGTTCACTTTCGAAAGTCATTTCGCTCGCTCTCTCTCTCTCTTTTCCTCTGACTTTCATTAGAAAGGGTCATTCCTTTTTCGCCCGTGACCCTCCCTCTGACCATGTCTGTTTGGATAACGACGATGCGTGTTCGACATTCGACGATGTCAACCGCAGAGATTCCGACGCCTCTCAATCTGGCTGCCTGAAATCGGAATCGGAACCGGCAGCACCAGAGGCGATCAAATCGAGAGCCAGAGAGTGGGAGGAGGAGCTGAGTGAGTGTTGGTGACACGCGTGTCCTTCGTGTGGCCCAGCGGCAGGAGGAGCACACGATGACCTCGCTCCTGCAGAAGGACGACGGTGGAAGGACAGCGGAGGAAGGGAGTCGTTTTTTACTTCCGCGCTGATTGCGAACAATAAAAATAATTTTTGCTCACGCGCCGTCGCCCCGTCGTCTGCAAATGAGTGAGTGTGAGCGAATGTGAGTGAGTGTAAGCGAGTGTGTGTATGTGTGGCGTTTTGCCAAAAGTGAAGCGGAAACGGAAGCGGATGCCCAACAAAGGACAGTGCCATAAAATATGCAACAAAAGCAACACCGCGAACAACTACAGCCGGGGGAGCCGCAATGATTGCGATGGAGCCCGAGGTTCTGTCGCTGGGAAACCTTGAAACCTGGGTGGTAGAGCGAGAGAAGGATACATACAAATAGCGAGAGAGAAAGAGAGGGAGAGTAACAATAACAACAACATGGAGAACGATTTCGATAAACAGGAGGAAAACAGCGCTAACGATTGCTGATTATCGAGGAACCGCCGAAGGACGATGAATCAGTTCAAGGATCCCGATCGAAGGACGACTTTAAAGAAGAGTCACAAATTCAAGGATGTTCCCCTGCGACCTTGAAAATCAATGTCCTTCGCTAGTTTACGATCGCACGCACATCGTTCCTGTCCGACAACCACAAGACAGACAAAAGGAAGGCAGGAAGGAAGGAAGGATGGAAGGATGTGAGGGACTTTCTTTCTCTCGTCCTCGTCACCGGCGATCACGTCGCGCTCGTTACTTTACATTATATGGCGCAGCCGTCTTGCGTTACGTTTTTATGACGGTAATGAAAGCTCGAACATTTCAGGCCACGCAAAGCCAGACGTGGCCGCCCCGGCTCACGTAGGCTTAAGACTTTTTCCTCCAACATTAAAAGCTTTCCTGAGACCCAGCCAAAGAGGAAAGGGATCAGGCAGAACAGAGAGAGAGAGAGAGAGAGAGAGAGAGAGAGAGGGAGGGAGGAAAAGAGTGATAGAAACGGAGAGAATAAGGAAGAAATAAATTGAAGGAACAGAGAGAAGAGTAAAAGAGCTAGATATATAGCGTATGTAAGAGTATAGAAACGGAATCTTGTTGAGGAGCGACGTCGCATGAAATCTGAACCGACTTCAGGCACTCACAGGACTTCTTATATTCTCTCAGTTTTGTTTTTGTCATCATTTTTGTTGTCATATTTGCTGCTCTGCCCTCTATGTTTCTCACGTTGCCAACAATGTTCCCATAAACAAGTTTTGGCTTCTTTAATTTGCAGTCTGTTTCTCGTCCTTTCTCCACCAAGCCCTTCGACACTATCGGTAACGAAGAGAGAAGGTTCGTGGAATGAGGGGAATCAGGACGAAAAAGGCTCGTGTTTCGTTGACCCCAAGGTGAGGAGCGTGTTAGAGAGAGACGGGGTTTAGGGGAAGGTTCCGCGGTCGCAGCAATGTTTCGCACGTTTGAGTCCAAAATTCACGAGAAAACTTTTGACATTTCTTGTGAAAGCACAGAAAGAAAGAACGAGCGAGAGAAACATAGAAAAGAATGAAGGGACGAGCCTAACGAGACTTCATGTCTAGAAGAAAGGTGTGGAAACTGGAGACGTGGAAGGTTGGGGGCGACATACCGAACTTTTATTTGCTGCCAAATCAAAGTCAGGGGACGAAAACTCGTCGCGAAGCAGGAATCGGTCGTGCCCTGACTGGATCTAGGATCAGACACGAATTCGAGACGCGGTCATTAGGTCGTTGGGTTGGTTTCGTTGTCATTGTGTGGGTGCGAGAATGTTTGTCCTCGCTGTCTGTGAAAAGTTTATCGGTATTTTACGCGACTTTCGACAGGACATTGGCGGAACAAACTGGGAGCTTTCTGGAATAGTCGTTCTGTCTATCGCTCCCTCTCGTTCCCTCTGTGAGCAATTACATTTTGGACTTCGGAGTGTTTTTCCAAGTCGAGTCAATCAAGAATTGGGAACGAATTCTGGTGTAAATTTGGAATTTATCAATAAAATTCACTTCAAAATACTCACGTTGTTGGCATATAATTTTAGTTTATTGCAAATTCTTCAACTCACCTGAAACGATAAAAAGACAATTATCAATAAATTAAATTGAAATGAATTCAGAAAATTTTTATTAAATATCATAGTAAAAGAAGGAGAAAATCTTTCAATATTGAGTATAAAAAGAGAAAAAGAATTGTAGTATAAAGAGAGCGAGATAGCCTCCCTATCGGTGAGGCTGAGAAAATGTGAGACGAGTATATTAAATTCTTTTACTCGAAAGCCAGTGGAGCGAAAATAATCGCAGCCATTCGTGTGCTTCATTTTAAGCGCTTGTCATAATTGTTGAACTGAGCAGCAGCATCAGGATGGATGAAGAAGCAACAACGTCGTCTAACAACAACAAAAATCAACAAATACAAGAACCATCCGCCGACAACAATAACTGGGCAACAACACAAAGCTTCAAGGAATGATTAAGTTGCTGGTGAAGTAGATCCAGATCCAAGGAGAGGAGAGAAAATTAAGGAGGATAAAACGATGGGTGACAGGAACAAGAGAAGAGGAGAAGAGAGGAGAGGGAGAAGAGAAAAAGAGAATGGAGAGGAGAGAAAGAAGAGGTGAATGAAATAGATATGAAGGAAAAATAGAGAAATATGTACAACAAATGAAGAAGATGAGAAGAGATAAGAAACTGACGCAAGATGATAGAGGAAAGATGGAGGACGAAAGATACTAGATGAAGGACGATTGGAGATGATCACACAGAGGAAGACAAGGAGGGGCTACAGAGAGAGAGAGAGAGAGAGAACGAGCAACTGAGGGAGACGAAATGAGACAACAGAGTGAGACGACGAGAGATGACAGAGTGAGATGAGGGATGATAGGATGATGACGAAGAGTGATGAAAATGAAAGAAAAAAATAAATAACAGCCACGACGACAACAACCACGATTTAATGCTGACGATCAAGATGAAGATTCACCATGACAGTGCATTAAATTCATCCTCCATTCAATCTCAAGCATCATTTCATTTGGTGTGTTCGTCCTTTGAGCTCTCAACCTCCCACTTTGCCCTGTTGCCACGCCCCCCAATATTCTTCGTGGATCATGGACGCGATTCGGCGCACTTTTGTTTCATCCCGGGAAAGATGAAGAAGACGAAGCGGATGAGAAATAAAGGGAGACGAGGGAAGAAGAAGGAGCCGTTAGTGGCCATTCGTCGCTCATCAGAGTAATGCCGCCATTTTGGAAGAGTGCCGTCACCCACAGAGTCAGAGAGGGAGAGAGAGAGATAGCAAGCAACATCCTGATGGATATGCTTGATATAATTTGCCCGCGGCTACAGCGACGGAAGGATATTTATCTCAAGGAGTGCGAACAAATCACTTGGCAAGACGTTGTCCTGGAGAACAGACACTAGAAGAGGGAGCGAGTGATAAGGAGATAACGTGCTGTTGCCGGTCTGTCATGGATCGAAGCAAGACGAAGGAAATCGTTTTCTCACGCTCGAGACAATGAGACAGCTGGATTAAGTGGGAGGGAGAGAAGGATGTGTTTAATGAAGAACATTTCCAGAGGAAATGACGCCCATTCGTGAGGAAAATGTTTGAAAAGGAAAAACAAATAGTTTTCGTAAATAATGAAACGATATTTAAACACAAAGAGCGACGAAAACAGAAACAATTTTTTATCTCATGATACTTTCAATGTTCATAAAAAAAAACCGGAATTAAATAAATACATAAATATGATGAGGATGAAGGCGAGAAAAAATAATCGAGGACAACCAGAGTTATCGGCAGATTGTCGGGCGAGCAGCACTCGACACCAACAAGACGAACATCGACAACAACAAAACCCCGACTCATCACCCTTAATGCTCTGGCAGCAACTCTGTAGCTCTCTTTCCCTCTCTCTCTCTCACACACACACTCTCTCGCATGCCAATAAATTTCGCTTTATCTGGCGACTGCACCACAACCGATTGTTGTTGTGTTGGCGCCGTGGCTAGTTATGTTGTTGGTTGATGTTGTTGTTGTGTTTTTCGTTTTTCGGACTCGTCTCACTTGTCACTGGAGTACTTTTCGACCGTCCGTCACTTTCATTTACCCACGTCCGAACCGCCTCGTCCTCGATCAACGAGAGTCGCGCCAAACGACTGTCAATCAAGGGAATGCAATTATTTTTAGATTTGAGCCATGAGGTGGTGTTGAGGGGGAGAAGAGAGAGAGAGAGAGAGAGAGAGAGAGGGTGGAATATACAAGATTAGGACCAAACGAAAAGAAAAATAGGAATTTGAAGAATTTTCACAAATCGAAAATAATGTAGGCGTGAGATCAGCAAAGGATATCAACATAATTTCCGAAAGAATTTTCTCGAATAGTAATATTTGATTTCCAAGGAAAGCTTAATTCCTCGGAAGATCCTTCTCCCCATTAGTCATGAGCAGGAAATCGACCTTACTCGAGACCACTTCGACTTAAAATCCCGACCCGGAACGAAATTCTCTGAAAGGGATATTCCTTCGAATGAATTTTACGAAATCACGAAAATTCCGAAGTGCATCCGGCATTGCTGGCTCAGTTTTTAATCCATCTTCAATGGTATGCGAGACATTTCCATGACCACGCCCACCGATTAACGCCCACCATCATCCAGCAGCCACTTCGTGAGCTTGCATAACTCCTCTCCTTGGTGATGAATCCTTCGATCCTTCGGAGCATCGAAGTAGGGCATAAAACATGAGTTTCCTCGAGGCAAAGAGGCGGCTGACGGACGAAGTGGGCGGGGGGCGTGGCGGAGATGGAAAACATGTCCGGGGAGAGGATATCGGTGCGGAAGGCATCGGGATATCGGCAATAACACAATTTGCACAAACATCTGATTGAAATATCGGAATCCTTGCATCGTGTTCTCGTCCCTGGATGGATCCCGGTGGCCAGGTGGGCGGTCGGAAATGGGGGAGTGGCTGCATGTTTGCACTCGATATTAACACAAGCTCACGCACACATTCACACACACACACATGCCAGCAAGGGATTGCGAGAGATCAGCATGCAGAAGGAGACCGAGAGCGAGTCCGCAAGGCCTCATTTGAATGTCTGTCCGGCTGTCTGTGGTGGGTTGATGGGTATCTATCAGTGTGTATGTGTTTGTGTCTTTGTGGCACAGGATACACAAATACAAGAAATCCTTCTCCTTTGAATCTGAAATCCCTGATCCCTCACTCTCGTCCCCCCTCTTCTGTTCCTCTTCATCAATCTTCGTTCTTCAATCAATATTTTCACATTAATATGCAATGTGTTCTTCTGAAATAACAACACTAATAGAAACAACAATAATGGCAATAACAACAAAAACACAACAACAACAATGACCTACAATAACAACTATAACTCCGAATGAGATTTATGTTGTTGCTGTTATTATTTTATCGACGTTGTAAGCTTTTGATTATGTTTGCGAAAGAAGAATATTTATTGAATTGGATTAATATTTGAGACACGAGCCAATGGAAGATAGAGAGAGATAGAAAAAGCAATGGAAAAACTCTCACAATAAGACAAAGATGGAAGATGCAAAAGGAAAGAAACTACTTCCCGAATGATGACAACAATAACAATTCGATCTGAATGTTATTCGATCGATTGATGTTGTCGTTGTCATTGTTGTCGCCAACGGCGGTCATTTCATGCTTGATTTCCTGCTAAAAAGGATGGAAAAACCAAGAGAACGGAGAGGGAACGAGGAAGCAAGATAGAAGAGAAAGAGAGAATCCGATACACATGGCTAAATTTGGGAGTCGACGTATCGAGAGAAGAACCTTCGGCAGAAGCATGAAACAGATGGCATCGACAGGAAGTCATTTGAAAGATTCCACGAGGAATAAATTATATTATGGAGAAGGGAAGAGGAAAAATAGACATTTCCTCACACTTAAATATTTGCGATCCAAGGATTCCCATAAGCAATAAGTTTTTCTCGCGAAAATATTGTTGTAAAACTCAAGTTGGGGTCCTTCGGACTTCTAATTTGAGTTCATCTACTCAGAGACTTCTTTGAATTCGCATCAATGTGCCTTCGGACAGTGGTTATCGATGGCCATAAAGCGAGCCAAATTACTATCGCGCACAACCGTTTCCACTTTCCGCAGACGAGAGTCTATAAATCAATCGCCGAACGGAAGGAAACCCATAAAACGACCACGGCAACCCCTCAGAACCCGCACCTACCTAAACAACGCTTGACGGCGGTGCCGCTGGTGGAGGAGCGCTTGTAGCCGGCGGGCAGGAAGGCCGGGGGCGGCGTGATGGGCGGGGCCGGGATGCCATCGAAGAGCGAGGACGAGGGTGACACATCGGGCGAGCGCTGATGTTGTTGCTGATGATGCTGTTGGTGATACTGCTGCTGATGGTGTTGCGAGTGATGCTGATGGTGTTGGTGCGCCTGGTGTTGGTGCGACTGGTGCCCGGCCTGGTGGTGCGCCTGGGCCTGCGAGGAGGAGGCGGAGGAGGGCGAGGGCGACGCTTGGTCACGTTCGCGGTAGAGTTCAAGGTGATGCTTCTCGCAGCGACGGCGCCGCCGGATGTTCGGGGCGATGGTCTTCATTTTGGCGATGGATCCGGTGCTGCCATCCTTCGGATTGATTTTTATATAGTGAACCCGTAGGATCGGTATTGGTTTTTGCTGCTGCTGTTGTAGTTGTTGTTGTTGTTGCAGTTGCTGATGCTGAAATTCTTGTTGCTGTTGATTATATCGTGACGTGGTTGCTGGACTTTGATTGTATTGCAACATTTATTGTTGTGGCTGTACGTGGCTCTCGTCTCAAACACAAATTCCTTCTTTCGTCTTCTTTGTTGCAGGTTTTGCAAAAGTATCTTGCAAAAATTCCTTTTTCTTAGAAAAATAATTTTCTCGAAAAATAGTAACTTTGTGATATTTTCTTGTATTGTTGTAAGTGTTTGTTTGTATTTTGTATTGGAAGATTTTGTTGACTTTTGTATTGATTTTCAATGTGAGATTATTATTGTTTTAATGTTCTTGTAATTGTTATGTTGTAGTTGTAATTGTTATATTGTTGCTGTAATTGTTATTGCTATTCATAGGAGTTGATTGACTTTCAATAGACATCGATTTAACGTTTTATTGAATCCTTCTGTTAACCATAAATATTTCGTTTGTTTTTGTAGTTGTATTATTTGTTTATTGTTGTTGTAGAAGCTATTCAATTTTATTTTTATATATTATTTCGGGTTTTTGTCAAGCACTTTTGTTGCAATTATTTTCACTTTTTTGTACAATGAAGCAGGGTCGTTTTATATTGTATAATATTATTTGTTTATAAAGTTCAACAATCAACAAGTTATATTTTATATAAAAATATGATATTGCTATGGAACTTGGAGCTAAATGTCTTTTATATGCTTTGTGGAAGGTCTGGAAAGAGAAATCACAAAATCGAATCTAATTTTCCGGTCCGCATTTGCTTGGAGGAGGTCCTCAAGAGGTCATTCGAGTCCCAAGTGGCATCAAGTGTATTCCATCGAGTTTAATTATTTTTTATTTTTGGACAAAAGTTTTTCGTTTCGGATTTCGCAGGCCAGTAATTCGACTTTTTGAGTGCTTTTGGAAATTTTCCCCCGAGCGCAATACATTAATTAAAGGTTTATTAGGCACATTTTTATGGGATCTTTCGCTTCTAATGTTCGGTTAGGGAATTTCAGAGTTGGTATTGAATGACAAGAGTCCATATCAAGAAGTAGAAAAGGCTGAATAAATGAGTTTCAATTTTGTGGAAATCTTTGAGAGAAAATTTGAATTAATTTCGTTTAACTTCTTCTTCAATGGAATGAGACGAGTTTTATATTAATTTTCATTCTTTATGATATCCTCTTCAAAAAGGAATTCTACTTTTCCGAATGATTTCTCCACTTTGGACGATGGAGTCGTCTCAATGCGAATGTAAATTATTCGGATGAATTTCTTTTCTTAGTGGAAAAAATTGAATAAATTTTCGCGGTCAACAAAGCAGTCACTTCATTCAATGCTCGTGGCGAAAAATCAACACCAGAATTCCACAAAGTAGAAGAGCGCAGACGTCGAGTGAGGAAATTAAATTTCCGCCTAGTCTTTAAGAGGCCGAGGCCCGGGAGAGGAACCGAACCCAACCCAACTCCACGGAAACAGCTGGCGTTCATAGTGTTCTAGACGTAGGAATTACAAAAGCAACAATCGAAAGGCGCATCGCAGGAGACAAAATTAAATGGAGCAGCTAAAAAATGCTCCAAGGAAACGTGAGCGAAATGTTGAACAAGCCAAGGGCCACGGCTCAGACCTAGGCGACCGCCGAAACAAAGGATCGAAAGAGAACGAGGGGAAGGGAGAGAGAAAGAGAAGAGGAGAGGAGACGGCACAAGGATGACAGCCGTAAGGGGGTGGGGAGAGAATGATGGGGCACTTGGCAGTTAATTCAAATTAGAAAACTCCAGAGAGTTCGAAGCATACTTTTAGGAGGCCGCAAGCGATAATTTAAGCGCTCTGAAGGGCATCGGAAGCCACGCCACGCCCACCAAGTATTGTTGAAACAGGCCTTAACACGTTTGGGTACACTGTAACAAAACCAACAACAAGGAGAACGACAACATGACCAACAACAATGGAATGAAAATGAAAAGACGTTGGCAGCCGAACCAACAACTGCAACTGTTCAACTGTGAAATTGAAACGAGCAAAAGAAATTGCGGAAAAGATGAAAAGAAAAATAAAAACGAGCAACAAATTTGTTAAATTGTTGCTGTAAGCAATTGTTGTTGTTGCTGTTTGTTTCTCTGCTGCTGCTGCTTCTGTCAGCCACATTCCTCACTTGTTAACGTGGCTGCAAATAGTTGCTGCTGCACATGTTGCTGCTATTACATCAGTCTCACGATTCTCACAACGAGCCACAGCATGCGGAGGTCAGGAAAGTGAAAATTTGGAACATATTTTTTCATGAAAATTTAATGCGAACTCGTGCAAGTTCTTCACACCCCTCTGGGTGATTCCGATGAAGGCAAGTGGAAGAATTTTTGATCTGAAACTTCTCAAACATGAATGGAAAGGTTCTGCATGAGTTTCGAGAGATTCTTCATTCACGTTTTTTGTTTTTTAACTGAAGAATTTTTAATTTATTTTTCATCACGAACGTCGGCCCATTCGAGTCCCTCCGATGAGATTTAATCTCGAGGGGGAAAAAGGAGACGACTGAAATCGCAATGAGTGGGAATTTTCACTCAAAATTTCCTTGATGTTGCTGCTGTTGAAATGTCGTGAATGGCGACGAAAGCAACGAATTATTTACAACACAGCTTGGGGAGAGGGAGCGGAGACAGACAGCGGACGATCGAGCATCGAGGTGCCTGAGGCTGAAGGGAGACGGAGATAGAGATGAGCCTGCGAGATAAAATGACACATTGACAGGAGGACGTGTCGAGACAACACCTTGCAGAAACAATACCCGTGAGACAGAGGCAGAGAAAAATAGCAGAAGAGGGAGAGAGCGAGAGAGAATCATTCAAGTTGCCACACGTGCCGCGTAACACATGGTGGGGAAAAGAAAGATGGAGAGAGGGGGGAGGTCCTCGCCTTAAGCTGAAGTCCTGGATACCACTCATAAGAGAACGATGACGTCGGTGGTTCTTCTCACGCTTGATTGCATGACGCGTCCATTTTTGATCAGTTGACGAAAGGATTCTCGAAACAATTTATTCCATGTTCTCGAAACAATTTATTCCTTGTTTTGCACCTTTCTTTTCTAAAAAGGCTTCAAAGACTTTCATCAGATGAAAGACGGAATTTAGAGAAGCTGAGATTTCGAATGAGCTAATCAGGGTGAGAGACAATGGAAGAGGATGGAAAATTTGTTTTCCATTCTCATTTTTCCTTTGCGTGAGATTTTCTTGTGAAAGCAAAGTAAAAAAAATGTTCTTGAGATATTTTTCCGAGATCTCTCGAGATCTAGATTAATGGAATTTTAATCTCTTTCAAAGAGCCGTCAAGTTTCACGCGATTTAAGCAAAAACAAAGCAAGAGGAAGAAAAATCTTCCTTAAATGTATTTTGCGGTCCTTCAGGGGGCGGATTAAGGCAATTTAAGGCTTTTGCTCAACATGGAGGCGGTGCAAGGGGAAGGTGAGTGGAGGTGGGCCGCAACAGATACACGCCTAACCTAAGCTCTCGACCTCGGCAGGATGCGAATGAGGACGACCTCAAGTGCAAAGGATCAACAGTTAATTTAAAGCAAAACAAGCCCAACTAAAAATAAGTGAAATCGACGACAACGGGGATGAAGTGGGAGAAAGAAGAGAGGCGGAAAGAGAAATCCTGCCACGACCTACGTAGGCGGCTTGAAAAGGATAAAAGAATTAATTTACCTGCCGTCGAGATAAGGAGAAATCTGACGAAAATCTTCGGGCCAAAGGACGACCAAAGGACGGTGGAGAAAAACTGAAATAAAACGCAAATTGCGGTTTTCGTTTTCTTTTGCGATTTCCGCTTTCTTTTGCGATTTTCTTTTGTTTCTTTTTTTTGTGTTAAAGAAGCCCAGCACGAAGTAGCGCAACGAAGTAGACTAATTTAACAAATTGAGTCGAAAGCCAAGGAGGACGTGGGCGACGACGATGAAGCAACAGCATCGCGAAGGATGGTAAAGGAAGAGAAATAAAGAGAAAAGCGGAGGACATGGGGGGGAAATTGAAAACCACCGCAAAATAAGTGAAGCACCAAGACTTCGGAATAGTGGAGAGAGAAAAAGAGAGAATCAAAGGAAGTTGGTTAGAGGAAAACAAATCGTGGTTCGGGTGGATGTGGGTTGGAAGACGAATCCTTGTCGTCCTCGTTCGCTACCGTGAACTTAGAAGATGAAGAAGAACAAGATACTGACACCGAGGACGAGCAACGAAAACCTCGAAGGCAAGATGAGAGAAGGAGAGAGAGAAAATAACTAAAAAGAGCGACCGAACGACAACGAAAAGGAAATCAAAGGAGAACGAGAAACCCCAAAGTAGGGGAAGAGATGGAGACAAAGTAGGGGACGAAAACGAGCCGAGGTAGAGGAAGAGCAGGAGGAGAAGTGTGTGACAGAGCAAGAGGGAGATAGGAGCGAGCGAGACGCCCTGGTGCCCTGAGGGTGGCAGGAAATTCCCTAATGGCATCATTATGTAACATTATGCGGAGGCATGTGCACATTGTTATCTGCTATACGTCTCTCCATCTCCATCGCACGTTGCCTCCATCTCTCTCTCTCTCACATTCTTCCCCATTCTCTCTTTTGCCCTCGCTCCTCCACTGTATCGCACTTGAGTTTCCTACTCTATCTCGCTCTCGAAACTGTTGTCCCAAAATCCCAGAGAATTTTGAAGTTTAGAATTTCATTTCGTTTGCATCCAAGTGGGATATTTTTGTTCTTCTCTTCATGTGTTGGATTACGTCGTAGACGTCCTCCACTTACGTCCTTCCCTGCCACGCCCCTCGTTTCGTTTTTGTACACAAACGACTAGCACAGAGATGAGCGGAATTGTTTGCCAACGAAATCAAATAAATGGAATTATGAACAAATAGCAAAGAATGCTACATGGAGCTCATTTTGCAAAATAAGTAAGTTTAGAGAAGTCTGAGCGACCAGAAGGATGAGTGTATGGAAATAACGAGAGGCGGATTTAGCGAGAGAGAGAGACAGAGAGAGTAGGCATTTTGTGAAATTTTTAAGACTGTCCTTAGACGAGGTTTTTCATTGGAAATCATTTTAGTGCGATAGAAAATCAAATCAAGTGGAAGTTCGATAGGAAATCGAGAAAATTACAATGTAGGAAAGAACAATAAGGAGGAAGCGGGTGCAGAACAATGGAAACAATGGAATGGATCAAAATCTCTCTTCAACAAAGTTGACATTGGTTTTTAAAAGAAACTTCGACACAATTTTACACAAAAAAGCACAACAATTCAACTAAGAAAATAAAATGTTAAACCAATACACAATTTATGTAGAGAAAACTCTTCCGACAGATGCAGACCGGCGAAACGACCGATCGATTGATCCTCAATAATTAATTAACTATAAAGAGCCAATGATGTGCTGTCTCTCTCACTCTCCTGCCCTCTCCCTTCGTTTGTCTGCCTGTGTCGGATATCGTTCTGCTCCGTGAAGCACAGTTAATGCCCTGCTGTGTGTGGCTGTTGTTTCTCATGCCGGGAAGAGAACAAGAGAGCTTGAAAAAGACAAGGGAGAAGCAGAAAAAAATAGATAAAATTAAAGTATATGAGTGGAGAAGAGAGAGCCGAGGGCAGCTTTGGGGGATCGTCGGTAGCAGCCGAGGATGTTGGCTCGTCCTTTCTGAGGATTACATCAAGTCAATTAGTTGCTTATGTGCGGTGAGGACGAATTCTCAGAAGAAGCTGGCAAGAAGTTTTTATATCGAATTTTATCATGATATATTGAACACTCGTTGGAAAAAAAACTGATGGATTTCAGTAAATAAATAAAAAAAACACTGAATACCAATGGGTTGCGAATGACTTTTGAGGACCATAAATACTCCGAGTAAACGCAGAACTTTCTATAATCAATATGTAGCTATTAAACCAATAAATTATTCTTTAATGAAAGGAACAAAAGTTGAAACATGAGCGAACAAATATTTACAAATGGTTCATTAAAAAATCTAGAACAAAATTAATAAACTAATATAAAATGAACAAAATAAAAATAGAATGAAGCCAAATAAATAAAAAAGAAGAGAATGTTAATAAATTATAAATAACAAATAGTTAACAAAAAGACAATGAGATAAATTTATGCAAAAAATGTCAAATAATGAGAACAATAAATTTTCAAATAATTAGGAGAAAAAATATGAATAAATCGAAAAAAAGACAATAAAAATAAATGAAATTATAACAATGAAGAATCTGAAACAAACAGTCTATTTAATTTGAAATGTTTGTGATTCAAAGTGACGCGAATCCGAAAATATTTCAACCACTTGATCTGTGGAACTTACGCTATATTCTAGGTATATAAGTTTGTATGAGTGTGTATATAATTCTCAAATCTTTGCCTTCTGTTCAACTACAATGTTTGTCATAAAATATATACGTTATATTAACATGTTATATAGATTTAATTTGATGATGAATTTTTGTATTTTCGGTAACTTTTTGATTTAATTTTGATTTCTGGAAACTCTTTTAATTTTGATTTGTATATTGAATATAATTTTTTGATTTTAGAAATATTTTTAATTTAGTTATTTTCTTATAAATTTTCCATAGTTATTATTTTTTAAGTTTAATTTAATACTTTATATTTTATTTTATGTCTTTAATTGGGGTTTTCGGATTTTTACAAAATGTTCCAATGAATTATTAGCGTGTTTTCCTTGCGTGCGTTAATATATTATTGTTTACTTTGTTGATGGGTCACTCGTGGCCAAAACAAGTGTCAACGCACTTTTCTCTCACACTGTCCACGGCCAGACGCATTGACAATTTCGGAAATTTATAGGTTATTTTAACAAAATTAAATACAACAACAGAATCCACGGCCGAAGTCGACGACAATATCTTGTTGGGAAATTAAATATTCTCCTGCGATTTTATTTTCACTCAAATCGTTTATACTTAAATTATGTTTTTCATTACTCAAGCATTTATCAGTTATTTTAAAAAATAAATACCGTTGTAAAGAAAGGAACGCAGGAGAACGAAATAATAAAAACTGTCTTCACACAATTTTCGCGCTCAAATCTGCATTTTTCTTTGTTGTTGTCACTGGCGATCACAACAATTTCTGAAGGAACCAAACAAAAATAAAAAAAAAACCGAAAAAATAAAAAATGTAATTTTCTTCGTTTTGATATTCGGATAATTTGCAAATTTCTTCGACACAAGATTTATTGGTACTGAAATTTAATGTCCCAGCGGGTGCTTGCTTAGAGTGTTTTTGTCTTTTTCTATATTTCTATAGTTTTCCGCTCTTCCGCTCGTTGCTTGTTTTCTGTTCGAAACTTTGAAGCGACTGATTCGCAATTTTCTACAATTTCTTCCACGTTGGCTTCGATGGTCGACGGGCAGCCTTCGCCTTTCTTTCTTTCTTTCTTTCTTTCTTTCTTTCGTCGTTGTCGCCGCCATCACCGCCCACCTTCACTCACGCTCTCTCTCTCTCTCTCTGTCTTTTGCTCTCTGTTTGGTTGGGTCGGTCCATCGGTCTTTGGTGAATTTCATTGTCAACAATGCTCGTATTTTGTTCTTGTGTTTTTTGGGGATTTTCGTTGCTATTATTGTTGTTGTTGGAGGAAGCCCACACACTATTCTCAATGGACGCGAAGAGAGCGCGGTCAGGGTTGCCATGCGCTGATTTTAATTACATAAATAGAAAGCGATATATTTGAGAGTATTTCGTTTGCTCAGAGAGTTTGGGACTGTGGCAACTCTGTTTCACCGTGGGAAAACAGAGATATTGCGAGATTCTCGCTCTCTCTCTGTTCTATCGCTCTCCTTGACCGAGAGAGCAATTGATAGCGATAGAGAGAGTAAATGTGAGAGAAAGAGCGAGCCGGTAGATTTCGCGCTTCTGTTTTCGCACGCAAATTCGTGCCGACAAAAGTGCGCAAATGTGTTTCAATGTCGTCGTCGTCGTGGATGCTGCTGATGTCCTTGTTGTCGCTCTCATTGTTGTTGTTCCACTTATTTTTGTTGTTTCTCTTATAGTTGTTGTGGCTCCCACTGTTGTTGTATCTCCCACTTCGTTGCCCTATCTCTCTCTTTCTCTCTCTCTCTCTCTCCAGCCATGTGGTGATCTCAGGCAAGGACATCGCTCGAGGCGACCGTAAACAACTCTCGACGACGACGACGACGACTACGATGGAGGGGAAATTTCCCCAAGCTCTCTGACGAAGAGCTTTTTTCGATGGGAGGGAAAAAAGCTCGGCATCCACTTGAAATTCGTTTGGGGTAGGTTTGCGTCGAGTGAGTGTGAGAGAGAGAGATAAGAGAAAAACGGGGAAATTTGAAACCAGGAGAGAGAACGCGTTTGTAATTGAATTGCGCTCGAGAAGTGGGCGTTAATGATGCTCAGACATGAGCATAGTTGTTGTTATTCAAAGGATGTTGTTGTTTTTGACGAAACGACGTTGTTGTTGTCCAAAGGATTTTGTTATTGCTTTTATTACCGATTCGTTGTTGTGTTTATTACAACTGTTGATGTTGTTGCATTTATAATTCTTATACTTGTAATTCTTGTTGCTGTATTTGTGTTTATTGTTGCTGTTTTTGCAGCGGTTGGTGGTCTCCTGCACCTGTCGTTGTTGTTGTTTTTGGTACCCAAGTTGCTTTTCCTTCCATCGTCCTTCGCCTCCAACTTCCATTTCGTTCCCCTGCTACTGTTGTCAACTTTTTCCTGTTGCCTGTTGCACTCGGTCGATCCGTCTCCCCGCCCACCTCTTGCCACGCCCCATTTCATTTGTTTGCTAAAAACTTTTGCGGCCGACACTCGATGAGGCGTCGATGGGCAGCATCGAGAGAAAGTTGCCATCGAGGCGGTGAAAATCAAGTGATGGCTGTTGATGTTGCTCTTGTAGCATTTGAATAGAAGTTGAGGGGATTTTTTTTTTTATTTCATTCATTTCTGGTTTTCCTTCTGAGGAAGCAAAAAGTTTCCTTATAGCAAGTAATAATGAACAAATCATAGCTTTTCCTCGAAACACATCAATGTCAAATTCAGAAATGATGGAAAAATACATTTTTTTCTTTTTTACTTGACTCTTCCTTGTGGTTTTCAATACTCGGTCGTTTGGTCGCCGAGTCATGGATTCGGAAAATGAAACGGCAGAAACCGAAAACCGCGAAAACGCGCCATCGATTGAGGGGAAGTGGAGGGGCAGGGGGAGAGGAACAGGATGTCCGAGATGGAGGGCGGAAACCACTGGAGGCCGTCGCACAGGCGTCCGTAAAATGATGAAGGACGATCTCAGACGAAAGGGACACACACAAATGGAGGGAGGCAATAGAGAGAGAGAGGGAGAGAAAGAGGGAGAGAGAGAGATAGAGACAGAGAGTGAGGATGAATAAAGGATGGCGAGATTGAAATTTCAGCGAAAATAGTTAAGTTCAAAGTCGAACCAAAGCTGAAAAACATTCTCGGATCATTTTTCATGGTCCACTTTTTGTTGCATTTTCGAAATTCGAAAGTCCAAGTTCGAAACAATGCACAAAGATCTATGTATGTGAGTGTGTGCGTGTGGCACTGGAAGTGGGGGAGATTCAAGGAAAACAAAAACGTAGGAAGAAAGCCAAAACTCAGGAGGTCACGTATTCGCCCTACGGAGCCTAAAAAATCACCAGAAATTTCAATCTGTCTCTCTCCCATAACGGCCTCCAGGGAGATCCTACACTCGATATCTCTCTCTTTCTTTCTGCCTTACATCTAGTCTAGTCATTCGTAACAAGGGAAGTCCTTCTCACAAATTAAATAGTTGACACACGTAGGTTGAATGAGAAAAGGTGGAGAGAAAGGGAGGAAAAAGTCAAGGAAAAGAGAAGTTGAGAGAGAAAGAGAGGTTGGAGTACAGAGAAGGAGACGGGCGGAAGTCAAAGAAAAGATATGGCGACCGAGTCCTCGTCCTCGGGCGATGAAAGTAGCTGATTACGTGCAAGGCATTTGAAGGAATGGTGTGTGAACAAGTGTTGTCGACATCAACCAAAAGAAAATCAAGACAAATACAAAAAAAAAAAAAAAATGCAAAAACAGAAAAAAGGAAACAACTAATATAACAATACAAATGAAGATAAGAAAAATTGCAATAACAACCATAACATAAATATCGTTAATAACAACAACAACAAAAAAAATAATTACAAGCATGGCAAAAACAACTATGTGTCTTTCACTATATAAATAAGCCAAATAATAAAACAAGTCATTTCCATTTCATCGCAGTCACGGGAAACAAAGGCTGGGAGAGAGACAGAGAACGATAGAGTGAGATGTTCAGAAACAAGGGGGCAGAGAGACAGAGAACCATAGAGTGAGATGGGCAGAGACAAGAGTGTGATACGATGAGACATGAGTGAGATGGTAAGAGACTAAACAAGGACAGCGATGTCAAATGAAATGCGAAGCACGAACACGAGCCCAACTGAGCGCTTCCGGCGGACACTGATAGCTGTGTATGTGTGTTTGTGAATGTGTCTTTCTATATATATATCTGTCTGTCTGTCTATATATAGATGTGAGAGTGCTTCAGTGTGCGTTACAAGTGTGTGAGTGTTTTTGTTAAAAGTGTTCGCCAACAGAATCGAACAAAAGCAACCGCTGGCGAACTCGCCGGAAGTGATTCACGCACACGTATGCACGAGCGCACACAGACACCACCACTACACACACACGCACAGTATATCCGGTATATCGATAGCCTCACTTACACACACAAGCACTTATACTAACACATACGTAGTCAGAGGATGAGAATTTGAAGCGTGAGCTCATTACACGATGCGAAACAGCAGGCGACAAACAACAACAAAGAGAAAAGAGCGAAAAAAATTACAACAAAAGGACGCTACAAAAACCAACAAATGAATAAGAACAACAATACAACAAACAACAAAAAAACAATTTTGAAAAACAACAATAGGGAAAACAACAATAGGAAAAAACAACAATTAGCAGAAAAATCCACTTCAACTCCAACAAAAACTCATCGATCGTTTCGATTTCAATTAACAAGGTCGAAATCGAATCGAGCACGAGGGAGAAAGACGCGGGTCCAAATGACAGAGACAGAGAAACCCTCTGGACTCGTGTCAAGGGCCATCGATGTTTTTCGGATATTTGTTGTTGTGCTTTACTGTTGGCCAACTTTGTTGTTGTTATTGTGGTCGTGGTTCTAGTTGCCGTTGTCGAATAACTGCAAATAAATTGCTTAATTATGGAAATCACCCACGGAGGTCGGCCCTGGCCCTCCTCAGTACAAGGACTCCAGGGTCCACAAGGGCGAGGTTAAGCAGAGGGCGTGAGTTCGCGTGGGTCGAGAGGAGGGAAGAAAAGAGGAGAAGAGAGGAAGAAGGGGGAAGTCAGAGCATGTCTCTGATTAATTATTGTAATTAACATTGGCGGCCCTCCATCATCACAGGAGAGACGAAGGAGAGAGGGGTGCAAGAGAGAGGGATAGAGTGGGATGGAGTAGGAGATCAAGAACTCATGCACATTACTAATGCATAGAACTTGATCTCCGCCCCACCCCCTCGCAGCAGCTCCACGACCTCCGACCTCCATCGTTCGCCGTCCATCGTCGAGTTCATCGACGGGAACTTTTAAGCTCTCGGAAGTTTCCAATGAAATCGCGTTAAGATCCTTGAAGTCATCGGAGCGGGGTCGGCCAGAGAGGAGGATGAAGTGAAGGCGGGGAGTGAAAGAGAGAGAGAACGAAACAGAGGATGTCCTTCGGCAGCTGGCATCAAGATTTCAGCTCGTGGTGGCGAAACGCGGAAGTCGCTAACTTGAATTTATTTCCCGCTCGTGTCCTTCGTTCTTGCGACGCCTCCTCTTTCGGGCCATCATCATGGCGAAATGGAGAACGAAGTGAAGGACGAAGAGGATGCCTAGGGAGCTAAGGAAATGGATGCTGAGGGAGTTGAGGGAAAAGAGCAGAAATGAAATGCAAGGATCTTCGTGATGATGGGCCACAGAAGTTTCGGCTTCATATTGGGGTCGTGTGGGCGGAGAATGGGTGAAGAAAAACAGATGGGGGGATAAAGGTGAAAAACTTACAAATGGAATTCCTGCGAAAGTCATTAGCGATGAGAAAGACAAGGAATACGAAGGAGAAGGAGGAGGAGGAAGAAGTCCTTGTTTTTGTTGATTTGAATAAAAATAACTTCATTGAAGGCCATGGGGAGACGGAGTAGAAGATTAAAAACAACCTAATTGCTAGAGATAGGTAATGAAAACGAAGGAAGGAAGAGGTAAAATTATTCAACAGAAATTTAACAATAAATTTACTTGAAAATTTCAATAAATATCTAAATTATATGGAGGAGAATGAATTAAATTCAATATAAATTTCATATGCAATTATATTCCAGAGAGAGGCATAAAGGCAATTGTAAAACAATATGAAAAGGATTTAAATGTAATTCATTCAAATTTATAGTAAACTTCAAAAGTTGTAACGATTGTAAAGATTCGAATTTTGAAACAAAAACCAATGGTAAATGATATTGTATCAAATGTATATTGGAATTCCGTTCTCATTACTCAATTCAGAGTTATATGCAAAGGGGGAAGAAGAAAATAAATTTCGAAGCAAACTCTCTCCCTCCTTTTACGCAATTCACAGACGGCAGATGTTCACCAGACGTCACACAAGGACCTCGCCCGGCAGCATCCTTCAGCTTCAGCACGGCAACTACTGCGAAAAGAGCAGCAAAACTGTTGCACGAGACCTTCAGCAGGGAGCATAATTTTACAACCGACAACAACAACAACAAAAAGAACCACCCCACCAAAAACAACGTCAAACCCGGAAACAACAAAAGGCACGAGCACTGAAAGGACCTTCGAAATAACCTTCAACTCAGCCTTGGGTTTCATTGTCAGAAAGAAAAGGATAGCATTGAAATGTCATAACCACGACAACAACGACAGCACCAACAACAAAAAACAACTGACACTAGTTCAAAAGAGGAAAACAATTGAAAAATGAAAAATAAAATTTAAAGAAACTTAATTAAAAGTAAAAGTACAAAAAAGTAATACAAAAAAAAAAAAATAAATAAAAAATATGAACTCGGAACAATGAAAATCATTTTGCGGAAAATTTTAATTTCACGACAAAGGAAACAGCAACAACAACAAAAACAATTACACCATGTCCACCAACAACATCAGTCGAACATCAACAAAAATCACGATGAGGAAAATAGTAGTAGCTTTCGGAAAAACGTAGTGACGAAGGTATTTTTGCACGGAAAATCGCAGCAGCCGGAGAAAATTATATAACAGCGAGTGGAGAAGGATAGAGAGAGAGAAGGAGGAAAGAGTGAGGAGGAGGAAGGAGAAAAAGCTCACAGGGGAAATTCAAACAGCACGAGCACGTTCCGAGCTTTTCCCCGAAGGATGTGGGAGAGCAACCACTTGTTAACGGGAGAGACAGAGAGAGAGAAAGAAGGAACCGAGTGGGAGAACGCAGGAACCGAGTGAGTGATTGGGACAGAGATGGAGAGAGAGAGAGAGAGAGAGAGAGAGACCGCCCAAGGTGAGCGAGTGGACGCACTTGAGGCTGAACTTGTTACTTGAACTTGAATTCCTAAGGGTTGTTTTCAATCGCACGCTCTCTTTCTCACTTTCTCCCCCCACCTCGTTGGCGAAAGCTCTGCAACGAGGCGGATCCGCTCTCGAAGGCCGGTGACGCAAATGCAAAAATAAATACAAGGGAAAGCAACCACAGCAGGAACCAAACAAACAACAAGAGGAAAACAACAACCGCAAATGACGACGACGACTGAAAACAACAACATTTTCGCAGATTTCCTCGTTTGTTGATAACCGCGACAGGTCGTGGGTGAGCGAGGGGCAAATCGAGTGAGAGATACAAATCTCGAGGGGTAGAAAGAGAAAATGGTAAAAATTAGTAGCGAAATTATTGTAGAGTTCCCCGTCACACGATGCATCATCAGCAGCAATCGCTCTCAAACAGGTTGTTGTTTACGTATGCAAAATCACGGCCCTCACATCACCTCCCACCGCCCACCTCTGGTGAAAGGGGGGCGGGGGGTTGGCGAAGGGATGCTGAATGTTGTAGGATTACGTAAGCTTGTTGCTAACATCGCCCGATTACGTAACATGCAAAGGGATTCAGAATTCACGCAAACGCCAAGGGACAAAAACGTCCAACAAGTAGATCATAACATATGTTCCAGCGAGGACAAACGGTGAACAAAGGACATGGTCAATGGTTGACAATGGTTTCTATTCAAAACAAACAGTGCTGAAAAATAATAAATAATAAAATTGGTTTGCTTGGGATAAAACAAAACAAATTTACAAAACAAAAAAACTAAAAAAGATACTGGCAGCAACAAAAGCTGTTCAGTGTTTTGGACCATATGGCGTATGATGAACTTTAATACATAGTAAGACATTCCGGTTTAATTAATATTTTCAAATTCATATACAAATCGGAGATGAAATGCTGTTTTTTATGAAACATTTATTATTTTTTAAAAATTGTTCAATATTTCAATATTTTAATTCTTTATAGTTCGAAGGATAACTTAATTGATAATTATGCATATAAAATATAATATAATTTAATGCATATATTTTAGTGAATAATATTTAATACTTTTAAAAAATATTTTATGTAAATTTATATTAAAATATTTTGAAATTATATTTCTTTCTTCAATTGTGATCTTTATAAAAAAATGTGCCTAAAGGACTAAAATTATCAGAAAAAATAAAATAGAGAAAAATATGAAAAAATTAACTGTTTAGTAATTTTTCATATCTAACATTGAAAACCCTCAAAATAGCACTAAATTTTAATATGAAGAATCCTTTTTAAAAACCGCGATTAAATCTTGGGAGAATTTAAAGATTTCTCTAACAAAGGCCAAAGAGCAAACTTGCACGGTTTCGATAATTAAAGAGAAAGAACAGAACAGGAAACCCGCATCTGACTGGCGGAGCAACAAATGTTGAACTTTTAATGAAATTTCTTTCAGGAAATATTGTCAAGTCGACCTGAGTTGAGTTGAGTTTAAAAGCAGAAGGATTTTCGATGAAATTAAATTTCGTGGATGAAAACCTGCTACCACAACTGAGGTGCATGCGGAAAGTGGAGAAGGGAAGAGACAGAGGCGTGGCAACGCACAAAGGGCCTTCATGAGAGGGAGAGAGAGGGTGGCGACAAAGTTCAACACGTCGATGACGACGATGATAGCGCTGTTGACAACAATTATAACAACAACGACGACAACAACGATATCCACAAAGACAACAACATAGTTACAACATGAAGGCGAGAACATCGTTGTTACAACAATAATAACAACAATGACTGTTCACAGAGCAGTTAATTATGCAAAACGTTGAAAGAGCAACAGCGTTGAGCGATGAATGAGAGAAAGAGAAAAGGGTATGGTGAGTAAGGGAGATGGAGAGACCAACGTGGTCGGGGGGTGAAAAAACGGCATGCATTTTTAATGCAAATTTAGCCCAAGTTTCTGGCAACGATCGGCACGAGAACAGCGAGAACGAAAGAGGACTGCGGCGGACGGAGGCCGTTTATGGCATTAAAAATTCCACCTTGATCTGCCGAGCGTGAGTTGATTTATTCCACCATTGAATGCCGTCATGCAGGCGACGACTTAGTAGACGTCAGCGTCGCAGTCGGCGGCGACGTCCAAGGCTGCTACCCGGCCCGACTGCAACAGGACGACGACAACGACTACGACGATGAGGACGAAAGCTTTGTGTGCGACAGAAATTTTTATTATTCAACAACTCCGAGAATCAAATCACAGTTTTGCTCGAAGGGTCAGTGGAGGGGTGGGGGGAAAAGCATTCAAGACTGCAGTTGAGCTCGGCAATTGGCCAAGTTAGCAGTGGTCAAGGGACACGCGGCGGGGTCAGGCGGCTGCAATAATTATCGTCATTGGATTGAGGAATTGTGGAATTTAGCTTTCAATTGAAAGGGAACAAATGCAAAATAGATGGGTGCAGAAATGAGAATTGTTGCGAAACAAGTTGCTGGATTCCATGTAACCAGGACGAGTGCCAACTTCTGGCGCTTTGTGCAAAACGATCCAATCGCTCCCCCTCATTTCATTCTCTCTCTCTCTTACTCTGACATGGCTTCCCTTGTGATACGACGTCGCCTCGTGATCGGAAGGATGGCAGGATGACATGGAACGTGTCGCAGGACCGCAGCATCCGAGGGGATTCCAGTGACAGTGGAAATATTTGAGCATAGAGAAAAAGAGCGACGTTCCCCCTACTTCCTTTCCCTCGAACATCCCATGCAGCCATATTAGCAGCTCAAAAATCGATCAAAATTTATGAAAATTTTTCGTGGCGCACACTTCTCAAAGAAAGAGGGGCGAGGAGTGAGAGATAGGAGAAGAAAAACAGTGCACACGTGCCACGACAGCAGTCAGAACCGCAAGAGCAGCAGCTTGTGGAGTGCATGAAGGAGGAAGGGAGAGAGTAAGAGGAAGGAAGAGAGTAAGAGGAAGGAAGAGAGTGAGCTGAAGGAAGGAGGTGAGCGCACGGAAGGTCGAAACTATTCCGTGTGTCGGGCATTAGAGTAAGGACGATAGGTGAATGCAAGGGGCGGCTGACTTCAGGTGTTCTGGTAGGTGGTGAGGCAGTAAAAAAACCATGAAATGCAAGGAAAAATTTGTGACTTTCGCTTTGAATTCCATAAGGAAAACATTGTACGATCCATGGTAATCACCATGGAAAATACCCGAAAACCCAAGGACAAAAAAATGTTCACATTCCGGGACCAAGGATGAGAAGAGGAGAGGGGCAAAGAGGAGGTTGTGAGAAGGATGAAGAGGAGGTTGTGAGGAGAATGATAAAGAAGGTGAACAGAGGGATGAAGAGGACGAAGTAAAGTAGGTGAAGATGAGGTCCACGCGCGCCTAACTACGAGTTCAGTTCGGGTTCTGAGCTCCGCTCGTCCATTGAAGGCAGCTCCGTGGGACTCCCCAACGCCCCATCTCTCTCTCGCTCTCTGTCTCTACGGCCTTGCTGTCTCACACCCATCCTGACAGAGAATGCGGTGAACGAAAAGCAGGAGAGAGAAAGAGACAAAGATCTTTGTCGCATAGAAATTCCCAAGTCACGGCGACAATGGAGCATCGTCGACAGCGACCGGCGAAGATGCTGCGGAAGCCTTAGATGTCCTTACAACACTGTCGTCCTTACAGAGAAACACACATACACATAGACACTGATATACATACAAACCGGTGGGACACAATCACACAATGAGCACTAATGTAGCCACAACGATTACACTGAGCGAAATGAATATAGAAACAAAAAAAAAGGAAGACACAAGGCCTTCGCAATCATTGGACTCGAGATGAAAATAGAGAAATTTCGAGGCGTGACAGGGGAGAGTGAGAAAGAGACACAGAAAGAAGGAGAGAACGACGAAGGCTCGTTGGAGAAAGGCAAAAAATTAGCAGCATTTGTTGTGGCCGTACCACAGCAACAATAACGACAACCACAACTTCAATGAAGGATAATTTATGAATGCATAGAATGTTGGAGGAAGGAGGGAAGATCGATCAGGGTCGAGGGAGTCAAGAGAGGGGGCGTCACCGGGGGAGACGAGTAAGTGGAAAATGAGACGAGTGGGAGCAATGAAGTGACAAGTCGTTGGTGTCAAGGGGAGGACAAATCGAATGGAAGACGATGAGCCTGATGTGCGGGGAAAATTAAACTAGAGAGAGAGATTTTAAAATCAAACAAATTCTTTCTTATGCTAACTTAAGTCACTAAGACTACACAAGAGTTATTAGAGTCCGAAGGAAAGGAACTAAAATTAAGATGGTACAACAAATTATATCCAATATCGATATGTCAGCTCATAACATGTCGTATGAGTGACATTTAATTTCGAATTGGAAAAAATTTCAATAAATGTCGCTCATACCCTTAGGTGGCCTATTGCGATATAAACATGACTACACGTGGAGCTCAACGAAGAATATTACTGGGAAGCATTCGGTCAATTAGTGGTGTGTAACAGCTCAAAGTTCGTTTCCGCATCCTCCAGGCATTGACTTTGAGTGATGAAAAATTAAAGAAAGTTCAAAAGGTACGACAAGTTTGTCATTCGTCCTTTTGATACAACTTTGCAAAGATGAAAACTAACTCACAAATGAAACACGCATACTAACAATCGCACGCACACATCCCACACATTAATGCTTTAATATAATGTCGTGGAGCCTTTCGTGTTTCATTAGAGAGAAAATGTGAAGAAGAGAGAGTCAAAAGAGAGTAAAAGGAGAATGTGAGAGGACGAAACGAACCTCTGAGGATGAAAGTGGATTATAACTTAGTTCGTCGAATCGGGGCTTCGCGTTCTTCATTCGTCAACCCGACTCGATTGCTTCGGTTCGACAGCATAAATAGCTAAATTATGCAAAAAGGACGAAAGGGATCGAAGGATACACGATGATGACGACGGCGACGACAATGTCACGTTCGTTTGGGAGCCAACCGTTCGTTATTGGTGTCCTTTGAAATTTTAATTCGTCTCCTTGACGAGGGGGAAGGAGTTTCTTTAATTTGCTCTCAGCATCCTTCAAGGTAGCTCCCACAAGGATAATCAGTGAATAGTAAGCGAAATGCAATGTGAGAAAGAGACGGCGACATCTATTGGTGCTCTTCTAATGATTCGTTAGAAACGATGCGTGACGATGGATATCGAGAGAAGTCGAAAACTTTTGCGTGGGATTTCGGCGATGAAGCTTTCGTTGGAGGAAGTTTTTCACCATCTGCAACACCCTGTGAAAGCTCTCTCATTGTGTGAGACTTTGCTGAAACTTGTGACGAAAGCTTTTGAAAGTCTTCCAGGGAAAAGCTTTGGCAAAAAGTGGTGAGAGCGAAAAGACAAAAAATTTTCTCTTAATTGTGAAAAAAGAGGGAATCATTCTTCTGAATAAAGAGTAAACTTTTATGTGAATAAAGAGTAAACTTCGTTTTGTGAAAAATATAAAACTTTTTTGTGAATAAAAAGACGATGTTTTCTGAATAAGTAGTCGATTTTTTTGAGAATACTTTGTTGTGGTTATGGAAAAACTTACCGGTTGCCTCCACCCCGTTGCGAGGGAGAAATCGCGGGACGAATTTTGAAGAGAAAAGCAAGAAACTTACCTGAAAATAGAAGAAAAGCAAATTAAATCTCATGATAAGATGTTCGTTGAGGGGGGATCCTTATTAATAATTTGATTCTGAACAAAAGATCGTCCGAGATATAAAAATCGATCAATGTTACTCATACGCCATGTGGAACGAACAATTTTCATACCTCTTACAAAGGACACATGTGTGAGCGTGGAAAACCCTCGCCCCACCCAACTTAAGATGACGACGATGACACTCGCTCTCGAATCAATGTCAAGTGGTCGCAATTCATCTGAAGCTCTTTGCAAGCGGAAGGAAAATTAAGGTAAGGCGAATGAATAGAAATCCAGCGAAGGCGGAAAAGGAAAAAGAGGGATGGAAGGAAACAGGATAAGCTTAAGAAAGCGGCATAAGACCACAAATAAACCAGTTCAATAGGGGACTGGAAGAGTGCGAGATGGAGAGTGTGTGTGTGTGTGAGAAAGTCAAAGAAGAAGTCAAATAAGGCATGGAGGACGATTTTCGCCGAACCAACAAAAAATGTAGAGCATCGAAAACAAATAAATTTATAATGAAAGAGAAAATCGAACATTCGTATATAATTTTTCTTGAGTGGTTTGATTTATTTTGTTTTCATCCTTATTAATGTATCCGAGAACAAGAAATCCGTCTACACGAAGATTTGGCCATGAAAATCTAAATTCGTAATACATTTTAAATGAAAAATATTGTTGGTGAAATATTTAGTGGGTTGCAAAAATTTTTAAAATGCATGAAATTCTGAAGAGGTTAATATTGTAAATTAATGTCAGCTAAGGGTGGGTTAACGATTTTTCTTAAGGATTCCTGAAATTTTTAGCGAAATCAGAAGGATCTAATTCAAACTATATGAGTTTAGGAAACATATCTCAAAACAATGGAAAACTAAAATTACATTTAGTAAAATCGTTTCACGTCCACGTAAATATGATCACGCGAATCGCGATCACAAGACTATTTCTATAGAATTCCTCGACTATTTCCATAGGATTCCTCGTGTCGATGGTGGCAGCCGTTTCCGCAGCCCACACACACACACTAACACACACTCACACACACGGACGCACGCAACCTCCCACACATTCAACCGGGGACCCCAGCATTTCCGGTTCATTAGTCGTTGTTTATTGTGCTGTTGACCACAAACGATGATCATCAGTTTGCTCTGAGCGGAGGGACAAACTGGGGCGGCCAGGGGTTAATTCTCTAAAAATAGATGAGATAACAAAAACAACAAGGAAAAAACAATAACAACACAAAAAACAACAAGCACAGATAAATAGGGTAACAAATTGTGGTTGATGAAACGTTGTCCGGAGGCGGCAATAAATCAGCAGCAACACGTGGAAATTTATTAAAAATCATTTTCAAAAGGTGCAAAAGAAATACAAGGAGAATGAAGGAGTGGGGGCGAAAGACAAACATGGAGAAGCAATGAACCGAATCGTCTCATCATAGGAGATCGTCGAAGGGAGGAGAGGAGACGAGTGAATGAAAAATGGATGAAGTATAAGCGTAATTTATTGACTCCAATGATTTACAGCATCGCCAACGACGACAACAGTTGTTGTTGTCCGAGGCTCGGCCACATATGATGATGAATACAATTTAGAGCCAGTCGAAGACACATGAGAGTTCATCAGTCTCAGAATGGTTTGAAGGAGTAGAAAACTTATCGATTTTTTGTTTTCATTCTTTATACTCAGTTCGGTTTCATTATGGATTCCAACTAAGTATTTGAACTGAACAAGTAAAGGAAATGAAAAACTACTGGAACAAATTCCTCCATTTTCAACGATCGATGGTCTTAAATCGTTCCCGTTGAATTCTGAAATTTAAATCCATTTGCCGTGAGCAGACGCCGACCCCTGCGTCGTCCTTCCATTCGATTCCGTACCGAAGAAAATGAACTTCACTTAAGAGCATCCTGTTGTAAAAGTCAATATTAAAGCTGACACTCGCACACACACACACAGCCATCCAGCTGGCAAGGACAACGGCGAAGATGGAGGACAAACCACAGGGACGAAGGTGGAGAGCGGGACAACGGAGGCGACGACCAACAACCCATAAATGGACATTCGTCGATGAGAACAGAGAGACAGGGGAAGATGTGGAGGGAACGGTGTATATATAGACTGGGGCATGGAAAGACAGACTGATGGAGAGACAGACGAGAAGAAAGACAAACGGGTGGCAGAAGGGTTGAATAGATAGAAATATAACCCAACAGCGAATTGAACGGAGCCTGCGACACAAACATATATAACCAAAGATATCCAGAGACGGACGGCAGGGATGGAAATAAAATAACTGTAGAGAGGCCAGGTGGAGAGAAAGAGTGCGAAAGAGTTCAAGAAAGAGAGACAGAAAAAAGAGAGACAGAGAAAGAGAACTCGCCCGACCTGCTGGGAATGAATGAGATAACAGAGGAGGCTCCTGGGATTGCGACAGCCGCAAAGTATGCAACCATTCTGTGGTTTGCATTGCGCAGCAGGAAGGAAGAGAAAGAACCGAAAGAGGGAGACGGGAGACAGAGAAAGGGTAAAGGGAAAGAGAGGGAGTAAAGGAAAAGATCTGGCGGGATCCATAATGACGACGAAATGATGTTCCATAGACCATGGGAAGAAGGCTTCCTCGAAGATTTATTTAAAAGAGGATCAAATGGAGTTAAGCGTGGAACGCTGGTTGAAAGGAAGAGGAAGGGAAAGGAGAGGAGGAGAAGAAGAATAAGAAGTCAATTCCAAATGGAGATTAGTTGATGATCTCTAGAACGTGACAAGAAGGATGGAGAAAGGAAAACACGAAGAAGAGAATTAAGTGAAAAATTTCAACCATGAATATGAGAAGTGAAAAATTAAGCAGCGAGAGATGAGTAGTCAGTGATAGAGGAGACAAAATATGCATTGAAAAGTGTTAGGAATTAAATTTCCCTTCCGTTTTCAAACAACATAAATTGAATATGTTTCCGACGGAAGAGACGAATTAAAATGCAATTTTATGGAAGAATAAACACTGACACGCACACATGCACATGAACACAAGGAAAGTCACACAAAGACCACTGCAACAGAGAAGAGGACAACAGAGGAAAAGTAGGGTGAGAGACAAAGTGGGAGAGAGAGAGAAAGACACGCGCGAAAGTTGATGCGTTCGCTTAAAGTGTCTGATGACTTGCACAAGTCATTGTTATTGTTGTCGTTGTTGTTAATTTTGTTATGGTTGTTGTTAGTATTGTAGTCATTGTTATTGTTATACTGATTTTACTGCATCGCATGTCCTGCTGATGCTTCAGAGGACAGCGTGTCCTGAGTGCAACGATTGTTGTTGTCATATTGAGTAATTGCTGTTGTTGGTTTTATTGTTGTTGTGCTATTGTCAATGCAAACGACACGATAACAATTGCAGCAGCATATACAATTACAACACATATACAATTACATGACATACTTATAGTGTATCAACATCTCTGTTGTTGTAACTATAATTACAAAAACATCTAAGTTTGCAACAAAACCTCTATAATTACAATCACATTTATAATTACAAAAACAACAACAAATTACAATACATTACAACAACATTGTACAATCACAAATACCTACACATATACATATACATATATAAATGTCAGGACAAAACCAGAAAATTACGAAGCGCACGCCTACATGAAAAAATCATTTAAAATATCAGCAACAAAAAACAAAAGGATAAAAAAAGACAATAGAAGACAAGGAAATAAACAAAAAATAAATACAAGGAAAAAAGAAAAAAAAAAAATACAACAACGAAATTCCGTGACAAATTAATCGAGTTGCAGCAACAATAACCAAACAAACAACAACAAAAGCTGATGCCGTTGCAACGACGTGTCTGTGGAAAAGAGAGAAATATCGAAATGGGGAGAGAGCAAGAGGTCAGATGGGGGAACGTTGATGGTTGGAGGGCGTGACCGAAGCTCGTGGTCGAATCATCAGCGGTCGAGGCGACAAAGAGGACAGGTGGGAGAGAATGAGGAGAGAGGGAAGGAGAGAGGAAGGGAAAAAATGGAAAAGAGATGACGAACGTGTGAATAAATTGATTTTTATTGAATGAATGAAGAGACAAGAATTTTCATTTTATTGTTGTCAATGTTGTACTTTTTGGATTTTATTTTTTTTTTAATTTTATTTTTTGTGCCTTTTCTTGTTGCTGTTTTTATTGCTGTCATAATTGTTGTAATTTTTCTAATTGTTTCTGTTGTTGCTGTTGTTCCTTTATGATTTTTATTATTTATTATTTTATGATTTGTTCGAAAAAATTTGTTTTCATTGCTGAAACTGTTGCTGCTACTGTAAACCGATGTCATCAATGTCAGTTTCTGATATTATTGTTGTTGCAAGTGGTCAACGTCAATCACACATGCAATTAATGGAAGCAGTAAAGTGAGATTGACCGTTGGATCGAGGGAGAAAGAGAGAGATAGCAGCGTGTTTTAATTGCCATGAAATTCGGACAACTGCCAGAGGACTTTAAAACAGAGTATGAACAACAACAACAACAAATCGTGTTCTGTCAGCGAAATCTCAACGCAAACAAGTGAAGGATGAACCCAAAGGGAACGAGGGAGGAACGAAGGACGAGCGGGAAAAGACGAGAGAAAACAAGGATGTGGGAAACGTTGACGAGATGACTGCGGTGTACAGATGGACAGATGGATTTCCGGCAGCTGGAATGATATCACACACATACACACGTAGATATGTCCATGTGATTAAATGTAATTAAAAGGATGCAAACAAACAACATCCGCAACAACAACAAGTGCAAAAGGCCAACGGAAGGATAAAATGTGCTCAACGTGCTCGGAAACTCGGTCAATAGAGAGAGAGACAGAGAGAGAGCGAAAGAGAGCGGAGTCCAGAGGGATGAAAGAGACAGATGAGTGGATAAGTAGAAAAGGAATGAGAGATAGGGAAACACATTTATTTATTTAAGCAATCAGCAATTAAGTCCAGAGGTGGTGAGTTACAAACAACAACAATGATGCTGTCAAGGAGGCTGACCGCAATCAAAATAACAACAAGCCTATGAGAGAATTCGGAAAAGAGAGGATGAGAGGGAACACAAGAGAGACAGATAGAGAGAGAGAGAGTGAGTGAGACGCAAGGTCAAACGGGAAGCCACTAAACAGATAGAGAGAAAAAGAGAGAAGGAGATGATGGGAGGTTGACAACAACATGACGGATGATAATAAATTTGTGTTACAACAAGGACAACTTTAACCATGGGTACATGATGAGAATGATTAGGCATATAACAACAACAAAAGCATCAGCACGAGGTTAACAGCAAGAGGAAGATGAAATAGGACAAGGAAGGTAAGGAAGGACATCGATATGAACAACCCCAAGGCCACAGGACTATTAAGGATATTATGTCAAACACATTGGAATAACAAGAAAAACAATAATAAATAATAAAAAGAGCAAGAAACCAATAAGAAAAATAACACCAACAAAATCATCTATAACAAAGATGTATGATGGATCGAAAAAGTAATTCAATTCATTCGAATAACAATAAAGCTATTGATGATTACAGTAACAACAACAATGCCGACTCTGATACCATAAGGATATACAACATCAACTAAAACAAGAACAACAACAATATGACGAACAAATCGGAATGAACAAATCGATGCGAAGACGAAATCAGGATTCAAGATACTGGAAGAAGATAAGAAGAAAAATGAGGAATCGGAAGAGGGGCCGAGAAAAAAGGTGATGATAGAGCGTAGGATGAGGAGGGGGTGGATGGCAGGAAGAATTAATGAAGTTAATGAAACAGGTTTTGGTCAGGCCAAAGCAAGAAAATGTGTTGGTTTCTAGGACTAATTAAACAATTTAATTAGGTTGAAATAAGAGTAACGAAAACAATGCAGAAACAAATCAAAGAGGACTCTTTAAAGGGATCCAAATAAAGAGTGAGAAAGGTCAGAAAATAGTCAGAAAATATAAGAGGGAAATCCAAAATGACCCTCATTTCTTTTTTATGAAAATGGAGGTAAAAGAAATATAAAATTGCAGATGAAACCAATTGAATTAAATTAAATTGAAATTAAAATGATGTTTCTGACAGTGATAAATCATGAGATGGTGTTGCTAGGCATCCACTAGAGCAACAAGGAAGAAGAGCGACCTCAACAACAACAACGACAACAATGAAAAATACAATAACAAGAGAACCAACAACAAATACCAAACCAGAAAACCATCAACAAATACAACACAAAATAGTGCCATAAAACGCAGAAATAAGGGAAAAAGAAAATACGAAACCAATTAAAGAAAAAACAAAAAATCTATTACAAATCAGACCAGCCGCAAATATCGACTAATTGTACTAGAACCACAGGAAGTCCGCGAAGAAAAGGACGAAGGAAGGAGAACGAGAGAAAACAAAAACAATCGGCGGCTGGAAGGAACAGGAATATTCGTGGAACAACGACAGCCGCTTGACGTTTCCTCGGTGAGGACTTCTCTGGGCTTTCTATATCTCTCTCTCTCTCTCAGATGTCTGCCTCTCTCCGTCGCACTGCGCATGTCTGCCATAAAAGCAAATGACGTAAACATTGAGCGAGAAGCCAAGTGAGGCGGCGACGTCGGGGGGTCGGACGGAGGTTGCGAAAAGTTGCAGCAACATCTTGTTTTTATTGTTGCTGTTTCGTGATTTTAAGTTGTGGGAAATCGTACAGAGAGAGAGAGAGAGAGAGAGGGAGTAAGCAATATGTGTTGTCTTTATCCTTCGCACATTTTCGCGATTTTTTATAGTTTTCATTGTTATTTGTTGTATATTGTTGCTTCCAAATGATTTCCGCAAAATTTCCGCGGAAATGCGAGAGGGAAATTCAAAAAGCAGCAGAGGGAAATTCTCCAGGAATTTTCAAGGAGTTTCAATTTTGTTTATTGTGAAAGCTTTCGTTTATTTTTCTTGGGGGAATTTAATATTCCAGATATCGACAGAGAATTTCTAATAGGATTTCGCCTTCTACTGTTTTCTCCCGCAGTTTCGAAAGGGAGCATTTTAATCCCACGACGAGTCCTGGTGTCGCGCATGCAACAAGGGTCCTTCGCCCACCCCCGCTTGCTCCTTACCCTCCTCCTCCGTCTCAACCATCACCCGACTAGTCACGCTCCACGCGTTAATCAGCGCACACTGAGTGCATTAAGTGCTGAGGACGGACGACAGGACGAAGTATAGCCGGCTGAAGAACGAGGGACAGTCAGCCGGAGGACGAGGAACAATCAGTTAGAGGACGAAGAACAACAATTGGGAGGGCGATGGACGCAGCGGACACAGAGGACGAGGTGCGAAATGAAGCGAGAAAAACGAATCGCGAGCTTTTCTGAAAATGAAAATAAATGCGTTGCTCGTTGCAGCAACAGCAACAGAAAAAGCGACGACGGAAACGGTGACAACGACAAAGGCAGCAGATGGTGGTGACTGGATGAAGGAGGTTGCAGGCAATAGAACGGAACGAAAGGGACGACCTCGGGGGAAGGCGAGGGGAGATTAGAAGGTAGGAGGAATTGGAGCGGAGTCAGGCCCAAGCAGCTGTGGTCGTGCGAAAATTCATCGCTTTTCTCAGACCCGTTGTCAGTCGCCAAGGAAGATGGAAAGGAAACGAGGGCGAGCGAAATAACTACATACAGAAGGAGACAGACATATAAAGTGTATGAAGGTGAGCGGTGAAAGGAGGGGGAGGTGTTCGTACAGAACCTTGAGAACCACTTCGAGATAAACAGGTCCGAGTGCGCTCGTAAACACCTGTACTCGTGTCCATTTATATATATATATATACATGGCTATCTATGGGTGTGTGTGTGTGTGTTCAAGTGTCAATATTCACGTGCCTGTCTCAGGTCGGAGAGCAAATGTGTGTGTGTTTGCGAAAATTTTACTGCCTGCAAAAGTTTCCAAGGACTTTCACTCGAGCACAACAAGCAAAAGCGATTCGCCAAACGTTCTCCATGAAGGCGAAGCAGTTAAATTGATTTTAAAAACTTTAAGGAAGAGTTAATGGGAGAAGGAGTGAAATGGGCAGAAGTGAATGGCACGAGTGAGCTGAAACTGTTATATCCTCTTATTTTCGTATAATTTATATCGGTTTCTATCGACTTAAATGTCTTCCTTTATTGCTGCGATCATCATTGATTTACTGACTTCCGTAATCAATTTTATGCCATGATGGGGGGAAGGAATATATAAAATAAACCCATTCATATACGAGAGACTATAGGAAAGTTGATTCGACCTTTCAGAACTAGGTAAATTTCTTACCCAAGATTATTTAGCATTAAGTGATATTTGAACGTACCTGAAACAGAAGATTGTCCTCTTCTGTTAGTAAAATGTAAAATTTTTTTAAAAATGTCTATATAAACTTATATTCCTTATGTTATTTAGTAAAAGTCTAAGATATTATATTCGTTCAATATATTTGATATTGAAAAATATACCATTGATCAAAGACATAGTGTTATACGTTTTAATTAATTAAACAAATAGAAAAAACTTAAAAAAGTAATAATAAATACTTTACATAAATTAAAATAAAAACTTATTGACTTGGGAATTATTTAGAACAGAGGTACAGAGAAAAACATAATAAAATCCAAAATAAAAATCACTCATACGCCCTGGACAGTTTTTTAAATTGGTACTTAGACTGTGAGCAGTGGAAAATGCACTGAAGAGAGTGGATTTAGTTACCTTTAAAACAAGCACAACCCATGATGTAGCCCATCATCAGCGTAACTTGCTTTGAACTTTGGCGTTGATGATGTGTGGAATTGTGATCACGACGATGGCGATGGCTTCCTTTCGAAACTCCCGAATAAATTATTGTTATTGCGATGTTTATTATTGCTGTTGTTTGTGGTAGGTTTCAAAAACTAAAAATCAATATATCTTTAGCTATTTTTATTATTTTCGTGGTTTTGTTTAGTTTTATTGCTGTTCTTACAATTCTATTATGTTATTATTGTTGATCACTTTGAAGAAATGGCAGCTTAAAAAGGAGAAAAAGCGAATCCTAAGGTGTTGATTTTTCGTTTTATACTTATTTGTATGTTGATTAACGAGTTTATTTTTCTTATACACAAAATGTTCAATTCAATTATTTCTTTTTTTGTTTTGTAATGATAATTTAACGACGGTGTTGATTTATTTACAAGTTTTTATTTTTACGCTCTTTTACGAACTTACAAATGTGAAAACACATTTTTTGATTTATTGATGAAACATAAATTATTCTGATTTATGAATTTTTCATTTCATGTTTTAATACTTTTTTTTATGAAATTATTATTGCTAATTAAATACTCTGTTGATGTTGTTGTAGTGTGTCAAACTTTTCAACATGAACTTTTCAACACTTCACGATGATCACAAGAGTGCTTTTAGGCGTTGAACTAATTTCTAAACGCTTACAACTACAAATGCGCAGAGGAGGCGAATGCATTTTATATATATTTTAATGTTTTTCTATTTTTCTATTATAAGTAAGACGATTACTCTTAGTCACTGGAAGGAGGAGATGGAAATTTGTAGTTATAATATTTTACTGGAACAAAGTTCGAAGGTCAAGGCGGACGTGCAATGAGGAAATTTTCCTCGAGCACAGCACGTTCGTTCATAGCGAGACGACAGTGATGAAGTCCTTGCACGTCGTTGCACTCGAATCCTTGACATTCAAATCGGAGTGGATGACGAGAGAACGCTCTCAATCTGAAGCCATGGAATTGTGGCAAATTTCTCAGGGGAACCATATGAGGGAATTTGTTTTCGAAGAGGGAAATTTGGTAATTAATAATTAACTTCAAATAAGTTTCGAGGTCGAATATTTAATTCACGTGATTTTGAGATTTCCATATCAGATATTAAAATTTCTTGTTTCCAACAAAAATACTCATATTTTATGAATAACCAAGCGAAGGCGAATTAACTAGCGATAAGAAAAGTGAGGTCCTTGCAATCTCTTTGCCATCCATCAACCGAAGGATGTCCAGGTGGCAACAACCGCAGATCTTGAGCCACTCGAAGGAAGAGGAAGTGAAATCCTGCAAGTCGTTAAGAAATTCCTTCAGCTGGAAGGCGATGGCGAAGACAAAGACAAGAGCGTGAAAAACACCTAAAAAGTTTTCATCTCGAAAAGAAAACGGGAAAAGTTTGAAAGAACTTTGCGGACAGCGGGCGACAACGAGGATGAACGATGAAAGGATGGAGCAGGATGGAGGGAAGGATGGAGGGAAGAAAGGAGGGAATGACGGCGAAAAGTGGCAGCGATAACGAGTGAAAAAAAAAGAACTTCGGAAGAAGGGGTAGAAAGAAAAAGAAAGGATGAAATGGCAAATATAAAACAAAGTGACGAACGCAGCTATTGAAGCAAGGTGAACGGAGGAGGAGATGCTGAAAGCCAGGGAGGGAGAAATTGAAGGAGAGTCAGTGAGAAACTGAAGAAGTGAGAGCGGTAAAATTGAAGTAGAGTGAGCGAGAAAATTGAAGGAGAGTGAGGGAGAACGTGTACGAAGAGTGATGGATTGATCCGGCAATAGTTGAACGAAGTCCAAAACAAAGCATAAAACTACCAAAAGTCGACGAACAAATTATCTAGGAAATTAAAATGAAAATTTCAAGGAGGACATTTCACAAATTTAACGGTAATTTTAGCCTCGTGGAAATTCCCCCTAGGATCCTCGAAGGAGCATAAATCGATATTAAGTGGATGACGATTTAGTGGCTCCTGCGAGCGTGATTCCTTGGGCCGAGGGCGCAAAAGGAGGCGGGGAGTGGGAGGTACCGAGATTTTCGGCCAAGCGGTCGAATTTAGGACAGAGGCAGGGGGCGAGAAGGGTTGAGTTCCACAAGGAAAACGACCGAGAGTGGTGTCGATTTAAGTTTTCAAGAAAGGAAGGAAAAGGAAGAATAGTAGAAAAGGGAGAAAACGCTGAGATTGCTAATTATTCGCTGTTAAACACTTGTAAGAGGTGGCGGCGGGCGATGACTCGACGTCGATAGCGAATGGAGGAGAGGAAAAGCGCAAGGACGATGAAGAAAGGGAGATGAGGGGTGGTGAAGGTAATGAAAAGAAGATTGTGTGGTACGTTGGAGTCGATTCGACTAGATTTTCATCAATGAAAACTCAGCTATTCTCGGTCACGAGACAGGGAGAGCGTGAGAGGAAAAGAGTGAAAGAGAAAGAGGCAAAACAAAGAGGAAACCAAAAATAATAATGAGAAAATATCGCGACCATCTGTGCAAAAGTCGATGGAAAAATTTCATCGAGATGAATTTCGCGAACGCCTTTTTTACTTTCCTTTCATCATTTAATTTAACGATTAACTTTTCATTAAAAAAGGCAATTGATGGCATTTGGTGCGAGATCTCAAAGAAAGCAGATGTTTATTTATCTTTAAATTTATTTAATTTTTGTATGATATTAAAAAATTTTTGTTTACCAAAAATATATGAAAAATACAAAAAAAAATATCTTCGGTATAAGTCGTCATATTAATATCACTGTATAGAATTCTAAATGGGTGACTGTACAGAGAGAGAGAGAGGGAAAGAGGGCTAAAAGTGGTGGAAAGGAAATAATTAAGGGTCGAAAATTGGAGTAAGGAAGGAGATAAAGGTTGTAAAAAAGCCCCAAAGGCACTCAGACGCTAAACCACCACAACAAAGGCAACAACATAAACCAATCATCAGGGACATTTTTCATTTCGTTGACATGGCTTATATTTTGTTGTTTCTTTCGTTGTCGTCGTCGTCTGTGTTGTCGCTATTAGTGTTGTTACTGTAGTTGTATTACCACCTAACCTCGCCCCGGTCATTAGCCATACACGTTCCTTGACTCCTCCCTCACCTCCACAGAGGCGGACGACGGCCCAGACAAAGGTCAGAGCCTCGAAATAAAGATCTAATTTGGTTGGTGCTCTTATTACTGTTGTTGTTATTGTCATTTTTATAGAGGGCGAGAAAATGTTGGAAAAACAAAAACAAACGTAATTGAAATTTTCCTCAGTGCAAATGGAGGCCGGAAAAGGAAACAGGGGAAAAGAGTGGAGGGGAAACGAGTGAAGACAGAAAACAAAATTAAAATGTTGTATTTTTTGAAATATTTTTTATGTAAACAGTGGAAGCGTTAAACTTGACCTTGACTGAGAGACACACAGAGAAAAAGAGGCCGAGAGAGAAAGAGAAGGAAATGAGAAGAGTAAAGAGGGGAGTTCGATGGAAAAGCCCGAATAAAGAAAACAAAAACAAAATTATATAGCGACAAAAACCATATAGAATCACAACAAAAATTATAGCGCACAACAAATTATCATAACAACAACACACCCAATAACAAATCCAATATTCATAAAAAATAACAACAACAACAACATTAACAATATACACAATAGTATCAACAACAACAATTTTCATTTCGTAAACAAAGGGGCGGATTTTATTTTCTTTTCGAAACATGATTGATTTATGGACCGCAAGAAGAGACGAGACAAATGAAAAGAAACAGAGTGAAAGAACGAGAAAGACGGAGACGGGCACATGATGAAATTTATAAAGTAAGGGAAATTTATCTAAACAAAAAATGTATCTTTGAATGACAAAGGACTTGCGACGAAACGACGAAGGACGAAGGACGAAGGAAACGACGAAGACAAAAACATGTCCTTCTGTGGGAACCTGCCGAAGAATATGATTCAAGGATCTCCACTGTTCAAAGGGGATATCATGATGAGTTGGTTGGCAACTGTTAAACTTCATGCACGAAGGAGTTCGCGAAGTTCCGCCCGAGGTCGATATAAAGGCTTCGTTTTCACCTACTTTCGAACAGAATGTTTAATGTAAATGTGAGGATATGTGTGAGGGTGTATTGGAGGGCGTGTGTGTGTGAGTTCCTGCGCACATGTTAATGTCCTATAAATAAACCTTTAAAATTTTAAAACGAGAAGCCAACAAGACGCCCACGTGCGTTAAGGAAAAGTTCTTTGTTTACTTATTTATTTATTTATCCAGCCACCTCCCCAAATTGGTATACATAATGGATTATAATTTCTGTTGACAGTTGTTGTTTTACTTGTTGCTATTATCGTTGGTTAGGGCTAATTAAGAAATTAGGAAATTCCAACCTTTTTATAAACTAGTATAAGAAAATTCGTATGTAAAAAAAACATTGACATTTTTGAAATTTCGTCATCTAAAATTTCCCATGAGCAGTGAATTTTGTGAAAATTCCGTGGCTAATGTGTTGAAAATTAGGAAAAAAAATGTTACTGAGAAAATAAATCTTTATCGACGAATTTCCTCGAAAAATTCTCGTGCATTTGCAACGAAATGATTGCCAAAGAAAACTCACACGCTCACAGCCGCATTCATCGCTCGTTGTTGCTATTTATAATTCATCAATATGGCCGTGAATGCCGCCTTTACAAAGCCAAGGAGGCGACCGCAGAAGGTTGGTGGGGTGAGGGGAGACGAGAGGAGAGGAGGGCAAAGTCATTCATAAGAAAACATGACGTTCTTTTTGCAAAAGAAAACAAAAAGTGGCTTCGTCGTCGTTGATGATGATGATTATTATTGTTATTTTGTTTCTGTTTCTGCCGTTCGCCATATGAGGAAAACGATACAATGACACATAAACACACACACAGACACACGGTGTCACTATGTCGTCGTCGTGTGAAGAATGAGAGAGAATGAGAAAATGAGGAACCGACGATTTAAACCTGTCCAAGTGGAGCGAATGTCAATGTCTTTGGGACTGTTTTTTACGAGTCAGTTCGCTGACCCATTTTACATCCGATGGCGGAAGAAATCGAAAGCGAAAAGACAACTAGAACAAAACTGTAAAATATGAGATAAGCCAGAAAATATGAACAAAAAAATACTCAAAACATTTTCCCATTTGGATAGATAATTTTAATAAAATGAATCATGAGCTTTAAGAAATTTCCTCCAAGAGTTCGCTTCTAATCTTCTTTTTGATCTTGATTCACATCTTTCGTCTCATCTTCCTTCTCATCTTCCTTCTCATCTTCCATCTCATCCTCCGTCTCATCTCATTTTCCAGCTACCGTCTTATCTTCCTTCTCATCATCCGTTTTATCCTCCTCTACATCGTAAACAATTCTCATTTCATTTAACTTAATGTCCATTATTAATTTATTTCTTTCTTTCTCCGCCTTTTCTTAGCTGACTCTTCAGTTTCTTTCCCTTGGTCTTTGTTATTTTTTTTCTATTTTTCTCCACCTCTCGGTGGTGGAATTTTTCGCGTAATCCCCAACAACATCGAAAAAAAAAAGAAGAACGACAAAAATGAAAAATAAATAAAGATAAACAAGAACAACAACATTGTCGACTTCCGGTCAAAAATGTTTTTACGCGAATTTCGATGTCGATTCATTGTCGAGGCGCGTTCGTAAAAAATGTCTGTGGACACCATAAAAGCGTGGTGTTGCGCGTTTTTATGATGATTGCACTGCTGGCTGTGACTGAAATTGAAGACGATAAAATTTCCTAATCACTTTCTATTTTGTATGCCCGCTTATTGTTTAATTGAAGAAACGACGCTTATTTCAAGGTTTTCAGTGGAAAGAAACTTATCGAAATGCTCTTTACTCTATTGCATAATTTGCAATCAATCAATTATCACATAATGAAGAAATTTTTCTTATAAATCCTGCTTCTATTATTGCTTCAATAAAGCTATAATCATTTTAAAAAATCACCAAAAACCCATAATTAACCTTCTCAGAAAGAACTCCATTAAAGAATCGTTAAAGAAAAATTACGTTCTTTGTCACCGAAAAAGAAAAAAAAAAAAATGGCCATTCAAATGTGAGCAAATGTCAAATTAAAAATGAAAAATGAATGTTTGCTGGAAAATCGCCCAAAACAACGAAGGAAAAGCCATTTAAAATGCAGGAAACGTTGCGAAAATGTTCAAACGAAAAAATTAACTCTCTTATAGACGGAGACAAGTGCAGAGAGCAAAGATTAATCAAAGTGAAAAACAAATAAAAATATTAACATAAAAATAAAAACATTTTATAATTTAATTTCTTTTTAATCGTTTGCGTAAATTTAACAAAAAATAACGCGAAATGAGAAATAAAGAAAATGAAAAAAAAAAAAAAAACGATAAATAAAGCAAATATTTACAAAACTGGAAAGGAAACAATTTTTATCATAAATGAAGTGCGTTTTGAAGACGACAAGAGAACAAACAAGGGCAACGAATCGTAGCAATTGATAAGGCTTTGGACGATTATTGAACGAGAAAAATTGAACATGGATTGAACGAGGCCCTGTAGTTGAACGAGAAGGCGTTGAACGTGAGCTCGTAGTGCATTGAGAATTTCCTCGGCAAACAGTGGGAATTTCATTAACTTTGCTTGTCGTTGCGACTTCTAAAGCACAGATGGCGTCAACGATTATCGCGATTTAAAATATCAAAATAAATCACGTTGCACCATAGATTTGTTCGCTTGTAGTTTGGGGAGAACATTGTCAAGGAAAGAGGAGCAGCAAATGGAAAAATACAAGAGCAGGAAAATACAAGAGAAACAATGGGAACAAGAGAAGCAAAAGACAAAAGTGAAAAGAAAGGAGATAAAGAGAAGGAGTCGAGAAGGAAAGGGTGATTATTTCAAGTGTTGTACATTGTTTTTTCCCTTTAATCGAGTGAGAGTTTTGAAATGGAAACAATTGAAAGCTTATCATGGAACATAGAGAAAAGAATAAGCAAGTGAACGACATCATCTTCAGTAGCAGTAAAAATAGTCAACAACAACAACAACAAAGACAACAACAACAAAGACAACAACAACATCCCCATCGACAACCACTTCAAGCAGCTGCCTACAATCGCAATCGGCAATAAAAATAATTGAAATTGATTTATGTTTTCAATTTGTGCGAATTTCACACTCGACTACAATTGAATTTGTTAACAAACCGTGGAAATTCCGCCACCACCAAACGAATTGAGATAATCATAAGAATCATCGCTGGTGTGGGAAGGGAAATTGAATTATTGAATTATTTCCGGAATCATTTCATTAAAATTCAGATTGCAGAATCGTCACTTTGAGGAATTTCGCAATAATATTCCAAATATATGATTTGTAAATCCAGTTCATCTCATAATTTTCTACAACATAAATTAATTTGGAAATACAAATGTTTAGTTTTTCTATATAGATACATTTCATAGATATAATTTTTTGTTAATATTTTACAATTTTGATGTTATTTATATTTTTTTTTCAATATTTATATTTGATATTTTTCTATATTTATATTTTATTATATTGTTCTATATTTATATTATACATTTTTATATTTTTTTATATTTTTCTAGTTTATATCTGTCTATGTTTATATTTTTCTATATTTATATTCCATATTTCTCTGTAATTTTAGAAAAAGGCTATTTTTAAAATAATTTGCACTAATATTTTTCCGCAATTTCCAGAAGAATTTTTCCATGTTTATTTATTATTGTAAACAACACAATGAATCACAAAACCCGCTGATGCCCACCTCGGGCGAGAAATAAGCGTGTAATTTCCACGATGTATAACGATGTCAACAAGCACTCCAACACTCGCGCAATCACATAAATCCGTGTGTAATCCCCACCAGAATCTGGAGTCAGCAACATACCACCCTTCCACCCACGACAAACGGAGAGAAACTGAAGGAGGCCGAGGCCGTGGTGGGAGTGACGGATTTTACAACAAGAAAACAATTTATTTTTCCTGGTGAAAACACACAAAACATGATGAGAAAAAGATTCAGAAATCGAGATTTGTTTTGGCAAAAGTCGTTCGCTGTCTGCTGACGAATGTCTGTCTGGACTTATGAGTAAGCGAGACAGACACACTAACACAATGATGGATAATTGGACTGTAACGAGAGTACGGCAATTAAACGATGTCGAAAACCGATTGCGAATTCTCGGAGAACAAAGAGAATTCCCCCGAAAAGAACAACAATCACGGATAAACAACAAAAAAGTCACAAATAAACAACCGACAGACAGGAACAAAAACCGACAGACACCAACAACAACAACCGACAGACATCAAAAACGAAAATCAAATACAACTGCAAGTGCAACGACGGACGAGACGCCGATGACGATGACGACGGCGACGGCGACACTGGTGACAACGACAACGACGTCTGCGACGAAGTCTGACGACGAACAATGACGAATCTAACAGAGGTCCACGACCTCAGACACCAACCTGGGGGGCGTCGGCGGGAGTCGTCGGGTGAGGCAGAGAGACGAAGGGGAAATTATGAGGGAAATTGATGAGTGATTTTTGTTGATACTTGATTTTTTTTATTTGCACGGTAATTAAACGGGCAGAGAAACTCCAAAAATCTCCGACAACCGACACCGAAGTCAGACGACGCAACGCGACGAGCGAGAAACCAGAAAATCTGTGGAGTCTGCGGAAACTTTCAGAAGGGAAAACAAAATTCCTTCACAGTCTGCTGCGCTTTGTGCGAAATTTCCCCAAAGACCAAACGACGACGACCGCCGCGGCCGATGGACGGACAGAAAAAATATCCAAACACAACAGCAAACCAAAGTGGAGAGAAGAGAACGAAACAAACACACACATGGGAGAGAATGTCCTGACTTCCAGCTGAAATTGTACTAGATTCGCAGAATCGAGTTTCTCGGGGGAAGTTGCGCGAAAAGGACGATGATGGAGAGAGAGAGCGAAAGAGAAAGGATCGGGGGGGAAGAGTGAAAGAAAAAGGACCAAGCGGAGAACGAATAAAAAACATGAATTAAAGTTCTGCAGGAATCGCAATGAGGGACCGCGACCCTAACGCGAGGGGACGTCGTTTGAGAGGGGGTGGAGGGGGGTGGCGACAACTCCCCGGGGCTGGTGGGCGGTGCGATGGAGCGCGACCAGACCAGACCAGACCAGAGGGATCGGACCGTGCTGGGGAGTCATTTGCATGCCAGAAGCTCGCGTGCTGGGCGAATGAGGGCGTGAGAGATCCGAGTGGATGGGGCTAAAGGCAAACATGCACCGTGCACTCCAAGGAGGCGAAAGATAGAGGAGGAGGGAGGATTGTCGGAGATGAGGATTTAAAATAACTACCGAGGATTAGAAGGATTTGCCATGGCGTCGTCGGTGGTTCATTGAGGGGCGGTTCATTTGGGGGGCCACCAGCAGTTGGTGTCGGGTAGTTGAAAATAGAAAAGTTTAACTCGTAGTAGTTAGGTTGTGAAAAGAAAGCACTGTCGAGGGAGGGAAAGTGCGGAGTTGAGGGTTGGTGGGGTTGGGAGCCTTGCGGAGAGTTCTCTCTATCGACGACCAACCAACAAGAGAGCAATAAGAAAGCCTGTAGCCTGCGTATCGCCTGGATTGCAATTATAATGGCTGCGAATAACTCCATTCATGCGGATGGCGGGGCTGACAAGAAGAAGAATCTTCTATGGCTTAATGTGATGGGACGAGGACACAAAGGGCAATAAAAATCCATCAGACAATAAAGAACACCGAAACCCGATAGAGGTTATCAATAACGCAGCGGACGATGGTGAGCAAAGGAAAGGAAACCATAGAGGGAAGAAAGGATAAATTGAAATAGTAGAAAGGAAATAGTTTATAAAATAACGAGGAATTGGAGGATAAATGGACATTAGTTTCATCATTATTTTCCTCAGAAATGAAAATGAAAACTCGTTGAAAGGATCCGAAGAAAAATAATTCCAAACCAGCTCAGGATTATCAAGAATCCCCATGAAACCGCATGAGTCGTGTTCGAGCAAACTCTGATCCTTTGGTATTCAGGAGTTTTGAGTCCTGTCAAAACGATCGAGGGAGAGCGAAGGATTCGAGAATCCTTTCGCATGCAAATAGCTTTCGTTTCGTGATGGAAAGAGTGGTGGAGAGAAAAAGTTGTGGTTGTAAGAAAGAGAGGGAGCGATGCAGAGAATGCTTCGCCGACACCTTTGACATTTGCTAGCACGAATTCGAATTTTTGCAAAATTTGATTTAATTTTCGCACGACCGGAAGTTGTTTTTCACACCAAGTTTCTCAATATTTGATATTCCTTGCACTCGACGTGATGTGATGCAAAGCGAATTGATGTGATGTCGCGTCAATATTTCCTTCACCTTCGAGTGATGAGATTTTTGAGTCGTTTCGACAACAACTGCTGTTGTCGTTGTAGTTGCTGATGATGGCTCTCGAACGATTTTTCCATTGTAAACAAAACAATCGCTTCCTGTTATTTTTATTACTATTTTCAATTGCTCAATCGCTCAATATTTGAATTGGAATATTTGTGTGAGGCGAATATTTTTGAATTCCTTCGTTTCTTCGATGAAAACTCGGTTTATTTCGCGATTTTCGCACATTTCAAATACAACAAAAAATAACACTTCAGCACACGCACACACGGACACACCGAAAACGAGCGAGAGAGATAGAAAGACGTTTGTCCAAGGGTTGTTTTGTTGAAGACACGAATTTCACTGCGATATAACTTCTATATTTTCGCCGATTTGTAAAAATAAATAAATAAATAAATATCGAAAAATTCGCATCGCGAGACGAAACAACGCACGTCTCGATGTTTTCTAAAACTGCGACAGAAACGGAGCCGAAGCCATGAGGAAGCAGAAGCAGACACCGAAGCATATGAGGCAGGCTGACAGGAAGGAAGAAGAAGAAGCAGAGGAGGAGAAAGAACAAGCAATGGCGAGTTCGCAAGAGCAAAGACGGAGCACCGAGTGAAAGTGGGGCGGGAGGCGAGCGAAATTCCTCGGAAAAGTTCTCTACACAGCCGCAAGTGGGAGAGCGAGAGAGAGAGAGAAATGCACTGGAAGCCAACACGCTCTCATCAAACATAGAGGGAGAGCGAGTGAGTGGGAGAAAGAAATTAATGAGAGGGAGAGATATTAGCGACAGGGAGAGATTTTAATGACTGGGAGAGAAATTTGTCACAGAAGAAAGCCATATTGGTGAAAGAGAGCGATGCGGCTGTCAGTTTGCTATAAAATGAAGAGGAAACGCAAAACAGAAATCGCAATGAATGAGCGAGACCGAGAGAGAGAGAGAAAGAGAGGCCAACGGCGAGAGCGGCGTAAATAAACAAACAAAGAACGCAAGAAGAAAAGGAAGAAAAGTCAGGAATGTGCAAATGTTTGAATTTTCTGTTAGCGAAGAAAACATATATTAAATACAAAATACAAGAAAAAACATAAAATTAGGAATAGAAAAGTAAAGAGTCTTAAATCATTTCATGCCGAAAAAGCAGTGTGAAGAGTTTGTTCTTTAGAAGAAGAGCAGAAGACGTTTGGGGCCATTGTTTGGGGATCCGCGTTGGCGCTGGCAACGCCGGCTACAACAATTTGTTTGTTGCATTTGAAAAGCATAACAAAGAAAGCATTTGACGAAATGTCTGCTGACAAGAAAAAATGGAAGATCGAAATTGAATTTAGATAAATTAAATACATATGTGAATGGTTTTGTAAGTAATATAAATTTAAACAAAATAATCCGTAAAAAAACTGTATTGCACAAAAATGTTACACAACTATTAAAATAAAAAAAATATATAACAAAAAAAAAAAATAAAAAAAAATAAAAAAGAAAGAAAACACAAAAATATAATGAAATAAATAAAAAAATAAACATAAAAATATAACAAAATGAAAAAAATAAACACTAAAATTAATAAAAATAAAAAAAATTAAATAAAATAAAAGGTGTAAATTATATACGAAATTGATACTAAATTGAATTGAATTAAATATAAAGAAGTAATTTTCTTCATTAATACAATAATTCTCCCACTATAATTTTTACTGATAATTTTGTTATCAAAATTAAAATTTGATTGAGAAATTTCTAGAGTAAAGATAATCATAAAATAGCGTAATAATATAGAGTCAATAAAATACATTCGTCCGTTCTGAGAACGAAACTTACCCATAGGTGATTAAATTTAGGTTCTTATGGTAGAAAAACTCACCTGAAAGAAACGAAAACACATTATCAGATATGAGGAGAAAAAAATATATATGAAAGTAGGGCAATGGATACTAAGGAGGACGAAGATCTCAACTGCAGCCACCCAGAGACAGCCGGATTTTCGTTTGTATATACAAATTGAAGAGGGCTGAAGCGGACGAAAAAGGTTGAAAAAAAAACCATTTAAATTTCAAATGATTTTAGCTAAATTGAGGTAAACTTGTAGGCAGTGAAAGGAAATTTCTCTCCCGATTGACTTCAAGGAAATCTCATTCAATATCGAATTGTGTATCTGTTGTTGTTGTCGCATATTGTATTGTTGTGGAGCAAAACAACATCGGCAGCAAAAGCCTAACATCGACAACAGCCCAACCAACATCGACAAAAGGAAGAGTCGTAGAAGGCAATGAAATGGAAAATTTTATGAATATCTTTCGAATTTCGTATGGCAATGGGAGGAAATGGCTTGCATTTCATTGCATGCTTTTAGGCGCATTGCGATGGTGCAACCGCATTGTTGTATTGTCCACATACTCACAGAGAGAGTGTGAGAGAGAGAGATAGAAAGAGATCGAGAGGGAAGGTAATGTGAAATGGAACTTGAGCCCAAAGGTCAAAAGGAGTGGGATCCAACAGACAGACAGACAGACAGACAGCTTCCGGTTCCGGTGTCAAGTGCACAACTACGATGAATGAGCAAGGCTGTGTTTGTGTGTGTGGCTTTGTCATCGTATTCCCCATCGATAATTGGTTTTCATTGATTTGTCTCCTGTCAGCCTGTTTAGCAGAGAATTTCTTGGCATTCGACTTCTCTTTCCCACTGATTTACAGTGGAAAACAAACAGTGAGAACAAGTCAAAGGGAACGAATTTGAGAATGAAGAGACAAACATTCAGAAGACTTTGAGTTGGGGATGATTTTGACCCTTGTTTTTGCCCCCTCGGAAAACTCACCGTTATTATTGCTGATGGCAAATCGTTGCTGCAACTGTTGCGCCAACGCCTGGTGATGTTGGGCCAACGGCGTCATCGGTGGCGGTTGCCCCAGCTGATGTGGAGCCGACTGCGAGTGCGGGACGCTGGAACCATCGCCGTTTCCTCCGCCTCCTGCACCGTTGCCTCCTCCTCCGCCACCGCCGGAGACAGATATGGAATTATTATTATTGTTGTTGTTATTGTTGTTGGCAACAGATCCAGCCGACGAGCCACCAATGTTGCTCGTGTTGAACTGTTGCACGGATATCGAAGTTGGAACATTGACTCCACCCTGTTGTTGCTGTTGTTGTTGGGTGATTATTGTGCCCCCACTGCCGGTGGTTGTCGTTGTTGTTGTAATGGAATTGGACGCAGCAATGGAATTATTGTGGACGGCAGACAAAATGGAACCGTTGGCATTGGTGGATGATGTGTTGTAGTAGGAATCGTCACCTGGAATGGAACAACAAGAGCGAGATGAAAAACACTGTGAGTGAGAGTGTGTGGGATTTAAGAGAATTTTGGTGAGACAATAGATTAAAATGCCTTACTAATTTGTTTTTCAAGAAAAAAAGAAATTTTTTTTTTAAACTTTCTTCGCGATAATTTTTCGATTTTTTGCTAAAATTGACGTCTTTTGTCCCATTTTAAGAAAATAAACAAAATACATTTTTTTCGGAAAATATAATTTTTTATTTTTAATTTTATTTTGCCGTTGAAACAAACCAATTTAGAAAGTTTTCAGCAAATTTGGGTTTTTTCAACCGATTTTTGGGATTTTCGTGGGGAAATTCGGGATAGTGGTTTGAGGATCAGCTTATGTTCGATGAAAAAATCCCGACCGAAACTCATTTTGAGCAAAGTCAAGCGGATGGTTTGAGTCCCTGCTAAAATTTTAGCAGCACCACCTAGTGGCGAGCAGACACACTAGCAGTGCATAGGGTAAACATTCCAGAAGGTTTCAAGTTTGTAGAACGAAAGAAAATTATTATTAATATAAACAAAATAAAAAAAACAGATAATTGAAATTAATTGAATTTAATAAAATAATTGAAAACTAAGTATATTGTAAAAATATTTGAAATAAAAAAAATGTTAATGTAATAAAAAGTAATAAAATAACATAATAAATTAAATTAAAATCGCATTAAAAAAAATAAATATTTCCTTATTTAAATTTGTTAATTTAATACTAACATTAACTAATAATGAAAATCAAATGAAATAAATAAAGACAACAAATTTAAAACAAATGGAAAAAAATAATAAAAAAACAAAAAAACATAGATACAGAAAAATATCTAATATATAAAAGAATATAAAAAAATTTTATATATCAAAAATCATAATCATAAATCATAAAATTTAAAAAAATATAATACAATTAAAACTACACGTATAGAATTAAAAAAAAAAAATACATACATTTAAATTTATAAAATCGAAACAGAACAAAAAATAATTTAATACAATATAATTTAATTAAAATAATGAGATATGTAAAAATATTGATTATTTGTTTATATGTAAAACATAAATAATACATTAATTGCATTTTAAAAAATGAGAAGCGAATAAATAACGAGATGCTGGCAGGAAATTCACACGAATCCGATCGTCGATTGAAGCTACAACAAACAATGCCTCCATCATGTTTGACATGATGAAGCCTCTGATGTCTTTTGCCCCTGAGTGACTGACAGACGGCTGGACGGATATAAATACATACAAAAAACAGACAGAGTCGCCAGACAGCAGAACAACAACACAAATAACATAACAACAAAAATAACATAACAACAACAAGAATTACAAGAAGAACCGTGCAGAAGACATGAGGAAAACACAATTATCATGCATTGCATCGTCTCTTGACGAAGAAGAGAACGTTGACGACGACGAACGAAGCCTGCAATCAATAAAATTATACGAAATAAATACAACAACATTATTGCAACCACACAAACAACAACAACAAACACATCATCCATGTCTCGACAGGGTCAACGAGAGTCAAGCGAAGGGACGTCCATCGAATGAACGAACATAATTTCACTTTCAATGTTGAAGTAGCAACGAGCAACAATAACAAACACAACTAAACAGCAGCAACAAGGAAAAACATCAACAACAATAGTATCATCAACAACTACTCCAACAACTGTTTCTTCGAAGACCAGCAGCAACGAAAACAACAGCGCCGCATAAATTGAAATTAAAATTTGCAAAGAAAAAACAAACACAAAAATTCCAATCGTTGCATTTGTGTTTTTTTCCATGCGTTGGCAACGCGGAGTCACGCTTACCGCACGACCCAGCGATGAAGGGGGCGGAGGGGGGCGTTTTCGGTAGACGATGAAGTCATTTGAATTCAAAACGCGATGCTCAAGAGGTTGGTTTCTGCCAGACGATTGTGGGTTGGGGGCGTTTCGATTGAGGGAAGAGAAGGCGGGAGAACTTGAGGAAATCCGCATGAAACAGATCGAGAGACAATCGAGCGTCAATTGCATACTTGTAGGCGTCGAAAAAGACACACAATGTTGTGATATCTAGAGAAGCGAATGAAAAATTCGTTGCATACTTTTCGGCGAACTCATATGCAAACGAAATTCTTGTTTTCAAAATGCACAAAGAATATGCTCTCATATTTCAGCAAGCTTTCTCTTTTATTTATTTCACTTCTAAGCACAAAAGGTTCTACATAAGCATGTCCGATCCCCCAAAAGAATGCAGCAAGATGACAAATTATTGTTGCATATTTTTTGGATAAATTTTTCAAAAATTTGCTTCGTTCTTAGAGAGATATTTTGGCGAACATTTTACAAATATTTTTAATATTTCATTGTCATCTTTTGTTTGTTGAAATCGTCGATGTCGAATTTATGAGAGGAGGAACTAGAACAACCAACAACACAATAAGAACCACAATCGATCGCCGACAACAGCTAGAACAGCAATCGGCAACAGCGTAATCGAGCAACGAACAATAAACACCTCATTCCGCAGAGTGCTCCAAGGCGAACGGTCACAATTTAAGACGCGACGACACCACGAGATGCGGCGATGATGCAACGAGGACGCCGACACTCACGTTGACGACGATGCGTCGCCGAAAACAACAAGGAGAAAACATCGGTGATGGAGATCCAATGGTGATAATCGAGTCTCGAAGACAATGATCCAGTTTCGAAGGCGATGATCGAGCTTCGAATTTGATGATAATGTTCCAATGACGATGATGGTGTTCCAATGGCGATGATGGAGTTCCAATGTCAATGACGAAGCTCCTATGATGTTAATGGAGCCCGGAAGTCGATGAAGGAGTTCCGATTGCAATGATGATGATGACATTATCGACGACCGCTTTTCAATTTTCTAATGCACAATGCATCCGCAGGAAGGTGTGAGAGGAGACGTGCACACAAAGGAGGAGAGAGGAAGAGGAAGAAGAACAGTAAAACAGACGGATGGAGAGCAGGTGAGTGATGAGTGAGTGGATGTAGTGTGATGTGATGATGAGTGTGTGTGTGGATGTGTGAGTGTGTGTGTGTGGATGTGTGAGTGTGTGTGTGTGGATGTGTGGTGTTTGCGTGCGACCAACGTGATGACATTGATCCGGAAATTTGTTTGCCAACAACTCAAGGTGGAGCCAGTCAGGGCCAGAGGGACGGACGGACGAATGGATGGACAGAAGGATGAATGGGCAGAGATTGGTGGGTTCATGACGTGAGAAGAATGGATGGAAGGCAGGATTGGTGCAAGGGAGGATTGGAGCAAGGGAAACTTGATGCAAGGCAGGACGGGTGGAAGGAAGGAAAGACTGTTGGAGTAATCAGTAGATGGGATGAGGTTGATGGATGGGAGGATTGGCTGAGGAATCGGTAGAGGCATTTGTTGAGTCATTGGAAGAGAGGAGATTCAAGGAAGAGGAGGGAGGTGGGATGAATGACAAAGAGTTGAAGAATTAAGTTTCGAAGTAAGGGCGATGGATGTTTGAAAGAGGAGAAAAAAAGAAGGACGACGGAAGAGACAAATCAGACGAAGGAAGAGACAAATCAGACGAAGGAAGAGACAAATCAGACGAAGGAAGAGACAAATCCGACGAAGGACTCTGGGTCTTATAAAGCCCATTGTGATGATGAGTCCACTCGACTCCACTCATCGGATCCAACTTCGAAAGGTTCAGGAAGTTGTGGAGAGAACTTGAGACTAGACAACGGAGATCTTTCGACTGAAGACTCACTCAAAGGAATTGAAATTCAGTGAGCGACGAAGGAGACTTGAGGTTATCACAAATGAACGAGAAAATATAATGAACAAAATATAAAAATAAAATAATACAAATCATAATGTATGCGTGTGTGTGTGTGGACTTACCTTCAGGAATGTTCCCAAGCGGACTCTCGGGCAAAAGGATTCCTTTCTGGACGAGTTCCTCTCGATTGGCACGAACAGATATTTTGCGCTCAAGTGCTGTAAAGCGAGAAAGAGAGAAAAAGCATGAGGTCAGCGAACACAGACAGAGAGGGAGTGAGGGAGATGGTGGAATAAAGAGAGCGCGAGAGCGAAGTGGAATTTTTGATGAATTTTTAATTAAAATCCAAATTGTTGTTGATGCAAGGACGCAAAAAGTCATGTTAGAGAGAAAACGAAAGAGTCAGAGTAGGAGGAAGAGAGAGTGAAAGAGTAATGGTGGGAGGGAGAGAGTGTGAGAGAGTCAGGGTGAGAGGGAGAGAGATGATGCGACTTACATTTTGACGCAGCTTCGAACTTCTCGCTCTTCTTTTTCCGCCGCCACTTCCAGGGCTTGAAGAAACGCCCCAGGGCACTCAGTTTGCTCTTCCGCTCGAGTGGGGGCGTCCGGGTGCCAGATCCAAGGCTGTTCGTACGCAGCGCGGCGCCATTTTGTTTTTTAGCTGTAATGAAAAAAAATAGTGTGTGTGTGTTAGACATAAATAATTCAGAAATTGTTGCATATTTTCTGGAGAGATTCCAAGTATTTTTAGCAATTTTTGCAAGGTTTTTTTTAGAATAATTTCCATATTTTATTTCTTAATTTTTATTTTTTGTTTGGACTTCCAAGAATCGAAAAAAATGTAACCTATCGTCGTCATTGCTTTTTATGTAATTTTTACGTCCTTATTTTGATTTTACTTGTATATTTTTAGGAGACTTACATCTAAAATATGGGCCATTCGATCAAGATAGAGAAAAAATATCAACATATTTTTGAGGGAAAAACTGAAATCGTGCATATTTTCAGGCGCCCTCAATCACACTGAATAAATATTGCATGTTGCCAGGTAATAAAACACTCAGCAACAACAACAATATCGACAGCAACAACATCCACATACACGAAGCACTTGAAGCATTAGGTAAAAAAACAAAAGTTTGCAGAGTGATTAAAATTTAATTTTCAGCTTTCTGGCGCAATAAAAATTCAATTCATGCCAATTGTTGCAGAGGTAATCAGCAGCCGATGCAATGAAGGAAACTTTCCATCATCTGCAACAAAAGAAACGATGACGACAACCACAAATTAGTCACCAACAACGACAAACACAGAGCCAGCAACAACAAAAACAACCACAAAGCCAGCAACAAATCGAATAGCAACAATATAAACAACATCATAACTGACGTCGACGTTTCGTTTCTGGTGCTCTCGACCACTAGGCCACAGCGACCAATTAACTTCATCCTCCTTCACCTCTTCCGTCGTCTCCTCCTTCTACTCTTCCCCATCATCTTCTTACTTTCATCGCCAACGCTGGCGCCGCGCTTGACGCAGACGATGACGACGTCACGAGGTGCGCTTTGATGTCGCTCGCCGCAATCCACTTCCGGTAACGCGATGGCGGCCTCTGTCAAAATGGCGCTTGCATGCAAACGAGCCGAACGAACGAAACAACAAATAAACATAACGTAATCTTCGAATGAGACCAGTTAACAACAACAAGAACCAGTTGTAGTTGCTGTTGTTCGTGATTAAAGCGGTTGTTCACAGAAGCAGCGGCAACATGGGGCTGTAAATATCTGCTGCTACTTTTGTTGCTGCTGCATCTGCTGCAATCGGATTTGAGGCTTAACTTTACGTTAAGCTAGAGCCACTGGAATTGTTTGCATATCTATCTGTCGAAGTTCATGTCTAACTGAAGTGGCGAAAACTATTCGTCTATGGGGAATCTCAAAGTATTCGCATTTTCTGTCCATCTATACATAAATCCAAGCACTTTGTCCATTGCTTCTTACTTTCTGTCTATCCATAAATTCATTTCCCAGCCATCTATCTATCTGTCTGTTTGTCTGTGTGCTTAGAGTGAACGCATTTTCCGAGTTCTCAGAACCTGATTTCATTTCACTGTGGATTCCTCGACCTGTTCCCCAAACCGGATGCCCAGGGGAGAGATTTATGGGCAGGTGTCACGTGACTAGTTGGTACTTATGTAACGGCAATTGTAGTTGTTGCTCATCATGACCATGTTGCTGTTGATAATGTTGTTGTGGATGATGTTCCTGTGACTCTCGATGATTTTGCAATTGCTGTTGTTCTCAGAACAGTTCGAAAAACATCAGCACAAGGAACGAAGGCCAGAGAATCAACTCGAAGCTTGACGTCAAAAGCCATTGCACAATTTTAGGCGTCGTGCAAATACATTAGGTGGAACTAAAGAAACTTCCACTTCCTATCACCACCCATCTATATTTCCGACCGACCCCATTCCGAGAACTCCGAAACTCATCTGTGAAAATTACCTTCGGGCTGAGAGCGAATGTGAACGTCATCATCATTCACAGTTGCGCTCCTATAAGTATGCAATGCATTTATGAGCACATGGCTCGCGGGTAAAACTCATAATGTTGCTGCAATTTAAGTACCCTGCTCGACGATAAACACACGAGGCGAATATGCGAGAGGGAAATGGTAAAAATAGATAGAGAATAAACGTGGTAATGCGACAAGTGAATGACGATATTGCGAAGCATGCTGTTGCAACGTGCAGACGCTGCAGGGGAAGAAGGGGGCGTGAATGCTTATGCATTGCGTTATCAGCAGCCACATCTTCAGTAGCAGCTATAACAGCAAAATCGTAGTTGAGCAGCTGTCGTGAAATCAACAGCAAACGAAATGAAAACATTTCTGGAGATTATGATGTTTTTCTTCATGGCGTGTCCAGAGTATTTCAAGAGAGAGTTGAAGAAAAACAAGAAGAAAGGATTATGAAAAGATGACAAGAAATTGAAACAGAAAACTGTGAATTGACTGTCTTTTCCCAAATAGAGATTATTGATATTGAATTTTCGTATGAAATCTTTAATCTATTTTCTCAGTCGGAGGCGATAAAACAAATATTTTTTTTTGAGAAAATATGGTATAACTAAAATAAATAAAAATTATGATGCACGATTTTCTGTCAACAACAGATGAAAGAGCAACAACGATTGCCGTCACGTGGCAATCGCAGCACGCAGATCAACAACAAACGAAGGCGAGCCAAGCGATGATGGAAAAGATGATGACAGCTACGACGATGACGAAGAAGATTATAATGACCAAGATGATGATGATAATGACGACAATAATGTTAACGACGACAATGATGATGACGATCATTAGTACGAAGACGTTGGACGAGAAATTCTTCATATGAAATTCGAAGATGTTTGTTTGTTGTTTCGAGTTGTTGGATAAAGATAAAAAAATCAATCAATCGTATGGTGGATGCTGCTACTGCCTTCGGGTTCAGTGTTGACAGAGCAAAAACAACAATAATCACAATATCAACAACATCGTGGAGAACAACAATTTCACCAATTCGTATTATTATTATTTCCATTTCCCAATCGGAAATGAAAGTAGCTGTCGAAGCATCGATATCAATATGAAATAAGAATATGAATTCCTTCTTATTCGATCCGAACTTTAAGAAATACATTATTTCTCCAAATTAAATCACTTACTATGAAATGCGATTCAAGAGAATTTAAAATGATAACAAAATTTAATATTGAGAAGAGTTATTGTGCCAATACATCAGCATTGAACGTCTCAATGCTCAATCGGTGGAATAAAAAGTTGACGGAAATTTTCGAACCTACAAATGTGAGATCATTATTTTATTTATAAACCGTAATTGATTGAATAAAAACAAATACAAAATGGCATTTGATAAGCGATAAATCATCGCTTGTTGCTACTGTTCCGAGTTGTTGTTTTAGTTATGGGATTGTTATTGTAATAGTAGTTGTAATAACTGTTTGTCGATCTTGTTATCGTAAACGTATAATAATGTTTCGCAAATTATGGAATCTAATTATGCAGCCCGCAATGGAAATGAATTGAGGTATTTCGAAGTAGAGCTAGTGCAAAAGAGGGAGAAACAACAGGCGGAATGCTGAGCAGAAGCTGTAATAGCAACAATAACAACAGAAATAACTACGATAACAACAACTATGCGCATGTGCAACAGTTTTGCACAAATTGGTGCTGCTTCGACTTGGTGGGCATCGACAGCAGCTCGAGCTTCAACAAAGCCGATGACGTCGATAGACTATACAACAACAACTAGCATGAACAGACACCCGAGAAGAATAAAAAAAAAACTATCAGCAACAAAAACAATAACAATCAGTAGCCACAATAACAATAACAACAATCAGTAGCAACATTAATTCAGTCGGTCAGTCATGTGAGCGGTCAACGGTGTGAGAAAAAGACAAAACAATCGACAGCAACTGTTGCTATTGCTACTCCCTATCACATAATGTTGTTGTAGTTATTGTTCTTCTTGTTGTTGTTCATTCCTACTGCTCCCCATTTGTTTGCTTGTTGCTCCTGCTCCAATGAATTGCAGTTCTTTGCACTTAATCGAAATTTATTTCCTGATTTAGGCCGTCGAGACGGTCAAAGATTGGAACTGAGGAGAATAAGAGGAAGATGGGAGCGAGATGAAAGAGAGAAGGAAAGGTGAGAGGGACAGAGAGATGAGAGGGACAGCGTAGATGGGAGTAACAATTGCTCTGCGAACGAGGAGAAAACAATGACCAACCATTGTTCATCGTTGATCAGTGAATTCTCGGCATGTTTTTGTTCTTGTTATTGTTGTTTGAGTCCCTATTATTATTGTTGTTGTTGTTGTCGTCGCCGTAAATCTTATTGTTGTTGCTGCTGCTATTGATGATGATGCGGTTGTTGCTGGTGCAGCCTTTGTTTTTGCTGCCACTGTGGATTCGACCTCTTTGTTGCTGCCGTTTTGACTCGAGGCTGTTGATAGGTTTATGATTTAGAAACGCCATTATTGTTGTTGTTTATTTTGGCATTGTTGTGATGCCTGAATGGATTGATTGATTGTTTGAATGATGGGTGGGCGTAGATCATCCATTGATGATGGTTTATTGGGATCGCACAATTGAGGGGGGCAAGAGAATTGATTAGTTCAAAATATTATGATATTTCAAACTTGTGAAAATGTTATTATTTATTATTATTAAGTTCATAAAGTGCAAAATTTTCAATTCACCGGTGGAAGAAATATAATGAAGAAATAACTTTGAATTCTGTGCGGAAAATTTTCAGGAAATTATATCATTACTTTTAATTTCCGGCTCGGAACATAAATTCTCCTTAACCAGAACGTGAAATACAGGAAGGAGAAAGAACACAAAGTTCTCAACGGCTCTCTAAATCACTTTAAATACACTGTCTCTCTCTCCTCTGTTTCTCCCGCATGCCTCAGCAGGAAAATCCACAGCGACCGAAGACATAAACGAATCCTTGTCAAATATTTGCCTGCCAGCAGGATGTCCTCGATCTACATACTTTTGACTTTATGGCGACAGAAGCGGTTACAACAGCAACAATCGACAATGACAACAAAAAGAGCCATTAGAACAACAGCAAACATAATAATTACAACAACGAATACATCTGCAAAACATTACAACCAACTCGCCGTCCCATACGACGAATGGATGGAAGGGAGTTGCATACACAGTGAATCCCGGTTCCGGACCACATTCCGACCGCAGACCACATCCTTCATCGTTTCCATCCTGGAGGAAAGCAATTGTAGTCCTAGAGAATGGGGAAGTGGGCGTGGGACCAGGAGATGGGAGAATTTAAGTAGTAGAAGACGAAGATTACGAATATGAAACTAATATTTAAAATATATTCACACGTTTCATAAATCTCATTGACGAAATCTCAATTTGACGAAATTTTTTACTATGCCAAGTTTATTGAAAAGTAAATTTTTTGTTAAATGAAAATGTCATTGAACGAAAATATCATCATGAACTTTAATGAAACGTAAATTAAATTGAAAAATAAATTTCAATGGAAAGTAAATTCATTGAAAAGCCAATTTTTAAAAATTATAATTTCTTGGAAAAATAAATTTCATTGAAAATTGAATTTCATTGAAAAGTTAAATTTATTGAAAATATAATTTAATAAAAAGTTAAATTTATTGAAAAGTAAATATTGTGGAAAAATAAATTTCATTAAAAAAGTGAAATTGATTGAAAAAAAAGTTAATGAAACAAGTGAATTTTATTGAAAAGAACGAATTTCACGAAATTGTAGTTTTGAATGGAAGAAATTTAATAGTCAATTAATTAGGCGGAGAGAATCTCCCCAGGGCCGACGGCATTCGATCGATAGGCTGCTCAAAAGCAATTTCAAAAAGATAAGTCAACGCCTCGAAGCCATTAGTATCCGAAACTAAATGTCAGAGAAAGTCAACGAGAATTAACTTTTATTAGATTATTTTCTATTTCTTTCTCTTTCTACTCATTATAATATTTCGGATCATCTAGAAAACTCGATGAGAAATGTCTATGGAGATGCGAAGACAGGACGAAGGACATTCATTGGGAATGGAAAGGAAGCAAAGAACCAAAGTAATATGGAATGATGATGTGTAGAAAAAATAAACAAAACAAGAGTAAAAATCACACATGGATGCTTAATGAAGACATTTAGCGGTAAAAGCAAATCAATGTCGGTCGTTATCATGGGAGAGCAATCCAAAAATAGACCAAAGCGAAGGACGACAAATTATTTGAAAACATGTCGTGGTTCTTTACTCCAGTCCCTCAATCAACTCCCTGAGGAATGGATTAGACGTTATTTAATGATGAGCTAAATTTTTAATGTTCAATTAATGTATTTTATGGATTCCATGCAGAGAGGGATCGAAGAAAGAGAGGGAGGAAGAAAATTCAACATAAATAAATTTAAAACCACTCAAATTGTGCGCAAACAGAGTGCGAGAAGGGTGGAGAGAGAGAGAGATAGAGTTTCCAATGTATTTTGAACATGATCAAATATCACACAATTCGAGGTGCGAAAGACCGAAACTTGCAAGACAACTGAATAAATACACACGACCTTCAAAAATTCTAATTTAAGATCGCATAAATTGTTAATAATACCGATGGTAATAAGAGCAACTCTGATGGTAGAAAATGTACATATATCAAATTGATTCTCATGTTCCACATTTTCCTCCTCTCCCTTTCCTTCTCTCTCCCTTTGAAGCTGAAGCTGGCGAACAAAAGAAGCCTCGAAACAAGAGCCAAGTTGACCTAAATGTGGTTTCAATCAATAGGATTAGCAATCGCATGTGTAAGAGATCTTCGGAGGGAAATAATAACAAGAAAAACATCATCAACAGCAAGAGCCAATAACACAACAACAAATGTGAACGAAGAAGAAATCTATGGGAAAACTTTGAGAAGTTGAGATGGGAAAATCTCTACAAGAAAATAAAAAAATACCTCAACCCATCGATGGGAAAGTAAGTCTAAAGTGGAAAAAAATACAGAAAAATTATCACTCAATCGATTCATTGCCAAAGAGTAAAACATCATCAAGTGTATGTATTTATCATATATTTACGATTTTTACTATTTTTACGACGAAGACGAATTGTACGGGCTACAAGAAAAAATATAAACTAAATCCATAGAAAATAAAAAAGGTAATTTATTAAGAATAATTCAGTTATTTCCCTATATACGATAGAGAAATTAAAAAAAAAAATCTCTAGGTAAAGACTGAGTAGACAGACAAATATATGGAATGAGGAATATCTCGAAATTTCGGCTCTAATTAATCACTTAATTAAGTTGACAAAAATAGAAAAATAAATAAACTAAAGAAGAAGCTTTCAAGCTCGGCAAATAACTCGGGGACAAATGTGACAAAAAAGAATAGAAAACGACAAAATCAAATATATTCTAAAAAACAGAAAAGAATAAAAACAAACAAAGCTTAAAAAAGAAAATTAACAAGAATAAAAGTTCCAGAAGATGACAAGAAATAGAAAGAAAAAATAAGAAAAAGTCTGATGTTGTAAGGTTAATGGCATCTTGGTATTTTGAAAGGGCAGAGGTTTCAATCGATTCTAGACGTGGGCCGTGGATCCTGAGAACGTGGTGAAGAGCGAGCGAGAGGCGAGAAAAGAATGTGAAATTGAAGCCCGAATTATCTTCGAATGGAAGGATTTTTTTCGACGTCAGACCTCCGAAAAATAAGGTGGGTCCATTAAACACACCCTGCTCCACGGAATTTGGGGAACTGGTCGATTTACAACTCAAAGGGAACTCGACTCAAAAAACGAGATAAACGCATGGAACGAAAAGAAGAGAAAAAAAGAAAGAATAAAAAAATCGCAGCATCGCCAAACATTGGAAAGGTATTTTAATTTGTGGGAAGAAAAAACATGGAGCGCGAGAGAGAAAGAGAGAGGTGAGGTGAGTGAGTGAGGGAGCTGGTGGTGAGGGAGACGAAAAAGAGGTTTATCGCGAGACAAACCTTTTTATTGCCGATTTGCCTTTTTCGCTAAGAGCCCAGAAACCAGTTTTAAGCCACCAATGGTAGACTCTCTACGCAAACAGAGAGAGAGGAAGGGAGAATGAGAGAGACAACACTAGACAATGGCCACAATGGAGAGAGAGAGAGAGAGCATGAGTTTGAGACAGATCAAGGGACAGAGGCAAATCGGTTGGGAGACAAATAATGAGATGATACAAACAAAAAATGAGATGAAAAAACCAATTTAAATAAAATTATTCTCAGAAAATGCAAAAATAGAAAAATATGAGAAAAACTAAACAACAAGACGAAGACAACAGAAAATCACACACAAACATTTCTATAGCAGCAAATATTTATGAATGTGTGTTTGTGAAGAAAAACCAGTTTTCGCGAAAGTTGGGCGCGAGCGCACAACAACAACGAAAATTATTTATGCGAAGTTGGAGAATAAAAAACAAATATAACAAAAACCACAAGAGCAATAACAGCATCAAAACATAAAATAAACATAGCGAAACAATCAGAAAAAGATTGGAGAAAACAACAATCGAAAATAAGGAAGACGTAGAGAAAGAAGAAGAAGAAACGAATGACAACGACACGCCAAAACACACATTTCTATTTATTTTTTTATTACAATTTGTTATTATTATTATTATTGATAATTTAACGGTCTCTATGTTCATTCCGAAGACTGAAATTTGATAAGGAATTCGAGAGGGAGTTTCGTTTTCTCTCCATCTCGCTCTCCCTTTTATTACTCTCCGCTTTGTGGGGAGCAGCTCACGCTCTCTTGGGGAAGTGTATGTGAGCACCTCTCTCTCTCTCTCTCTCTCTCTCTCTTTCGCTCCTTTTGAGTATATTTCTCATACACTCACCCGAAAAGAAGAATCATTAAACCTCTCTCACGTTGTATAAAAATTCGTTTTTATTTTCTCTCTGTTAAATTTAGAGAGAGAGAGTGAACGAACTATAAACAAAATTCCAGTGGCTCCACAACTGTGCGGAATTTTTCGCTTGAATTGCATGAAGTATATGTAAAAAAAATATTTCCAATAATAATTAAACATTTTCTAGATTATGAAAATAGATAACTTCACGAATATAATTTTTTTTGAATGTCTACATTATGAAATCAAATAATTTGTAGATTACGAAATACTATTGAAAATTGAAGAATTTATATTTCAATATTACCAAATACAAAAAAAAAACCTTATATACCTTATATACCGATATTCGAAAATTAAGAAAGCAAATTAATTTATTATGAATATCCAACAATTGACAAAAAATCGGTCAATGAAAAGAAGCCGAGAACAAACCGAGAACAAACCTTGACCCAAGTGCATCGAGTTCAAGCGAGCCACATGAGCGATGAAGAGACATCAATTAGTGATTCACAATGCCGTAAGAGACAGGGACAGATAGCCATATAAAAGAGGAGAGGAGGAGGAGAATTAAAAACATGAAAACGACAACTAATAACAATTAAAGCGTAAATTATTCGAGTTCGCGAGGTTCAACGGGCTGCAGAGAGTTCAAATAACGACGGACCCCCACGCGAGAAGACATGAAAGAAACCCGCTTCAATTACCAGCAGAGAGCGATAGAGAGAGAGAGAGAGAGAGAGAGAGGGGGAGAGGACACAGTCGTAGATAAGTGATATATATATAGAAGAATAATAAACAGCAACAACAATCGTTAGAGATAACCCATTCTGCGACAGCAAACACCATCGATAGCGATAGAGGAGAAAAAGAGAGAAGAGAATAAAACAAAACCTAAAAAAATGGTAAATTCCAAGTGAAAAGAAAAGCGAGACCAACGGAAGGAGGAGCGGAGAAAATGAGACAGAAAACGAAAGTTGAAAGTTCGAAAAGTGTGAAGCATAGAAAATTGGTAAAAAGTAATCAGTGTAAAGGAATAAGCGAGAGAAGAGCAAGGGGAAGAGAGTGGGGAACGGCTTAATTCATTGACAGCCAAATGACATCAGCTCGAAAGAGGGACAGAGAGAGAAAGAGAGAGTGAGTGTGAGTGAGAGGACGGAGGAAGAGTGAGTGAGAGAAAAGAAAAGTGTGATGAGACTTAGCGTAGTTTAGATTGGTTTCAATTTGGACAGCTTTTCAACTGTTATTAAGTGTAATTAGCGTCGACATCAGGCGGCTCTGGGTGCACAAAGCAAAAAAAAGAAGTCGAAAGTGAGAATCGTCCGATGCAAAGAAGTGGCAACGAGATGGAAAATTCCTGAATAGGCAGGCCTGAATCCGCCACCGAGGCAGAGGTGACAACTAAGGACAGAAAAGATAAACGAAATTATGGAGCAATATGTCATCATGTCGATAGATTCATAAGTCGACGATAGAGCAATATATAGAAGTAAAATGTACGAAGGTGACATATTCAAGTGCTATAACAAGCTCGTTCTCCCGGAGATAAGCATGAAAACAGTTATGCGATTTGATACGACGCTCAATCTATTGATGTGGCGAGGTGAAGAGAAGAAAAGGGAGGGAGAAGTTGAGATAAGGCATCGATTTGGAATAGGTCTTGAGGGTTGGAGAGAAGCACGTATTTATGGAACAACCAAACTGTAATGGAGACATCGTCATCGACCGAGTGGGGGAAACATCATTATCAAGTGATTGGGAGAAACACCATTATCAACTGATTACGAGAAACATCATCGTCAAGCGATTGACTAAAGGACATCAACCTCAAACGATTGGCTGGGTAACGATGCCATGAACTGAATGGAAAATCATTACAAGCTTGAGAAAAGAAGAAGAAAATCATGGACAGATAGAATGAACGATATTAATGAGAGAAGAACCGGATAATGCTTATGGATTGGTGACAGAAATGAGCTTGAAAGAGAATTTTAGATAGATCACTAACGTCTTTAGTGAATCCCGAACAAGCGTCCTTGAAGCACGATGATATTTCGATAAATGAAAAAATCTATTCATTGCAGAGAGATATTGCAATTCCGAAAAGATATCAATACCAATTTCTCATTAAATTAATTTCCGCTCCTCTGAAGACATAAAACTAACCACACGTTATGGTTTCCGTTCTGCTAAAAGAATTAATCACTGAGTGAATGAACAAATGAAGCAATGAGAGGGTGGGGAAGGGACAGAAAAGGGTCGGACGCGGTCTCGGGGCCAGGATGGATTCATGGAAGTGTATAAAGGCATGCAAATAACTGTGACCGAACGGTTTGGCTTAGCTTTTCCATTGAAATGTATTTATAACATTGGCCAAAACCGCAAATATAAACGAAAGAAAGACAGAGATAGAGAAACCAATAGACAGAGAACGTGTGAGAAGGTACGAGGTATGAGAGGGAAGAATAATCCATAAGTAACAATCAAGAAAGAAAGTGCTTTCGGAGACCGAAGCTAAATGGAAACTGACTGAGCAGATGGTTAACTCGGTGTGAGGAGGAAATGAAAATCTATGAATAAGGCAGAAAGTGAGAGGAAAATTATATTTGATTATTATATCTGACAACCACCAAGGATAGATTTTCTTCCGAGGTATTCGAGACGAAAGCTGACGAAACATGTGGAAATTCGAGTATGCTTCAAGGAGCACAACAGAAAGTCACGAAAATATATACGAAATGAGAGGTAATATGTACGATTTTAATGGACGAAAATGACAGAGATGAAGAGCCAAAAAATACACATGAAGAACTCAGCCAAAGGGCGCGTCCCCATTTTGAAGGCCCTGGTTTTTTTCGGTGGAAAAATATCAAACAATGAAGTTTGCAAAATGTCAAAAATGCGATAAGAATGAAATAAACATACACATTCACATATGTATGTGAGATAAAAATGGAGCATCTGATGGTTTTCAAAAGTTCAAAGGCGGCGGAGGAAACAAAAACAAAGACAATAAGAATATATCTCGCTCGCACATTCTTGGGCCCTGAGACAGATGTCAGATGTTCGCAGACGTCATCTGGCAGCGAAAGGAGTGGGGGGGAGAAAATTTGCGTGTGTGTGTGTGTAACAAAAGTGACACCGCGAGAAGAGGAGCCGTGTCCATGGGAGGGAAATTATTCTGCAATTGAGCTTTGGAAACCAGCGAGAAACAGACAAAGCAACAATGAATGAAATGAGAACTCCGGCTGCAATAACAATAACAATGAAAATGAAAACTACAATGAGAATGAGAATGACATGTACAATGGCAACAATAAGAACTAAATCTACAACAACAGTGAGAACAAACACTACCACACATACACACCCACGCATACACTCAAATCAAATGACAATGAGTCAAATTATATCAAATTAGAAAATTGTCGCTTGCACGACTATTATTGTTGTTATATATGTCTATGTTGCTATATTGTATTTAGTTAGTATTGCTGCTGTTGGTGTTGTTGTCAGTGTTATTGCAATTGAGAGGAAGACGTTGGAGGAAACGAAAAACAGTTTACTAAAATCAATAAAATCGCATTAGAAAAATGAGAAATTCGAAAAAACTATAAAAGATCGCGCCTACAAAATAATTTACAAAAATCAAACTATCCAGAGAAATTTTATCATCTAAAGCGCAATGTTGACGTAAAATATTGAAAATATTTACATAACATATTTGAGAGCATACTTTCGGGCGGTTTGCATAAAAGCTCTCGATTTCAACGCGTCCTCGATTTAAACCGCTTAAATTGAGTGGTCTGCGGAAAAGGTTGGCGGTTCTCACCGCAAATTTAATTAAAATAATTGAACACCGTCGGCGCCCGAAAAGCAGTCGCCTTTAAACTACACCAAATATAGCGTTGCATGCTTTCAGGCTATTTGCCCTGAGAGAGGTGGCACGAGAGTGAGAGACAGATAGTGTGTGAGAGAGACAGAGTGAAAGTAGCGACAATCTTTACACCTCGCAGCCAACGAATGAAAACATTTTTAATTATTTTCGCCAAACCAAGTAAATGAAATCCAATAAACGGGAGTGAGAAGGAAAATGGATGAGATGGAGGGATAGTGTGAGAGAGAGAGTAAATAAGCGTTTCTCTGTATGAGTGGTTGGATGGATCCTGTGGAAAATGCGAGGGGAGTGAAATGAATCATTGTTGCGATGGATTTCAAAATCGTTCGAATGAAAATTTGACATTTGCCATTTGTAGTCGTTATCTCGAGTAATTGCATATGTGTACGGAGAGAGAGAGAGAGAGAGAGGGGTAGACATACTGAGAGAGACAGGCGAACTCAGAGAGACACGGTTTCTGAGTTTCATTTGCCTTTGGATTCAACTATTTTCCGCTTGTGTCGCACACAAAGCGCATAAATTACACAACGAGGGACGAGACAAGCTATGATTAATTGCGTGCAATGCCAGAGGAAAGAGTGGGAGCTTGAGTAAAAGAGAGAGAGAACGAAGGTGTGAATCAGATTGTGCGAAAAGTGAAGCTTAAGTGTGGAGGATAAGAAATTATTGCATGGAAAACTATTGCGAACACGTCGAAGATTCTCGAAGTATGCAACCAAAGTTAATTCCTCCAAATGTATGCAGCATTCAGAATAAATTGAATAAAAACGGAAAACAAACGGATAACTGAGTGAAAATTAATTAAAATTGTATTTTAGACAATCAAACTGAGAGCTATTATTAATATAATGCGCCTAAAAGAATACTCCGCCATATTTCACTAGGATACATAACAATGGGCAATCATTTTCAATGCAATTAAAGCAAATATAAATTATGTTTCGCCACTCACACCGGAAATAACGAAGAGGAGATTGCGCCTAAAAATATGCACTCATAATGTGTCTGTGCATAATAATGAACGCCATCAACCCCAACTGGTTGCTCCACTCCGGCTCCACTACCGCACTTAACTCAACAGCACTCAAACGTTTAATGAACTGTTGTTAAGGATGTTGTTGCTGTTCGAGTCTACGAATTGTTGTTGGTTGTCTCGGTATTATTGTTGGAGTGTCGGTGTTGTTGTTGGAGTTGCTGATATCGCTGTTGTTGTTTTTGTTTTTGCACAATTTCACACGTAGACGACAAGAAGGACTTTGACGACCTTTAAACTCTCGTGGGGAACACCTGGACGATGGACTCGTTGACTCGTCTCTTCAAAGGTCATTCCACGACGGAAGTGTCCTCGCACTCAAGTGAAGGAACAAACAGAGTGAGTTAGAGAGAGAGAGAGAGATGTGGAAAAAAGGAGAGAGACGTGAGAAGAGACAGAGAGTGTGTGTCGGAAGCAGACTGGATTCTCGTCGCAACCTCAGAGAGTTTCTAGCCAGACACTTTTTGTGGAAATGTCGCTGGAAAAAATGCGAAAATGTTGGCGAAAATAATAATTAATGGCCAGCAGGAGAGAGATAGAGAGAGAGAACGGTGTTGACAATGACAAATCGGAGAGCTTCTACCGGCAGACAGATGGGGGCAAAAACACACACACAGACATACAGAGAGCCACCAACCAGTGTGTGGTCTATGTGCATGGAAGATGGAATTTATAACGAGATTTTAATTGGTCCAGGAATGAGAATATATTCCATTTGTCTAGTCAGAGCCTACTCTGTGATCCGTGTATGGTGGGTAAAAAGGGGTTTGTTATTTTCTACAAGCGGTAAAATGAAAGAGAACGAAAATAGAGTAGATTGAAGACGCCTAAAAGGCCACTGCGGAAAATTCTACAAAGGTGAACAGCCGACAGCTTAAATATAGACCTCATACGAGACGAAGGCTACTTTTTCAGCAGTTTCTATGTTGGTTGGTTGGCCGGTTGAGACAAATATTGATTTTATGTGGCGACAACGAAACATGGCACGGATGGCAACGAGCCAGCAGACGAGGTCGACTGAGCGACTGGAGAGAGAGAAATTTGGGCCCAACGAGTCTGTCGTTAAAAGCGAAATTAAGTGGCAGAAAAGCTCAGTTCACAGGAGACAGAATCCAGATCTCAAGCCATAGAAATCCACAGGGAATGAGAATAGATCCCAAATGGCAAATGGATGGAAAATTTTTCTGATGAAAAAGTTTTATATGTAACAATTTATGGCTCAGTTGTCAGCTTTTCTGTAATTAACACTCGAAACGAAATTAACATTTCCTAATATAGAGAAATATTTCCATTACTTATTTGCATCTCAGGGAATGAGCAAATGAGGGTACATGAGGAACGAACAAAGAAATGCATTCAAGCTGGAGGTTGAACAACGAAACATTTCCCTCTCTCGCAGAGCTCCTCGGTTCCATCACCATGCGCTGAAAATGAACAACGAACGTCTGCTGTCCAGTTTCATATCAAATTTCACTGACCGCATCACTTGACCTGGGCTCGAGCTCGCTGCAGATGATGCAGAGATGGAAAAGGACTGAGATACAGCGGGAGCGAATCGGAGAGGGAAAGAAGGCTGCAAAGAGGACGAGAATCAGAAAGGGAGCAAATAAAATGATAGGAAGGATGAACTACGGTATGGAATGAGAGTTGTGCATTGTGTCCAACAGAAATTCAAAATAAGCATCCTCAATACTCGATTCACGTCAAACTGGGGACTGAGAAGTCGGTGCTGTCCGAAGGGAAAGATGGAACAAGGACAGATAGATGCAGGAAAACAATGATGAAATGACGAGAAGACGACTGACTGAAGGAAAGGAGAGTTGGAGAGGAAAAATCCATTGGCTGTTGGAGATGCTGCAGTGGATGAGATCGATGAAAATTCTGAAGCGATGAGTTCGCAATAGATGAATGAGAACAATAATAAGGAGAGCGAATGAATAAAGAAATGGTGAAGACGATAAGGACGACGGATATTATGAGAACGATAGAAAAATAAGGATTTTAGAAATGAAGATGCTGAAGAGATGGAAATGAAGATGAAATTAAATCCTTAAAGCGAACGGCAGAACCAAAGATTTATATAAATCAAAACGAAAGAATCTTTCGAAGAAATATATTATAAAGAATTTCATATATGAATCAAGTTACTACGAATCAAGACAACAGGTCCGATAATAGACAAACGCAGAAAACCAAAGCTGGATATATATGAAGATGATGTAGATAGATTCTCACCTGCAACGAAAGAGAACAGAGAAAATTTTGATTTAAAATTTAATGAAATATGAGATAGAGGAAATTAATGCGTATAAAATTATGAATACAATGAAGATTAAAACATAGAGATAAAGAGGAAGACAAAACAGAAATCTGATCCACAATTGCTGGGGAAAAAAAGAGAAGGAAAAATGATGTTAACGCAAAAAACAATTTATCAGTTGGAATTGTTATTGTAATGGTGTGCTGATTGTTACAGTGAATGCACCAGCAAATGCAATTATATAGGGTAGTCGGGAAGAGCAACCAATAAAAATAAAACAACAAAATAAATAACATTGGCAACAACTTGACCAACAACAGCAACAGGGGCAACACTTAATAACAAAACGCAAAATTGGCAACACACATTTTGCTGCGAACTCCGTTATTAATGCGAAACAAAAACATCAGTAACAGAAAAATAACAACAATAACATCAGCTAAAATAATAACATCAGCCACAACAACAAATAAGCAACAACAATAACAACAGATGCAACACCAATGATCATCACGTGCAGCAGATAATTATTGCCTTTTGCAATAGTAATTTTCGAATAAAAAGCAAAAACAACACACGGTTTCCACTGCAATTAAATTGATTTTTCCTCCATGCTTTTGTATTTTTTTTTTTTTCATAATTTAAATTTCAGTCTTTATTTTATAATTATATATTTCGAAAAGGAACTTTTTCAAGATAAGGATTTTAAAGAAAAAAAAAAAACTCTTTCGATGTGATTTTTCAAGTTCGAACTTTGCTGTTGCCTTTAGACTAAAATTGAAGGTTATTCCCGTTCCTTTTCGCAGGTTTCCTTACGTTAAACGATGTGATTTTAGTAAATTTTGCGCAGTTTTGAAATGTACTTTTGTTCAAAACCATGAACTTCAATTTGTTGAATAGCGTAAATAACAGAATAGTATATTTTCTAGATGATGAGATATTACCTATAAAAACTTCATTAACCCCTTGACAGAACTATAATTCCCACTGCCACGCCCCCGGCTAAATTATTCTAAGTATTCCAATTCGCGATACGATACAATCCGTCCCGTCTTCGCTGGAATGCATTTTAATTGTTTGAATGAAATCACTTCCATATATAGACGTGACAAGTGTTTCACCGCATAGATGATGATGAGAAAGAGAAAGAGGTAACGAGGAGAGAGAAATACAAACAAAATTGAATAGAAAACAGTTCTGTTACTTTTGTTGTCGAATGAACTTTTGTGATTTTTTCTCCATTCCGAGTGTTGATCGTGTAAATTGAATCCCTCATTTTAGCACAACCACCTTTCTTTCTTTCTCTCTCCCTCTGTCTAACCGTCTTTCTAGTGATGCAATTGTACCTCTCTCGGTCTCAGTTCATCCCCTGATTAATCAAATTCCCTCATTATCATCATCATCTCATCGCTAACTTGCGAATAAAAATCCAACACGAACGACCTTGAACAACAATCACCACTACAAGCAAATACATTTACCGTGTATGAGTGTCTGAGTGAGAATAAATCGGAAATTGCGCCGCAAAACAATTTTTAGCAATTTCATAAAAATTGCACATGAACTAGCGACACTTTCCATTGACAATGGAAATGACAATAGAGAGAGATGTGAAACCTTGAGGTAGGTGGTGAGAGAAAATGCGGTTATGGAGGGTGGAGAAGGAAGATGAGTAAATTACAGTGTCACGCCCGCTCGGCGTTTTTTCTACCGAGGTAGGGAGGAAATAAATTAGAGTGATAAATCTACACAAATCAACAATTGCTGTCTCAAACACTTGTTGCTGTCAGATAGAGATCGAGTCAGACAATTAAATCAATGAGAAATAATTGTAGGTGAAGGGTTGGCTGCCGGATAAACGGATGAACGAGTATCTGCCACACGACACGGATAAATATAGATGAAGACTTTCTAGACAACAAATTCCTATGATAGATTCATTTCAAATTCAAATAGTTTATTTTACAATCCAAGTGCGATTTGATTTGTAGCAATGAAAATAAACGAACAGATGTTTATATTTATAAGTTTAAAAATTTTATAATTTCAACATCATAAAAAATAAATCAAATTTAAAAAAGTAAAAAGTTGAAAAACAAATTTAGTTGCACATCGAAAGGCCTGGCAGAAAAAAACACAATTCATTAAATTTAATCCTGCGGTTGTGAGAGTTCAACCAACTACAAGAGAAGTTAATTACTTGGCACCGAAAACCGAACAATCGAATATCAATTACAACGTAATCTAAAATCATGGACACGCGGCACATGTGAAAAGAGCCTACTAAAGCACGAGCAACAACAATAAATATACAGGCTATTATCAACAAAAAAAAAAGAAATTTAAAAAACAGAAACACCAAAATATTATTAGTTAAATGAAATGACCACAAATACCAATAAAAACGCCTCAGCTTGTAATCTCCCTTAATTACAATTCACCGCTAATTTTTCCCGCCCAACTTTCACGCACACCCGGACACAGGGACAGACAGACCGACGGACAGACGGACAAAGCGACTGAAAGTGATGAAAAATCCAAGTACGAGACCGATTGACCATCAAGGAGAGAGCTAGAGAGAGAGACAAAAAGTTCGATAGAAAGAAGGTTTGGGAGTGAATTGACTGTGTTTTCGTTTTCGTTACTGTTTTAACATCGGTTTCTAATGTGAATGAAACTCAACAATGGAAATATTACGAAATTATTTATTAATAAACTGTTTTACTCCCAATATTTTGTTGTTGTTGTTTGTTTTCAATTCTCTCTGTGTTGTTATTGCTGATGATGTTGTTATTGTTATTGGCATAGGTGTTGTTGCTCTTGCCTATACCATTAACATGTTGTTGCTTCTTCCGATATAACTGACTTGGCTGACTGAGTGTCTGCCTGGCTGACTGGCTGATTAAATAATCATTTGTTTGCCCCATTAATAAATACCACGTTATACAGTCCGTCACGTTGTTGTGTTTGTTGTCGTTCAAATTTCGTAACTTCGTAATTCAATGTGCCTCTGGAATGGAGGGAAAAAGACGTCGCCGAGTAAGGAGTTAATTATGGTTTCTCTTTCAGATTCCATAGGCCATAGAAAAGTATTTGGAATTTCATGGGAGGAAAACTGAAACCCTTTGGATAGGTTGTTTCGATTGCCCTCTTCTTTATCCTTGTATATCAAAAAGAAGCTACAAATAATTCAAATTAATTATGTTCACTTGAATCTCCTGAGTCTAATTATTCGCCTTATCCGTGAGTAATTTCCTTCCGCTCAATGAAATGCATGAAAACTCATGATGATCGGAGATAATTTTATCCGTTTGTAGCGGAACCAAGAAACGGCTGAAACAACTTCTCCAGCATATGCATGCAAAATTAAAACACGTCGCATACGGAATACGGTATTTATTTTTCTCTTATCGCTAATTAGAATCAAATTGCGAAATTTTGCCTAAGCACACGGCGGAAAAAATTAGCTGTGAAATGTGTTTGCCATGGCATGCCGAAAGGAATTTGGAATCTTATCGCTGAAGGTGGGGCCAAGTAGGGGTTTAAAAAAATATAAGAGAAATATAGAAAGAAAAAGAAGGAAGAAATGCCGTCATGTTTGCATTGGAAATTGCACTTGGTTCGAAACGAAGACGACGTTGCAGCAAGTGTCGTTTGCGCTTGCAACAACAATGACAACAACACAACGATTAACAATGACAACAGCGATAGCAATCATGTCTACAATGACAACAAAAAAAAAGAAAACAACAAAAATAATGTCTACATCATTGACAACAACAACAACAATGAGAGTGACAACGCAAAGATTGTAATTTATGAAAGTAAATAAATTGTAAAACTTCAATTGTTTGTCAATGATTTATGAAGAGTCTGTCTGTATGAGTATGTGTGTTCGATGTAAATGTGTGTATGTGTTCGATGTAAGTGTATGTGTGTTCGGTGTGTGTGTGTGTGAGTGTCGAGGTTATTATTGGAGATTTCTTGCAATTCACACGTTGTTGTACTTTGAGTTTGAGTGAAAAAGTGGTGACACAGATCGACAAAATGTATCGAAGTTTTGATATACGATGTGTGATTCTTGGCAATGAACTCGGTGCATCTTATCCATATTCTCCGAATAAATTATTCACTTCAAATAAATAATTCCAAAATAAAAATCGATTATAAATTATTTGCTTTATATGAAGATTTCTTGCAGATAAAATCGATTATAAATTATTTTTTTTATATGAAGATTTCTTGAAGATAAAATCGGATAAAATTATTTATTACGCTGAACATTATTTGATATCCATAATTTATTTAATTTTATTAATTTTTATTCGCATTGCTAATAAATGGAAATATTCCTAAAACGAATGGCGAAAGTAATTTTATTTGTTTTTAAACGGCAATCAAAACAATAACAATCGAGTGCAAGTGTCGGAATGAACACGGAACAAATTTTGCAAAAACTACGGACTGGAACTAGAAATGGATATTGGAGCTAATTTCAAAATCATTATGGAAGCACGACTAAACGATGACGATGTAATCGCAAATGTATAATCGAACCATTTAGAGTTAGAAAAAACCGATTCAGACGATGCTGCCAATGGAGTCAGTGAGTGAGAGATGAAATGAGATAGACTGTGGTGGAGAGCGAGAGAGTTGAAGCTCGTGGCATCCCAACGTCCGACAACGATCGAGACGAGCTGAATCCACACACAGATGTGCAAAGTAGCCACTCAGATAGACGGACGGACGGATAGACATGCGGACGTCTAGATGGCGGTCGGCGAGATTATGGGATGCTTCCGTTTAGTTGCGGGACCGCAAGGGGCAGACACGGAAGGCGGGGGTACGAGACGAGAGGTCCCACCGAGCCATTGGGACAGACAGCAAACAGTAGCCAAGTTTAAACAGACGCGTTGCCAATAATAAACAAGGCAATCGGCCATATACGGCACATCCACACATCCATCTCTCTCGCTCTCGCACGCTCAGTGGATGCCCCTAGTAAATGTGTGTGAGTGTGTGTGTGTGTATGAGTAAGTGTGTTTGTGTTCTGGTGCGTGGTTCTGGCCCCATGATGCGAGGGGAGGGATGACGAGGGGGACGGTGTTGAACGGAAGACGACCACGACGAGTTTAGATTTAAAAATAAATACAACATGTAGTCGGAGTTGTCGTTGTTGTTTGTGTTATCGGTGGGACGATGGTTTTGTTTTTGTTATCGATGAATCGTCGTTGTTTGCAAAGGGGGCAGGACGGGGGGGGGTGGGTCGGCACATCATTTGGCCATATTTAGTTGGAATTTGAATTTTATGCTTTACATTGGTTTTAAGCATTCAATTAATCGTTATCTTAGCCAAGTCGCCGACGTTAATGAATGAACATGGAATGACTGAGCAACAACAAAAATATTCCATTGATGTTGATTTTATTGTTGTTGTTGTTCTTGTTGGCGAAGAAGCACCCGCCAAAAGCAGAGGAAGTTCCGCTCAGTGCGATTGAGTGGAAAAAGAAAACAACAAAACTGAAGAAGATGTATTTTTAGTTAAATGCGAACAACAACAATGAATTAGATAAAACCATGTTGACGTCAAGTTGTGGAGAGGAAATTATATATGTATATTTAACAATTATACGAATATTTAGAAATATGCAAATATTTAAAATAGCATCGTAAAAAACAAAAATATACGATGTTTTGTTTATATACGTATTCATATAATAAAATAAAAGAAAGAACTACAGAAATGGTTTGGAATAAAAAATGCTGTGATTTATTCGAATAATAATTTATATGAAAGTAAAAAATGCCTTTCATCCACAATGATTTCTTATAATTTTTCTTTTTGTTTTTCTCTTCTTTTAATAAGTTATTCACTTTTACTTTCATTTTTATTTTGTAATTTACTTTGTAATCTAGTTAAACGCTAGCGTCGATTATGTGCTTTTATTATAATCGGAATAATTAATTATATAGAAAATTAAATTATTGTTTGGTATTAAAATATCGTTCGATGTATAAAACTTTGTAAATTATAGTTCAAGTGAATTTCAAACCATTCACCTCCAGTTGAATTTGTGCCAAAGGCGAACAAAAGATCAATGATTATTCCGGGAAAAATGATAAATCATCAAAAAATACCCCAAACATTTGATTCAACAACAACAGCAGACAAAATGAGATGGAAGAAAATTTTCAAATGGATGGGAACAACAGGTTAGAAAGGGATGGATGATGAGATAAGGAAGGTAAGGACAGGTGGAGAATAAGTGGAGAAGGAAGCAGACAACGCTCGCAGTGCTCAGAAAAGTTCTCACAATAAAATGATTGCGGAAATGATGATTGCGAACGACTGAGCCAGAGGGAAACAAACGCAAAAATTATGATGATGATGCGGCTGAGAGGTTTTTAATGGACAATGAGAACGAAGTTTGAAGAGAGAATCGATTGATGGAAAACCGAGAACGAAAATGTATCGAAGATAGCAAAATCCAATAACTAAGTATGAAAAACTTCAAAACGAGGGAAAACCAAGGAAGAGAAAACAAAGTCAAAAAAAAAAAAATGTGCGATGAAAAACTTGTACAAATATTTAGAGAATTTAATTAGAGAGCAATTAGTGGAACAACACCCAATGACAACAATGTCTTACAAAAACATTCAACTAATAACCAAAGCAAATAATTAAAAGAAATAATAAATGCCTCAGTAATAGCAATAACATCATCTAATTAGCTGTTCACGTGACAGAGGCGAATAAATGCGGAGAAGAATCAAGAGAAACCGAGAAGAAGAAGGTGTGAGAAACTCAATGCACACAAATAAAATAATAATAGTTAAAATATTGATAATGAAAAAGAGGCAACACGATATTGTAAAAAAGAGACTTCGAGTATAGTAAAAGAGTAAAACTCTATTCAGATAAAAAAAAAATGCAGTATAAACGACGGACAGACGCGAGAAACAGGTGAATGGACAGACAGTCAGAAAGACAGACAGACAGTCCATCATCATTGTCATCGGCAACGATATCAAGTTTTTTGTTGTCGTTTCCGCGGATTTCTGCACCAGGGAATTCTGCGATCAGCATGTATGTTTTTGTTGTTGTTGTTACCGGTGCCGCTTCTACTACTAACCTACTAACAGAGGGAGCGAGAGAGAGGAGAGCGAAAGGGAGAGAAGAACGAGATCGCGGTGGAGCCAGTTGAACTCATTAAGTACACATAAAAATACCTGAGTGCGAAATAATGTAAACAGAAATGAAAAGCAGACGAGTATAATAATAACAATAAAAATGATAATAAAAGAAGAAATAGAGAATGAGCGAATTAAAATCAAAGTGAAAATACTCTTTAGAACGATGATCACTTGCTGTTGTTGGGAACGTTGGGGGGAGGAAATTAAAGAAGAAGGACAAAAAAAGATGTATGAAATTATTTCTTTTCAAAAGTGTATTTTTTTTTTTCTTTATTGAAAAACACCCTGAACAAATTCCAATGAATCTTCATACAAACAACGAAAATGGAAAGAGTTTTTTTCCAAAGGTCGGCAACATTCGACAATTCGTATTGATTGAATGAAGCGATGATGAATGCGTGATGAACTCAACGTCTGAAGCATCGTCATAAGCAAAAACAACAATGAGAATTGTAATAAATAAGAGATGAATCATGGGATCGTTGAAATGATAGCGTCATCAGACAAAAAGTAGGGCCAGCGAATTTGGGGGACGAACAGACAACGAAAAGAGACTAGGATGAAGAGAAAGACGAAGCCGAAGCACCACAAGACAAACAGCACGGAAAAAATCGACCACAAAAACTAATTGAAGGCAATTTTCTCTCTCGTCTCTTTCTTTTAATTTACTTTAGCATTATTTTTTTGCTGATTTTGAACTTAAAACTAACAACGCTTTATTTAATTATAGAGGCAAAGAAAGAACGAAAGAAAATCCAATTGAGAAGAGGAGCGGAAAGAGAAAATATAGTGAATTAACAAAGATCATGAACTTGAAAAATAAAAAATAAAAACGAGCAACGAAAGCTGAGTCTGCTCTCGGAATGGAAAATTAAATTGAATTGGAAATTTGAAATCAGATCATAAAAAATACACAACAACGAAATGGCATTGAAAATAAAAACACGAAATAAAAGGAGAATTATTTTGATTTGTTGCCGCCAGTCGGAGACAGTTGCATTCGAAATGCCGAAAAAACGACGAACAGGCGGACGAAAAACCACTTGTTTAAGCGAGCAAACATGACTAAATGTTCGACTGCTGTCTGTCCTCGTGCCCCCATCTGTCCGCCGGTCGGTCGAGTGTCTGTCTGAACGCGGCCGTCTGTCTGGGTTGCGGTGCGGAATGTGTGGAATTTATGCATATTTCTCGTTTTCTTCGTTGTTGTTTTCATTAGCTTTGAAATTTATATTTCAACACATGTGTTGCCTCAAACTTGAATTTTCAGCGCGGAACTGCAGAAATTGTTTCCGATATATGAATTTTTGGTTTTTGTTTCAAGCATTTATTTTTGCATTTTTTCTCATTCATTCAAAATATATTTTTCATTTGACTTACGTCGAAGATAAGGTAATACAGTGGCCGTTAAAATTACTCACCTGCAAAGAAAGAGGGAGAACAAAATATTATTGTTAATTGTAAAGACGACAACAATGTAAATAAAACAAATACTTGTTAAGAATCGAGTTAATGAGTCATGATCGAAAACCAAACAAAGGCGGACAGACGAATCAACGAACGAACGAATAAAGTGACCACAAATACCACAGACGAAACAATGATGAAAAAATCACACAATTTTAAGTAATTGCAAAATAAGTAACGCCGGGGAGGGAGAGGGGGGGAAACACGGCGATAATCAACCATAAAATGAGGTACGTGAGTTGACATTTGATTGGAATTAGTCAGAGACAAGATCGCTGCAATGCACAGCGGACAACAGGCAGAGGAACGGAGACAGGGAGACAGAAGTTTGGTTGGTTGACAGAAATTCCCAACAGATTTATGGCGGAGATATTTCCTAAAGACATCTGTCGGACAGATTGAGAGCGATGACAACACTTGGGGAAACTTGTATTACGCAAGCAAGTGCTGTATGCACTATAAAGTGAGCTATCATATGAAATACAGTGAGTTATCATCCGATATATTAACACATTAAATATCTTCCATTCATTAAAATTCCAAATTCTATGATTAATCGTTGAAAAGTCACGCCCATCGCTTCTGGACGATCAATAAAAAACAAAAATGCTTAATTCATCTCAATCCATAGCAAAAATAGCTCGAAGCTCAAACTTCTATTCTCGGGGCTTTGAAAATGCGGTAGGACCAGTTTGAACCAAGAATTGAAAAAAGTCACTGCAACCGATCGACATTCCTGCGATTTATATATAAATTCTATAAATTATAATAAGCAGATCGATCGGATTAATTTTAACCCAGTGCAGGAGACAAAAACGTAAATCGAGACAGAGATTGATAAATTTTACGGTGAACGATTAAAATGACACATTGTTTTTATTCACTTTTCTGTTTTTTTATTGAAATTTGTATATCGAATTTTCGATAAAAGAGAAAGAATGACAAGATGACATGAATTAAATCGGTTTTTGTTATCAACCCCACCAATGATTATCATTTCATGGCAAGGCTTAATACACAAACACACCTGCATTCGCATTCAATAATTAAGGCTTTTAGTTGATCAGATGGATGGAAGAGTAGGTTGAGAGAAATTTAAACAATAAATGCAATGTTTAAATCGATTTGCATAGATTCGAATTGATTGTATGAATTTCACGGAGATATCGAAATTGCAAAATTATTCCAACAATAATTTATGAATATTAATGATTATGTATTTTACAGTAACTAATTAGGCTATAAAGAGCATTACATTTTTAATGGGCATTCATTAAAAATGCATGTGAAAATATATGTATGAATATAGAGAATAAATCGAACGACAGGCCGAAATAATTTCAATCCCTAACCAATCCCAACACGTGCTCTTTCGGTAATCTTTAGTCGTTCCATCATGTTTTTGCTTTTCTCTTATCAATGGAATTCTTTTGTGTTCTCGGCGTATCTTTTATTTTCCATTCTTCTCTGCCGCTTTCCCCATCTTTCCTGCGACCCTTGTTTCGTCGACGGACGGCGTTTTCCCTTGATGCGGCGGTTTCTCTTCTTCTCCTGTTGTTTTGTTTCATTTTTCTCTGTTCTTTTCTTTGTCTTGTTTTGTTCTCAACCTTCTTCTGTTCTCCGGATCCTTGCATTTACATATTTTTCCCATATTTCTCGGATTCTATTGATTTTTCCGATTCATTTTTCTTCCTCGTTTTAAAATTCAAGCTACATCTCCCTCTCTGTCTACGTTTTCTTCCTTACAAATGCAATTTATTGACCCAATCGAATCATTTCTTCTCCCTGTCTCGATGTCTGTTCCTCCCCATGCGACAGTCTGTCCGCTTGTCTACACCGCCCTCTTCACTCTCTGTCTGGCGCATTTTAAAATTGATTTTCAGCCTGAATTCAACTTCAAATCGAGCGACATCGGATGCTTCGCTTGGATAAACCTTTCGATCTTTCATCTCCGCATTTCTGTCTGTATCGAGGATGGATAGAAAAATGTGTGCACACAACGACCGAACGCACAACCGACATATATCCATATGTTTCAATTCTTTTTTCACTCTCGATATTTTCAAACGGAAGTGGGATCGTCATCGACGGCGTCATGTCGTTGTCTGTCTGTCTGTCTGTCTGTCGGTTTCTCTGTCTATCTCTCTGTCCGTCGGTCTGCCTGAACCACCTCAACTTCCTCATCTCCTCTCTTCTTCTCTCCCCAGACACGTGCTTCTTTCTGACTCATCCGTGCACCGATCTAACATTTGTTCGTCGCTATCAATGGGGACGACTCAGGGCATCATGGTTCACTGCACTCTGCAGACGAGTTGAGGTGAGCTGGGGGCGGGTCGGTGAGGTTGGTTGACTCCACCTTCATTCGCACAGGTGTGTTCAAGTATAGTCCACGCACACCATCCATAACGATGACGAAATAAAATCAAATAAAATGAGGGGAACCTTAATTATCTGCAATCAATAGCTTTTATTTTCGTCTCTTCCCAAGCGAATCGAGACGGAAAGGGAAAATTAAACCATCTCGAAAACCTATGTGGGCTAATGTTGTAGATATATTAAGTAATATTGGACAAAATTGACAAAATAAATTAGAAATTGATGGGTAGAAGAAGGATTTTTAGATGAGCTCATATATTTGATGGTTAAATCAAATATTGCAGTAATTTGCAGTAAAGAGAATTTTTCAGGAAGAAAAAATGATTAGGAATTCGAATTTTACATAGTTTTTATTTGTAATACTAGTCAGTGGGGAAAATTATTTTGTTTTCTGAGAAAAAGCTATAATGTAAGTAAACATAATTCACGTCTGAGAAAATACTACTCATTGAGCCGGATTCACCTTGGTTTTCTATAAATATATATAACCACCCCTTCCTCCGTCGAAGGGATCTCAAGCGTGAAGCAAATCTTCCGATTACTCGGGGCATTGCTTGTCAATAGAACTTTGCAGGTGCTTACCACTTAACCTTATCACCCCTGGCATCCGAGACGAATTCACGAAGACCCCACAGTCGATCTCTCTCTCTCTCTCTCTCCATACGTATTGAGACCAATACATAGAGAAGCTTTAGAAGATAATTTATGGGAAAGCTCATAGGAGGAAAATTAGAGATAAACGACTTTAAGTCAGCGAGCGAAAGATTCGTGACAAGTGAAGTAAGAAAAAGAGAATGAACAAGAAGCGGAGAGGGTCGAGAGAAAACTTTAACAAAGTCGGAGACTGGGAATGTAAAACGAGAAAATTCAATTTAGATTTGGCACAACGAAGAAAACGACAAGAAAAACAATGCCAAATACAACAAAAATATACGATTGATTTCACCACAAGAAACAATAAAAATAAAATAAAACGAAAAAAAACAGAAGTAAACAACCAAATAACGAAGTAAATAAAGTAAGAAGCAGGAAAATAAAGCAAAAACCAGAAAAATAAAATAAAACCCAAGAAAATAACGAAAACCCCTAAAAGAAAATAAAGAAAAACCCTAAAAGAAAGTGAAATAAAACGTCGATATAAAAGTTGATCGAATGGACGACATGAGAGAAAAAAAGCAAGAGGAGGGAAGAAGAAAGAATGAAAAGGACATCCGCCTCCCTCTGGTATGACGAATCGATTGTTCGAAGGGAATCCGAATGTCAAGGAGGAGACGGATAGAGATGAGAAAGAGAAATTGCCAAACGAGAGCTGCCAGAAAATTAAGACCAACCAGGAAAACAGAGAGACAGAGAAACAATAGTGGTTTTTGCGCTAATGAAAGGTTGCCACCAAGAGAGGAAAGGGGTGAGAGATAGAGAGAAGCGGAGGGGATGGGAAAACAATGGTTACCAAACTGTGGAAACTTTTGTAAACCAAAACAATTGCCAATTTAAATCGAGTGCCAGCCGAGGCACGTAAATCACAGAGAGAGGATATGAGAACAAATGCAACAACAAATGCTGGTCAAGAACAAATAGATGAGAATAATATGCCAGAGAGTGAGAGAGAGAGAAACAGAGAACCTACAAACTCTGGACCAGATACTAAATGAACTCAAAGGATGTTGGCACGACAAACAATGGTTGTCCGGCCGACAGACAGACAGACAGCCGGATAACCGGACAGACACACGGTCACCAACACAATGAAAGCTTTTGCGACAAAAGTTGAATACAGTTGAATAAAATTCGGAATAAAAAAAAAGTTCCAATGATAAAAAAAAGACACAAAAATAAAAAAACACACAAAAAACATAGATGAAAAAATTAAAACTCGTAAAGGGCTTAAAACTTTGTTAAAAGCCTGAAAACATGAGGGCTCAGAAAAAATAAACGAGGAAATAAAAGAGAGCGAGCGAGGAAGAGCGAGAAAGCATACGTTATTGGATAGATGGAAAGAATGAATATCGATACGAGGTTTTCAGTTGCTAAGCCCCAGCCTCTGGATCGATATGTTGCTGGAATTTTCATATCGAGGACGTGGGGCCGACATCGTTGTTCATATCTCTGTCCCTGTCTCACTTAATCCCTCCCACTCGGTCGCTCTTCCTCTATCGTACTATTTTTGATCGAAATGAAGTCAACTGCGAAAAATGTTTCGTTGTTTTTGTTGCCAATTTACTATTGTTGTAGTTATTGTAGTTTAAGTTATTGTCGTTGTTATTGTTATAATAGTAATTGTTGTTGTTGTCCTGTTGTCAATTTTTATTGTAGTTGTCGTTGTTGTTGTTGTTCTTGTTGTTCTTGTTGTTGTTGTTGTTGTTATCGTTGTAGTTCTTGTTGTTGTTGTTGTTGTTATCGTTGTAGTTCTTATTGTTATCGATGTAGATTTTTTCATTGTTGTCATTGTAGTTATCGTTGCCTCTGTTGTTATTGTTATCGTTGGTGTTATTGTTGTCATTGCTATCGCTCCTCTGGCTTGTTGTAGATTGTCCTTGCCGTAGATAGTTCGATGAGTTGCCCGAACACGCGAATCGAATGACTTCTCATCGAACCACGTCCTCTTCAGGTGGATGACGAGATGTGGACGGGAAAAATAGAGAGAAAGACAACGGAAGGGGAGGAAAATGAGTTTCGCGTGTACTAAAGGATTATCGATTCACATCGTGGCGAACTTTATTTATAACGCGGCGGCTCAAAAAGCTCACATCCTGCCTCACAAACACATGCACACAGTATGATGTGGGAGGGGGGTCAGGGGACGAAACGACAAGTGGTTCAAAGTGGAGGCATCTCGAGGTCTTCCAACAAAGAAGTCGGAGGTTGAGAAGATCGATGAGAGAGAGAGAGGACGGCAACTCATTGGGATTACAAAAGAGTTTTATTTTTATATCGACTTGGGGAAATTGTCGAGCATAGAGAAAAGAACAATGGAGTCGACGGAGCGAAAGAGATGGAGACAGGCGGCAGCAGATTATGGGAATAAGATGAAAGTAACCAATGGAGAAAAGAAGCATTTAAATTTAATCTTAGGGTATAACACATGAAATAAGAAAGAAATGAAAAGAAAATCCACAAAAAAAATGGTTGACTGATTAGGAAATATATAGAACATGATGAAAACATTCGTTTGAAGGATTTCAAAAATCGTTAATTTTTACATATATGTATTTACCGAAATAAAAATATATATTATTAGAAAAAAATATATATTATTCGAAAAAAATATATATTATTAGAAAAAAATATATATTATTAGAAAAAAATATATATTATTAGAAAAAAATATATATTATTAGAAAAAAATATATATTATTAGAAAAAAATATATATTATTAGAAAAAAATATATATAATGTTCGAAAAAAATATATATTATTAGAAAAAAATATATATTATTAGAAAAAATATATATTATTAGAAAAAAATATATATTATTAGAAAAAATATATATTATTAGAAAAAAATATATATTATTAGAAAAAAATATATATTTACCCAAAAAAATATATTTATCGAAATAAATTATTATCAAAGAAAATATAATCCTATCTGAAAATTCTGCAAAATCTTTATTTAAAAAGGAAAAAATACTTAATCATATGTCTGGGAGTGAAAGAAACGAAGGAGAATCTGACAGTTATGACAGCAAGGACATCTGAGGAGTTCCTTGCCATTGTGTTTGCATGCATGTATAGGTGTGGTTGATTCGACGTAAATCAAACGAAGGCGGGCGAAATCAAATCGTATTCAGAACAAGCAAAAGGCGAGCGGATAAGTTAGGTCAAGGGGACAGAGAAATGTGATGAATGAACGAGGAAAGGAGTATGTGGGGCATCGAATAACATCGATGGAAAGAAGTCGTGGAAAGCACGGAAAAAAGGAGGGAACTGATGAATTCGTACAGAAGTCAAGGTGACGTGAGGGGAAGACGATGAATCAAATGAGGGGGATTGAAGGAATAAATTGGGGACTTGAGAATGAATGTAGGAAAAAGTGCGTATGGATAGAGAGAAGGATTCACCAAGGTGAACAATCGCATTGAAAATCCTTGAAACACAACGACAGTCACGAGAAACACGAGAAGAACATCGAGGAAATCTCAGTGAATCGAAGGGATTTTCCGAGGACTGTGAAAAGAGAGACGACAAGAAGAGTGAAATAAAAGAAGCATTTGAGAGAAGCGATAGAAATCGAAGGAGACGAGCGCGTGTGAGGCGATCAAAATGACAAAGGACTCCAGAGGGAGCTGAAGCAAAGAGTGGGCGATGAAGAATGGGTCGATGGGAGGCAATAGATCCAAAGGAGGCGGAGTCGGCGGCACTCTCGTTAATTGTGCGACGAGGATTTCCGAGGATTTCGAATTCACTGGCTTAGAAAAAGACACACGCGAGGATTGATACGCGTATTCAATTCAAACGAATGTGTCCTTGAGAGAGGTTCGTATAGCGATATTATCCGACCTCGAGTTTATCATGTGAATCGGATACTTCAGAACGAAACTCACCATTTGCATTGGCAGCGACCTCCTTGGCGGCGGCTGCGGCCGCGACGGCCGGATTGCAGTGCAGGATGTCGGAGAGGGAGAGCGAGGAGGCGATCAGCTGGCGCTTCTCCTCGAAGTTCAAGTAGTCCATGGAGTTGCTGCGCTGTGGCGTGACCGTAATCGTCACGGACTTCTGCATTTTGGCAACGACGCACAGTTGTTGTTGTTGCTGTTGCTGTTGTTGTTGTTGCTGCAGATCCAACTCCTCGTCGTCGGGATAATCGCCGTAATCCTTCGTCCCTATCGGCACCAAACTATTCGGCGTTGCCAACTCTGGCGTGGTCTGGTAGTGGTTGATGAATTGAAAGGATGGCGGTTGTTGTTGTTGCTGCTGCTTTTTGTGATTCGCGACCTGTTGTTGTTGCTGTTGTTGCTGCTCCACGCTGCAGTTGCCACTGGAGGCAACGGCTGCCGAGTACGAGGGCGGCGAATTCACTGGCGACGTGGCGCCTGGCGTTGCCAACTGGTAGCAATTCTCATTGTTGATGGCCGCGACTAGTGTTGCCAGATTGTTGCGGCTGTTCGTGACAACATGAGGCTGCTGTTGCTGCTGTTGCTGCTGGTGATAATTTGTCTGCTGTTGTTGCTGATGGTGATTTTGTTGCTGCTGCTGTTGGAATTTGTGTTGCTGTTGCAGTTGCTGCAGCAACTGTTGCTGCTGCTGCTGGAAGTGCGAGGGCGGAGCGACGAGGTTCGGCTGATGCTGCTGCAGCTGCGGCGACTGAGGCTGGTAGGCGGTGGATTGACTAGGCGGCAACTTGTTGCTGCGCATCGACATCGCTGACGATCGCGACCACGATGAAGATGTCAACAACGACGACAACGGCAACGATTGCCGTCAGGCAACGACAACTGACTGGTCGGGCTGGTCGATGGGCGGCCGGTGGGCGGGGCACGCGCCTCTTCCTAATTCAATTAAACGTTGACAACTTCGCGTGGCACGCACAGGACGACGTTCGCCGTTCGTCGCTCGCACGCAAACGAACTCCGGGCACGTAACGTGGTCGCTCAAGTCGACGGCTCACGTGACTCGAACCGGCTCCTCGGGGGGGTTGAGAGCGGTCCACACTTTTGACTTCGCAATGAACCGGAACCTCGTGTCGACTAATTGTTGAACAACTTCTTCTTTTTTCTGATGCGGGTTTTGTTTTATTGTGTTGTCGTTTTAATTTCTCTTGTTTTTCTTGTTGTAGTTGATGTCATTTACACTTGTTTCATTACAATAACCTTCAATTATTGACACATTTACACTCTTCTCATTAACTTCTGTCGTTTATTGCATTTGGTTTGCTCTATTTAGAAAAGTTCTCGAAAAACTTTGGTGACAGAGTCTTATGGCAACTGAAAGGAAAGAAACTCTATATTCAAGGGTTCCAGGAGTCCAACCGCAGGAGCTCGAGGAACAAATCCTGAGAAATACCTCACTCAGCTTTTTCCCAAATCCAATATTTCAGTTTCTTCGCAATATTATTTTCATCATTTAAAACGATGATGTGTTCATATTTATTTTTAATGTGATTTGTTTTCAATTGAATTATTTGTTATATTTTTATTTATTTTGTTTATTTAATTTAAAATTCATTTCATTTTAATTTACATATTTTTTATTTAATTTTTTATAATTTTTAAATTTCCTAATTTTTGAAATTTTTGAATAAAGTGTAAAACATTTATTCTATTTCTATTTATTCTATTTATCAATCATTTATTTTTGTTGTTCAAATGGAAATTTTATTATAAAAATATTTAATTCACATACCAAAAAATTCCCCTCGAACAAGCCTTTTTATTTTCTTTCTCATTCCTTTCTCAGAATGCAATTGCATTCAAGATTCCTCTTCGCACGAAGCAACAATTAAAAGAAGGAGTGAAAAAAACAGCAATTGAAAAACTTCCGCTCTCCCATTCGAAGGCTGTTTTCAACTCGACTCAACTCATCACGGACCATCAAGTGTCATCGGGCAAAATGATTTCAATTATATTTCGAAATTAACTGAAAATGCAATTTATCCCGAGCAACGCCAGATCGCATTGCATCTCAGGGCAGTGCCAGAGGAAATCCACAAGGAACCACTTGACAGACAGAAGGACAGAGAGACAGACAGATGGACGGCCGCGTTTCTGTGAGGAAGACAGAGGCGTCAGCCAGAATAAAACGAGAGAGAGAGAGAGAGAAGCAGAAGGAGACATTGAAATACTTGAAAGCGAGCATGAACAATGATGAAACCAATGGAGTCGAAGGAGCAGGGGGAGAAGGTGGAGATGAGTTGAAGGAAGAGCGGGAGATGATAAAGAAGAAGCAGAGGGCGGTCGGCAACACACCAAGAACAATTGCGGCGGCTGTCGTTGGTTTCAATGAGCCTTGAAGGCACCAGCAACAACACCAAACAACAGCATGAAAAATGCCGAAACCAACTGGGGGGAAACAGAGAAAGACCGACAGGCAGGAAAGAAGAATCAATGGAGAAAAAATGATTTTTAAAAGAATGGAAAAAAGTAGATATAAAACGCAATACAAATTGAAGATGAAAGGAGAAAAAAATGAATAAAAGTGAAGGAGGAAAAAGGGAGAAGAAAAAGGATTTATTCGTGGAAGAGAGAGAAAATACTCCAGGCGCTCGACGATAGCGAATTTAAAGGCATAAAAAGGGGAAATTTATGGCTTAAAGTCCAAAGTTCCTTGTGAAGACAAAGGGACAAAAATGTTTTCTCTGAAGAGAGAAAGGAAGTGGAGACAAATAGGAGGAGAGATCGTGGCAGAATTACAAAACCAATGAAAGGGAAATTAATACGAGAACCTTAAGTCGGAGTCAGAAGTTGCAGCTTCTTTAAATTCAAGGCACATACTTCGGGAAAGAACACAAAAAGAAGTTCAAAGTCTGGAGTCAATGTGCTCGAAAATAACCAAAAAAAAGAAATGAAAGAAAAAACAAATAAAGGAAAAAACAAGTGAAGAAAAAAACAAATGAAACAAAAAATGAAGCAAAGAACACATGGAGAGAAGAACAAATGCAGAACAGACCAAGTGACGAAGAGGAGAAATGAATGCAAATGAAAACGAGAGCGAATGAATGTTCGACGCACGAACACATAATGAAAACAACGACCACACGTCCGTTCTCGTTATTCATTCAGAGTATTTATTGCAGTTGTGTTCGTGTGTACGCAAAAACAAATACAAACACTGCCGCGCACGAACACGACAACATTTGGCCGGTCCGATACCTGTCGACCGATGTCGAGTTGTGTCCTCGGCGCTACCTGTCGACATCTGCCTAAAAGTAGGCAACTCTCTTCAACAGGCAGACGCCAGGACGAATAATTAACGAGGCAAACAAGAAGAAGAAACAGAGAGGGAGAGAGAAATATATGCGTATGCAATCTAATTGGATCCGACACAAGGACGACTACAAAAGGATTTTCTCAAAACATTTATTTTCGGCACAACTATAACTCCACGAGTGAGAGCGTGTGTGTTTGATAATGTTCTTTAAGGATCAAAATTTGTACACAAAATGGGAAAAATAAAAGGCTCTTAAGTATAGAAGAGGAATAGGAAACGAGTAAAACAAAGTTTACGGTAGTGAGTTCTGAAGAAGTCAGAGAGAAAATCCTCTGATCACAAAGGGAACACACTCAAAAATACATTTCCAAGGATATTTCATAAGAGTTTTTCATAGAGAGAGAGAGTCGCAGTAACGAGAGGAGCTAACAAAGGATAAGAACTTGGAGTAAGAACCGAGTTTCGAGAAACAAGAAAAACAACAAGCAGAGAACACAACACGCTTATAATGAACCCGAGAAAATGTGAAGAAAATGAAAAGGGAAGAAATGAAATTACAGGATGAAACTCTGCAGCCGCAAAAGGAAGGTCCTGCGGAACAGCTGTCGTCGCTGCCCGCAGCAGGTCAACAACATCACGAGAGAGCGGCAGAAACAAAGGAACAACCACTAACGCTAACGTCTTATGTCGTTTGCATTACGTTACTTTACGCTGGTAGTGTTAGCAAACGATGTCTGCAAAGAAACTCCAGAGAGAAACTTTATGAAAATAAGTAGAAGAGAGTTCGAGGAAGGACGATCGATTGTGTCTGGTTCTCGACACAAGACACGCGCCAAGAAGACGACGACGACCGACAGGAGGGGGAAAAGGAAATGGAAGAGAAGCTCCAATGGCAAATGGCAGGAAGTCTTCGCAGTAAATTGAAACCTCAAGAGAGATTCAACTAAAAATCTTGTAAAAATATTGGATAAATCAATGACAGGGACAGAGAATCGAAGATAATGGGAGCGAATCAAAAAATCAAAAATATTGAATTAAGAGAAATGACAGAGAATAGTTTCCGAAGGGAAAATGGCAAAACTGATCCCTATTCTTTTGGGTACATTTCAAGGATAACGTGAAACTATCCTCCGAATTACCAAATGGCGCCACATGTCGCGACCATTAACGAGTTGCTGATGTCAAAGTGACAACAGCGACAACAACTTCGATTCCTAATGGCAGACACGAGATGGAGGAACCAGAGCAAAAGCTGAGGATGGAGAATATGAGGAGAGGAAGGAGGGGGCGAAAGAGAGCAGAATAAGACGAGGGCAGTGGGTGGTGGGAAAAAAGGTCGATTGAAGCGTGTGGCTCGAGGCAAGCAAAGCAAAGAACATTAAAAGAATGTAAATGTAGTACAAAATAGCAACAGACAGAGGCAGGGGGCGAATGAGAGAACTGACAAGGGGGTGTGAAAAGAGACAAGGGGGGACAAAAGTAGGCTTCCATAACTGTCGTAACATATATTTTCATTGCGACGGCTGGCACATTCGCCTCCTGCCCTGCAACGCCGCCTTCCTTCTGAGCCAGTTTCTCCCCTTTTGATGGCTGTCTCGCAAACTGATGCAGACTGGGGTCGACACAGGGAGGCCTGAAGGGTTCAGGGAGGGGGAAGGGGAGGGGAATGAGAAGAAAGCAACAGCAGCAGGTCGACGGCAGATGAGCCGAGAGTTCAGTAGCCGCGAGTCAAACGACTGTCCTGCATTTGAAACCAAACTTTTTTGCATATCGTTTTTGTTCTTCTTTCTTTAACTATTCTTTTTTTTTTTCTTTTACTAAATTCCTAACGTCTGGTGCGATCTCCACGTAACCCTTTGGCAGTGGGGTGAAGGGAGAGGGAGAGAGTTTTTTTTGAAGTTGTTCGCATTGAAAAAGTTTTCGTTGCGACGGTTGTTGTTGTTGTCATTAACCAAGTCGTTGTTGTTGGTGGTGGACACAATTGCGGCAACAGAAACAATAACAACAAAACAACATGACAACAGCAACAACATGACAAAAGCAACAACGACATGACAACAAAAACAACATGAAAAAAAAAAAAATACCAGAGAAAAGGAGATTGAAAGAAACATAGAGAAATCTCGCGTAAACATCATTTTTTTGCATATTAAATTTGTTCGACTTTTATTAGTAGGGCTTGTAGAAGTAACAACAACAACAATGTCATAATGTGCAACTCACAAGTAGCAACAACAATAATTTCAACGATTTAGCGAGAGTGCAAGAGAGACAGGAATAACATCAGCAGCGAAGGGAATCCGCAGAAAGGGAACGAGCGACGGCTGCCGTCAGCTCCACAATAGGCTTTTTCTTACAACTAAGAGGGGTGATGCAGGGGGGGAGGTGGGTTTACCGAGGGTCGCCCAGAGTAGGGTGGGACAGTGTGAGGAAATGAGGAGGAGGAGGAGGGTTGAGAGAGAAGAGGGTATGATAGGGAGGATGGCGGGGAGATGGAGCGCCGCCATTAGGTTCAGTGAACTTTTTCACTTCAGTAGTTTTTCTCTTGATTCTGTTGCTGCTTCTGTGGTCTGTTTTTTTTTTATTGTTGTTGCTGATGGTATTCATGTTGTTGTTGGTCACTTTTTTTTTGTTGTTTTATATATTTATTCTTTTTGTTATTTGTTGTTGGTACTTTATGTTATTTGCTGTTGGTACATATTGTTATTCTAGGGGTCTCTATTGTTGTTGTTATTTGTTTTTATTATGATGTTTAATGCTTCTGTTTTGCTTTTTGTTGTAATATTTTGCCGGCTTACATTCTTTTTTTTCTTCTGTTTTTTTTTTTGTTTGTTTTCAAAGTGGATTAAGGTGGGGTGGGTCACATTCTCTATTGTTGTTTTTATCGTTGTTGGTTTTTCTTTCATTCTTTGCCCTGGCCCCGACGCTCTTTTCCACCACACCTCCTCCTCCTCCCCCCTCGTCTGCCCATTGGCAATGGTCAGCAATCGAGTTGTGGTGCGCGGTCGGCCCGGTTGGGCTTTTTTGTCAGAAGCCAAAGCCACCCATTGACCAACATAAGGCTCCACACAAAATAAAAAAAAAAAACACCACCATCATAAACAACAACACCATCATTAACAACAATATCAACGAAGCAAACAAAGGCGCGAATGCGAGGCAAGTGGGCGGAAGGGGGAAGGAAGGACGGCTGAAGGAGAGCAGGTCGTCACACAACTGTGACAGAAAAGCAATATAATAACCGTTAATACGACGGCTGACAGCAAACAGTATTAAAAAAAAAAACCCTCCATTGTTCAGCGTTGCCAATTGCTACAGTTTCTTTTGTAATTGAAAAAATAATTTTTGTTATGAAATTGTTGATTTTCACTCAAATGCGAATTATTAAAAATATGTTTAATAGAAAATCATTTATGTTGAATTGAATATGGCTTAATTTATCAATTAATGAGAGCATACAAATATTTCAAAAATGAAAATTATGAAATTTTGCAAATGTCGTTTTTAAAGAAATCGAAATAAAATAAATCGAATAAGTAAATGAATAAATCAAAAATTAAATTTTATACAAACAAAAACATTCAGATCTAATTTTAATCTCAAACAAATCCTTGTCACAAAAACTTAACTAAGTTCAAAATCCAGGTTTAATCCGATTTCCGTTTAGAGGAGGGTTTTAGAGGGAGGGGGCAGCCCCAATTTAGTCTACCGTTGGTAGATCCACCAACAACGAATGAAAACATTTGCTGAAACTCAACCGCAGACTCAATGAACAGAGGAGACTGAGGGAAAAAAAGAACGAACCCAACAAAGGAAAAGGAGAGAAGTAAACGAAGGGAATCAAGAGAAAGAGGATCAAGAGGAAGAAGATGAAGAGAAAAGGGGAAAGAGGAAGAAGATGAAGAGAAAGGGGACCAAGAGGAAGGGGTGGTGTAAGAATGGTGTCCAAAGACAAGGGGAGAAATGCGTTCAGACACTAGAATCCAATAGAAACCAATTTGTACGCGATTCCCCCCCTCCTGTTGCTGCCCCATGACGACTGACGGCGACGCTGGCGAGGATCGAGGGCAAAGTCCACAGAAGAAGAGCAAGCAATGTGACGCCAACATCGACGCACTCAACGTCCACGGAATGTCGTCGAGTCAGTTGCACAGAGACAAGAAGAAGAAGTGGAAGGAGGAGGAGGAGAAAAGATTATAGAATTCAATTTTAACCACGAAGTGCTAGCGCAGACAAAGAGGGTGGTGAACACTGAACGGTGGGCGGTGGGTGTGGACGAGGGACGGCGACGGCGACGAGACGTTAAGGACACAAAGTTGGAATGGCAATATTTTTGAATTTCTCTCTGTCTAGACAGCGGCTTGCTTGGACGATGTGCGAACGGCGACGAAAGAAGGAATCCGGATGAAGTGAGCGAACAAACGCATAGAGAACAGAGAAAGAGAGAGAGTGAAAGAGAAGGAAAAAAGGGGGGAAACAATGGCGAGGGAGCGAGATGGTCAAACAAGGGAGCATTGCAAGGAGCTCGAAGTAAACAGATGGAGTTTCTGCTCGCGAATTGTGATGCAGGGTGGATTTCGAAGGTGGTGAAAACAGGAATAGAGAAATTATAAAGAAGGCGAGGAGGAGTAATTATGTGGAGACGGGGGGAGAGATATGAAAAATAACGAGAAAGTGGGAGAAAAGAACTAAAACAAGAGACTGAACAAAGTAGAATAGAGTAGATAAAGAGAGAATAAACAGTGAATTTATGAGGAATGAGTAGAAAATAACTCGGAATTTGTTCAACAAAAATAAGTCAGAGGAAGAAAATGAAATTCTAAAACTACGCAGAACCAGATTCTTCTACGCAGAGACTTTTCTGATCTCATTATGGGGAAATTCAGGATTTTAAAATAAATATTATTAAACAGTAGAATTAGAAAAAAAACCCTGGAAGTCGAGGAAACCACGAAAACATTTCAAAAGTTTTGGGAATTTTGACTCTACATTGTTTTCTCAACCTGTTCTTGTTTTTCTGTTATGTTATGTTCTGTTATTTCACTATTGTTATTCTACCATTTGTCATTGTTATTCCACTATTTGCTATTGTTATGTTTCCATTTCCATATATTATTCTTGTTCACATTTTTGTTATTGTTGTTATTTTTAACGATATTTTTATTTTTGTTGCTTTCTTATTTCTGCATTTGTTTGCATTTTTCGCTTTTGTTTTATTTTCTGATGAACAACCCAAACAGCTGCGATTCTTTATTCATTAAGTTTTAAATACTTTGTTTTTTATTCCACTGTTGTTGTTGTGTTGTATTTGTTACTGTTGTTTTGATGATATGCGCGTGTTGCCAGATCGACTGGTGGAAAACAATAGTTGGCAACACACGGCAGCCACAGGTGCGGCGCGATGCTGCTGCCCACCAGAGGAGGCTGTCATCAGTGAATAGCAAACATATTTTCATATTCAATATTTATTTTGCTTCGTATGAATTCATTATCCCATTTATTTATACAATTTTTTGTCAGTATTTCGCCCTCACTGCTATTTTCGCCTACTGCACTTTTCGACGAGACGACTGCGAATTCCAGGCACACCGAAAACAACACCAATTACAAAAACCAGACAGAAGATGAGAAGAGGAGAGGAGAGGAGAAGAGAGGTCGCTCTCACGCACACAACGTTGAACAACAACAATAACAATAACGATGCGCAAGAATTCCGTGAGCCACCTGTGCGCGCAGCTGTGTGCGTGCGCGAGTCGCGTCTGTGTATGTGTTTGAATTTTCGTTGCACTTTTCAGACACTGCGCGACACTGGAAAAACCGGATTTTTTTCCCCCCTCCTCACACTACCGAACACTTTTGCTCTATCTCACTCTCTCTCTCTCTCTCAGCACTCTATCTATCTGCGATCAACAATTTTCCTGGTCTTCGACGTCGTCGTCGTCTTCGTTTTAGGCGAAAAAACTCACTTTCAAACTCCACGGTGGTGATGATGATTGGCAACACTTGCGCGATATTTCGCAATTTTCATTGACGTCGCTGCGACGTCGCGTCCGGCCGATTGACCGCGAGCTGCGCTGCTTTCGCGCGCTTCTACTCTCTCTCTTCCTCACACGTTCGTTCGCTCAACTAGAATTTTCTTTAAAACGCGATTGTTTTCCAAAACAACGCCATTTTGTTCGGACAGCACAAATATTTTTCGTCTCTTGTTTTATTTTTTAACAAACGAAATATTTATCAAATTGTTCTGTTGCCGCCGAGGAAGAACAAGAACGACGCGCACTTGACGCTGGGCGTCGCGGAGACGCTAACGAGAGACGAAGACGGCTGCAGCGGCAGCGACGGTGTTGGAAAGAGAAGACGCAGACATAGAAGAACAAGGAAAGACGACGAAAACACGTTGGGACAGAGACGTCGTCGTCCACACACGACGAGAAACGAAAATCAACTGAAGCCGAGCGCACGACGGCGACGGCAGCAGCTGCTAAAGAGAACTGAAAAACAACAACAACGAGTTTATTATTGTGTGTGTGAGAGAAGGAGAGACGCGCGCTCTCTTGTTGGATTTCGTTTTTTTTTTGTTTGGTAATTTGACAGGTTGAAATGAGCGACGGCATTTCTATCGCATGCGATAAAATTCCCGAGACATTTGATATTGCCAGAAGTGAATTTCCGAAGAATCTATTTAGTTATTCTTCAAGAAATTATTATGTTACTAAATCACATTATTTTTTGTGTTATCTGATTATTCATTTATGTTGAATACACATCATTTCAGCTGAATAAAGAACTTAAAATGCATTTAAATCCTATTTCACACTTCAAAAAATTCTCTCTATGACTTTCTCGAAATCTCTTCTAATCCTCAAGAGATGAGAGAGATAGAAATAAATCCGGAAATCAACGAAATAGAAAGCAAATAAGATGAAGTCGCAAATAAATCAGGAAGAGGTCTCGTTAGGTAGATGGAAAGAAGTCAACAGAACTGTCTGGTCGTCGTTGAAGAGGGGGACAAAGGGAAAGCAAGTCTTTTTTTCAGCCTCCCACCCCGAACAAACGGCGGGATGACCATTGACCGGTGTCACCGACAGCAGACGGCTTTTGAAAAGCCCACCCCGTCCAGCACTGGCAGCTTGCATCCACCACCAAGGATTCTCTTAGCCGGCGGCCGTCGCCACCACCAGCAGCGGAAGCCGGCGAAGGCTTTCGTGAGACCGGAATGAAAAATCAATTGAATGAATGCGGGTCTGAATGGGGAGCCGTCCGTACGATGTTGGGGAGAATGTGGAAGAGGAATTTTGCGAAAATCTTGCAATTCTAGCGGGTGAGACGGGAATGCCCAACAAATAGAATGAACACGAAAAAAATGATAGGAAAAAATATCCAAAGAAGAGGAATCAAACAAAGTAGGAAGAGAAGTTTGGGGAAGAAGATGTGTGTATAAATAGAAATTTTGTTTATTTTTGTGCGCAAATCGCAAGGAACGACGAGAAAGCAAAACAAAGGCGAAAAAGCCGGCTTCCAAAAATACACAACATGACAAAGAGAGAGAGAGAGAGAGCGAAGGAAAATGTGAGAGGGAGAGAATTGCGCAGAGGAGTTGAGAGAATTGCCGAAAGAAAGAGAGGGAGAACAAATGTAACTGTCATTTTGTTTGTGAGAGTAAAGTTTTTCACCCATGAGAGAATCTTGAAGAATGACAGGAAATGTTGCATGCGACACAATCTGTGCCATGCTTCTCAAACTGTGCGATTCTTCTCAAACTGTGTTAGTGGAATTCTAAGAGTAACTGGAAGAATTGTACAGAAATTAACAAGTATTAAAATTAATTATTTATGATGGAAAAAAAATTTCAATAAAAAATAAAATAACGGAAAATTAAAATTTATACATTTTTGATATCTCGAAAAATCGAACGAAAAAATTATAGAAAAAAGATAATTTTAACAAGTTTTCTCACATCAACTTTAAGCTATGAAAATCTTCTGATAGCAACAAACACATTTGAAATTAACCCGTGTACAATTTCAAAAATGCAAAATTTCATGTCCACGCACCGACCAAAGACAACTAAGAGGACCCCATCATTACACGAACACATACAACCACACCATCGAACCAACCAACAACCACACCAGTGCGTCCTGTGACCTTTGGAGGAAGACTGAGTCGAACTGACCGATTTGCCAACGATGATCGGGATGAGCCGGACGGCAGGAGCATGTTGTGGTCTACAGGGAAAACCCTCAAATGTGGACGAACAGGGTGGGCGAAGGAGGTGAAAGGAGTGAGAGGAAGGATGGAAAATGAGGAATCAGTCCGTGGGCGAGTGGAAGAAATTGCATCGCATCGCATGGCGGTGGATCGTGTGGTCATCGGAGGCAGCCGTCAAAGCGACCCCGACGGCGGTCGATGCAGGCGACAGGATGTGGTGAGCTGCAGGGAATGACTGAGTGTCTGTGTGAGTGTGTCTGTGTGGGTGTGTTGGGGGAAGCATAGGCATGGGCAAGCGAGAGAGAGAGAGAGAGAGCGTGACTGAGGTCAGGTGGACACACAATCGATTTGTGGAAATTATCCATAGGCATCGATAGCGGAAATCGAAATGCACTCATTTCAATAATTTGACATGAGAGCTGATTAACTCCTTCCATCGATTGATCTTTCTCTCTCTCTCTCTCACACTCTCCACCACTGACTCCTTTTCTTCCAACTCAAAAATACAATATAAATACAACAAAATAAATACAACAAAAATATAATTATCATTTTAAATGTGAAAATGTTTGAAAATCCAAATTTGAAATTCAAAACATTACCATATAAAGAGAGACTAGTAAATAGTCTGTAGGAGAGAGAGAGAGAGAGAGAGAGAGAGAGTGGGATGTGGCCAAAAGGAATTTGAATTATGTATGTAGTAGTGGGATATTTATATTCAATCACAGAATGCATAATTATAGGCTTGTTGGCAAATATTCTCATTAAATTTTTTTATGATTTATTTTACTTTTTATTTATTTTACTTCACTATTGATATTGGCAAATCATGGTTTCAACTATTTCGAAATTTATTTAAAGTTCATCTTAATTCATATATTAAAATATAAATAAAATATAAATAAATTATAAAATAAACACAAATAAATTATAAAATAATATTAATTCATATTATATGTCGTTCATATTACTTTAAGTAGCTCCAAATCTTCAGTTTAATCGTTACGTTTTGGAATTACTTAACTTATCTATTAAATTGTTTTTTGTTGAAGTAATTTTTCAGAGAATGTTACAAAAATTATCTTAATTCCTTCAGTGACCTTCAAGAGCCCTCGAGATCGCCTTCCCCAACTACTGAAGGACCTTCAAATAATTCACAACAACAATCAAAACAATATCAAGAGCGAGGACAACACATAAATAACTACAGCAACAACAACTGTAAAAATCCTTGCGACAACACTTGAGTTTTCATCATAAATTTGTGTCACAGACAGTGGAAGTCGCACAAGTGATTCTTGATTGGTTGGCAACGCGAGACCTTCGCGAGTTAATGACGATTATTGTTGAAATTAATTTGTCGTAACAACAGAAACAAGAACAACAACAACAACATCGACAATAACTATAAGAACAGTCGTAATGAGAAGATGAGGAGCGGAGAGAGAAATTGGGGAACATTTGAAGGAGATGCTGAAACTAATTGATCCGAGGGTCGGCCGCAACTTGCTAAAAGTCCCCAGGAGACGGAGATAAAGTGCCACCGAGACAGAGAAAGAGAGAAAGGGAGTCAATAAAGTTAAAGGAATGAGTGGAAAAGTCACCACAATCTCCCCTCCATCAAGCTGACCCATGTCATCTCAAACATTCCGTCCTCTGAGAGGCGTCTGTGTGGTAAACCCACTTGGCATTTAAGTTAATTTCAGTTATTCTTTGTGATTTTTGTATCGTTTATTTGTATTTTATTAAAAGTTCAGAAGGTCCATCGATATCCTTGTCACATGCTAATCCTCGTCATCATCTCATGATCCTGTCGATCCTTCGTTGTTGGTCCTCTGTTGGTTTTAACGCAACAGATACGATGCGCTGTAGGGGTAGGCGGAGTAGGCGGCGGCGTAGGGGGCGGCGTACGAGGCCACATAGGGCGACGAGTAGGAGGCGACGTAGGGCGAGGCGACGTACGGAGAGGCCACGTAGGGCGAGGCGTAGGCGGCCGTGTAGGGGGCGGCGGCGTAGGCCAGGGGGGCGACGACGCCGGGCTTGGCGGCGGCAACGGCGAAGACGGCCAACAGGCAGAGAGCGAACTAAACGAGGGAGAGAAGAAATATCCAAAAATTACGATCAGGATCGAAATTGCACTGGGCGAAATCCTTGTGTTGAACTTACGAATTTGAACATCTTGAGTGGTTTTTCTGAGTTGTTTCTTTGCGAAAGGCAATGGGAACTGATGGAGTTTGGGCGCCCCCAGAGGCCTTTTATACACAAATAACAACGACGACTTGTGCTCGGGCCAAGTGTTGAATTTAAAGTCGCCGCAGTCGTTCCAGACCCAGGCGCAGTGCTGGGGGACCTTCGAGTTTTTCGTAAATTTTGGCAACGTGCAGGGTTTTAATTATTGCGGAAGGTTCACGTGGACGGACGGATAAATGAATGAATGTGTGACAGAGAGACAGAAAGTCAGAGAGACATTCGGACGCCCCAGAAACGCAAAACAAACTGAAATCACAACAACAACAAAACCCCGATTGCAGTGATCAATCGATGGATATTTTGTTGTAACCTCGGAAGGGCGGCGGCGGGAAGAAGGTGGAGTTGGGGGACGGGGGGGCGGCCCTGCAGCGAACATCGTGCCAGAAAAACCGGCAAAAACAAAGTCGACGGTGACCAATTGTAAATGGTAATCGATGTTGTCACCTTGTGTCGTCCGGTCGTTCATTGGTTGTTGTTGTTGTTATAGAATAGCCAAACTATCAAAACAACAGAATCAGCAATAGCAAGGAGAATAACAACAATTGTACAAGAACAAAAATAACAACAACAGTACAACAATGACTATGAAAACAACAATGACGAAAATGACAAGAAGTCAAATTCCATAACTCAATCGAGTCGAAGGAGGCTGCTTTGGCTGGCCACCAACAAGAACAACAACAACCACTAATTCCAACAACCACTTACCCCCAACAACAAGAACTATCTGCTCCCCAACAACAACAACAACAACCCTCTGGCCCCAACAACAACAAGAACCCATCATTTTTGGCCGATTGACTCAGTTTCGTCAGCCCCAGGTGGGGGCGGCCGATGTCTCCGAGGGTTCATTTCGTATGCATCGAGCGCTCTGTTTTGACGACTTGTAATTGTGGCAGCGTGTCGTTCGGGTGTTGGACCGTTGGCGTTGTTGTTGCTACTGCTGCTGGTTGATATCGCCTTGTGTTTCGCATGGCTTTGACAGCTACTGGGACAGACCGACAAACTCAGAGAGTGAGAGAGAGATACAGACAAATGGAGATGATCATGCTGCTAATGGACGACAATCAGCCGGAGAAGACGAGAGTGAATCGATTGACCTCATCTGGCGAATGTCGCTGACCCATGGAATCCATTGGAATTTCGTTTACATGGGTCAATAAAGAGAAGGTTTGAGACTATAGGGTGGAGTTTATTTTTCTTATAATTTTAAAATGTTTTTGAAGCCTCTGGGAGACTCCAGAAGAGTCCTTACATGAGAGAATTTCTTCGTACCTTTATTCAGTTTCAGGAACAGACCTCATGAACTTCTAATTCACGAGGCCTCCAGACTCTGAGTCAAAGGCCTCTTGAACACTCCACCTGGTGCCCCAATGTCCCCCCAAAACTTCCGCCTGGTCTGAAGGTTCTGCCCCCGAGACTCCGTGCAAGTCGTGTGAACACATAAATAATTTCGCAGTACGATCGATGAATTACAAAATTTTTGGACAGCAAAACAATTGGTTGGTTTTGTTTATCAATGGCCTCCCCAACGAAACGTGTCTTCGCCGTGCGACGTCGTGCAGCGAATTCGACTGTAACAACAACTAAAAAACAATTGAAGAAAATAGTATTTAAGTTTCGATCCAGGTGACAACAATCAACAGTTCGCTTTCAACGAATCAACCACAACAACCTCAACCACTCAAGATGTTCAAATTCGTAAGTTCAACACAAGGAGTTCTTCCAGTGCAATTTCGATCCTGATCGAAATTTTTGGATATTTCTTCTCTCCCTCGTTTAGTTCGCTCTCTGCCTGTTGGCCGTCTTCGCCGTTGCCGCCGCCAAGCCCGGCGTCGTCGCCCCCCTGGCCTACGCCGCCGCCCCCTACACGGCCGCCTACGCCTCGCCCTACGTGGCCTCTCCGTACGTCGCCTCTCCGTACGTCGCCTCACCCTACGTCGCCTCCTACTCGTCGCCCTATGTGGCCTCGTACGCCGCCCCCTACGCCGCCGCCTACTCCGCCTACCCTTACAGCGCATCGTACGTGTTGCGTCGCTAAGCGGGAATTCGAGCCCGATCAACTGTTGCCGATGACGAACAATTTTGAATGAAAGAAAACCTGGTCCAAGGATCAATAAAAACATGTTGAAAAACTAAACGAAATCATTTTGTGTGTTTTATTCTCTTCAAAGGGTGAGGATGGTCCTCAAGAGGGTCGTGAGGGGGGGGGGGGGGGGGACTCAAGAGGGTTGTGAGGAGAACCTTAAGAAGGTGTTCAAAAGAGGACTTCAAGATGGAAAAAGAGACTCTCAAGAGTTCTCAAGCAACAAGAGGTAATCCTTCATGTGAGATCAAGGGATCTATATTCAAATCCTTCCAAATGATTTTCACTTACGGTCAAGTCGAACGATGGAAGTAATCGCAATAATAAAATGGATCAAGTTAATGTGCCGAGGTTCCTCCCAACCTCGGTGGGAGTTTAAGGACTCGAGTAAGGAATCCGAAACTCTTTGATTTAAAGCTCACGCAAAGACCTGGTGCCACGAACCCGATGCCGATGCGAACAAAGGAAGGAAGTTCGTAAATGTGGAGCAAATGCGAAATGAATAACGGAGAGTTCTTGCCAAGGACAGGGGAAGTGGAAGAGAATGGAAGGGAGTGTTGGAAGCAAAAGAGAGAGAGAGAGAGGGAGAAAGGCGTGGGGAAGAAAGATGAGGGGGAAGAGAAGAGAAGCAACATTGAATGGAAAATGAAACGTAAAGGAAACGCATTCGGACCGAGCATTCGTGGTAACAATGAAAGGAAACGAACAAAGTGGACAGAAAGGAGAAAAGGATGAGGGATGAGAACGAAATGGAGAGGGAGGAGAGAGGATAGAAAAGGGGCTGAAGAAGAGGAAGAGAAGGAAGAAGGAGGTTACAAAAAGCGGAAGCAGCCGACGAAGTGGAATCAGTAAGAAATGCCAATAAATGAAAAATTCCGAATGAAATGAAGTAAAAAAATTCTCAACGCCAAACAAAGACGATGCGAACAAAACGAGACCGAGACGGGGGTGGGGAGGATCGAGGTGACGATCGGGTATGTGCCGAGGGGGGGTGGAGAGGACAGGACGACGAGGTTTGCCGAGGTGCCGCAAACAATCTGTGCCCCCCCTTCAGTGGTTGCCAACGTGGCACGCGAGGGGCACAAAACAACCGCTGCTTAACCACCATACGAAGGGGGAAATCTAGAAATCTAGAATGAAAGAGATTGAGTTCAGGGGTTGATAGAGCGAAAGAGATGGGGCGCGCGATATACAGAGAGAGAGAGAGAGAGAGAGACAGAGATGTGGTGGGCGATAGATTGAAAGAGAGAGAGCGAGAAGCTCATTACGAATGCGGCAGCTTTTGTTCGCAGATGGCGTGGTCGAGTCGTCGGAATAGGAATCGGAAACGTCGGAGTCGCCGCAAGTGCAACGAACGTCCAACGCCATCGACATCGACGTCGTCATCGTCGCAGTCCTCGTGGAAGCAAATTGAGTTTCCGACTTTGACAGGGACGGCGAGGAGCCGAAGGTGAAGACGACTGCATCAAGTGGTCGAGGGCGAGGAGAATGAAGGAGAAAGGAAGGTGGAAGAGTGAGGAAGGTGGAAGAGTGAGGAAGGTGGAAGAGTGAGGAAGGTGGAAGAGGGAGAGAGGTGGAAGAGGGAGGAGGATGAAAGAGAGCTAAAAGGAAGATGGAAGAGAGAGCAGGTTGGAGGAGAGGAGAGAAGAGAATGGAGGAAGCTAGTGAAAAAGAAACATCGGGTCAGTTCATAGATTGGACAAGTGTATTGAGTGCGGGAAATAATTAATTAATTGCTTTCCCCACTTTCCTTTGCCCCCTCTGCCAACCTCGACCATTCTCTCTTTCTACATTTCCTTTCTCCTTTCCTTCTCCCTCTTTCTCTATTTCCTCCTCCTTTCCTTTCCTTTCCTTTCCTCCCTCTCTCTTACTCTCCAAGTTAGCTGAGAGTTTGCAATTATTTGCGGAAGGCTCTGCAGGAAATTAGGAGAGAACGTAGAAATCGAAATGTGAAAGGAATTTTAAGAAGCAAATAAATTATGCAACACTTGCTGAGGAACAGATAGAGTGGGAGAGGAAGGGAGATAGAGGTAGAGAAAGAGATAATTGAAGAGAGAATGAAAGAAAAGGGGCGGAAAGAGATAGTAGATAGACAAATGATAGAAATAAAGCCAAAGCGGCGAACGAGCTATGACGAAGACGGCAGCAGATGGCACTCGAGTGCCTCATTGAGGGAGACAAAGTAGGAGCAAAGCCAGAGAGAGAGAGAGAGAGAAGAGCAATTCAGAAGCAAAGCCAAAGGGAGAGATTAGAAGAGGGGGGTGATGAAGGGTGGAGATGAATGAGCAGAGGAAGGAGAAGGAGACCTCCATAATGGAAATCTCAGTTAATTGAAGCATCTCAGAAGCGACGACCTTCAACTATCATGAGAAGGTTCACGAAAAGCACAAAGTGGGAGAGAAACAAAGAGTGAGATAGACAACGAGCGAAGGGTGAGAGTGAGACAGAGAATGCCAAGAAACCTGTCGTTTCACTCACCACCTTCTTCCACCGTTGATGATTTTACTACGATTTTTCAGTTTCCGGATTTTAATAATAGAATAACCCAAATTACAAAATTTATATAAAAAAAAAACACAATTACGAAAACAACCAAAATTACAATAACAACACAATTTACAAAAATAAAAAAAACCACCCAAAAGTAAATAAAAATATAATTGTAAAACAACAACAATAAGAATTACAATAACAACACTGACCACTGACGAAGACGAATGAAGAACGAATTAAATAATGATTTAATAAATGTTTGCAGAACATGCAATGAATAAGCTCGAAATTAACTACAAAAACAATACCCAACAATAACAATAAAAAGAACAACAAAAACCAACAACCAACCAACACTTGAGGAGTGAAGAAAAAAAGCCCAATGAAAGAAATTAGTATGAGACGCATGCGATGCAAAGCGAGCGAGAGAGAGAGACGATGGTTGAAGGAGATGAAGTCATGTCAGGGTCGGTGATTAAAAAAAAATTGGCGCTAATGAGAGCGACTAGACAGAGTGAGAGGCACGGAGAAGTAGGTGGCAGAAGGGCGGAAGTGGACAGGTCGACTGTGAAAAGTTTTCAGATCGGAGTGTGAAAAACATATAAAAGCGGGAAGCAGAAGCCAGATGTCAACAGTCGATAGCTGACTTCAGTGCTGCTCTTAAATCGATTTTAAATTGATTCAAAATTATTAAAATACATAAAACATAGTCGAAATGAACAAAATCGTAAGCATTCCAAGGAAATTAATTTCATTAGAATTTAAATTAAAGTCACATTTTTCCCACTTTCAGTTCACTCTGTGTCTGATGGCCACGCTGCTCGCCCTTGCTGTCGCGAAGCCCTCCATCGTCACGCCCCTCGCCTACTCGTCGACCTCCCTACTGGGCTCGCCCTACTACGGCGCCTACGCCTCGCCCTTCGCCACCACCTACGCCTCGCCCTTCTACGCTTCGTACGCTTCGCCGTATCCATATGTGGCTGCCACGCCCCTCGCCTACAACTCCCTGTGGCTGCGGCGCTAGGAGGAAGAGGATGAAAGTAAGATGGATAGGAAGGACTGAAGGAAATCTGATGGAATGAAAGAAACAACTGAAGGAAAGAAAGCACTGAAGGGATGAACAGATTGATGATGAAAGAAATAACTAAATAAAATAATGAATTGAATGGACAAAAGATCGAAAGGTTTTTCCTCAAACGCCATGACAACGGCGAAAAAACAGAATAAACGTTTTTAAAAAAGAACCCAAAATCTCTCTCGTACTTTCTGTCTCTCCCTGCTCTCCTCTTACACTGCTGTTCATACTGTATTTTTCTGACACCTCTTTTTATATCTAAAACACCTTTTTGTAATCTCTTTGTTGCTCCCTCGACCCGATTCACCATCTCCTTCCACATCCTCGGTCTGTCTCACACTTCATTAAACATGTTTTAAGCTTTATTTCCCTCTTTACACCAAGTGTTTGCTGTTCGCTCCCTTTACATTGAAATTTCAGCTTAATTTCATCCACTAGGGGTCGTCCCTACCGATCTCGAGTTCCGAAAATCTTCTTCTCTTCATCTCCTTCTTCTGGTCTTCTGTTAATTCTTCTTTCTTCCTCTCCATCCATCGCCTGGCGGAGTATCGTTCAGCTCCAGCAATTGTCCTTCATCGCTGTTTCACCGCCTTCGCTTTCTTCTCATTTGTCACGATACTGCTCTATGTCATTGCCCCTCTGACTCTATCTCTTTCTGTCTGTCTTCCTCTCTCTGTCTTCGCCTCTCTGTCTGTTCACTCCTCGTAGCACATGTTCACCATCTCTCATCCTCATCCCCCGAGCCATTCGCTGGGTCGCCATCATGTTGGTTGAAATCTTCTTTCTCCAGTCACAATCGCCAAAGACTTTCTTCCGTTCTCATCTCTCTGTTTGACCATTCATTTTACTGTCCGTCCGTCCGTCCGTTCATCTGTTTATCCTTCTCTCCCTTCCCTTCATTTATCCCTATCATTCATTATATCGTTCTCGACTCCTATATCCATCCATCCCCGTTCTTAATTCCCTTTCTTCACATTTCTTCCCTTCGTCATCGATACATCCTTCTGATATTCTCTCGTCCTCTTTGGTAACTTTATCACCCGGCTGTCTGTTTCCTTCGTCTTTATCGTACATCTGTCTCTCCCCAATCTTCTTCTTCTTCACTCTCACTTCCCTTCCTCTTTCGTACTTTATCCACTTCTCTTCACTTCCCTTCAGTGGTTCATGTGATGGTTTTTCTTAATTCCTCGAGCCGATTTTCCTCATTTTACTTTATCGCCCGACTGTTATTGTAATTGTTGTTGTTCTTTCTTTCTGCTGTTGTTGCCCCATAAATACTAGTGAAATTGCAATTAAGTCAAGATGTGCAGGAGGAGCACGGGAAGTAGTTGAAGGGCCGAATTGATTAGATTTTATCGTTGGAAATTATGGTTTATCGGTTGGGGAACATTTGGAGATGTTCACGCTTTCACTTTATGGGATAATTAGTTATATTTCCTACAGAGATTGGATACATATCGGTGTCAGCCATGTGATACATATTAATAATATATTTTCTTTCTTTAAGAGGGTCTAGATAATAGATTTCAGATTTGAAAAACTATAAATCGAAAATCGTTGTATATTTAAAGTAATAACAAAAAGTAATTTAATATTATTTGAAAAGCTTAATTGTGATAACAGAATTATTTACGGATATGTAAATTAATACGTTTCTTTAGGAAATAAAACTAAACTAATATAGGAAAACCGGCTTTTACCATAGAAACTCACACACTCAATCATTCAAATGAAATTAATTAAAATATTTTCGTGGACGAAACGAAACGAAAAAAGAATGCCAATAAGGACCAAACCATGTGAATGAATCAGAAACATCGAACAAATGCAATTAAAAATCAACATCTCATCATCAACCTATGTCAACAACAACTAATTGAGTACTTAGCTTTTGACAATTGCTGACATCTGATACAAAAGCAACATAAACATAAAGAACAACAGCAGTTACATCATGACAACAATAGTGATGACAATGCTGTCAGCATTTGTAAACAACGTAGCAATAACTAGAGAAGAGAAGGAATTAGCGTCAGCTCGAGTGCCGTCATCGACAGCGAGGAGAAAAATTAATAATTCGTGGATATGAGAAGAACGGAAGGAGGGGGAAAAGATTGAAGGAAAAAAAAGGATGAAGGAAAAAAAGTCCGAAGGGGAAAAAGGTTGAAAGGGCAAAGAGGTTGAAGGGGCAGCAACAATGTTGAAGAGGAAAGATAGATGAGTGGAAAAGAGAAGAGCAGACGAGAGAGCAGTAGAAGATGAAGATGGAGGAGGAAATTATGAGTCAATAATGAAGATGATTACTCCAAGGAAGAGCTCAAACAAACAATTGAATTAATACATTTGGGTTAATAGAGGGACCGGAAGTCGAATGACGCCAGGGAAAGGAAGAGGAAGTAAAGGCGATAAGGAAATCAAGGAAAAGGAGGAAAAAGAGAAAGGGAACAGGAAGTGAACCAGAATGAGAAGAAGAGGAACAAAAGAGAAAGAAGATGAGGATGTTGATAAAAGGAAGAGTATGGTGTCAAAAGGAACATGAAGCTGATAAAAAGAACAGGAAGCGACTAAGAGGAACGGAAAGAAGAACAAGGAAGTGTCAAGTGGTTGGCAGTGATGTGTCATGATTGCCACTCAAATAATACATTGTTGACGTCGATGAGCGAGGGAGAATTTGACTACCGCGTACTCTACCATTCTTTTCCAATATACCAAACGTTATTCCTTCTCTTTCTTCCCTTCATCTCTGTGAAAAAACAACCGAAACAGAGGAGGAAAAACAACAGCGAAAACAACAACAATGCGAATGACAGCACCAATGACAAATGCAAATAAAAATGGTGAATATTGTAAACGGCGTCAACGATATCCGTTTCCTCTACATTGAAACGCACACACATACGACAACAAAAACACAAGCACATAGGAAGGGCCACAGATGGACAAGAGCATGACAGACACAAGGAAGAATGCGCGCGTGTGTGTGAGAGAAGAAGGTACTTTGGCTTATTTGATAATTTCTTTTTACGATATACTTCATTTTGTTTATGACCCTGTGGCCTTGAGTGTGTTGGTGACGTGCTGGTGTTGGTGTTATTTTTATTACAATTATTGTTTTGTTGTTTGCTGTTGTATTTTTTTGTTGGCCACATCAATTTGGCTCAGCGATTTTAGATGAAAGCCAATCAAATCACGATTTGAATCAGAGAAAAACAACGACAAGAGGAAATCCCAAGGAATATTGCCAATAAATACAACAAAAGCAATAGAGGCCTAAACACTTTTAATGAACAGGAATTTGTGCGATCATAAGCAACAACAACAACTACTCGAACTCAGTGATAATTTAGAGCAAGAGACACATTATCATCATCATCGTCGTTGTCAACTTCAGCAACAGAATACAAACATAACCAAATCCATGACATCAGCAACAGCATTCAAGGCAATAACGAGAGAGCAACAACGTAAGACAATAATAGGAACTACAACAAACTATCATGATGTACAGTCCTGGCCATGGCCATTCATATCTGAAAATAAGCCATGGAATCGCCATCATCATCATCATCACCATAGCGCGTGCGTTTGTCAGCAGCAACATCATGATGAAGCTTATTTATAATTCCAGCCCTTCTTCTTGATGTTGTTGGTCCTTTCGTTTGTGTTGTTGTTACTGTTGCTGTTGCTCATACTGTTCTCGACAATCACGCTGTTCTCAATGATGTTGCTGTTTGAGATGTTGTTGTTATCATTGCTGTTATCGTCAATATTATTGTTGTTATCTTCAATGTTCTTGTTGTTATCGTCAATGCTATTGTTGTTATCATTGTTGTTATTGCAGATCTGTAGATGGTGCATTCAGGAAGCAGCGGAATTTGTGCGTGTCAGTTGCGTTGCAAGTCTTTGAGTGGCTTTGTCTCTGTATATGTGAGCGTAAATGTGCCAGCGAGAGGCTGCTGTGTACGATATGAAGTTTTGTATACGCCTTTTGTATACGATCATGGAATATGTGGTATATTATTTTCGTATATAAATACTTCAATCGTAGTCAGTGTGCGATTTCTTTGGAAACAACAGAAAAAGCTTTAAAGATATCTACAAGTAAGCCAGAGAGTTAGAGATATTCTTATGGACTTCAATTAAATATTGATTAAAAGATTCATTTGATTCCGACAGTAATCCCCAAAAAGTATAACTTTTCTTTTAGGGCACATTTAACGATTGAATATTTTAAAATAACACGAAATTTAAAAAATTTTCCATTCCCACATTCGATCGAGAATTTCATTGAACATTTTTATAAGTTATTAAAAAGGAAAAGGGAGAAAATACAGAGATAGAGTAAGTGACTAGAAGAAAAATTCATCGATTCATCATTTCACGCTCTCATAAGTTTTGTGGTTAAGACAACGAAATTTTTAAAAGTAGAAGCAAAAACGATGATAAAAATAATGACCTAAACATTGAAAATAACCATTTGAAGTTTAGGAATTAAAAGGACGAAGTCTGCAGTCAAAGTTAAGCAAAAACAGACACAAGATAGTGAGAGAGATAGAGAGAGAGTGAGGCATGTAGTGAAAGCTTTGAAAGCATGGGAAAACTTTGTCGTCGCTGGAAGCTGCTGACGTTCACGTGTGGCGCAAGTTGTTCAGTTCAAATGTTGTCATTATCGCCGACATCACACCGCTCCACAGGAAGCGGAAGTGGTGAAGGTAGGAAGAGACGACAGACAAGGAGGGAGAGAGAGATAGAGAGAGAGAAAGATCGGAGGAAAGTGCATGGTGTCGCCATGTTTGTCGTAAACTTTAATAACAGCGACCTTAAGCGGATGACGATGCTGAACGGAACGGAATGAAACGAAACGGAAGTGAGGGAAAAAGCCAACGGAAGATAATGGTCGTGAAGGGAACAGAATCCATTGAGATGAAGAGGGAGAGAAAGACAGAGGAAGGAAGGAAAGTTGGAGACTGATACAAAAAAATAATAATAATCGTGTAGTGCAAGCGATTGCCATGGCAGCCACGCCTACAGCTGCACGAAACCGAGGGCGACGTGCATTTTATTGAATTGCGCACTTTTATGTGCACGAGTGCACGAGAGAATAAAAGTGTGGTACAAAACTGTACGCCATCGTTCCCTTCCTGCGCACTTCCCTCTCCTTCCTCTCGCACTCCTCTTCACTCACAGAAGCTCATTTGCATTTCATTTGGTGAACAAATGATACTTTTGTGCATGGTTTCAACACTCCTGGTACGAGAAGAGAACACAGAGCTAAAGATAGAGGGAGAGAGAACAAGACACAAAGAGAAACAGAGACAGATAGATGTAAATACAGAAAGAACGTTATGGAAGGATAAAAGCGAAAGGTGTTTAAAAGTTCAGATGATAAATGTTACAAATTAACACACAACGGCGTATGCAAACTTCTCCCTCTATCTCTTCTTTTCTCTGTTTCTCTTCTCTATCTCACATTCCTTTTGAATTAAACTTTACTTCACCTCACATACTGCATTATAAGGATCAACCACAATCCCTGGTTCTTCAATCAACGTCAGACTCACCTGAAAAACAAAGAGAGAGAAAAGCAAATGTGAGTGAAAGCTATAAAGAAAGTTTGTTATAAATTAGCTATTAATAATGCATGAGTGTCTACGGCTTTCCGAGTGGAAAACCATCGGTTCACCAATGTCAGATGAATGGCTTCGATATTTTCCATATATTATAGATTTTCTTGATGGATCTCATATACGTCGATGTAAATAAATCTAATTATTGTGGAAGGAAGAACAGGGGGGAGGAAGGATAGGGGAGCTGAAGGAGAGGAAGCAAGTGTCAAAAAGATAGAAACGAAAGATAGAGAAATCAATTTGCTAAAGTGGTATTTTCGGTTGTATTCATGGAAAACTCAGCGTCTTCTACTATATTTGCAAAGGCAAGTTATCTGGATAATTACGTAATTTGTACTCTCAATATTATCTATAATTGAATCCACATAAAGCGATTAAACAATACGAATTTCATCTTCATTTTGCAGAATGATTGATTTTAGTTAATCTCTCATGAAGGTGTTTAAAATATATATAAATGTTTGTATTAATGTCTTTGAATTAAATTATTAAAGTAATTTGTATCAAATTAGAACATTATCAAAACGATATTATAAACGAAATTTTTAAAAATAAAAATTTCCGAAATCCGAAATTTCCGAAATTTCTTAAATCTCTTCATCCAAGTTTCTCAACCTGGGTCGTTTAAGTCTTTTCTCATCCAATGAGAGTTAAAAATAAATCTCACTCTTTCCTCCTCGCGCTCAAAGTAAATATTACTATAACAGAAGTTTTATGCAAATCAAGCATAAGAAGAACGATGTTGGCAAATAGTTGAGATTTGTGCGAAAAAGTCGCTAAATGAAATTAAAACTTACAAAGTTTTACAACTCATAGTAATGTTCAAGAAAAAGTCGAGAATGAGAGGAAAAAATAAGAAAAAAAAAGTGAAAACGTCGAAAGGAGATGACAAAGGGAAAAATGTCTGAAAATATTTATATTAATTTCCTCCAGCTGCTGACGATTTATTCATGCCGACGACGATGGAAACTATTCACGAATCGACGACGATAGTGTAAAAGAACAACGAAAAAATGGAAGGCATGCAGACAAAACAAGAGAAAAAAAGGAATAAAATTAGGTAAAAAGAAAAGTAAATATAAAAAATGATATAAAAAAAATAGGAGTGAAATCTAAGGAAAAGGTAAGAAATTTGAAAAATTTAATATGAAGTGGAATTTAAAGTAAAATGGATACAAATTAATGGAGAAAATGGAGAATTCACGGAAATAAAGAAAGATCTAACGAAAAAACAGGAAAATTAGAGGAAAAATAGTAGTAGAATATATAATCAGGATAAGAACGTTGCGAGTGATGAAAAGAAGAACACGACCATGAAGCTTCTCTTAAGCTTTCTTGTTGTCCCAAGTTCCTCTAAGCATCCCTTATGAAGTCGAAGCCATCCCTAGCGAGAGCCAAAGGTGGCTTCCTTTGAGACATAATCCTGCGCACGTCACGTGACATTTGTGCACTCGCCGTTACAGTCGCTGCTGCAATAAGAAACGTGACTCGAATGCAACGAGTCGCGAGTCGAGGGCGGCGAGAGGAAGACTGAGAGTCTGATACAGAGTGGGACCGAGAGTATTATAGAGTGAGATAGAGAAAGAAGCCTGATTAGCATGCGAGAACAAGGATTCACTTAGAGGAGGAAAAAAGGAATGGAAAACCGTATTAAAGGAGGGAATGAAAGGAGGGAAATGATGAATGAAAGGAGGGAGGCAGAAGAACCAAAAGTAGGAGCAGTCGAACGAAAGTCAACCACTAGAAGGAGGCCAAGAAAAACCAGAATTCAAGAACACCTGGAGACAAAAAAATCGAAACGCAAAGGAAGAGATGAGCGGAAAGAAAATGCAACAGGAATTTCAATGATTAATTGTTTGGCAGATAGAGAACTTCGAAAAGCAAAAACCAAGAGATATTTATAAAAGGAACCTGGAGAAAAGTTTGAAAATACTCAGTACAAAAAGTGGGCAATATTCTTAGATCTTCCTTCGGAGGAAAAGGCAGAGTGGTTAAAGGGGTTCAAACGCTCCACCCCTGACCTTTGAAAAGTTGCTGAGTAAATTTCCGGATGGCAAAAGAAATACAATTTTCAGTAGTCGTCTAATTTGAGCCCGTTACTGTAGATGAAATCCCAGCAGGAGTTGAAACATAAAGAGAACAAAAAACAGAGAGAGAGGTGAGTTGTGTGTGAAAGGCTGAACAGAAAGGGAAGAAAATGTCATGTTGTCTCAGGTACTATGAAAACCGACAAAGTTTGCAACAAGTGCAGAGGGACCGACTTCGGAGACCCCCCGGAAGGACATCCCAATGGGATCCTTAAGCTTGACCCACCTTCGCCTTCTCCGCTGGCGGTAACAATGAACTCTTGAACCCAGAAAATTAACGTTGAGATCAACGATGTGGCTGCCGTTGGCGTGTGTTGAAGCTATTGTTATTGTAGTTGTAATTGTTATTGTAGTAGTAATTCTTGTAATTGTAGTAGTAATTCTTGTTATTGTAGTTAGAATTGTTTTTCTTATTGTAGTTGTAATTGTTGTCACTGTTATTGTTATTACTGTTATTGTAGTTGTAATTGTTATTGTTGTCACTACTGTAGTGATAACTACTAACATTGTCGTCTACTGTCCTCGAAGAAGACTGAAGAGAGTGAGGAAAATGTCCTTTGGGCCCGAAGGCAGCCGAGACTCGCTCACTCACAAGACTCCAAGGGGTTTACATTAGATATCCTTTCAAAGAAGAAGCCAACGAACGAGACAGAAAAGGAAACGCAGGACACAAGAGGGGAAACGAGAAAGAGAGGGAAACGATAGAGTGGTAAACGAGCGAGAGGGACGAAGGGAGATGCAGAAGACGTGCATCCACCAGGGCTGACACACAATATGTTGACCTGGTTGTGGTGCCAACAAGAGGAGGAACGTGGCAATGACGAAGCACGGAGAAGGAGACGACGAAACATGGAGAAGAAGAGGACGAAGCACGGAGAAAACGACGACGAAGCATGAAGAGGAGAAACATGCTGAAGGCAACCTCAAGTATTGACACAACAAATCGTTTGACTTGAACGAAGCGGTACGAGGACAGGACAAAGACGTGGACGAAGAAGAGGCAGCGCGACGAAGAGACGACGACGACATTGCATGTAAATGCATCCAGGGTTGCCGTTTTGGTAATTTATTACCAAAACTGGTAACTTTTTTTGTTTTTAATTTTTTTTGAAGTTTGCAAGCAGATTGTGCGATTTTCCAGTTGACCGTTGATTCAAATTCGAATTTTTCGAAGCAACCTCATTTTCAATACATTCAAAAGTTTTAATTTAAAAATACATTGATACATTTGTTGTGTATTCAGATTTTGAATTTGTACGGTGTTTTAAGTTTATAATATTTTTTTAATTAATGGATTATTAATTAATGAATTTATTAATTAAAATGTTGTAAACTTTAACAAATTTATATATACTTTAAAACGGTGTTTTTGATTTATTTTTTTAAGTTGTAATTTATTGGTAACTTTTGGTAACTTTTCATCATCTGACAAGGTAGCAAAATTTTTTCTTTAGCGGCAACCCTGAATGCATCTATCTCTCTCTATACATCTCTCAATTTGGCTGTCGGAGCCAAGGACGTGACGAAAGATGTTGCCAGCGAGCTCAAGAGATGTTGGAGAAGGTTCGTGACTTTTGTATGAGATTGAATGGTCATCATCGAGCAAGAGGGAGGAAGGGAGATGGTGACAGGAAGATAGAGAGAGAGAGGTGGAGACAACCAATGGGCAGCAATTAGGAATAATAAATAGTAGTTAGGGAAAAGAACATGAAGATTAGTGAAAACAAAATAAATTATTTTTAAAATGTTCAATGGATTGTGAAAAATTTATTACTTTTACAATATTATTTTTATTATTAAAGAATATTTATTGTTTGCAATATTTGTATAATTGAATTAGTTTTTTAATAATTATTATTGGTTATTCTTATTATTTCAAAAATTATTGTTATTAATTATAATGAAATTCTTACTTGTATTAATTTCTATTTTCCATTCTTTTAAAAAATATTGTTATTGCCTTATTCTTTAAAATAATTATTACTTGCATTATTTTTTAAAAATAATGAATGTTCTCGTCGTTTTAGATAATAATTATTCTTCGTATATGTTTTGAAAAATGATATTTATTTTTTGTTATGAATATTCTGTCTATTTTGTCAAAGAGAATGAATTTCAGATAATAAAATTCGACAAAAATATCATGAAAATGCAGGATTTTTATAGCCAAAAGGAAACGAAATAATTGCCCTCAATTGCCGCCAGATGGCGTCCCATCACAGCACAGATGCTTCAAATGTACGGATAAGAGTGTGAAAATGTGTAAATGAATTAGTGAGAGCGAGTGTAAAAGATAAAATGAAAGGGAGGGAGCTAGAGAAAGAAAGGGTGAGGGAGTGAGTGAGTGAGCGAGAGAATGAATGAATGAGGGAGAGAGATATAGAGAGCGGGTGCATGAGAGACCGCAGATGCAACAAACATGTCATCAACTTCACAGACACGACGAGGTATTCATTCTATTTCCTTCCAGCTCATGCATTCACTCTCGCCCATTTTTCACTCACTCGCGCTCTCTCTTTCTCGCTGGAGGAGACCCCATCGATCTTTCTATCTCTCTCGCTCTTAAATGATAGTTTCCCCTTCCGATTTCCATAACAAATTTCATGCATGTTTTCGTGCTTCGTCACTATGCGACAAACAAACACAGAAACACTGTACATGTGTGTATATAAAGCGTTTTCGCACACATAATCAGATCAGTTTCACACACAAACACTCACACATATGTAAACAATTTTGCGCAATTAAGAAGAGCACGAGGTTTGAAATTAAATTCGAAATTTACGAATTAAATATTTCACACAGATGTATAACGTTTATAAAAATTATAAAAAAAATTACCATTGATGTATAGTTGGCAACCCTAAGAGTCATATCGACATTGCTAAAAATATCATTGATCGTTTTAATTACTTTAAATTACGTAGATTAGTTCCCTAAAGTCTCATTTAATCACAACTTTAAATTGAATTTAATGTGTCCTTTCATTTAGTATGAAAAAAAAACGTTGTTTGTTTTCAATGCAACCTTTAACCTCCGGTTGTATACAAATATCATTAAGCGGTGTTCACGCCCCTCGGAGCCGCAAGTGGGCGGCAAATTAAGTTCTGTTTTAAAAACTCTCTCAGTTCAAGAGCACTTGAAAAGTAAGGTCGTCAGAGAGGGAGAGGGGGAGAGAGTCATAAAGGTGGGAGATGGAATGAGTGATGACAAGGGTAGAGATTATCTGAGAAATAGAGAGGGAATAACCAAGTTTCGAGAGCTTTTACAAGTTTTGATTACATTTCATTGCTATAGTATTTCCATTTCCATTCAATAATAAAGCTTTCGTCTTCCTCAGTCAATCAGCACTATTATTAAATTTCCAGAAGCACTCAAAACGTATCCCTCGCTCGTTCTCTCGAACTCTACCTATCCTCCCCATATGGGTACTAGGAGTTATTTGGGAAACTAATTTTGAACCCAAAATTGCTAAAGAAACTTTGAGTAGACTTGAAAATTAATGGAACCATAGAAGTATTGCAATCAAAGATAGGAGAGATTGAGTTAAAACAGAGGATGTAGTGAAAAGGAAAGATGGGGTGAAGACGAATAAATGGAGTACAAATAGCAGGAGGAAAAATAAAACAATAAAGTGAAACCAAATATGAATAGTATGGAGTACAAAGAGAAAAAAGAGTTATAAATAGTTTGAAACTCATATGCCACGAGCGGAACCCCAGTTGGTCAGCCTAATCAAGTCATTTCCGAGAACAGACGGCTCCAATGCACCTTGACGACACCATCACGAGGCCTCTCCAAACGGCCCCAGGTGAAGGAAGCTTCACGTTTCTGACCTGCTCCACCAGCCTTCGTCCTGAGACTCATTTCGAAATACGAGTAAATAAAACCTTTTATGGTTCATTAATTCGCATAAAGACTACGATTGATCCAAAGAGCACAAAGAGCCAGAGGGAGAAGAGAAAACAGAAAGAAGGAGATGGATGGAGAAAAAAGAGAGAGAAGTCGAAGGATGGAGGGAAAGAAGAAGGACGAGAGGAATTATTGCCTACGGCCAGCTCGTGCCCAGGACTCGTCGTACAATTTATAATAGTTAATTTTATTTTCCCAAAATAAGCATTTTTCTGTCTCCATCGTTCCGACGTCGGCTTCGGTGGAAAGAGAGTGGGAGGAGGAGAGAGCAAGCTTTATGGGCTGCCTTAACCTTTGACGCTTGAGGGAACGAGAAAGAAAGAGTAAAAGGCACGAGAAGAGAGAGAGATAGAGAGGATAAAGTGAATTATGAAGGTGGACCGTTGATGGGACAATTTCTTGTAACTTCATACAAACATGCCGCTATTTTTCAGACATAATCCAAAAAGGAGCGAGATGGAGAAAGAGACCATGGAGTGGAGTGAAAGAGGGAGCGGGTGCAAAAAAAGCACTTCACTGTCCGTGAAGCTTTTGTAATTCAATTTGTGAAATTAATTGCTCCGAAAGCAGGAGCGATATTTTCAAGCATACTAAATGAGCTTAAAGGAGTCCAATATGCGGGAGATGATGAAGAAAAGGAGACAGAGGGAGGAGAAGAGAGCAAGGAGAACAGTGAGAGAAGAAGGTTGGAGAAAGAGGGACTGTTGTTGACCTCTCGCCCCTTGGATTATGATTGATTGAAGGCTTAGCATTTGTGTAGATGCCAGCGAAAGGTATTTCCTGGAATCTTGTCGCAATTTTGAAGAGAAAATGTCGACACAAAAGAGATCGCAGAGGGAGAATGAGAGGCGGGTTCCAAAAGGAAGAGTGGTAGAGCGAGAAAGATGTTTTTTTTTATAGGATCGTAAATATTTGTGTTGCGACTTTCCGGAAGTGTTTTGTAGAAAGTTTTAATTAATCAGTTGATTTTCATTTCATGCCCCGATTATATTCAATTTCAAATAACAGCTCAGATTTTAGGGAATACTTAATGGAGTTTTGAAGGAAGATTTATTATAATAAATTATTGTGTGTTTTAAATCTTTACATCAAAGCGAATCAAGTTCTTCGCCAAGAATAGAACATAAATTTATAATAAATTTCGAGGAAATGCTCTGGCCACAGAAACCACCAGACATGATGAACTGTACAATATACCGAAGCTTTAACCAACGTCTTAATTAAGAAAGAGAACGAGAAATTTTATCCTAACGAACCACTGAGCTGGAGAGACTGATAGAAAAAGGATGGGAAAGGAGAAGCAGATAATCCAGATGCATTCGTAGACAACTGATTTTAATGCATGAAAATTGCAACGCATGCATAAATAAATACATAATGGAATAAAACTATTCAAAATGCTAAAACTTAAATCGAAAACCCGAATGAAACCGAGCTAAAGCTGAGGAAAAAAGCTGAAGAAGAACCAAAGACCGAATAAGGAGAGAGAGAGGGACAAAACAACAATAGAAACAAAAATATTTCGACCAACACAAACAAGATTTCGAGCAAGAACAAGATTTCGGATAACAACAACCATATTTCGCAAAAACACAAGAATTATATCAGAAAAATAAATCCAAATAAAAGAACAGAATATAAGAGAAAGGAGAGTGAATGAAGGAGAGAGAGAGAGAGGGTGAGAAAGAGCGAGAGAGGAATAAACACCGAAAACACCCACAGAACATGATTAGAATTTCGTGTTGAATTTGGGTCTCGGGGGAATCGAGCGAGAGGGAGAAAGAAAGAAGCAAAAACACTGATGCAGCATTTTGGAAGAAAGAAAGTATTCTGAAAGCAATGAAAGTAAAACAACAGAAATAGAAAATGAGAGAATGATGGAGAGAAAGAGTTTTCGAACAATGTTTGCTGCTACGTGTTGAAGAACAGGAAAAACTTTTTCAACATTTCGTTGCTTTTACACGACACAACAATACAAACACAATCACACACACAGCCATACAGGAAACTACTCCTCATTCACTCGAATACACAGACACCATGTGAGAGAGAGAGAGAGAGAAAGAGATGAACAATGAGAAAGAGGCTGATCTAAGGATGCATGCATTTACTTTAATTACATGTGTCTTAGACACGTTTCTGGTGCAAAAAGGATGCGTAAACAAATACAAAAACCACTCAAACACATTCACACAAACACACCCACACACACAGGGAGACCGAAACACTCAGGCTCAACCAAGAGGAAGAGACAACAGAGAGAAAAAGTTTTTTAGAGAATTGGACAAAGTTTTCAGTGAAAGTTTCTGGCGAGGGACAACGAGTGCGAACAAGACAAAGGACAGGAAGCAAATGGTAGGAAAAACAGAAGGGTAAAGAGACGAAGAAGAAGCACAGGAAACAGAGGCAGTTGGTTGAGAGCGAATTTCCGTAGTTCTCACTTGATTGGGACAAAAGCTGCGGCGTGCAAAACAAACTCAAGGAAACACAAGGATAACGATTGACATGTTGTTATTCAAAAGGTAGTCGAGGCTGGTAAACAAACAGAGCTTAACTTCCGGTAATGGAGAAGGATGGTGGGAAGGTGAAAGGAAGGAAGGAAAGAAAGAGGAGAAGGTAAGGAGTGGGGTAGAGAAATGAGAAATGAAATGATGGCATCAAAGTCGGTGTGGAGCAGATTGTGGCAAAGAAGGCGCGAAGAAAATAAATCAGTGAAAGTTAAATAATTATGAGAACATCATGGAAGCTTCATTACAACGAGCATATTAATCAAAGAAACGGAAGAAGATGAAAGATAAAGAGGAAGGAGGACAGGAAGGGTAGGAAGGAGAACAGGAAGGAAGAAAGGAGAAAAGGAAGGAAGGAAGGAAGGAGGAAATATGTAAGGCAAAAGGAAAAATGAAAGGATGCGATGGAGAAAGGAAAGCCAATTAGGAGTGTGTTAAGGATGTTATCATTCAAAGTAAATTTTCGAAAGTCAGCGTGAAAGGTATTCGAGTTCAGGATAATGATAACTTCATTCATTTCCATTTGTGAGATAATTTCTTGTGTCTCTGACGAATTTAATAAATTGCAAACTAATTCAAAACAGATGGGAATTAAGTAGGAAGAGTTTTAGAAAATGAATTTTGTTTATTTCTAAAAAAAAACCTTAATTCGAAATTAAAATAGACATATTTTGCCATTTGCCAATGACAGGAATACTCCCACGATTCAGGATAGAGTATCAAAATAGATATTCTGAGAAATACAAAACCTGGACCAAAGAACTTTTCTAATGAGAATTTTCGAATCTGGATTCTTAGGCCGTTGGGAAAACAGACACAAATAGATCAGCCCAGAGCAGGATTTTATCATCCTGAGGGTACGGCTGAGATGGGATCAACTACTAAGGAAAAGCTCAAACACCTCTCCGTCTCTCTCTTTCCTCTACATCGCCCCCCACCCCGAAGCGATTCACTATGAAAGTGGATTTAAAATCTACCTTCGTCTCGTTTTCGGTGTTTTTTGCCGATGCTGAAGCGATTTCCGCGGTGATATTTTTGGTGTGATAGTTCTTGTTTTTGTTGTTTTAGTACGTGGTGTTGATGTTGTTCCTGATGTTGGGTGTTTTGTTGTTGTTCGTGAAAGGTTTTTTGCTGTAGTTTATGGTGGTTTTGCTCCTCTTGTCGCAGCATCCTGTAAACTATTGTTGTCTCATGTGTTTCGTTCACTTGTATTCTTCATTTCTTTTCACTGAATGTTTACTTCCCTCTCGTTCGTTCACTTTATGAGAGAGAACAAATTTTATCATCACGCATTTGCCCAAGTATGTGTGCATAAGTGGGTGTTGTACATACATGTGTGTGTGTGTGCGTGATCTCTTTTAAAACGAATTTCATATCCTGCTGAAAAAAATTTCATTCACCCACGAAATAAAAACAAAATAAAATTTCTGTTGTTGAGAATGTTTCTGAGTATATATAGAGTAGATATATAGAATGTGGGCGATCACAAAATTCTTGCAAAATTTATCTCTCGGCAACAAAGACTACGAAGGAAAGAGCGAGAGCAAAGGCAAACATTTCACATGCACGACAGGAAATTAACAAACGACAGCGAAGATGAACAGTTCATTGCATACTTTCAGGCGCGTTTGAACGGCCGCCTCTGACTTTAATATTATACATTCGGCAATGAATAATTTGAAGAATCCCGATATTTATTTATGAGTAATCCGAATTCCCTCTGAAAATAAATAAAAATCCACTTTGGAGAAATCGTGGTGCGAGAAGACCGACGTGCGAAAAAATCCACGACAGACTGATGGATTTCTGCGGTTCGTGGACGGCCGCCTAGCCGGTCGATGCGATTATAAATTAGGAAATCATGAGGCAAATTGCTGGGCAAAAAAAGTATGTGTGCAGCAAAAACAAAGCCATATGAAAACGAACTCAGGCTGACAATGTCAAACAACACAAGGAGAACGGAATACAAAGCGGAGCGAGGGAAGAAATTAAACCAAATAGAACAAAGAATTTAAGAACAAGTCATAGAAAGAAACCACAATGAAAGAAGAACGAGGAAATAAAGTAAGGGAAAAGAAAAAAACAAAGTACGAAAGAACCAAACAAGAAAGAACAATAAAAAAATAGAAAGAAATATCTAAACTTAAAGAGAAAAGCGAAAATATAATTGAATTATAATGGAATCGGCGACACGCCATTGCCAACGAAAGCGAAAGGAAAACCTTTAAAACGAATGGAAAAAAGCACCCGAGGGGGTTCCGAAGGAGGAGAGAATGAACACGAGAGAGAGTGAGTGAGTTATATATGGTTCAAATAGAATCATTCATACGTCACGAATGCTAATCACCTTTTAGCCAAGAAGGCCAAGGTAACCAATGTGAGAGTGCGAGAAGGACAGCAACAGAGCAGACAACGAAAAACAGAAAATGAAGAGCAGAGAATTGAGAACAGATAAAGAAAGATATTAAAGTTCTTGGAATGCGCCCCCAAAGACACGCCCACGTCCTCAAAGAAGACTCCATCGTTCTCTCCTCCACAGGAAGCTGTGATAACAATGGCGGACTGGAGAGAACAGGAAAAGAACAGGCTAAAATGGCTACCTTCCGGTGCAATTTATAAGTGGTGGCGTCGACGACAGCGACCACGACGTCGACGCTGGCGGCCTTCAAGTGGAGCCAGGAGAAAGATTAAGCGATGGTCCAGCCGAAGAGCCATGAACAAGAAGAGGGAGAGAAAAAGAGATGGGTAGCGAAGGTAATATAGCAGAGAAAGAACAGTGTGTAAAGAGAGAAAATTAATGTGCTCGAGGATGATCAACAGACGGAGAACTGGAAGGTCTATTAAGAAGGTAGTATCAGGGAAGAAAGGGAAGTTAATGGATGGTAAAGAGAGGTACAGCGAGGTAAGGAAACGTAAAGGAAGGTAATGTACGGTAAGAGAAGGCAACGAAATGGAACGCCAGGGAATCGAACGAAAAGGACTAAGTAAGAGATGGTCAGACAAAGGAGACGAGATAAGGAGGCGATGAAGAGGTTAATCGTTAGCGAATTCTTAATATTTATGACATGGCAATGTTTGTGCAATTAACTGTTCGAGAAGTTATTATTAGGGCAGGAAAACGTTACGATTATGATGGAAATTCTAACAAATAAGAGAGAAAATTCCACTAAAAAAATACTATGTCAGTGGAATTTAACTTGGAAAAATTTTCGATGAGAAAAAAATTCACCATGAGGAAGCTAAGAAAATGTTCAGCAAACTTTTTTCTCGACCATTCGAATGAGAAACTCATAGTGCGACATCAATAAAAATTTCCAATCATCTAATTTGCCCTTCGATTCAATCGCGATGAAGCAGCCAGGATTCAATTGTGCGAAAATTTGTCCGCTTTTCCCCCCCATCTCGTTCGCTCTCACGCTCTCACTCGAAGTCAAACACAGAGAACCATCTGAAGTGGTTCAGCTGAAGAGGGTCAGAAGCAGAGGGTGGTGGGAGAACGATGATGTGGAGCCTGCATTGGGTGTTTGGGAATTCGATGAGAAAGAGTGGTGAATGTGTGGAGAGGAAGGACATAGGGTGGTGGGGGAGGAGGGGAGGAAGGTTAAAGGCCTGGTGCGGATGGGTGTTCAATTGGAAGAATTGATTTGAAATTTTCGCCACGCCCCGAGGATTTATTTCGTTCTCTTATCTACTTGCTCTGGCTATGGAGCTGACGTTCGCTGTCTCTTTCACTGCCAACATCGCTGTCGCTATCACTTTCTCGTCTTCTGCTGTTTCCCTTCCCTTTCATTCACTGATCCTACCCTTCCTACCAAACTAGCACACATGTGCACGCAATTTCAAGGTTTGAATTTTATGTCAGAAACAGAAAATGAATGTGTATGCGTGTTACTGTCTCCATATCTCGTCTGTCTGTCTGTCTTTATAACTTCCCTTGTCTCAATCTGTCTGTCTTTGTCTCTCTCTCTGTGTCTGTCTTTGTCTCTCTCTCTGTGTCTGTCTTTGTCTCTCTCTCACTCTTTGGCCTTCTCCTTTTCATTTGTCTCTGTCTTATTGCAGCTTTGTCATTTCGACCATCCTCCTGTCTGTCTTTTTCCGTATGAAGTGAAATAATTTGTGATGTACATTGTTGTTATTGTAATTGTTATTATTGTTATTGTAAATGCTCGTATTGTTATTTTACATGCTCTTGTTGTTATTTTAGTTGCTCTTGTTATTCTTATTAAAATTGCAATTGTTTTTATTTTTTTTGTTGTTGTTGAATTCTCTTATACAGCTTGTTATTGTTGTCGTCATTGAAGTTGTTCCATTTTTTCCAATGTTGTTGATTTTTGTGTGTAGTTGTTGTTATTACGTTTGTTACTATGCAAATGTCTTGTTTTGGCATAATCAGATTTGGCACCAAATGCACTTTTCTCTCCATCTCCCTTCCCCTTGCCCACCCTCCTCTTCCTCACTCTTCCACCCACCCACTTTTGCACTCCACTTTTCCTTCGCTCGATATGCAAAAATCCGTACATAAACAAGATACATTTGTATGGGTGTGTGTGTGTGTGTCTGTGTGTTTGAAGGCATGATTTATTGTATCAACAACAAAGCCAACAACAACAGTGAAGGCGACAGCCAAGGACAACTGGCAAAGTAGCGCCTTCTGGTAACTTATTGCTAAAACGGGGGGAAAGAGAGGAAGCTCCATCCCTTAGGGATAAAGAGAGAGAGAGGGGGGGGGGGGGGTGTAGAAAGAGTGAGTGAGAGGGAGAGCTTAAAGTATGCAAAGTGAGCTCTTTCTATGGGTCCTCAAATTGATATCCAGCTGTTTGTTTCTTTGTTACATACCACGAGACTTTGGCTAACTCAGATATTTCAAACCAAGCAGGTATTAAGAGACCAAAAAAGTTGAGTGTATAGAAGTAAATAATTATACACAACATTTTCAAATCAATTTTACACCATCGTAATATTTCAAATTCATTTTGGAATTTAATATAAGTTTTCGGATTTAGAGATATAAACATGAATTTGACTTTTACTTATTTCAATTTAATATTATATCAATACAGTAACATTCAATTATTTTTTATTTTAATTTCATTATTATTATTTACCATAATTTAAAATCAATATAATTTTTCGGGTTTTTTTAAAACATTATAGATAATTTGAAATTAAAATAATATTAATTTAATATGAATTTAATTAAATATATTTAAGTTACTTATTGATTTTAAAAATCTGTACGAATTCATTTTCCAAAAGTAAACTTTATTAATTCTGCAGTTACATCTTTGTGACCTTCTATTGATCTGTCACATTAATTTTTCACATCTCCACGACTTAATAATGAAAGCACACAATTCGCCTCTTTTGTTAGAATTTCAACGGAACACAATGGTTGCCACAGAATAATAAAAACCACAAAAGCACAAAGAAACGAAATACAAATAGCAAATAAAAAATTATAAAAAGAAGCAGAAGAGAGTGCAAAAATAACAATATATAAAATATAGGAACGACCATAAAGGAAAACTCATTTTCCAATAAAAATAGTCGTTGGACGACGAGAGCCAACCGTGATTCGAGGTCAGACAAAATGGTGCCAACTGTCATAGACTGGATGTGGTTCCTCTTCTCCTTCTTCATCTTATCGTTCTTCTATCTATCCCCAATCGCTCTCTCCTTCAGCTGGCAGCGTCCTATCCTTCGGCTACTTTCTATTTATTTCGGTGACTTCTTCTTTTCCCAACATTCAAATCTACGAATCTATGAGTGAAGGACATTTGTATTGTATCCATGAACTTGCCGAAATGCGTTTTCGTGATAAAATTCACACAATAAAATTCACGCAAAGTACCAGAGCAGATGGTGGCCAATAAAAGAAGACGACAAGGAAAGAGAAGGTCGATGGGTCGGGAGAAACTCAAAATTCGAGAATCATCAAAAGCAAAGAGCAGCTTTTAATTAGATTTCCTCATCACAAGAGGCAGGTGAAGAAGAAAATTAAAGAGAAGAGAAAATTAAAGCGAAAGATCAAGATAGAGTGAGTGTGAGATAGAGAGATCGATTTAAATATAGAGAGGGATAGAGAGAGAGAGGAGAAACTCTCGAAATACATTCACAAAAGCATCATCATTTATTTTCCTCTGCCATGAATAGATGATAGAAGAAAGCTTTAGAAATCCGTGCTTTGACTATTCTCGATACGGAGGGAAATTTAAAGCATTTCACGGAACACGATGAATGGAAGATGAGCAAAGAAAACGAAAAGAAAAACAAACCAAAAACGAGGCGGAGAGAGAGAAAGGAAGAGATGAAGGACGAATCCCGGGGGAGGACGGAATAAATGACGAAAAACACGGAGGAGTCGAAGAAAAGGCAGACGAAGGAACGGACGAACGCCGCCCGAATTGTGATCAGAAACCGTAAGGAATTCGAATAACGTGAAAATTCAAATAAAAGGCCAAACAAAAAGGAATGCTAAAAGGACGATTTAACAAAAAATAAGAAACGAAGAAGAAATTAAATAAATAAAATAGAAAGAAATCCACTGAGACGAGAGTGAGACAAACGTGATGGCGATGAAGAAGAAAATCGTGCCATTGAAGAGACGAGAGGAATGAGAAAGAATGCGATGATAAAGGCTATGAGAAAGAGAAAGAAATTAAATGAAATAAAGATGGAATCATCCGAAAGGACGAACAGAAAGAAGTTTGGTTTTAAATGACGTTGACACATATTCACATTATGGAAAAGAGAGGAAAAACGCCGGAAAATGTTGAAATTATACCAAACACTATGAAAACTACAACAACATTGAGAGCTTAATGATTTTTCTGATATGAAAGTTTTATGACAAATTATGAAATTTTCAAATATTTAACAAAATGCTGTTTAAGCTATCACGTAGACGGGAAAAGTTAAAGGCGGAAATAAGAGGACAAATTCAAAGTGAGCGAGAGAAGAAACTTATTTTGGAAAAATGTCACACACACAGTAAGTGAGTATGTGTACACATATCGCACACACACTCACTCACAGACAGAGTGGAAATTTTCCCGATGGCCTAAAAAGATTACAAAACCCCAGAAAAGTGCACAAAATTAAGGGAAGAGAAGAAAATGGAAGGGATGAGGTGGAGATGAGGTAGGAAAGAGTATAAGAAGGGAATAGAAGGGATGGAAAGAGGAACGAAGACAAGGACAGGAAGTGAAAAGGTGTTTATTTTATGGTTTATCAAGAAAAGGTTCCTTTTTGCAGCTTCAAATGGCTTCATATTTGATGACATAGATGTAAGTGAACATGTGTGTGTTTGTGCGCTTGTGAGTGACATCATGGGTGAGTGTATGCGAATGAATCGATATGTTTGTGAAATTGTTGAAGGTTAAGCAGGATTAGCCGAGAGGCCAAGAGAAAATTTTAAAGGGAAGTCGCAAAAAGGCGAGGTGGACGAAGTTGTCAAATTCGTTTAGAGAGAGAGAGAGAGAGTGGGAAAGGAAATCTGAAATCCCTTTTAAATTTCTGAAATTTTCAGTAGGCTCGTGTGTTTTTGAAAGCTACCGAAATCTGATGGAATGACAGTAATTGTGGCTGATATTGCTTTTTTTTGGCAAGTAAATCTCCGCAAAATTCGTTTCAAGCTGCAAATAATTCAATCGACGAAATCGAGCACGGATTTTCCTTCACTAACACTCTGACTTCTCACCACATACATATCCACTTACCTATACAGAGACACACACAAACACGCATACAAATACAAATACAAGGACAAAAGAATGCTGTCAAGAGTCCGACACGTCCTGTGAGTTGAAAATAAATCAAAATTTTTTCAATTTATTTTACTTTTCGACTTTTTGACAGTTTTTTTCTGGTCTCTGTTGTTGTTGCCTTGATTTTTGTTCTTCTTGTTGTCTTGGGCTTTATTATTGTTGTTTTAGTCGTTGATATTAATATATTTGTTATTGTTTGCAGATCATTATGTTGTTTCAAAAGCATCGTAAAATAATTGACACTTGAACACCAATCAACAACAACAACAATTATTAAACAAAAACTAAAGTCTGAACGACAACAACAACAACATAAACGCAAGGAAAATCAAAAGTAAAAGAAGAAAGAACAAGAAGCATATGAAGTGCTTAAAGCAGTCGAGCAAAAGCAACAAAATTAATGGAAATTGAATGAACACCAACAGACGACGACAACAACAACAACAAAGGCAAAGGCACATAGACGACATCACAGGCGCCATATTGGTTAAAAACAATGGCAGAACACGAAAGTGAAATGGAAGAGAAAGAGAACAAAAATGTTCGGAACGTGGGAGGACGAAGCAACAACAAGAAGAAAATTCGAATAGAAACCGTAGGAAACAGAAGGAAAGAGTAAATGCAGAAAAAAGAGAACGAGATACAAAATTGTCAAACGAAAAAGTGTCTGAAGCAGAAAAATTCCGATGAAAATTGAGAGAGAAAAACCCAAGAAAAAAAAAACAATAAAGAGGAAAAAATCCTACCAAAAAAGAAAAAACAAAACATGAAAAAACACAAAAAAATCAACAAAAGAAAGTCCAAAAAGAGCAACAAATCAAAAACAACAACAGCCTAAGTCATGAAAAACGCAAAACATAAAAAACATGAAGAAGAATGAGACAAAGAAATATGAGAGAAAATGGTAACCGACGCCATTAACAGGCATCAGAGAAAAATTGAAAGAGAGAGAGGATGAAATGGAGAAGAAAAGGTTCAAAGAGAAGACGTGAGAAAAAAAAGATAAGAAAACATTTCAGAAATTGCATCAGTCGAATAATCGCTCCATCACACGATGAACCACAAAGTAATCAACTATTTGTCTGGAAATTCGTTTGTCTTGAAGTCTGTCTGTTCGTTTCTCCATCCATCCATCCATCCATCCGTCCGTCCGTCTGTCTGCTTAACTGTCCATCAGTCTAGACGATTCATCGAGACATGACATTGGCTCGTCCACGTCCACACAATGGCATTAAGTTTAATCACAAGGATAATGAAATTTCGATGCTACGAAACGGGGAAATTCGAGGGCAGACGACCGACTTTGACCTACACATAAATGTCTGTCCAAGCATCAACTCTATCCATCCATCTATCGATTGAAACGTCTGTCGATCTATCTGTCTGTCTGTCTGTCTGTCCCTCAACTACTATCTGTCTCTCACTGTCTGTGTGTCAACTATCTGACTCTCAACTGTCGACCCGTTCCGTTCGAAGTTCGAGTCATGTGAGATTTGTTCTTGCTTCCTAAATAAAGTTGCCACTGGCCGAAAGCTGCGATGTAGATCGAGTGACAGTGACAGCAATAACAACGAGAGGGGTAACAACTACAAGAATGACAACAATAGTCATCTCGAGATAAGGAGTGACAGGGACAGGCGCAACATTTTGAGACAACTCCACAGTTCGGCCACTCGAATCATTAAATACTAATGATGCTCTATTGTTGTTCTCCGATTGATGCAGACAAATTACGGTGAACGGAGAATTAGGAGCTGCTAAGCACAAGGAAGGATAATGTGGAAGAATACACGAATGTCTTTTGAGGCAGTGCGAAAGGACTTCTGGAAATGCTGAAAATCGCTTTGCAACCATTAATCTATGGGAAAATTTAATTCTAAAATTTAATAATAAACAACTAATCGCACATAATGAGGAGAATAATTAACTGTTGTGTGGCGATCATAGTAATATTAAATTATAAGTAGTCTAAAGTGTCTAAAGTAAATGCCTTGACCAGTATTGACCAGTGTTTAGGGAAAGAAACTCGATCATGAAGAAGTCTATTTAAGGATGGAATCTTTAGTTTTATTTTCCTCACCAAGAACTCTTTGGCCTTATTCTCCTCATCAGGAACTCTTTGGCCTTATTCTGCTCATCAGGAGCCCCAAAATACTTTTCTAAAATGAAACTCCATCCATGGTCTTCCACGTTTCTCTGGTATCCAAACTCCATCGAAAGACGACTCTTCCCCTTGACAGAATTTACGAAACGAAATATGTCGAGAAGTAATTAAGGACTCGGACTCAGACTCACCTTTGTACATTGGAAACTCGCCGTCGCTGTGACTGTGGCAGAGCATCATCGGAGAGCGACAGCGCGAGATTCGCTCAGAGCCTGAGCCAGAACCGGAGCCCGAACTCGACCCGGAGGCCGCGGCGGTGGGGCGTGAGGAGACGGTGAGTGTTCGACGCCGGATGGTGGCCGAATGTTGAGCTTGTTGATGTTGTTGCTGATGTTGCTGTTGCTTCTGCTGTGTTTGCTGCTGCTGTGTCTGTTGTTTCTGCGGTTGTTGCTGCTGCTGTTTCTGCTGTTGTTGCTGTTGTTGTTTCTGCTGTTGTTGCTGCTGCTGCTGTTTCTGCTGCTGGTGTTGATGGATTTGTTGTTGGATCTGCAGGTGTTGGGAGTTCTGACGATGCGGCGGATGATGATGATGCGACTGTTGTTGTTGTTGCTGGTAGTGATGGCTTCCCAGCGACATATGATGCTGCAGCGGCGGATGCGATGAGTGCGAGAGGAGCGGCGGATGGGAATGTTGGTGCTGCAACTGTCGCTGCTGCGAGGTGGCCAGATGTTGGTGAGCATGTTGATGCTGCTGCTGCTGCTGGGGAGGCTGTTGTTGCTGTTGCTGTTGCTGGAGGCTCTGAGACTGAGACTGGGATGGTTGTTGTTGTTGATGATGGTGCGGATGGTGATGGAGCGACGAGTGATGGTGGAGCGTCTGTTGCTGGTGCTGCTGACGCTGCTGGAAGTGCTGCATCAACTGTTGTTGCAGCTGCTGATGCGAAGATTTTGCACTGGAGGAAACTGAGGGGGCGCCCGAGGGCGAGGCGACGGTTGTGGCCTGGGATGGAGCTGAGGGATTCGTTGCGCTGGCTGAGGTTGAGGCCTGAGACGAGACGCTCATGGCGGAGACGTTGGCGTTGGCGGCACTTCCGGCGGAAACGGACGCGGATGTGGAGGCGCCACCGGCCGTCGTCAGGGCGGTGTTCTTCTCCCATGGCCCGTTGTTCGTTGTGAGATCCAGTTTGCCGACTGATCGAGGACGACGATCCGTCCGTCCGTCCGTCCGTCTGTCCGTTTGTCTGTCTGGGATTGCTTTTAATTCGCTGGTTTCACTCTCGCGTTCAGGACATCGCGAGCGATTATTTAATTACAAACTAACACACACACTAACTCACATACTACCACATGCAGACACAGACACCTACACGATTTCCATCAAAACTTTGAGCTCATTTAAGCCTCGATGTGGGTTTTTACTTTCACTCCTTTCTATTTATTTTTCTTTCTTTATACTTTTCTTTTCTCGCGATTTTCTCGCGTTGGTTTAATTTTTTAATGCCAACAACAACAATAGCATCAGCCACGAAAAACTTTTCCAATTTTCCAACGAGACCGAGAACACGATGAACAAAAAAGCAACAACACGACAAAACGACAACAACGATGACGACGTCACCAAGAAGAACAAAAACGCGAAAAACTCATCGAACCATGATCGGCTTCAGCAACGAATCGACACCGACGACCCGAACGGATTCACCGACATTACCACAACATCATCATCATCGGGATATTCTTCATCATTGGCTTCATGGCGATCATCGTCGTCGCCAACGACCTCATCGTCAACGTTTGACTTATCGACGACTCCGACACGAGGGAGTGGGAAAGGAAACGATGACTTGTAGGATGTCTCGTGGTCTGTTTAATTGCCACGCCACACGAGCAGACGAAGTCGGTTTCCGACGACCCCCATGGACACCGGAAACTCTGTCTCTATCTCTATCACACACGCACTTCTTGCCCGATTTTTCTCGTTCTCTCTCTTTTAGTCTCCAACCATTTCCCCTTATCAGTTCGGGAAAGGTGGCCAACAAGATAATTCGATGTCGACTCGGTATCGGTGTTCACTTGGTGTCAGTGTCGACTCGGTCAGAGCCGAGAGTTCCACTCGTTGTTGCCTAACGGTAAAGAACGAAGCATGAAATGCACTGATTAGACACAAGTCCTCGGGACTTCCTTTGAAAAAACACGTCTACCATGAGGAAACTCGAGGAAGGGCGATGGACCGACGAACGATGGACGATGCCCGACAGGATACCGCAGGTCAAACCACGATGAGAACGTTATCAGCCGCCAGAGGAAACGAGTAGGCGATTCACTCTATCTCTCTCGCTCACAAGAGAAGTCTCTTCGCCTTCGTCTGTTCGACTCCACGCCTTCGACTCCACGCCTTCGACTCCACGCCTTCGTCTCTTCGCCTTTGCTTTTTAATTGCGTGTCCTGCGTGAAGCGTGGGCGTGAAGATGGAGTGAGCGAGACGGGAGGCTTCTGTGGCTGTCTCCGGAGACCGCAGGAGGCCTGGGCCTTAACCCAGGAACGACTTCGCCACGAACAGCTGACTGGGCGTCGAGGGTGTCTTCAATTGCTGCTGGAGCTTTCAGGCTGCTCGAATTGGAAATCTCCCCATGGATTGAGATGGAGTCGGAGGTGGAGATGGGAGTCTGAAGAATCTCCTTGCACTCGCGTTACCGTTATTGCCTCGTTGCCGTTCGCAATTCTGCTCGTTCGGGAGCCGAGGGAACCGCACAAGCGAGAGCACGAAATGAAACTGAAACCGAATGTGATTCTTTCTCCGGCCGACATCAGGACGAATCCTCGATCCGCATCGGTTGGGGCCATAATTTATGGGCTGCAAAAGGAAGCTTTCGCCAGAGCTTTCAATGGAGCTAGCCAAAGAGAGTGAGAGCCATCAGAGATGGACAAAGAGAGAGAGAGAGAGAGTGGCTCGAAATTTTCTGGGACAAACGGTGGATTTTTTTCCACAGCGATTCAGTCGAACGGTGGAGTCGAAAGTTAAGCGAAACAACGAGGATGCATCGAGACAGGACGAAAGAGGACAACAGAGAGAGAGAGAGACGATGGGTAAATTCTGCATCCCATTGTAAACAGCTTCCTGTTCCACTGTGCGACAATAGACAAACGATGTTCAACCTAAATACGAGAAGAGATGTAGGTTAAATTTCCCGCGAGGCTGAGCGAGAGAGAGAAGGTGGGCGGCAAGCGAGATTCAGCAATTGGAATGGGAGTGAGAGAGAGAGGTGGAGAAAGAGCATCGGAGAGTGAGGGAGATGGTGACTGAGTGAGGAAGAAGGTGTCGCGCTGCTCCTGGTAAATCGAAACGAATCCCTGGGTTCCCGTTCGGACAGCATAAAACCCATTTTGTGGGTGAATGAACCGAGGTGAAACGGAAGAGAGCGTGGGAAAAAGCTCTCATGACGAACTTTTGCTTTTCATAACGGTCCAGAGGTGCTTGAGAGAGCGGGAGGGAGAGAGTGGGAGCGCAAGAGAGAGAGGGAAAGAATGTGAGTGAGTGAGTGAGTGAGTGTTAAAAGTGGCTCTGATAATGGCGAGTGGAGGAGCAACATTTTCATTTGGCCAAGACTTGTGATAACATTTACATTGTTGTTGCAATCTAAGCTGTTTATTTTTATTTGTTTATTTTTTTCCCTGTATTATTTTGTCTGCTTTTATTTTTAAAATTTTTTTTTCTTATTGTATTGTTTTTGTGTGCCTCATGTTGTTGACAAAAAAGATTGTTGATATCATTATTTTCGTTGCTGTATTTGTTATTGTTTTTCCAATTCTTGTTGTTGTTTTTTGTGATAATTCGAGCCACATTTGTTGCTTTTCGTGATAACCGTCGACCGTTATCAGTGATAAGCGCCAGAAGTCGATATCAGAACGCAAACAAGCACTAGGCGAGCAGCAGCGGAAACAGCATGAAAATTCGTCCCGACCGTCAGCGAATACTTTTCTTCTTTAAACGTTGATAAGATGGCGGCAACGATGGCTGCAGCGATGACAAAGAGAGAGAGAGAGAGGGGAGTGGCAGGGGCGGTGACGGGGGAGTCGGTGACACTCGTCACATCCGTTGCCCAGGGGGTGGAGGAGGAGGGATAGCGTTTTTTATTCGATTCGATATCAAGAACAACAAGAAAAGGAACTCAAGTATGAAACGATGTTCCCCCGGGAAGCTTTTGAAAAGTGTGTACCATGAGTCGAAGTTGTTGTTGTGATGGATTTTCTTGTTGTTGTTGTTTTTTGTTGTTGTTGTTCTTCTTGTTGTTAAGGAGCGTAATTTTCAAACAAAACCCCACTAATTGCTCTTGACATAAAGCTCAAACACTGCGCCCATAAAAATAAATTCTTACGTGTTTGGCAAATAATTTCTGATGTTTGATTTTAAAATTAAGATTGATTTCATAGGCGAGACGAAGGAGGAAGGTGAACAATTCAACTGGTGATTAGATAGTTTTATAGGTTATCACAATGTTCTGAGATCCATATCAGCGAACGTAGGGTGATCACTCAAGTGGATGAAAGCAAAAAATATAATTCCAATTTGAAGTTTGACAAAACCATATTGGAACATTGGGTTCTTATTAGTTTTTACTACAACTCAGTAGATTTTCAAGGGAATGTTGGATTAATTATATATTCCTTAGCCTTCAATTCTACTTGGAACCACTTACCAATTAGATCTTCGTCGGAGAAAACATCATCGGGTTCTGATGATGGTGTCGAAGGTACATCTAGAACAGAGAAAAAGACAAAACCACAATCAAAATAAAATTATTCAAAAAAGAATCTAACAAAAACCAAGAAAATAAAAAAAATAAGTTAAATTAATTCATAAATATAAATGCAAAAATAAACTAAATACAAAAATTTAAAAACAAAAACAGAAAATACATCCCACATATTGATGAGAAATAAAACAATTATTTTCGATTCGAGTCTTAATTTTTATTATTTTAACAAATTTCAATTTTTTTGTTCACTTATCACACACTCCCAAAAATTATAATAAATAGAAAAACCAGTCCAACATTTTCAAATACACCGCAATGCTTAAAACTAAGAGGTGGTGAGACAACCACGCCTAGTGGGCGTAATGTCTACTATGGGTGCTGAAGTAGTGCAGGTGGCGACACACGTTGGCCAGGATCTTGAGCTGATTCCGACTGAGGTAACGAAACACGTTCTCGTACAGCTCGGCCGGCAGCCCCAGCAACGAGGGGTAGACGCCGACACCCAGGGCGTCCAGCTGGCGGTTCCGAATCGGCACGAAAAGTCCGTCGCGCAAGAGGGCGCTCAGTTCGTCCAGCTTCCGGAAGCGCTGGAACATGGGTTTTCCTTTTGGAGGCGCCGTGCTCAGGACGTAGCGCCCGATGGACAGACACACGCTGCGCCCGGGCATCGCCGGCACCTGAGATGATGACGATGACGACGACGACGGCGTCAAGGTGACAATGAGAAAATCTCCGCTCACCAGGCAGGTCAACAGCGAGCTGAGCAGTCGCGTCTCGTTGTCATCGGTGGCGAAAGTTCGCAGGATTGTCCGAAGCTGCATGGAGAGATGCGTTCGTTCGGAATCGTGGATTTTGTAGGTCGGCTTCAGGCGCGACAAACGCGCCACGTTCTTCGAATGGAACGAGGACGTGGGTGGCAAGTGTGGCACGCGATCGCTGCATTGTGACCACTCGGCCTGCGTGACGTATCCGCACTCGAGGGCGACGCAGTAGATGAGCAGGAGCAGCAGCTCCGAGGGTGGCAGATGGGAGCAGCCCTCGAGCAATTGGCGCAGATGCAGTGGAACGCAGGTCAGCGTGGCATCCGCCAGCAGCAGGCACTTGATGTCCAACACAGGATCTTCCGGTCGAGGCGATGAAGCGCCGCCGGAAGTGGTCAGTTTTCGCACTTTCGACGAGTTGGCGCTGGCGTTGACTTCGGCTGCAAGGAAGCGGAGGAAAATTAATTGTTGGAAATACAACGAAAGGCATGCATTTGACGAACGAAAAGAAATTATGTAGTTATGTACATGTAAAATCATTATGTAAATATAAAATCAAAGAGAAAAATAATAATAAAAACAAACCTGCGTTAAAGGAAAACACAATCGATGCGAACACTGAATATTTGTAAAAACATAATAACATAAATTCGTGGAAGAAAAAAAATAAAAACTCAAAAAATTAGCACAAAACATAGCGATTAGTGTGATTACGAACTCTTAGGAAAAAGGTAAAATCATTGGGAAACGAAATACAGCCCACTGTGCGCAAGTGAGGCTGGCAACGCACGCGGCAACGTGACGTCACGAACGGTGTGGGCGAAAAGCTCCACGGGCCACGCGTGGAAAACAACCTGTTGCTTGCGACTCGCTGTTCTTCAATTAGCGGACAGCGAGAAGTGCGAGCAATGTGTTAATTATTAGAAAGGGTAATAACAATAAAATTAAGTATAAAAACAATGGAATTAGAGAAACAAATGAATGTGGACGAACGAGGAAGAGAACAACAAGAGTTGCGAATCTGAAGAGGTTGGCAACTCTTGAGCGCCACTCACCTTGTGACTCACTCGCCGCCGTAGTCGTTGTCGATGTTGTTGTTCCAGCTGCTGATGTTGTTGTTGCCGCTGCTGTCGCCGATGTCGCCGTCTTCGACGTTGTCTCAGCTGCTGCCGCTTCGGACTTCACGTCCATCTTCGGCGTGTTGCCCACGGCTTCGGACGACGCCGACGGCTGCGGGTCGCCGCCAACGCTGGCGGCCAGCGGGCGCTCCGGATCCTGGAGCGAATCGCCGGAGGTTGATGTTGTTGTGCTAGTCGTGGTGGTCGTCGAGCTTCCAGCCGAGCTGGGGTTCTTGGCCATGTTCTTTGTTTTCGGTTTTGTGAATTGCGAATTTTGTGCTTTTTATTGAAAGAAACTTTTACACTTGCGTATTTCTAGCTAATGCATAATTTGGCTCCCGCTTTTTTGTAGCGAAAGAAACGTCGAGAATTTCGTACACAAAATTTATTTACAACAATAAATAATAAGAAACTTTTTATTTTGACTTTCGTTTGACAATCGAATGAAATCACTTTTTGCACAATTCCTCTTCGCCGCTCGCACTCGCGGTGGATGTCGTTGCACTTCGGCGGCTTGTTCGCTTCACGGAGACTTTTCACTTGCAGACGAGGACTTATCGGACATTGGAGGGGCCCACTGGACACTTAATTAAAACACAGAGATTAAAAATAAAACACATTTCAACAAGTTGCAGACGAAGGGACGAGAAAAACTGACCGACCGACCGCACGACTGCTGCTGCACCGCCCCGCGAATTCAAAGACTAACAAAAGTTTGCAGCGAATCTGCTGACAGCTGTCACAAGTTGTGTCGCTGAGAATTCGGAAAAGCTCATATGAACAGTTGAAGAGGCACTGGCATATTTATTTCAACAGCTGAGGAGGATCCATAACTTCGAATCGAAATTAAAGTTTATTCGATAATTCTATTAAGTTATTATAAAATATAATACTTTTGGAATAATGTTAAATTTAAGTACCAATATCGAAAATCGGTTTATTTTAATAAATTTGTATGCCAATTGATAAAGCTCAATGTTTTAAAGGCACTGCAATAGTTACGCTGGTGTCATCTGGTTGTGGGTCGTTGAAGTTCCATTTCGACAGTTGAGAACTGTCAAATGTGACAATGTTCGAAAAGGCACACACGCACGCACACACTCGAACGCACTTTTCACGAACGACACCGACACCGATTGACGACGTCGCGCGGCTAGTGTGTGTGCGAAGGCGAAAAAAACGGTGAGAAGTCAAAGAGGCCAGTTTCGAATTTTCTTTCATCCTTCAAAAAGTCGTGTTGTACCTTCTCTGGCCACCATGGCGGCGACATTAGGAAGAATTTGTGGCTCTAAATTGCTTAAATCTAGCTCCGCTTTCAATCTACAACAGGTATTTTACGATCATTCAACCCATATTCCACACGAACCCTAAAATTCCCGAGAAATTCAAGTGCGTGCATCAATCAGAAGAAAATTTGTGCAAACATTTAACAATATTTTCACAAGAATTTCAAAAACAAACCCCTCCCGTAATGTGGCCCAAATTGTTAACCAAATCATTGTTAATAAATGAAAAATATGAATTTATTAATTTCCATTCGAATTCCATCTGATCTTTGCCAATTTTTGTGTCGCTGCCCCGTATGAAATTTTTTTTTTTCACAATTATGTAACCAACAAATTTTCACCCTGTTACCTCATTCGGTGTTCTAGTGTCAAGTGCAGTGCAATGTCTTTAATTCATTACTTTTTGCATTTTTAGGCCAACAATCTGTCAACAACCAAAGCATGGACCAGTGGCCAGAAAAAGGTGAGTGTTCGACGTTGCTGCGAGCTCTGGATTTCATAATTTTCTCGCCGTGAAGCTTCGACATAACCTCAATCATTTTGTTTGTGGGCTGTCGACCGATTTGTGGGGGAGAGTTGAGGATCAGCGATAGCGATTGAATAACAATGGAAGGAAATATAGAACAGGATAGTCGTCCGTAATAATCCTTTATTGCATTTCCTCGATTTTATGATGTACCTCTTCTCCAATTGTGAACGTCACCAATAATGGTTGTCGAGAATGTTGCAAATATTTTGCTTTCAAATCGTTTACTAACACGTTTCTTCTCTTTTACTTCAGTTGCTGGCTTCCTTTGGTGCTATTACCGGCGGTGTTGGTGCTTTGATCTTCGCTCTGGAGCAGTCGGTCCAAGCATCCGGCACTGAGGTTCACCCACCATCGATGCCATGGAACCATAAGGGAATCATCGCCTCCCTGGATCACCAAAGGTTTCTGCGATTTCGATCTGAGAATGTCAACAGTCACTAATGGTTATTATCCTCAATTCCAGCGTTCGTCGTGGCTACGAGGTGTACAAGCAGGTCTGCTCTGCCTGCCACTCGATGCGCTACATTGCGTACCGCAACTTGATCGGTGTTTCGCACACCGAAGCCGAAGCTAAGGCTGAAGCCGAACAAATCATGGTTAGTATCAATTGATTTCAGATTACTCAATTTTGCTTCGGTACATTTCGTCTCTCTTGATAGGTTCGTGATGGACCTGATGAGCAAGGCAACTACTTCGACCGCCCAGGAAAGTTGTCCGACTACTTCCCATCCCCATATCCCAATGAGGAAGCTGCACGTGCTGCCAACAACGGTGCCTACCCACCAGATTTGAGCTACATCGTTTCGGCCCGCCATGGTGGTGAGGATTACATCTTCTCGCTGTTGACTGGCTACTTCGATGCCCCAGCTGGCATCGTGTTGCGCGAGGGACAGTACTTCAATCCCTACTTCCCAGGCGGTGCCATTTCGATGGCCCAAGTTTTGTACAACGAGGTATGACATTTCCGAATAGAACAAGGGAACAATTTTACGATTTGTTTGTATTTACAGGTTATTGAATACGAGGATGGCACCCCAGCAACTGCCAGTCAATTGGCCAAGGATGTGGCTACTTTCTTGAAGTGGACATCGGAGCCAGAGCACGATGCGCGCAAGCAGATGATCATCAAAGTATTTGGCATTCTGACATTCTTGACAGTCATTTCCTACTACATTAAGAGGCACAAGTGGTCCGCATTGAAATCGAGGAAGATCGTCTTTGTGCCCAAGGAGAAGTAAACTACTACTTAACCGCACAGTGGACTCACTTCTTCTTCTTCACTTCACAAACAACACCTCAAGAATCAGACGAAATAATAAGCTAATTGCCATCAGTATGCTAAAAGAACCTAAGGTGAACTTGACGAAGAGAATTCAACAATAAGAAATCAAACAGCAACAACAACCGCTACAACAATTTCAACAACAACAACACTCAAATTAGAAAATTGTTACTTTTAAAGATTACATTTAACGTAATGATAAATAATAAACTAAAGCTACAAACCGAAAACTTTAACAATTCAAAACCTATATCAATTAATCTCAATGACATTTTTGTCAAAAGGGAAGTTTTCACCAAAGCTTAATGGCTGGTGAGACTATGATTAAAATATTGTTTAATTACTGCAACAACTATGTTCTGCGGACGAATAACTTAATTTGCAATAATTTGTTGTTATAGTTTTTTCAGTAAACTCACATACATTTTAGATATTTTCATTTCGTTTATTCCGAGTCATTTCAAGGACACACGGACGAGACATGATGGTTTACGTATATTTAAGATAACAATTGCTGCTGAAAAAACAGATGTGTTGAATCGCAATGTTTAATTGACAACTATTTATTCTTCATATAAGGAAATTTTTAAAATAAATGTTTAGCTGTTTTTGTTCAATGATGAATCGCAATAATTATACTTATTTGCGGTGGTTTTCTTTTAAAAATTTAAAAGTTAAGAATCCTATATAGAATTTTCCTATACGTAAAGGACAGCTGCGGATTAGAAAGCTTCACTCGCATAGGTTAGAATATTGCATATTGATTTTAGGTTCGATAAGTGGCTTATCGAAAAAACAACGATGTGAAAGAAATCAATTGATAGCAAAACCTTCGCCGATTATATTAGTTGGATACAACGACGTTGGATGGCAACAACACGATCCTAATATCTACTCGAATACCATTGCCTAGTGGATCCTATTCGTAAATGATTTCGTGACAGGTAATAGGCTTAAAATCATTCTGAAATAACCGAAGAAATTCGTTTAGTTCATTTAAATCGTTTTATTTATAATTATTAATTATATCATTTATAATGATTTTTATCTCCGTTCACTCTTCGCGTTCATGTCTTGTTAAATTATATTTCATTTTGTATTGTAATTAATGCTTACTTTGTTTGTTATCTTTTATAATAATAGGCTTAAATGTTTAATTCTCTTTGCTTGTTTCTATGTCTGGTTGTATTATGTTTATGTTATTTTAATATATATAATCAAGAACTTTGATATTCTCATGTTCATGTATTTTTGTTTATATTCAGTTAATTGGAAAGAATAAATGTACGTGTGGTTGTGTTTTCTTTTTGGATTTTAATGCATTTTATTTTTGTTTTTATATATAATAGTAATATAATAATTAAGGAAAGAAAAACAAGTTATTAATAAAAGCAAAGTACGAATGCTAAATAAATGTGTTCTTCTTTATCGCAAAGGACGATTGAAACGAGCAACAACTTAATTTGGAGTTAATAGTCTAACAAAATGCATTTATTTATTATATTTTATTAATTTTGCTCGAAAATCAACATTTTGTGATTTACGCAATTCGCTTAGTATGTTGCTGAATGTGGATCTCATGTATTTTAAATACGATTCTTTTAGACTTAATTAAATTATAGTATTCTCTTTTTTAATATAAGCATTAATAAAAATAATAATATTTCAATGCATTTCGTTTGTTGCCTTTGCTTTCGATATTAATAGTTCCTTTTTGTATCTATTGCGTTATATGTTGTTATATTTTTTTAGTTTGTGGTATTGATTTCATTGATTTTTTATGTTTAAGACTGGTTGTATTTGCAATTTCTGTTGGTTTTTGTTCAGATTAAAATGTTACTTTATTTCATTGATGTCTGCTTTTTAATTTAAGAGAATAATAACACGTTCTCGCAGGAGAAGACGAGACAGCGACGACGACAACGACGACGACGAAAATTATGATGACAACTGTAGTAGCCGCAGCTGGAACAGCAACAGTCGTGACAGCAGCAATGACGGCAGCAACAGCAGAATCAACAGCAATGATCAACTAAAAACAGCTTCCTTCTGGTGGTTGCGCCAATTTTAAGTTCTCTTTGCAAGTCATAATCCTACGTATTTCCTGAAGCATTGATTTTATAGTGTACTCTCGATTCCATCTGGCTAGCATTGGAACTAATCTATGATCGACCTGAAACATCAAAAACAATTAAAATAACAATTTTAAAAACAACATTTAAGAAAACTTACCACACCATTACTCTGATTAATACAATTAATATTAATTTTTGTTAAAAATCTAAGTGTGGGAGGTTCATCAGGATAACTTTCATTACATTCAATTTTCAAGGAATACATTCTGTTCTCATATGGAGTCTGCAACAAGGCGAAAGATCAGTTAAATGATTTTTAGAATTATAATTCCATTATAACGTTAACTCACTCTAGGGGGACCAATGATCATGCCGATCCAGTATGTAAGGGTCATGTCGTCGTCATTTTCAAGACCCCACGAGATGGTGCCATCGCCAACGCCTTTTTGGCCTTGATCCAACTCTTCCAGCAAGCGGAAATTTCTGGGAACCACTGCAAACGATTTCAAGAAAAAAGAACACCATGATTAAAATGAGCGATCGAAAAATCTGTGACTCCACCTCAATTCCGAATATACCAATTAATAAATACTACAGAATGGATTCATCAGTAACGACCAATTCGTCAAAATCGTGTGCAGTGACCATCAGACAGTGGAAAGGAGAACAAAACGAACAAAGATGACGCAGTGAAGCATAGGAGTGAAACACGGTCGGACTCGAGAAGGGGGTGCAATTGTGAAGCAGGAAAGAACCAACTGAAAGAAACTTTAGAGTTGAGCATGGAATTGCGACTGACGGAGGCGGAAGTCAACCCCAACTATGAGCACCACGAAAGAAACTCAAAGAAATTCCATAAGAATTCAACACCTTTTAATCTAATTAAAGGAAAGCAATGTGAAAGCAAAAAGAATCATAAAATTGAATTAAATTGCATATTTTCGAAGGCGAGAACTTCTGCTTGCAACGAGAAAAAATGTCTAGTCATTTGTTGCTTGGGAAGAGTGGGAAGGGCTGGGTCAAAGCGCTGACAATAACTAACTAGCCAGTACAGAGGGGGGATAACTTCTGGTGAGCCATTCCGTCGAAATATCCAGACGGTGGGATGAAAGGTAGCCGATGATGCGACGAGCAAACGTCATCAGCGAGCAAAGAGGGCGGAGTTCATGCGATCTGCAATGTAATTAGCATTCGAGACTATTTTGCAATATGCAATGACGGGAAAATCTCGATCCCCAATCATTTCTGGCAATATTCGGACGCTTTATGAGGCAAAAGCAATTGCTCGTGCCGCTAGCATGAACATCTCGTTCGTCCGTCCTCAACATTCATGGGAGCTCCGTTCTTTCACGTTTTGGGGGAAAAAAATTTTCTCAACTTTTTCATTGCCTTTTTCACAGATTCGACGCGGAAGAAAGCACTTAATTCGATGACTCACGCGTGCAGTAACATTTAAATTTGAAACTTTCGTTAGTTTTTTGAGTTAATTGTATGGAATCTGTGGAAAAATTATTAAATTATTATGGAATTTCTTACCAACACCGGTGCTCGATGGATTCGCCATTGTGGTTTTTGCTATTTTTGTTCTGCTTTTCGCCGTTTCGTGCTTCGATCACACTTCGCCGCAATCGTAGCCTTGCTCTCGTTCTCACTAATGCCCCAGCAAGTGTTGTGGAATGACTGTGTCCTCTCGTGTTGTCTCTGTTGCCGACCGATTGCTGTTCCAAAAATTGACAGCTTGCCTGCTCACTCGGTTGACTGCACAGAGGCTTCGATTTTTCTAAAAGAAAAAAATATATTGCAAAATATTTTAAACTTTATTTCGATGACAGTAGCAACACATCAAGCGTTCTCGTCTTTAAAGAGTGAATTTTTAGTTAATTATAATTACAAACTGGGGTTTTTGCAACGATTTTAATTACTTTTTTCCACTCTTGCGATGCACTTTTCCTGTGTGTAACTTCTCCACAGGGTTGCCGAAGACACTTCATTCAAAGTGTTTCACTCCACTTTTGATCAACACACTACGCCACTCCACATTTCAGGAAACATTTCACTTTGCTGTAGGCAGATGCAAAATTTTCTTCCTTTTGGTTGTGAGAAAGTTTGTTTGGCTGATCATTAATGTTGCTGGGTGTTGGTTATGGGGTCCTTTGATCCTATGATTACCAAATTAGTTTCACAATTTTGACTTCACAATCAAAACACACTTTTACACTTACCTAAAAAATTTCGGCTCGACATCCCAGTTTTCTACTAAAAGATTTTCGAAAATTCGCGAATTGCAATTTGTTTTTCGAAATGTCAAAGCGAATGTGTCAAATTTTTCGCGTTTTGGCTGCACTGGTGTGTTTTCGGCAATTTCACAAGTGCTGCCAAAAAGCAAATTTGTTTCGTTCAATTCCAGTACGTTCGTCAAAAGCCGGCCATTTTGAATGAAAAACTTCCAGACTTCTTTCGTCCTATTTTCCAGCTCCGAGCAGACAAAGGTTTTTGTTATATTTTGCAAACTTTTCCGTTTTTCTGTAGCTTCCCTGGATGACTGGATTTGCCTTCCCTGACTTCGGCAACAGCTGAGTTTGACAACGAAACGAATCGAAGTTTTGTTTATTTTTTTTTCATTCCAAATTTTTGGGAATTATTTATTTACGACAATTTTTACCATGATAGACAATTAAAAAATTTCGACCGATATGGAGTTTTCACCATGTCCTCCGAGTCTCAAGCAGATCCAACATTTCCTGAAAATAGCCCAGGAACACGATTCCAGGGATATTGTGGTTTCTACTGGTCTCGTTTGTATGCTCTGCAGAATCCCATATATGCAAAATATAATATATATATATATATTTATTAATATATTGCAGTATGTATATACTGTTTGTGGGCCATGATCATATTTTCGCCCAACTTCAGTGTCGACTGCCAACTTCCTGTTTAATCTTTCAATTTGAATTGAAGAAAAGGATTCTATGGAAACCGATCCAGCTTTCTAAGCTTTGTCCAATAAATGTTTCCCTTTCCATAAATGCCAGACGACGTGTGTCCTAGAAACAACCCTCTGACCTCATTCCCTTAGAAACCCACTCGTGTTTAATCGAATCAAACAATCCAACGGAATTATCACTTGAGTAGTTCAATTGAGAATTAAAAATTCCAGCAAACAACATATTTTCACTCAATCAAATTTCCAAACAAATTAAAGAAGTGAACGTTTTATTCAAGTCGATATATTTTTATTATTAACATATTTTTGGAAAACCCGGAAACATGGCCTTTCAATCGGTGATCACGCTCGAGAAGCCGCTGCAGCATCTGGCGCTCTCCGATTGGAACTCGCGCGTCAACCAGCTGCGGAACATTGCGGACGCCAGGCGCAACGACGCCTTCGCCATTCGGCACAGCTCGCGAGCGCTGCGCAACGAGACGCGCATCGAGGGCGACTGGACCAACTACGAGACCAACGAAGCCCTGTCTGATAGGTGAGCGTGACGAGAGAAGCGCTGATGAAGGAAGTCAAGTACTCAAGTCATTATTTTCCAGAATTTCGGAACTGAATCGTTGGCGCGATGTGATCACGAAGACCTTCGAGCGCATCGAACGCGAGATGACGCTGCTGCGGGAGGAGAAGGCGTCGACGGAGCGCGAACTGGACGCCATGCAGAATCCGATCAGCGTCATTGCCGAGTGCCTGACGATGCGCGACTGCCGGCTGGGCTCCGAGATGACCTACGACGACGCCGACACAGAGATCAAGAACGAGCTGGCCGTGGTCGAGAACAATCAACGCCTGCTGGCCGATCAGTGCCACAAGGCGTGGGAGAAACTGTGTCGCCTGGAAGAGGTGAAGTTCAAGATCGGCATGGAGATCGACAACAAGTTCGAGGCGGAGCAATTGGATTTGACGCAGCTGGACTTGAACAAGTTTGCCGCGAACATCACATACAAGCCGGATCCCACCAGGAACCCCAAGAAGCAAGTCTTTTGCTTTTGAAAAAACAAGAGACTAAATTTAATTTACTAATAATAATTCCACAGTTGCACGACGTACCAAGGGTGGCTGGAGCACACGAAGAACATGAAGCAGTTGGCCGAGAATGAGCTGGCCGACACGTACGCCATACGCGAGTCGTTGTTCGTGTGCCGCGAGAAGGCTCGCAACATGCTGATCTCCCAGCAAGAGCGGGCCGAGCACACCGTTCGCAAGCGCATCTTCGAGACCCAGCGTGCTCGCAACGAGCTCGAGTGGCAGCAAATGAAGGTGGATTGATATAGAATTGGTTTCTTTTAATGTGTTATTCATATCTTTTCCCTCCAGATGAAAGAGGAGATGGAGAGGGCCGTGTGCGAGATAAAGACTTTGGAGCAGGCGCTGCGCGACAAAACTGATGGACTTAAATTGGCCGAAACGCGCCTGGAGAATCGCGCTCAGCGATCGGGCATGGAGTTGTGTCTGGACGCAGCCCACGATCAGCTCTGCTTGGAGGTGGAGAAATTGCGTGCTATACGTCGTCACCTCATGGACAAGATCGACGAGGCCAAGACCAACTACAACCTGCTGGAGGAACATGCTCAGAAGATCGATGTGGATCTGGAGAACAAGCAGCACTCGCTGATGACCGATATTCGTGCTCTGGACTTGCGTCAGCGTCTTAAGGGTGGAGAATTCGGGCAGAAGGCATCGCCAAGTGGACAAACGGAGCGCAACATTGTGCTGACCAAAATGGAACAAGAAATACCGAAGAATTAAATATTATCGCCTATATATCTTCATGTATTTTGAGCACTTTACAACTATCGTAATAAATTCGTGTGTTTTCTTTGTATTTCATGGAATTTTATTATTCTTTTGCATTAGCGTTCACTTCGAAACTGAAGTTGATTTCTCCAACCGTTGGCTTGAAGTCCACTGACCACCGTACACTGCTTTGGTCCTTTTGCACCTGCTTCGCATGGCCAATCAAATGAACACCTTGACGCACAAACATATCCCACTTCACGAAGGCACCCGGTTGTATGGCTTCAGTTGGTCCACTGCTGACAATTGACTTCGGACTCTGGCTGTCGTCGAGGTGCCAATCGACCCATAAAGCGATACCATTGCACGTGCCAGATCTTGCGAAGAAGAGGGCATTTGTAATGTACTTGGTCTATATTAAAGTAATTTACTTACTCTGCTATGCTGACATCTCCAGACGTTGCTTTCGTTTCATTGAAATTGGCAAATGAGACCTCGAGAATTTCTTTCGGCTCTGCCAAGGCTCGACAAGGATATTCCCACAGTGGCTGTGCCTCCACTTTCGCTTGTGCCAACGACATGGAAGACTGAAATTAAATATATGGTTTATTGTATTCAAAGAAGGTTTCAAATGAGACGAACTTACGTCAACCATTTGGTCAAAGAGTTTCAAATCGAAACCTTCGCACTTGCCCAGCGGTGTGCGAATCTTATGCAGATCCAAGAATTCCACAGGAAGCGCAAAGATCCGCGCAAATTGGGGACAGATTTTAACCGACGAGTTCAATCGCTCTTGGATCTTTTGTATCAAAGTTCCGAAGTAGAAGTTGTCCCAGGGGAGAATCGACGTGAGGAAGTAAGGTTCAGCAAATACGTGTGTTATATCGTTTAGCGTTGAATCTTCAACCGATTCCAGTTTGTCAATGAATTGCATGCTGGTGATCTCATTGTGCTTCGCTGTTGATTCCATGAAACGGCGCGAGAACCGATGAGGTTCGTAACTGATGATTGACGATGCTCCCAACTTGGAGGCTGCTAAGCCGAGGAGACAACCATCGCCCAGGACGAGAACTTTCGAATCCTTGCCAATGGACTCCTCTAAATAGCGCATGAAGCGCTTGTTGCGCACAGATTGATTCATTTGGCCAATACGACTGCGTGAGTAGGTCATGTGAAGGCTGCATGTGCAACTGTGGCGAGGCACATTCTTCGTCTCTTTGCTCTCAGCACTGAAGGCATCGAACCACAGCGAGTACTCGTCGTGGTGGCAGGAGAGCACAAACTCGGCATTCGATTGGGACAACTGCAGCGGCTTGGGTATATAGTAGATGGCCTGCATCCAATGATCACGCCAAGGCACCACGTTTGGCAAGGGAATTTTCTTCTCTTTGTTCCTCTCAGATAGTTCCCTCAACTCGGGGTGCGCCCAGAACGGAGCACAGCTCAGTAGTATTTCACCCTCCAGATCCATCTTGATGTCCCACCAGTAGAACACAAGGTCCGTGGATCCTGGTCCAAGTGCTTTCACTCTCACATTTCGACTCCTGTCGGTTTCACGTGCTTCCTTTCGGTTGAAATCGAACTCGAAGATAGGTATTGCCTCAGTGAGTGGACGGAACTGTTCCAATGGCAATTGAGAGAGTTGGACATCATGCAGACCAGCTTCCCCTTTGCACTCCTTTATATCTGGGGGTGGCTTCAGAAGGACATCCCCATCTAAATTCGATAGAATCTTCATGGAGTTCCACTGTGCAGCCAGGGGCGACTGCACCACCTGAGCATAGCAGGTGGATCGAGCCGGAATGCAAATGACATCGTCCGTCAGCAGTTGGTCGTGGGCATGGTTATAGATTCCAATGGCGCCCTCGCCAATCAGCTCCGTGTCCAGCACCTCAGTGACCAGCAAATTCGCGCGATGCGATAGATCCTCACCAACGATCAGATCGGTCGATCGCTTCTTCACCAGCTTCACTTTATCCTTCATGCCATTGGCGGCCAGAATACGCTCCGCACAATGGGCCATCGGCAGGAAGGCCTCGCACGCAGTCACCGAATCGGCGCCCGCAGACACGGCCATCATCGAGAGAATTCCCGTCCCCGTGCCGATGTCCAGCACATGGGCCTCCCGTCCGTCGGCGTGCATTTTGGCGATGGTCTTCCTCAGGGCTGCGTAGTACTTCTGATTGCGCTCCCAGTCGTGCAGCATGTCGCCGAAGCCGGCGTTGGCCACCTCCTGGTGGTAGTCGTAGTCTTCGCTGCGCGTGTCCCACTGATTGACGCCCGTGATGGGGTTGAGCACCTGCTTGAAGAGCGCCATCCTTCGTAGTCCGACTGTGGGAATCATTCGGGTCAGTGTTCGGAATATTTGCAATTGCATGGATTCCTGGAGAAGTCGACAAAACTCCAGAAATTCTCGATGGGACTCAAAAATAATAACAAACAGGTGACGGGCGAACACGAGAGAGAGAGCTGACAGTTCAGAAACGTCAAAAGTGAATTCGCCGCAACAAACTAAACACAGTGCTGCGAAATCGGATGTATTTCAAAAACCGAATCTTGAATTTTTCGTTTTTTTTTTCTTGATTTTTTTCTATTTTAACTTATTGATAAAACTTTGAAAACATTTATTTCCTCTTTTTCTCGCCCTCCCTTTACCAGTGCGCATCCAGGCGCTTGGCCACTTGCTCAATTATGTCGATGTGGTTCGCATGGAGTTTCAGCTTCCCGTGAACCTCCATCCACTGGACATTCGCTGCATCGTCTCCCGCTGAGAGCTTCAGTTTTCCCACCTGGCTGCCGGTCTCGTCGTGGAAATTATACGCCACCGTCTCCATCCAAGCGTTGTCCGTATTCCGATAGTCGTCCACGTAACCCTTATAGATTTCACAGCCGTGGGAAAAGAACTCCTCAATCATCTTTTTGTCCTCTGTAATAGGCAACGTATTAAATTGTTTTCTATTTGCAATTAACTTTCGAACATACCGAAACTACTCAAAGCCTCCTCCATGAACTCCCTCTTCAGCGTGGTGCTGATCAATTCTCCGGGATCCACCATGCCACCTGGAATGGCCCACAAGTGATTGTCGTGCCGTTGAATGGCAATCATTTCCAAAATGGATCTAAATAAGGTATTCTCTCAAGATGTTTTCATCACTTTTATCATTTGTCTGAACTCACTTTTGTGTCTCTGATTTTTTCACAATACTTCCTGAGGCATCTCTCTTCCACCTCGTTACCACAGGATCCGCGGCATGGTTGGGACCCCAGCGTCCCAGTAAACCTCGTCCTCTCAGCCCTGTCCTTCCGATGGGATTCAACGGGAATCCATTGTCGATGTTGTAAACACCGTTGTGCGAGACACGATTGACGCCGCCATCGAGTTGATTCCACCGCGGCTGGAACATGCTGCAGCTGAGTTCAGGATCTGCCCACGGCTGTCCATTGATGTGGGGCGACGAGTATTCGGGTGGATCGTAATCCGGGTACGATTCCGACCAGAAGACGAACTCATCGGGCACTCGTTGCCGTTGTACGTTGCTCCGGGGATAAATGTTATTCCGGCACGTGATGTGCTTGAAAACGCCGGATTTCACCATCGAGTTGAACATTATCACAAGAAATTTAATTATTTGTATTAAATTAATTCTTCAATTGTAGCTGATCTCATAGGAAAATGTAAACAAAACAAAGAAAAACTGCAATTGACAGCGATGACATTTGGTGGGGAATTCGCCGGGCGAGCAGTGTTGCCAAGTGTGCACATATTCGATTTTTAAATTCAGTTTCCGGTTTATCAAAAATGAATTAAAAGAGAAATTACCGGTTGTCATATTTTTAAATCCCTGAATATTTTCAAATTTTTTGTTATGCTCCATCAAGACCTTTGGGGACTAATTCTTTTTTATTTTTTTATTTTATTTTCTAAACACATTTTTCTTCTTCTTTCAAGGAATGTCAAGGTATGCTATCATTCGTCTTCTGTGAAACTCCCGAAATTTTCAATCAGCCTTCAATAAACCTAATTTTCAACTAAAGCCTCCACCGCTCACCCTTCCCTCCATCATCACCATCGTTCATTCGCCTAATTCTGTGTCTCTCCGAAGTCTGGGTCTCGAAACGTTTCTCCAAATCGAAAGACAATACCCTATTGTGTGTCGTCATTGTCGTCGATGTCGCCGTCGCTCGTTCATTGAGCTTGTGCCTTACTCTCCACGAATGTTCGCCATGTGTCCGTCCGTCCGTCTGTCTGTCTGTCTGACTGACTACTTGTATGTATTTGCGTAATCGTTTATTCTCCACGATTTCATCCACCTCCGCCTCCCCCCTGTCGCACTCCACACGTAGTATCGACAATTGTTGTTGTTCTCGCCGTCGTCGTCTTCCTCCACTTACACTTCCTCTCTGGCCGCACATAGTAAATGCGAGTATTCCCGCTGAGAGTGCAGATTTAGTGAATGAATCGACCGACGGAAAGAATAAAAATAAAAAACGTAAAAAGAACGAAAAACAACAATGAAAATTCATCGCCATCGTCGTTTCACATCCGTTCTGCGCCATCGGACGACGACCGTGGGCAGAGAGAGGGGAGAAGGGGAGAAGGATTCATTTCCAAAATATAATTCACGAAATACGAGATCCGGCCCAGTCAGTCATCATCAACAACATCATCATAATCATCTCATCAGTCACCATCCTCGCGTTGTGCAGTGCGGCGAAAGCTTTTTCTCGCAATGCTCTTGCCATCGTCGCCGTTGTCGTCGTCGTCGTTCTCGTGGAAGTGGGATTATTCTTTTTGGTTTCGGTTTTTGTTTTTCGCGAAGCTTTTGTCGACGCTGCAGTTGCCCCTTGTGGAAGCTACGCGCAATCAGACAACACAACAATCACGTTACAATGTCGTGTTCGTCATATTCGACGACATGCGCCCGACCATCGGCGGCTACGGGGATCCGTTGGCGCAGACACCCTACCTGGACGCCTTCATCAACGAGAGCCATCACTTCACCCGAGTCTATAGTCAGGTGAGCGCGAGATGAAGCTTTCCTGAGCTTTTGTATGCAATTGATAGGCGGCGTTTAACTTTTAGCAAGCCCTGTGCGCGCCCAGCCGCAATTCCATGTTGACCAGTCGCCGGCCGGACACCCTGCATCTGTACGACTTCTACAGCTATTGGCGCACCTTCGCCGGCAACTTCACCACCCTGCCGCAGTACTTCAAGGAGCAGGGCTACTACTCGTATGCCGCCGGCAAGGTCTTCCATCCGGGCGTCTCTTCGAACAACACCGACGACTACCCGTACAGCTGGAGCGCTCGCCCCTTTCGTCCGCAGACGGAGAAATTCATGAACTCCCCCGTCTGTCCCGATCGCAGTGGAATGCTGAAGAAGAACCTCATCTGTCCGGTCCACCTGCAGACGCAACCGTTCAAAACTCTGCCCGACATCGAGTCCGTCTCGGAGGCCATTCGCTTCGTCCAGTCCAGAGAGAATACACGCAAGCCCTTCTTCCTCGCCCTGGGCTTCCACAAGCCGCACATCAATTTCCGCTTCCCGAAGCTCTTCCTCGATCGCTTCGACTTGAAGAGCTTCTACAACTACACCGAGGACACGTTCAAGCCGCTCGATATGCCGAACGTCGCCTGGAATCCGTACACCGACGTCCGCTCGCGCGACGATTTCAAACACCAGAACATCTCCTTTCCCTACGGACCGATTTCGGCGCTGCAGAGCGCTCAGATCAGGCAGGCCTACTACGCCTCGGTGGCGTATGTGGACGATCTGTTCGGGAAGTTCATGGAGCATGTGGACCGGAGGAACACCATCGTGGTGGTCACCAGTGATCACGGTTGGTCGCTGGGCGAGCACGCCGAATGGGCCAAGTACAGCAACTTCGAGGTCGCCCTTCGAGTGCCGCTGATCATTCGCAGTCCGGAGTTTCCGCTCGACGAGCCGAAAAGGATTCACGCCATCAGCGAGCTGGTGGATGTCTTCCCCACCCTCGTGGATCTGGCGCACTTGCCACGCCTTCCCACATGCAACGTTAGCCAAGCGGTCGGCGAACAATTGACTTGCACCGAGGGCAAGAGTCTGTACCCGCTGCTGATGGGCCTGCATCCGGGCGATGACCTGGTGGCTCTGAGTCAATATCCCCGCCCTGGCCTGCAGCCGACCAAGCATCCGAACAGCGATAAGCCCAAGTTGAAGAACATCAAGGTCATGGGCTACTCCATGCGCACGGAGGATTATCGTTATACGCTCTGGATTCGCTTCCATGCGCAGAACTTCACGAGAGGTTTGTTAATCGTACTTTTCTCCAGAGATTCCTAATAATTCTCTCCACAGACTGGAACGACATCTATGGCGAGGAAATGTACGATCACCGCTTGGACGCTGGGGAGGTCATGAATCTGGTCGAGCTGCCGGAATTCGACGACATCCGCATGTGGCTGAGACAGAAACTCATACAAGTGTATTCTCAAATAAAGGTGTAGGTGTGGGTGGTTTGAGTGGAGAAGATTTCAAGATCCTTGTCATTGGAAGAGGAGTCCAGGACGTTGCTTCAATGGGGAGATGAATTTTAAAGAAATTTATATAAGTTAAAAAATGACCCTCAAAACCAAAACTTGAAGCATATGAAAGACAAAGTTAAATTATTAAATAATAAAAGCGTGAAGTAAATTTTTTAAATTTTGTTAATGTTGAGTATTTTTTCTTCAAGTTGTTTTCATATAGTTTTTGTTATTATTTTCTTATATAATTTTTGTTATTATTTTTTTATATCATTTTTGTTATTATTATTTTTTGGCATTTAATACTTCCGGTTATGGTAGCGAAACTTTTATTACTGCAGCCGGTTGCATGAGTTATCGTCGTTGTTGTTGATGTCGATGTTGTTGTTGTTGTACTGGCTGTTGCCAGTGTAATGGTTAATGTTGTTGCTCCTCATTCGTCGTCGTTGTTGTTGTTGAATGATTTAAATTTCGCGCGTCGTGCAGTTTGTGAAATTTTTGTGAATGAAATTTTCATTGATGGGGAAAAAAATCACTTCACTATGGAAATGGCATCCGATGTTGTTGTTGTTATTGTTATTGTAGTAGTTATTTTTTTTTTATTATCACCGAGTTGTTGTTGTTGTTGCTTCGCTGCAGATCAGGTTGTGACTGCGACTGCGACTGTGGCAGCAGCAGCAGCAGCAAATGCTGTTGCTAGCAATTAATTATTTTTAATACCTACGCGCGTGAAGCTTTCGCTGAGCTTTCATCCACGTTTCGGAACCTCTGGGATCTGGGATCGAGTTTCCAACGCTGCGTTGCGTCCACTCCACAACAGTCCAGTTCAGTCGCAATGGGACGAGACGCGAACGGCGACGAATTGAGACGAGTTCAGCTGGGTTGAGTCGGGAGGCGTGGGTTTCGCTGCCGGTTTTAGAAATCCCGGCGGATGTTGCGAATCAGAGGCGGAACGGGCGAGGACTGGGCGAGGTGAGGCCAGTGGGCATGTGTAGCAGTTGTTATCGATATGCAATCAATCGATCCATCCATCCACGAGAGGGAACTGGGGAGAGAGAGAGTGAGAGCCGAAAGGCTGGATGCACGCGTCTCGGTTTGGTGGACCCAAATGTTGATGAGGACAGGAATAGCAGCTGATTATGAACGACTTGAGAAATATTAGGAAGAATGGGATAGGGACGGATGGAAAGATCAGGGAAATAATGAATGAAGAGGAAGGTTGAATGGAGAGGATGAATGAATAGTATGAATGAGAGGATGAATGAGAGGATGAATGAATAGTATGAATGAGAGGATGAATGAAGATTATGTTTGAATAGAATGAATGCAGTGGATGAATGAAGTCGATGAATGAATTGGATGAATGAAGAGAATGAATGAAGATTATGTTTGAAGAGGATGAATGAATAGGATGAATGAAGAGGTGAACGTGAGGCCTCAAAATTCATGAAAGTCATGAAATTCTGTATTAATAATGAAGTAATCAAATATTTAAACGAAACGTGAAATTTTAAATTAAATTAAAATAAAATTTAATTTAAATTAAAGCAATAAAAATGTATAGAAAATTATGTGTACAATTTTTTAATAGAAAAAACAAAACTAAAAAATATTGTAATATAAGAAAAAATAAAATAAAATAAAATGAATGCGGAGGAGAAATAAAATGAAAACCGCCACCGGAAACGAAGTGTCACAACTCAACTGACACATCAAGTGTTGTATTACATTACGTTACGTGTTATGGCGACAACAATAATAACAATAATAACAACAACAACGTCATCAACAATATGAGCGACAACAACAACAACATCGCGGACAATAATAAAAACGACAATAGCGGGCGGGCACCCATGCAATTTCGAAAAAGCCAACGCAATGGCAACACTTGTCCCACACGAACATACAGACAGATATGCACGTGGACAGATAGATAGTTGAGGACAGACGGACAGATGGTTGTGGCGGACAGACGTATGTATGTGGGGACAAACGAAGCGAAGGTTGGACAGACAGACTAGTGGATAGACTGAGAGAGAGAGAGAGAGAGACAGAGAGAGAGAGAGAGGCAGGCAGACAGACAGACAGACAGATAGACGGATGGACAGACGGAATGCATGAACGATGCGACAGCAAAGGCGGCTTCACTTTGAAGAGCCACGCGGCGACAGTCAAAGCGAACGATAAACAGAAAGCGAGAGAAAGAGAGCGAGAGAGTAAAAAAGATAGAAAGAAAGATAAATTGTGAGAGAGAGATAGAAACTATGGAAGGGAGGCAAGAGAGAGAGAGAGAGAGAGAGAGAATGCCCGGGAAAGAGAGAGTAGTTGACGATGGAGAGAGAGAGAAGGCGAGAGAATGCGAGAGAAGGCGACATATGGAAGGGAAGAGTGATGATGATGATGATCAAAGGCGGATGGGGTCGAAAGACGTCCGTGTCCACATGTCCACGAAGGCACGTGCGATTCGGTCACTCTTTTGTTTTTATTATGATTTACAAATGAAAATTACAAGAAAAACAAAGTGAAAATTGACAACAACTAAAATTGACAGTGGTGATTTAACGGTACTTGTGTTGTGTCAAAGCATGCGCTTTGGCGAACCAAGCGAAACGAAAAGGAAATGAGCAAATTATTCAACAACTACAACAATTAAAAATGCCGCCCCATATCGAATGACAGTTGAAGAAAACGACGAGAGAGTGAGATTGAGAGAGAGTGTGTGAGAGCGAGAGAGTGAGAGATCATGGCAACGAGGAAGAAAGAGAAAGATAGGTGGGAAGATAAAGTCCTACACATTTAAGTTCTACGCTCATTTGCAGATTATATTAGGCGATGGCATCGTCATGAACAACAAAAAACAATAACAATATTAATAAAAACAAAAACGCCAACAATATTAACAACAACAAAAACATCAATTTGCCAACAACAACAACTACCTAACTAACTGAAAGGTGTCCCGAGTTCAACACCATCATCATCATCAATATCAACCGACAGATGGCGTTGGTGATACTTTTCATTGTTGTTGTTATTTGAGTTGTTTTTGGTATTGTCATTGGTATTATTGTTGCTGTTGTTTTTGTTTTATCTGTCATTGTTGTTACTTTTGTTGTTGTTGTCATTGCCGTTGCATTTGTTTCCGTTCTGCTCCAAATGCCTGGGCGGTATTTTATCTACGGTATTTAACCGTAGGCTGTAGGCATTCTAACAACAACAACAATAATAATGTTGTCATATCATAACCACCACCAACGAAGACAACCATCGTCATCGTTGTCATCTCCATCTCCATCATCATCATCATCATCATCAGCAGCAGGAACAGATCCGACACCACTCGAAAAGTGTCTTCACAAAGGCTTCCCTCCGATTTTTTGTGTTTTCTAGTGAATTGCACTATCCTCCAGGCTTCTCTTCTCTCTCTCTTTCTCTTTCTCTATCTCATTCACTCTCTATCTCTCTCTCTCTCGCTTTACCTGTGTCTCGTTCTCTTCACTTTCAAGTAAATCCAATTGTACACGTTCCATTTCCGTTTGGAGTGTTTTTCCAGCGAGCTTCTGAGTGGGATGCTTTGAATAAAGCAAGCGGACAGACGGCGAGACAGACTGGCAAACAGAAAGAAAGACAGACAGAGATGGACAGACAGAAAGACAGACAGATGGACAGACAGAAAGACAGACAGATGGACAGACAGACGGATAGACAGAAAGACAGACCGATGGACAGACAGAAAGATTCTGGAGCCCGGCTGAATGACAGAATGTCGAGAGACGGACAAGCGGACGGACAGACAGACGATTGGACTGGATGCCAGATTCTTTTGCCGGTTCTCTTGTTGTTGTGGTTGTTTCTCGCTCGCTCTTGTTTCTCCTATAATTTGTTGTATATTTCTTGTAGTTGTTTTTGTAGTTGTTGTTGCTGCTGCTACTGCTACCTCCGAACCTACCTTTAGATGCTTCCATGAAGTCAACTCAAACCGGGAGGTTCCAAATAAGGATTGATTCGTTTGACGTTGTTGTCGACAATGAGCCAAGTTGTTCTTATTCTTGTTATTGTAATAGTAGTCGTTTTTGCTATTGGTGTTGGTTTTGGTTTTGCTATTCTTGTCAAATAGTGTGCAATAGAATGCAAGTTGGCTGACAAGATCAGTTAGTTGATCAGTTTTGTGGCCAACACAAGACAAGCTGACATTTTTTCAAAATATTATACAGTAGGCAGCTGCGGTGTTGACAACATGGATCCGATGCTATTGAATTATCAGGGTGCAACCACATACTTTTGTCTCTTATGAGGTGTTTTTTTTACGTCCTTTAAATTTGTGTACGAAGAGGGTTTCAAAGGAATTTCGACATCAATAAACGTACGTCTTCGTCTATGGCAAGCGACATAAATACCAGTTAATCGAGGAACCTTCGTCATTAGCCAAAAAACCGTGACATGTCAACGGAAATTAGCATTTCCACCTCGGCCCCTCGCTATTTTCTATCTCTCCTCTGGCTGTTGTTCCTCTTTTGGGCATTCCCAGTATGGCGAGACGCCTCCCACTAGACGAAACTAATTGTAAAGAAAATAAGAAAAAGAAAAAAAAGCAGACTGCGGTTCCACTGAATGTCAACGGTTGTTTTGTTAAACTAGGTTGTCGTAGCTAAAATACAACATGCTTTGCACAGCAACTATAACGACAACAACAACAACAATAACAGCAATAACTCTGGCGACAACAACAACAATACTAACAACAACAAAAACAACAAACATATAGTAGAACTAGGCAACTTAAGCTGATGATAGGCCTCTGCCGACTGGCGATCGGTTTGAAATGTGAAACGCAAAACTAATGAAATTCTATGACAATAACAACAACAAATAGCACAATAACAACAACAACAACAAATAGCACAATAACGACAACAACAATAACACCAATAACCAACAACTAGCAACAACAAAACCAACAATAACCTACGTTCAAATCAGTCAAATGTGAGCTGAACAACTTCCTACGCATCTTTCGCAATAGATTTACGCCCACGCCCAACACACACACACACACACACATACACACATACTATGCCTATACCCACCCAACTTACACTCACACAAAAACACACATACACACACACACGGGCGAGCCGAATTCAAATCCGTATAAAGATTTCTGTTCGGAGAAAAAACAAATTTAAGACGTTTAGCAGCTTAGCACGAGTCGCCCGATGAAGCGAGACAGAGAGGGGGAGAGGGCGATAGAGGGAGAGGGCGGTGAGCGAAAGAGAGGGGGCGATTTATTTCTGATGGCTTGCGGTCGAGGGCCAGTGGGGACAGCGCAGACAGAAGGTGGGGGCGGGAGGCGAGATCGGAGACCAATTTGTAGGCACACTAAACACAGTCAAAATCCTAAATACCGCTTTTTGGTTTTGACATCTGAAACCGTGATCCGAGAGGGATGGAGATGGAAGGAGGGGGATGGAGGTGGTAGGACAGGGAAGGAGAGAGGAAGAGACAGGAAGAGAGAGAGGGAGCGAGAGAGAGAGAGGGATAGAGGAGTTACCTCGAGGCGCTTTTCCAAACGATCCAAATTAGCTTCAGATTTGTTTTTCACATTTTTCCCCGCCGACTCTTGCAACAAATTAGAATTACGTGGTGAAACATTAGAAGCCGCAGCAGTTCCCAAGCTCTGGAGCTCAACGAGGTTCGTTTGGATTGGGTAGGGTTTTGTTTTGGATCGAGTCGAACCCCAGACTCGAGCCTGAAGACTCAAGACTCGGTGGTCTGCGTCTTACAGTCTGCTAGTTGAGGTCTCCAGCCAGTCGAGGGACTCCATTTCCTTCGGCCCCACCTTCCCACGTCCCCGGTTCTCCATCCGCAAACGTGTTCAGTAAGTTGCGGGGACCATTTAGCGAATCTTGGTCGTGGAGGACAAGAAGACAACTTGTCGCCATGGCTTCGATTGGTTTGATCTCGGTGATCTCTTTGGTTTCGCATTTGCTTCATTGATATTATTCTTATTGCCGTTGTTGTTGATGTTTTTGTTGATGTTGTTGTTATCATTGTTGTTGTTGTTGCCATTGCTGTTATTGTTGCCGTTGCTATTCATGTTATTGTTCGTAAATAGTAATTTATATTCTCGAAACCGCAATGAAACCACAAGTTGTCCGTTCTATTTTTAAATATTGCAAAACCACGATTTGATCTTAATATCAAAGCAATATCTATTTATCTATCTATCTAGTTTTATGTCTGTTGTTTACACTTCATATATTTATTTGTTCGTATCGTATCGTTGATACTCCGGCGGTTGGTTGGAACAAGCGTTTCCACACCTAACTGTTGTGGTCGTGGATCGAATCGTGGGGCGTTCGGAGGTCAGAGTAGATCATGCCAGAGGTTGAAGCTCAGACTGAGACTGGACTTCGACTCTTCGAAACCATGTGAGAAATTTTATTCCATAATCTGTGGAGAAAGAGGAGAATCTTGGCTGCATTGATAATAAATCAATTTCCGGCTGGAGGTGAATAAATTTCGGGCCAACAGAGTTTTGGCCATAAACTACATACGAGACAATGGCACGGGGCTCACGATTGCGTTTAATGCATGGTTTCAACTCATTTCAATAAGATTTCTCAAAAAAAAAAAAAAAGATTTCTCATAAAAAAAAAATCTTAAAAAATAAAAATAAGATTTCTCGTAAAATAAAAACTAAAAAAAAAGCAAAAAAATAATAAACCTGCAGCTTCTCAAAGAGTCGATTTGGTAACAAAAGAAGAGAATGATGGAAAGAAACCGGGCTTTTGTGTTGTTGCTGGATGTTTTTGTTGTTCTTGGTTTGGTAATATTTGTTGTTGTTGGTCTAAATAATGTTTTTGTTGTTGTTCTGAATATTTAATATTGTTGGTCTGAATGATATTTTTGTTGTTGGTGAGTGGCCTGCATGGCACGTGGCCTGTCAAATCACTGCGGGTTGCAGCATGTCACTCCAGACAAGGTAGGAAGACAGATGGCGAACAGACGGACAGACAGATGGACGAACAAACGGACAGACAGACGAATGGACGGACGCAGAGACAGATTCAGAGACGGACAAGGATGGAGACAGACGGATGGACGAACGAACGAACGAGTGTACAGATCATTGAAGGAAAGACAATCGGGCAGACAGAGAGACAGACGGACAGACATCAGTGTGGACAGCTTGAAAAGGTCGTTGCGATCGGTACCATTCGGAGCATATGGTCCACGATAACCAACCATAACGAGAGCAAGAAAACAAAACCGACAGAGTGAGATTTTGTTGATGTTCTTTTAGTGTTGTTGTTGGTATTGTTGTTGGTATTGTTGTTGTTGTTGTTGTTTTTGCTGTTGTTGATCTTGTTGTTGTTCCTGTTATTTTTCATGTTCCTGTTGTTTCTTTTGCTTTTTGTGCATCACTCAAGAGCTTCGATGAGCTTACAAAAGCCACTACGATTAACATACTTTCCAGCAAATCCCAGTCGGAGACAATACATCAAATTCACTTCACTGTCTCCTCATCCTACTCTTTCTCTGCTTCCTCCTCCTCTGCCTCCTGCACTGCTTTCTTCTTCTCTGCTTCCTCATTCTCTGACTACTCATTGCCTCACTCCTTTGTGTTCCTCCTCCTTTGAGTCCTCTACTTGTCCCTCTCCTTGGCCCACTCCTTGGCTCTCTTTTATCTCCTCTCCTCCATTGTCATCATCGTCATCATGATCTTCACAACGAGGACGACAATCAGTGCTCAGTAATCGTGAAACATGTGGATCATCACCGAGTGGAATCGTACGAAGATCGAGGACAGAGTTGGAGTGGATGAAAGGGAGAAGGTGACGAAGGTAGAGTGAGGATCAGTGAAGAAGCCAGTGGACCTTTTTCGTAAAGAACGCATTGTATTTGGTGGATCCGAGTAACTAGACCTCAACCCACCTTTTTTAGTCGTTGCCTCAGCTTGTGGAAGCTCTGATTGAAACTCGACAGGGGCTGAGGAAATGAGAGTAAATGTAAAGGTGAAGAAGGAAGAGGTTTGTGGAGAGTAGGATGGAAAAGGTGTTAGGGAGAGATAATGGTGAATGATATAGATAGAAAAAGAAGATAGAGGGTCGAAAGAGTGAGTGTGAGAAGGACGGACAAAATGGTGAAGCGGTTGTGAAGCAAACCCAGAAGAAGGGAAGAAGCTGAAGGTGAAGAAAAGGGGGACGACGGTTGTGTGGGGCTTGAACGGAAAGGGTGGAGTGGGGCGGAGAGGAGGGGAGGGGAAAACATGGATCAATGTGTTGATATCCAGCGGAGAGCGCATGCGCACCACCCGGGCTTAATTTGAATTATTTCGCCGTAAATAACACTGAATGGGTCTCGTTTTTTTTTCATTCGTCTCCTTCTTCTTCTCCTTTTCACCTTTCTGCTTCTCTCCTCTTTTTCTTTCTCCCTCCCCCTCTCTTCGAATTCACTTCAGTTTTTGTCGTTGTTTAAAAATTCGATTATTGTTAAAAAAAAAGTTGTTAAAAATATCATCAAATAATGATCCTAGAAAATAAGCTTAAAAACCACGAGCACAATAACAATGGCGTTAAAAAACAACAACAACAATGTAGTTATAGTAATTTTGAAAAAATTAGATGATTTTTTTTAGTGTGAAAAGGAGAGGGAGATAAAGTGAGTAAGAAACTCACTTGTAAATTTAAATAAATTTTCTGTCTGTTCTTCTCTCTGTCTGTCTTTCTGTCTCTCTGTCAGTTTGTTCTTGTTTGTCTTTGTGCTTTTCCTGATTTTGTTGTAATTTGTTTTTTTGTTTTTGTTGTTGTAATATATGTACGTTATTGTTGTATTTACACTTGTTCAGCACGTGTTACAATTGCTTCTGTCGTTCATGCCATCATTTTTTTTGTTTCTCTCCTCATGTTGATTTTTTCATCTATATTTTTTTATATTGTTGTTGTTTTTGATTTCTTCTCCCATCGCACGGATTTGGTGGAGAGATCATTATGCTGTTGTTGTTGTCGGATATTATATAATGATAGATTAAAATTGAACATTCACCAAATTTATCAAAATCCTACCATGAAATTCAATATCATCATCATAGTAACAATTAGCTTGATCGGTAATGACCTTTATCATCGAACATCATTATCGTTATATCCACCTTCATTATCTTTACTTTAATTATCTTTACCTTCATTATCTCTACCTTCATTATCTCCACCTTCTTTACAATCATGATCTTCATTCTCTTCATCACCTTAATCGCCAGTGTTTTCTATTCTCTTGTTGTTGTTGTTATTATCTGCTCCAAACGCCTGGCTGGACGACCAACTGTTTGTCCAACCGTTCGTGGACAGACCAACAGAAAAAGAGAGAGCGAGAGAGATTCATTGTCTGTTACCAATCCGGTCCATTCGCTCTTTAAGGAAATTCTCTATATGCTTGTTGTTGGTTTATGAGGAGCTGTTGTGTTGTGATGTTATTTTTGTTGTTGTTATTTTTGTCGTTGTTGTTGCTGAGTTATGCTCTGTCACACGACAATGCGTGGGTTCATTGTGGAATCTCCGTTGGCTCGAAGCATTTAAATTGATGCCACGAAACGAGTATATCCACGATCCACATGGACAAGCAGGCAGACAGACAGACAGACGGTCAGTTAAATATACCGATGGGCGGATAGACGAGAGGGACAAGAGTCTGGCGGGGAGCCTGCAGGGGTGTGTCGTGGGCAGGGTCAACAGATGGACCATTGTTTGGGATCGTTTTATGGCTCGAAGAGCTTCGCAGAGTGTTTGTGAGATAAATGATAAATTTGAATTTCAATTCGAGACCACGTTCCACATGTATTTTTTTTATTTCTTTTTACATATTTCTTTTTTTTTTTTTTATTGTCGATAACATTGTTGGTGTTATTGTTGTTGGTGTTTCCGCTGTTATAGTTGTTTTTATGTTTCTTCAGCCGTTGGTCAATGAAAATGTTGCTTCTTCAGTTCATTCATTCCATTCAATCGTCGGACGGCGGGAGGGAAACGAAGCAAGCGAGGGAACCGATGATGAAGAGCACATGAAGAGGTGATTAGTTGAAGCTTTCTTTGCAGTGGTATGAATTTGGAGAAACGATCTACATCGATCTGAATCTCGGTACCCGGACCCAACCAACTCGTCTCTAGTCGTAAATCGGCGTCGTCGCCCCCCGTCGGTCACGCCCTCCTGTTGGCGCCATTTTACCACCATAAACCACATTTTAATATTCCAAATTCCTAATGAGCGCCCCCCATCGATAGCTTCCAAACGATCTCTCGACCGTTTGATCGATCCATTGATCTTTGGACTTGATTCTCCGCTCGCCTGTTCCTCTCTCAACCCAAACAGAGGAAGGAGGAGAGTGGAAGGATGGGGTGGAGAGAGAGAGAGAGAGAGGAAGAAGGAGGGAGTGCCCCAAGAAAGAGAGGGATTCTAATTGTTTACACAGAAGTCCATGCGATCGATGTATGGTCGGTCGGATCGTGCAATAAGCCAGCAACAATAATAATGATATAATTAAACAAACGCTTTTTCGCTAACAATTCACACCTGTTGGAGGGGCCAAAATAGCGGCGCGATCCCATTTATTTTTAACCATCTGCTATTTCGAAATCACATTTCTTTTGTTCGACATTCGAATTCCAACAAAATGGCGCGGCCAAGAAACACAACACAATGTTCGAGGAGGAATTTTCATTCGCGATCGCTTCCATTTCGATCTCGATTTGTGACTCATCGATCACAGAGCTTCCCATCGACGGTATAATCTAATTGTCATCGCTGGCGGTGGGGCCACAACGGGTTAAGGGAGGAGCTGGGGCTGATGGGGCTCCATTACAAATGTCACGACTCCACTCGTACGACGACGACGATGACGACGCCCCAGCGATAATCATTGTTTTATGACAGCGATCACTTTCTATTTCTTGCGTGGATATCTCTACGTCTGCCTGTCTTTGTTGTTTGTTCCCATTGTTGTTGTGGCTGTCTTTCTGTCTATCTGTGTGTGAGTGTGAAGGCATGTCACCCCATGTCTCATTGGCCTCGGGTGTCGCTGTCTGGACTCGGGGTCAGAGGTGGACCCGAGAGACATATAAATTAATTAATTAATCGATTTGTAAAAGAGACGCCGAGTAGAACAGAAGAGCTCAACAGAGATGGGGCGATATTGAGAGGAAAAGAGAGAGTATGCGAGAAAAAAACCGATAGTGGGAGTGAGAAGGGGAGAGAAGTGTTGGTCTTTGTACCAAAAGTCTAGGTCAGTTAAAGGTTAATTTCACAAGAGTTGCCGAAGAGAAAGTCGAATGATCCCCATCAAGAGCTTCTGTGCTTCGTTGGAGTTGATATCATTCAACTCGATTGTTTTTCTCTCAGTGTAGTTGTGGAGTGGAAGAAGAAAACCTACAACAAAAGCACAAAAAAACAACCGTTTCGGGGACAGGAAGTTCCTCGATCGCTGCATGGAATACGAAATGCATGTAAAATTCAATTAACTAATATAAGGTGTAGCTGGGTGACATTATCGAAATACAAATGATTGTAGGACAAGTGCAAGAGGAAACACACACACACAGAGAAATGTTTGTAGGAGGCCAGAAGAAGGAGGGAATATTTTTAAAGAAGAATTATTTTAATATAATGAAATACATGGACAGCTTTAATGAAGAATTTCTTACATAATGAAGATCAGGGAAAGTTTTAAAAAGAATTCTAGTAAAGTTGTTAATAACGAAATTTATAATAGTACCTAATATTATATCGATTCAATATTAAAGTACATATTTGTCGTTTCAGCATGTTTCTATGAGAACTTCTAGATCTATGGATGAATAAAAAGTGTTATAAATTGAAATATCTGTCGAAATTAAACGATACCTACCCATAACTACTACCAACATGTAAATTACTTCGAATTCCTCACTCTTCTAACTTTTTTCCATGGGTGTGTGTAAGTTTTTAGCATTCCATGTGCTTGGCGCACGCTGCTCTACGAATTAGAAATTTAAAATAAAAGAACAACAACTACAACATATGAAAAATCAAAATAAAAAAAATAATTATTAATTTCTTTATTGATGATGGCGATGATGGGCTGTCATCAGAGACACCATTGGCAATGACAACAACAACAACAATTTTATTATCATTACAATAACAAAAAAAAAATATTAATAAAAAAAAATTTACAATAGCCTCGCAATAAGCAAACACAACAACAACAACAACTATCACGATACCTAAAACTATTACCTAAACAACAACAACAGCAAATCACTATAAAAACAACATCAACAACAATAAGAAAAAATATAATGGAATGGTTGAAGACCAAAATGTGATTGCAGAAATATCCAGCAACAACAATGAAAATGATGAAAACAATGACAACAACCACAATAAGAATGAAAACAATGACAAACACAGAAACGGCAGCAACAACAACAATAACAAGAATGAATTGTGTTGGTGGCGGCCGTGTTTGGAAAAATTATCACTTAATATGCGTAACGCAATCGCTGCATAAATAAAATATATATTTTTGTATTTTTTTCTTTAATTTTCATTTTTTTAATTTGATTTTTTTTTTGTTTTCATTTTTATTTTTGGTTTTGTTTTTCTGCTCATTATTGTTATATTTGTTGGCTTTCATTGTTTTTGTTTTATTAATTTTGTTGTTGTTTTATCATTTCTTTTCGTTGTTGTTGGTTTTATTATCAATTTGTTCTTATTGTTAGTTTTTTCGTATTTTCGATTTGTTGTTGTTGTTGTTTTTGTTCTACCAATCGTATGCAAAGAATGCAAAAAATATACACACATATATGTACATATATTTTTATGTGTACGTATGTCTGTCTGTATATTTTCATTAGCACCGGAAGCACTTCCTCTCGAAGCGGCTTCAACTGATCATCTCTCTCCCTCTAGCCAATGTGCTCAGACGCGTACAGTGTGTTTGTGTGTGTGGAGCTCTAGAAAAATAAATATATTTATTTGTATTTCATTGTTTGATTCGAACTACAGAAGTACAGAAAACAAAAACAACATCAACAAAACAAGAGCAACAAAAAAAAGCAACGACAAAAACAACAGCAACAAAAACAAACATTACAACCAGAGAAATTTCAAAAGAAATAAATAAAAATTAAATAAAAAATATATGTGCTGCGAAAAAGATCGAGTATTTCATTTGCACATTGCGATAGTTGGCCACGCGAAGTATGTTGTGAAGTATAGAGTTGCCAACTGGGTGGCTGAGAATCTTCCATGAAATTCTTAACTAATTTTGTGAATTATATTCAGAGGTCTGATGATAAAAAATAATATATGTCGAGGTAAAAAAAATTTAATTTTGAAAAAAAAAATTAATTTTTAAATTTCTGACATTTTATTCACAGGAGTATATAAAATGGCATTATAATTTTAATAATTATTTTTACTAAATTTTTTATTAAAATTTTATATTTTTTTATAGATATTTATTTTTATTAGATTTAGTCTTGTATTTAGTTTAAAAAAATACCTTCACGATGAAGATGATACCTTTTTCCCGCAACTTTGAGAAATTCCAGAAAACAATTCCTACAACAACAACAAATATGCGTTGCTGCAGAATTTCATTCAAGTGAATTGCAAGAAGAACAAGAACCGGAGAGCCAGAAACAATAACATGAGGGCCCCAAAGCAACAAGAACAATAACGACAATAATAACAACAATTATAACAACAACAACAAAGGCAATAAGAACGACAACAAGAGAGACAACAATAACAACAACAACAGCATCTACAACAATATCATGCAACAGCAGCAGCAGCAGAAATCACGACATACAGTCGCCAGTCAACGACACTTACCTGTGGTACGTCTTCTTCTTCTGCCTCTTCTGCGTCTTCTTCTGCTTCTGCTTCTTCTTCTTCGCCGAAGTTTTGTTCTTGCTGTAGTTGTTTTTCGGTTTTGTTGTTGGCAATGTTGCTGCAGTCTTGAAGTTATTGTTGTTGCTGATCGCACTTGCAGCACTGCAAATCGTCTCGCAGGAGCATCGAGCAGGAGCAACAAGAGCAGCAAAGACAACAGCAACAAAAGCAACAAGAGCAGCAAAGACAACAGCCACAGGAGCAACAATAACAATAACAACAACAAAAACAACAGTAACAACAACAAACGTCGACGCAGCACACGCCGAACGACACGATCGTCATGTCAGTCAGCGCACGGACCCCGGGACCCAGCCACAGTCACAGACACAGACGCAGCAACAACAGCAACAACACCAACATTAACAACACCAACATCAACAACATTAACACCAACAACATTAAGACCAACACCATCATCAACATCACCGACCCTGCCCCACCGATCGCCAGCCCAGGTTGACAGCGTCGCCGCAGCGCTGTCGACGCAGTTCCCGCTCAGGCCAAACAAAGTAGAATTTTCATGCTGTACGTTCCTCTTGTATTCTCCTACTATTCCTTCTTAACCTTATTTTTCTTCCTCAACTTCTTCTCCGCCATCACCTGCTTCTCCTCCATTACCTTCTTCTGTTTCCTCACCTTCTTCTCCACTATCGCCTTCTTCTGTTCTGTTAGGACACCTTCTTCTGTTTCCTCAACTCTTCTCCATTCTCGCCTTCTTCTGTGTCTTCACCTTCTCCGTCACCGTCACCGTCTTCACCATCGTCTGCTTCTACTTTTCTCCAGCTTCGTCACCTTCTTCTTCGTCGTCTCCTCCTTCTGCTCCTCCTCCTTCTCCTTCTTCCACTTTATCGTTTCTTCGTCTTCTGGTTCGTCCTTTAAGGTCATTAAACGTTAGCTTTTTGCGCGCGCTCCAACTCGCGTTCTCGCTCCATCTCTTTCGCTCTCAGACGGTGCAGTGTTCAATTGGCGATGCATATTACCGATGTTGTTCTTGTTGGTCCTGTTGTTGTAGTTGTAATTGTTGTTGTTGTTGTTATTGTAGTAGCTGTTGTTGTTGTTCCTGCTATAGTAGTTTGTTGCTGCTGTTGCTGTTACTCTTCTTGTCGTTATCGGCGTCGAGGTTCGCGGTCTCGAAGTCTGACTCGTTTGCGTCGTGGACTCGACGTGGACTCGACGCAGTCGGGATGAAAGTCGAAATCGTGGTTCTGAAAAGATTACGAAGGGGTTTCAGGGGAGTCTCGAAGGGGGTCCGAAAAGACTTGGTGAGGTTTCGGGAACCTCTCAGAAGCTTCTATAGTTGTGATGAAAAGTTCGGAATAGTCGAAAAATGTTTTGGGGAAATTTGTATTGGAGGTTGTGATCAAGGGACATTTTTGAGAAAGTTTCTTAAACTGGATGAAAATCCTTCAGGACGTCTCTACAAACCTTGCAAATGTCTTTTTCAAAATTTCTAGCAACTTCAAAGTCTGTCGAAACGAATTCTAGCCCTTTTAATCCGGCTGAACCTCTTCTTATGCCATCAATTGGTTTCGTAAATTACGATCCACGACCGACAGACCCTCCCCCCTCGACCTCCGCCCACCGTTGCCGCGTTACCTGGAAGCTTCTTGAAAGCTCGACTCGAAACGACTATTTTTACTGTTGTTGTTGTTATTGCGATTGCGTTTCGTTTCGTTTCGTTTCGTTCAGTTGGATATTGTTTTTTTTTTCTGTTGTGTTTAATTTTTTTATTCACGTTTTCGATTTTTTTCTTCTTCTGCTTCTCTTTCTCTTTTTCTGCTGTTGAATCTTTTGAGATTTTTATTTGTCTGCTTTTTTTTTTTGGGTTTTTTTTTGTTTTTGCTTTTCGATGTTGTTATCCGAAATGTGCTGCTGGTCATTGTTGTTGTTGTTGTAGTTTGGTTTTCTGGTTGGCGGTGTTTGTAGTTGTTGTTGTTGTTATTGTGTGTTATGAAGCTGGCTACCGTGCTACGCAGAGCTCGGCGGCCGCACGCGTCCCCCAAGCGAGAGCGAGAGGGCGAATGTGCGCGCGCGCGCGCCCGCTCTCTCGTGGAGACAACAACAACAACAATAACAACAACAAAAATAACAACAATGGCGTACTAAATCGAAGATAAAACGATTGTTTGTTGGTGTGTCTTTTGTATATTTCTGTGTCGATGTGTGTGTGTTTGAGTGTGAAAGAGAGCTGCGGATAGAAATGCGAGCGAGCAAGCGAGAAGAGAGAGTGAGTCGAGAAATGCGCAGTCGAGCAGTCGGTCGCGCAGCAACAACTTTTTAAACTTTATCTCGACTGCAGTGAGGCTCGTTTTTCTCTTCTTCTACTTCTACTTCTCCTTGGTCTTAACTTTCTTCCCCGCCTTCGTCTCTCCCATCGACCTCGAAGTTTCCAACTTCTTCTCCTTCTAATACAACTTCTCCTGTTTCGCCTTTTCCCACTCATTATCTTCTTTTCCCATTCATCTTCTTCTTTTCCTACTCATCTTCTTCTGATTCTTCTTCCCCTTGTCATTTCCCTCTTTACAAAAAGATTCTTCATCGCCATCACTTCCTCCTTCTCGTTGTTGTTTTCCTTTTTTCTGGGTTATGTTCGTTTTATTTTTATATTTTTTCTCCACTTTTCCGACTCTCTCTCGAATGCTCATTGTTTTCCCCCTCACGCCATCTTTCCTATCACTCTTTTATACACTTATCTCTCTATCTCTATCTCCATCTCTGTCTATCGACTTTCGTGGGCTCTTAAGTGGGTCTCTGGAGCTACGATCGTGGAGTATCGTCTTCTCCTTCATCTTCTTTCTTCTTCTCTCTCGCCTCGTAGCATAATTTTCAATTCATCATTAAATACGTTGTTGTTATTATTTTAACTCTTATTTGAAATATCATCTACTATGTAGATGATAATGTTGTTGTTGTTTGGTTTGGTATAGCACATGTATTTCCAATTGTTGTTGTTACATATTTTTATCTACACGTCACATAAAATCTATTCGTTCCTCGCCACGCCACGCCTCATCTCACCCGCCCCCACCCCACGTCACAGTTGATAAACTCTTTAAGCTCTGTGGACTCAAGAACTTCAGCAAATATCGAGCTTGACTGACTCGTACACACACACACACTGAGACAGAGACACGCAGAGGCAGATCGAGGAGGAGAGATTTTTGAATGTGGAGCTCAGATCGTTCGGTGACCTTGTGAAGGACACGAGCACTTTGAGGCAGAGTATTTTTTTTTGCATGTCTTTAGAGAAATCTTAGGTTTTCGTGGTTGTCAAGTCTGTCTTTCTATTTCTATCTCCCCATCTTTTTCCAATTCCACTTCTTCCATTTCCAAGTCTATAATTTTAAATAATTATAAAAATAATTATTATTAATTTTTGAAATTTTTGCAACAGAGAATCTTACCAAAGTAAGAGTTTTAAAAAGTAAAAAAGTTTTCTTTATGTTTAAATTTTAATATTTCTTCTTCTTTGTCTTTATTTTACTTTTATTTATTTATATATTTTAAATATCTAATTTTTCTTCTACACTTATCATCTACAGTAAATTCTAATCTTCAGTTTCTTCTCTATGATTATCTTCACATTTCACTCCCTCCCCCTCGAACATATCTTCTTCATACTCTCACCTTGAATCTTTGTTCTTAGTTCTCTCTCCCCTTAATTCACCTTCTTCCTGCTCCAGAACTCCTCTCATTCACTCTTTCTCTCTTACTCCTCCGTTCTCTCTCTCGCCATAAATCTTCCTTTGAGGAGAGTCCAGCTCTCTTGACCCCTACCTTTGTCCATCCATCCATTCTTCCATCCTTCTCCTCCCGACCCGCTCCATCCCGTCACGCCATGAACTCTTCTCTACTCCCCAACCCCCGTCAGCACAGCTCAGCTCAGTCAGTGTTCGCGCATTTAACTCATAATTTAAGCCACATTCCAGACGATCTTAAAGATTGCATCGCGTGTTAGGATACATTCATAAATTCTTATCGACTTTGCGAGATCGCTGCCCGCTTCTCGTTGCTTTAGTTTCACCTCGCTCCGCCCCGCCCCGCCCCACAGACGGCTCCATCTGCGCCGCCACCACCTCGCCCTGAACTTCGTCGTCGTCGTCGTCGTCTGCTTCGGCTGCTTCATCATCTTCATCGTGTTTTTGTTATTGCCTTTAAGTTACGATCCTCAACTTTGGCTTCAGGTCCAACTCATGCCCGCTGTCAGATTTGTTGAAGTTTCCAATTTGTGTGTTTTTTGCATGCCTCCGCCTCCGCCTCCGTTTCCTTCTTTCTCTTTCTTCTCCTCTTCATGCCATTGATCGTCAGCTACAACAACAACAACAACAACGAAAACATTGGGTCAGCAGCATCAAAAACGTTTCAAATTTCTGTAGTTGTTGTTTGAATCAGTTTTTCTTCCGTTGGTGTTTTTTTGTGTTCACATTGTTGTTGTTATCGTTGTTTTAACTGCCTGATTCTTCTTATTTTTCTCGGACAGGGTGCGCTTCTCGTTCAATAAATCCATCCATGAAGCTTTCTATCATGATGCCGAACTTCATGATTACCTTTATATAATCCCTTGTTATCATCGTTTCATTTTGTATATGAACTTCAATCATTCTAGGATTTCGGACATCCATCATTTGACGCATCGATCATTTTCAAGTTTCTGGAGTTTCGATAACTAATAGAACTAAATGAAAAGAAAGAAAAATATTTATTAATTAAAGTATTAATTTTGGTATTAATCGGGATTAATTTCTAAATTTCATTGACATTGATTCTGGTACAATCATTATAAATCGAAGTAAAATTTAAAAAAAATCAAAACCTTCATCACGGCAGCCCTGTCGCCGCTTATTTATTTTGGGTTCGGCCTTGGGATCCTCGCTTTTTATTATTATTTTTATTTTATTCCACTCGACGTCATTCAGAAATGTTCGAGAACCCCAAGAATTATGAAGTTGCGACAGTCGTCTTCATAAATTTCAATCGAAGGAGCGGTTCCAGAAGACCTTTGGCATTAATTTCTGAACAATGAATTCAATATCTCCTTTGCTCCCTCTTTCTATCACGATCTTACTTTGTCATCTCTCTCTCCATCTCCTTCGCTCCCCTTGTCTCTCGCTCTCTCTCTCCCTCTCTTGCTCTGTGTGGGTTTCCTGCTTGGATCACGGGGTCGATTATATAGTAAAATACGATCGTGATAAATTAGTGAATGACAACGCATGACCGCAAGCCAACAGTTCGAAGGATCTGTATTTTCTTCTTTATTGATCTCCCTTTCGCTCTGCCTCGTTTCAATGATCTTTGTCTCCTTCTCTCTCTCTCTCTAGTTTCCTCTCTCTGGGTAAATCCTGTTCCCACGATCCGACACACGTTCCCCTACGATCGCGATCGCCCACTTCCTTTCCTATTTGAATACCACTTCAGTGCGACGGCAACGACGTAACGTGATCATGTTCCACGCGATCCTCCGGATCCGACAATCGATTGATCGACGAACGAGCACTTCATGTAAATCCAAAGTGTCCCCCGGTACCCGCCAACCCTGGCCTACCCTACCCACAAGGCTGGCGGGGTTCTTGTCAAGTAGCAAGTGCCAGTAATTGTTGTGTTGTTAGTTGTTATTGTTGTTGTTCTTGAGGATTTTTTGTACGCAGCATCCGCTTCGTTTCATCTTCATCGTTGTCGGCATCGTCGTCATTATCATCATCATTATCATAATCATCATCATCATCACGTTCTTTCTCTCGAGGGGATGGAGAAGGAATCCATGTTACATCGGCGTGTCTAGGGAACGCCTTCCTGTTGCAGGGTTCGTGGTATTGTTGTTCCTGTTGTTGTTTGCATAGTTGTTGCTATTGTTGTTGTTGTACGATCCCTCAACACGCCCTGAGCTTCCTGCACCTAGGACATCGTCACAAGTGGGCCACTTTGTTGCCGAGTGGATTTCCTCGAATCGTACAAGTGATCGAGAACGATGGGAAACAGAGACCGATGAGGGGAACAGAGAAAGAGAGAAGAGTGATGAAGGAGATTTGAAGAGATTTGGGGAATGAGCTATAAAATGCAGGAGATCTGGTGATGTCGATGGTGATGTGATGAAAATGACGCTGGAGATGAAAATGACGCTGGAGATGAAAATAACGATGGTGATGAAAATTACGAAATGATGATCGTGAGTATCAGGACGATGGACAAGTGGAGCGCTCTGTGACTAGGAAATCAACTGTAGTGAAGCAGGATGGCATTTAAAAGAAGTGACAAATTGAAAAACGAATCTGAATAAAAAAAACGAAGAAGGAAATGGAGCATTCCTAAATAGTTCCTTCTCTATCTCCCACCATCTCTGATGATGTTCTATATAATGATCTTCCATTAGAGCCGCGAGAGCCCAGGCGAAGCACTGAAGACCAACCAACGGCTAAATCGAAGGAACGCGACCGACGGATCATTAAAATTTTAGCACTCGAGCAGAAATTAGAGAAACAAAGCGAGTATGAAAACCGAAAGCAATAAGAACAACAATTACAATAATGGTATAATGAAGTACTACAACAACAATAGAAACAACATCGACGGCAACTACAAAAACAATGAACGAAAATGAGGCCCCAGGCACAAGCTTAATTAAACCAAATTAAATTGATTGCCATTTAGTTTGAGGTTAATTGCATTAAGGCGAAAAAAGCACAAAGAATGAAAAAAAAAATACATACCGAGAAAAAAACAAATAAAAGCAAATAATTAAAAAGAACAACAACAAAGTTCCAGCGTACACGACTTGGCATAGAGCATGGTGATGGTATTCTTGTTGTTATTGTTGGTGCCATATGGGGTTCTCGGTTGAATCGACCAGGGGGGGGCGAAGGAGCGACGGATCAACTGTTAGAGTCATTGACGATCAACTGAGGTGGCCACGTTGCATGATACAAGACGATCAACAGGAACTTCAGCAATCACCAACATAATCTATTTATAGTCCTTCACAAAAGTATTCGGACAATACGATTTATTTCACAAAATTACAAAATCAACAAAATTAATACATCACATGAGTAGATTTATCACTAAAAAATAACATTAATAAAATATCAAAATTTGTTTTTATTCAAAAGAAATAAAGACAAACCAATAAATAAAATATATCAATAAAATCGAAGAATTACTGTACTTTGTCCATTTTTTGCATGACTTACTGACTTTAGACAACTTAACTTTTCGTTTTTTTTTGGAAATGCTACTCGATATTTTTACGAAAAAGAAATTGTTAATCAATCATCAATTAATAACTGCTGAAATTTTGATTGTTCTTCAAACAATATTTCCTAATTCCTCTGAAGCAATTACAAGCTGATTTATTTCAATCCAAATTTAATAGGAACCTCAGTATACTGTTCGTGCACATCCATCATGGTCATACAATCCATCGTTCTATCGTTTTCGTTTTCCCCACAGTCAAATGACAACATTTATGATCGGGACGATTATTTTTAGAACATTATGCCATTGGCTTGGGATCCGAAAGGTACGGAAAATCACCGCCAACCACTGAACAATCGTCAGACAGACAGATACAACGCGAAAGACAGACAACAGTGAATTTGTCCATGCAGGCAATAATTATTGTATTAGCAATGTTTTTTCTTTCTCTCTCGACTTTTCATGCTTTTGTAATTAATTGTGTTTGTTTTTACTATTGTTGCTGCTATTGTCGCTATTGTTGTAATTGCACATGTTTCGGATGGTGTTTTGTTATTGTTGTTTTATTTGTATTTGCTATTGTTGTTACCATTGCTTTTTGTTGCTCTTGCTATTGTGTTAGTTGTTGTTTTTTGTGGTGTTGCATTTAATTGTGTCGTGAGACTTGCACTTGATTGACCCTTGAATATTGTTATTGTTTTTTGGTGTTGTTGTTATTCTTGTTATTGTTGTTGTTATTATTATTACTATTCTTTTTTTCATAGTAGTTTTCATGGGTTTTGTTGTTGCCGCAGCAATTGATGCCATACATTTAGACTCTCCACACGACGATCGACGGTCGGTCGTTCGCCGCTCTTCGACTCTTCATTGCCTGGCTCTCAGCTTCTCCCCCTCCATTTTCCTCTCTCTCCCTCTTCATCTGCCCTTCTCGCTCTCTCCCCCTCTGCCCGTTCCCCTGTCCCAATATTCTCTCTTCTACGTTGCTTTGACTGCATCTGGGCTCTTGTTCCCAATTCCAACTCCAAGAATTGAAATAATATCGTGCATAGACTATAAATATTATACCATGCAATAGTTGATATTGCATATATGCATCTGCAGTGGCATTTGTTTTCCAATCGTGCGATTCTTTTTGTTTTTTCCCGCCTCTTTGTGCCCCGACGATGCATTTATTGCTCTGTGATAATTGCTCCCCATTGTGTTTCTCTAATTAAATCAATTGGACCCAAATATAGTCTTCATCGACCGTCTGGCGATGGGTTTCTATGGAATGGAATTATCAGCATCATCATCAATTGTTCACTTGTCATCATGATCACTTGTTTGGATTATCGGATTTCGGAATTTCAGTTGCTTGTGATCTCGTCGAGATTCTCTGAGATTCCGGGAGGTGTTTGAAATCGAAGGAAACGTCAGAGAGTTGTCTATGGGCGGATTTCTATATGATTATCCAGAAGACGAACTTAGTCTTCATATAGACAAGAAATTAAAAGTTTTTTATTATAAAAATCATAGTAATATTTTGGAAAAATAACTCTCAGAACTAATTATAGTTCATAGAATTAACTCGTTACATAAACAAGAAATAAAAACCTTTTTGTTATCATAATCATAGTAATGTTTGGAAAAGTACGTTTCAAAACATTTCATAGTTTCCTCCATTGATCACCCCCGATAGGTCTCCCCCTTCATTCACTTCTCCAGCATACCTCTTCCTTACCGCCTCCTTCCTTCCTCCATCCCTGCTTCACCCCACTTAACTTCTTCCCTCATCCCATCTCGAGATCCGATGTCAACGCGGATTTTCACATTCAGTTTTCACCTCGAGGCAGTTGTGTGAATTGCGTTCGAAAATCGAAATGGATTTTTATTAAATTTCTCGCACAGTCATTAATATTTCCTTAGCACGCATGAATATCCATACATATGTACACATGTAGACACAAACACATGCACATTCGATCGGTTGTGCATGTGTGTATGGATTTTGACTTGTTTGGGTTTTTCGTATAATTAACCGAAAATAAAACGCATAAATTTTCCCCTTAAACACGGAGAGAGGGTAGAGAAAAGCAACAACAACAACAAGGTGTTCACCAATAAAAACAACTACAACAAGAAGTGATCACCAATAAAAACAACAACAAGATGATCATTACCATCAACACGCAGACATGTTGCATTCATAATTTAGCTTCGGCGGCGATGAGTTTTAAAAATCGAAATGAATATAAGAAAAAGAAAACCACGATGAGACGATGAGGGACTGAAATGGAAAATGAGGAAAGAAAAAAAAACGTAAAAACTATAAACAAAAACAACAGAAAAACGAACAAGGGCAACAACAAAATGAACAAGTACAACAACAAAATGAACAAGTACAACAACAACAGGATAAGGAAAACAACAAAAACTAGAAAAGAAGAACAGCAGCATAAACGGAAGAGTCAACGGAAAAGCTAGACTATAAAAATACGCATAGGAAAAACAAATCATAATAATAATAATAATAACAAGAACAAAAACAACAGCAACAACAACAAAATGTATTACAACAACAAAATGTATTACAACAACAACAAGAGGAAGAAGAAAATCTACTACTACTAAAACAACAAGTTGAGGAAAAACACGACGATCTCGTCTATCGTTGATGACGACGACGGCCGAAGACGCAGGATGAAACGAGATGGAGCGATCGAAAATGAGCTGCAAAGTTGAATTCAGAAGCAGAAGCCCACGAAGGGAACCAACGGAGGTGGACGAAGATGAAGAAGAGGAGGAGGAGGTGATGGTGAAGGAGAAGGAGGAGGATGAGGAGCAGGAAGACGTATGGCAACAACCTGATGTCTGCCTATCGCCGCTCTCGTTCCCTTTCTTTCACAACGCAGCCTTTGGTTCATTTGACGGCCCCCGCAATTATAAACAAAACAAGAACAACAACTCAATGTGGATGCGACGAAGGAAAAATCGGTGGAATGGACCGATGGAAGGGGGGGGGGGGGACGATTGAAGGAAGAACCATGAACGAAACACAAGCGGAGCAGACGATTCTACGAAAGACCTGCAGCCGGAATCGGAGTCGCTGCAGCAGCAGCTGAAGAGGCCGAAGTCGTCGTCTTCGTCGTGGTCGTTCCGGGCCCTTCGCTAGAAGTCGGTGGAAATGAGGGCGAGTGTGGTGCAGGCGAACGGGATGATGATGATGATTATGATGACGACCACGACGATAATGATTATGATGACGACGACAACGGCGAAGGAAACGTAGACGACGACAACGAAGTCGCCGAAGATGGGGCAGACAAAATCAGCGTCGCATTAATTGCGTTCATTGTCGAGTGCAACAAATGTCCGGCTGTCTGTCTGTCTGTCTGTCTGCCTCTCTGTTTGTCCGGCCGTCTATTTGTCCGTGCGTGCGTGTAAATGTCCGTCCGTCCGTCCGTTGGCTACATCTCTTTCGTGTTTCTCTTTCTCTCTCTCCGTTTTGTCATAGTTTGCTCCATCGGCACTCGTATATTCGTTCTGTCCGTCCGTCTGTCTGTCCAACTGTTCGTTCGTCTGTCTATATGTACGTCCGTCTGTAGGTTCATCTGTATGTTCGTGTGTCTTTCATACAGTCTCTTCATCTGTCTGTCCGGTAATGCTCGCCGATTCAGCTTATCCGTCCGTCTTCCGGATCGACCGATCGTTAGTCTTTCCATCCTCTTTTATCCGTCCGTCCGTCAGTCGCCTGTTCATTCATTTGTCCGTCCATCGTTCGTCCGTCCCCCAGCTGTCTGTCCATCGTCAGTCCGTCCATTCATCTGTCTGTCCCTCTTCGGTCCGTCCATTTGTCGTCAGACAGACATCCATCCGCCCTTCGCCTGACCATTCGTGCGTCTGTCTCAGAATAATTTCATCTGTCTGTCCCTTAATAAGTCCGCGATCTCTCGTTCGCGGGCAGACATGCAGACCGACAGACCAGAGAGAGAGAGAGAGAGACGGAAAGAGAGAGAAGGGAGTAGAAAGAGGGAGTGAGCGAGTGAGTGAGTGAGAGAGATGAAGATAGAAACATGCGGATAGATCGTCAATTTGTACGACGTCCCCATGAAAATGTTTGTCGGTCGTATGAGAATGTTGTTGTTACTGTTGTTGTTGTTGTTGTTACTTTTTGTTGTCTGTTGATGTTATATTTGTTGTTATGGTTGTTGTTGCTGCTGCTGCTATTTTATTTGTTGTTGTCAGTTTTTTTAGACACAATTTCCGGGTCATTGACTTCTCCATTGAATTGCGTACGAAAGACCACGACCACGACCACTACGACGACGATCTCCACGTTAGAAGCGGCGAACGAAGTCGAAGGAGAAACAGAGAGTGTGTCAGACAGAGAGAGAGAGAGAGAGAGAGGGACAGCAAGAGAGGGTTAAAGTTAAAGAGAGAGAAAATGTTGGGGCTTCTGTAGGAGAGAATCTTGGAATGAAATAGCGAAAAGTGGGGTGAGAATGGAGGAAAGAGAGAGAGAGGAAGTTTCCAATCATTCCCCTCGAATGAAAAGAGAGAGAAGAAGGAGTGGGAAGAGAGCAAACTATAGAGAGGAAAGAAAACAAGGAGTAGAACCATTAGAGTTCCAGAGAAAATAGAAAGGGACAGGAGTGTGGGTGTTGAAGAGAGAAAGATGCGAGAAGAGGAGATCAAAAGGAGAGAGAGAGTGAGAGATGGAGGAGTTGAGTAGCGGCTGTTGAAGATAAAGAGAGCGAGAGAGACTGAATGGTTGAAGGGTGGGGTTGGGTTGGGTTGGGTTGGCGGCTACCGAGGCCGAGACCGAGGCCGACTGACAGAACGATCGATCGACTGCAGCGGATGCAAGAGAACAAATCGAAAAGAACATCGAGAGGATGGAAAAGAAGAAAAAAGTTGATGACAGAGAAAAAAGTCAATGCGAACGCACGAAAGAAAACACGTCGCCAACAATAGAAAAACCGGCAACAACAATGTCTACGACAACAACAATAACATCAACAAGAACTCCAAGAACATCAACAGAAAGTGCATTCGAACTTCGAAGAGTTTTGAACGAGAGGCCGCTAGATGGAGAGAGTGAGAAGGACAGACAGAGTGAAGAGGGAGGGAGGTAGAGGCAGAGAGAGAGAGAGAGCAACCAATAGAGCGATAAGAATTGATAGAGACAGACTGAGACAGAGAGAGAGAGAGAGATTGAGATCGAGAAAAACAACTGGAAAAGACAAGAGGGAGAAAAATATAGAGAAATAGATGGTAATAGAGGGATAGAGATGGAAACAGAGAGTCAGAGAGATAGAGTTAGTATGAGTGAGTGAGAGATGAAGTGTGTGAAAGAGAGAGAGAGAGAGAGAGTTAGTGAGGGATGGAGAGAGAGTGAAATGACGAGAAGTGAGCGGCACGCATGCATTTGGCAACGGCTGCAACTGCAACAGCGGAGGAAACAGCAGCAGCAACAACAAAAACTAACAACAAAATCAGAAAAGACAACAACAACAATTGAACAGCAACAACATCCAACGATTCCGAGCAAAGCATGTGGAAGAAATTCAACAGAAAGCAAACGAACGAACCAAAAAAAGAAAGAAAAATAGAAGGAAAGACACAGAGAGAGAGAAGGAAAATCAAAGAAGTAAAAAAATCCAATGTGCGACGAGGTCGTTGCTGGAACCTGCTTTGTAAATGAACAAGAACAAAACGATATGAACAAGAAGAACCACAACAACAACATTATGAACAAGAAGAACCACAACAACAACATTATGAACAAGAAGAACCACAACAACAACATTATGAACAAGAACCACAACAAATATATGAAGAAGTTGGAAAAAGAAGAAGAAGTAGAAGAAGTTGAGGACCTAACGACGGATGCAGTAGCTGCTGGCGATCGATTGAGAGGAAATACAAGCTGCTCATCTGTCGATCGTCGCAACTCGCGATCGGGTGTGTGGAGGGAGACGAAGGAGAGGAGGGAGGGAGGGAGGAAGAAGAGGCGATGGAGACGCGCCCCGTTGAGTCCCACTTTTTTGTTGTTGTTCTTGTTGTTGGAGAGAGCCTGCAGTGGGGAGGAACCCACGATCCATCCACGATCGCTTCCTCCGCCACGTGACGTCCGCTGTCTGTCCTCGAAGGCTCCGCATCAAATCGAAGTCGCCAGCAATTGCGACTTCCTACTCTTGGTGGGTGGAAGGGGGGGAGGAAGGAAGAAGAAGGGAAGTAAGAAAGAAAAAAAAAAATGAAAGAAGGAAAGAGGGAAAAAAATAAGAAAAGGAAGAAAAGTAGGAAACAACGATGGACAGTACTAAAGTAGAATGAAAAGTAGCGAAGAAGGAAAGGAAATCGGAAAGAACGTTGGAAAGGTGGAATGTAGGAAAAAACCAAGATAAGTAGGAAATTACGGAGGAAAGTGAAAAAGAAGGACGGAAAGAAAGAGACAAAAAAGAGGACATCAGAGGAAGAGAAACCAAAGGGAAACCAGGAGATTCACAGGAGATTTTCCTTCTCTAGTGTTCATATTCCAATGGCTGTTGCAGTGGCTTCTGTCGTTGTCAGAATGTTACTGGCTGTCTGTCTGTCTGTCTCTCCATTCTTCCATCTCCTCATTTCTCGATTCCTCCACCCATCCATCCTCCGTCTGTCTGTCTGTCCATCGTCCCCTTCTGGATCCTCTGCCGTGCATCCGATGGACGCATTTTAATCAGCGTGTCGCATAATTGCCGGATGCGATCTCGTACGCACACTCACACAAACAAACGCACACGTATTCACACACACGCACACATAGACAGGGCCAAGTGGAGGGAATTAAAATAATAACAACAATGATGGATGAATTGCGCTGAATTAAAAGGGGGCCAGAGTATTTATAAATTGAATTGAAGCGGCTGCCGTGGGGCAAACGAAGAGATGCGACCAGACACGACAGAGACAGACAGAGAGGAAGACAGACTGAAACCGACTGACAGACAGACAGAGAGAAAGAGGGACAGAGAGAAAAAGATGGAGAGAAAAAAAGAACGAGCGAAATAGCGTGAAGATCAAGAGGGATGGAGCTAAATTATTGCAATCTACAAAACGTTTTCCTCGTCTCGGGAATCACTTTGGAGGGCACATCATGGGGCCCAACATGGGGTCTTCCTCTACTTCCTCACCCCTTCCACTTCCTCTCCTCTTCACACCTCTTCTTTTCTCTCTGATCATCCCTCTCTCTCACTCTCTCCCATTTCCATGGAGATCGCGATCTTCTAGCTCCAACTCTTCTCTCATTCTTCGTCTTCTCCTCGTTCTTTGCTTCTTTCCAAAGGTATTCTATATGTTTGTCTATCTGAACATATGCCTTACCGACTGTTTGTCTATCTATCTGTCAGTCTGTCTGACTGATTGGCTGCCTGTCTCTCTTTCTGTCTTCTTATCTGTCCTTATCCTCATGTCATGTCGTAGATAGTAAAGTTTGCATTTATTTTGGCGCATTCTTATCGTCTTCTCGGATCTCTTCAACTGTCGGCGGATTCGGAGAGAAGAGAGATGGAAATTGATGAGAGCTGAATTTGGGAAAGAAAAAGGAGCAGGATTCATAACTTCAGGTGTAGCTTAATTTCTCTCTTCAAGAAACCATCTTCGATACCATCCATCTAGCTCTCTACCTCTCACTTTCTCATCGCTGGTCCTCGCAGCTCTCTTTCTCATTCAATCACATGATGCAAAGATCATTTCCAAAGGTTGGCAGATTTCATAATTTCGATCCTTCAGCCGCGCTTCTGACGATCGCTTCTGGAGCCCGCATAAATCACAACGATTCCACTCCACCTTCGCTGCACCGATTCCCGTCTCCACCTCTTCTTTATTCGGCTCGAACCCGCATGGCTTGTCTCATTTTTCGTTGTAGTTTGTATAAACAATTGTCTGTCTGTCTATCTGTCTGTCCGTCTGCCCACTCCTCCGTCTGTCCAATCGCCCGCCCCTCTCTGTCGTCATTGTATGAACTCTTTGCGAGGCTTCTGTGTTACACTTAGGTTGCTTTGCGATTAAAGTAAGACATGGCAAAAGACAACAATAACAACAAGTGAGACTACTATCAACATCATCATGAAGTGAACTTAGTCTTACCAACATCCTGCACCTCCCTCTTCAGCCCTTCTGAGCCTCTCACAATCCAACCTCACTCAACCCGCATCATGTCGCGTTTCCTCCTCCGCCATTTGAAACCAATCGCCAGCCTCAGACGAACCGTGGCCAGCCGAAGTCAGTCTGTGACACCTTCACACCTTCTGTGATCTTACCCCTCACTCTTCGTCCCCCCACTCTTTACCCCGCCTTTTCTCCCCACTCTTTACCTCTCGTACACTCCCTCCACCTCTCACAATCACTAACTACTCCACAATGTGTTCCATGCTCTGCCTCTTATGTTGGTGGATGTAAGGAGGAAGCAGTTGTCGCGTGTAGGAGAAGGTTGGGTTGTGTGAGTGGTGGCTGACGGTGAGGGGTAGGGTGGGGTGAGGGGAGGGTGAAGAGGTGAAGACCGCAACTGACAACAATTAACGTGACAAATGACAATTAAGATAAGACGCGCGCGCATGTTGGGTATTTTTGTTTTTTTTTTTCAAAAATCTTTCAGTTTTATTTTTTCAAATTTTCTTTTCATAACAATTCTTGCAATTTACTTGATTACATTGTAACAATAACAACAAACTGTAACAACAACAAAAACTATAGCAATAATAAAAACACTAACAACAACAAAAACTATAACAACAACAACCACTACAATCACTGATATGTTGCTGTGGTATCGCCATATGTTATCGTCTGGCAAGAATTATGTTGTTATGTTTTAGTTTCTTCCTGTTGAAGACGGGACTCACGGAGCTCAGGGGGAGATCGTTGGCTTCCAGGGAGAGGGGACATAATAGGCCAAAGGATCAACAAAAGAATCGACCACAAGATCGACCAAAGGAACGACCACAAGATCGACCAAAGGAACGACCGAAGGATCGATCAAAGGTTCAGCCATAAGATTTAGTAAGTTTTCTCTACCATCTCCGGAGAGATATTCAAATACCTCAAAAAAGTCATCTTTCAAAATCGGGCCATCGAAGTGATTTTTGGTCAACGCTTGCTTTCAAGTGTTGCTTCCTCATGCACTTGAAGAAATTAAGCACTTCCTCTCGTTCGATATTATCACGCCTGCCACGCTCTTTCCCGCCAACCCTCGCATTCCGCTGAGGGCCTCTCGAGCTGCCCTCGGATTCCACAGCAAACATCCGTTTGGTCCTTTGTGGAAAAGTGTATATGTGATCGTGCTAGTGTGTGAGTAATCGTGTGAGTGTGTAAGTAATCGTGTGCGTGTGTTTGGTTAGTCGTAAACACTTGAAGACCGGAAATTCTTAAAAAGAATCCATCTGCCAGCACCTGTTGCATGTACAAACATCGCCGAACGGACGAGAGGAAGGCGAACGAAAAGACCGACGAACGAACGAACAGACCTACAAACGGATGGACAGACAGACACACAGACAGACGGACAGACAGATGGACAGACGACAGAGATCGTGGTTGCAGATCCGATCGAAGCCGCCGACGACGACGACCGGGCGATCGATCGATCGTGCAAACCACAAGCGACTTCCGTTCCAAAGGACTTCGTTGCATAAACTCAAGGCATTAATATTTCTCTCCTGCTCCGTCTCCTCTTGTCGGCGGTTTATTTATTTTGCCTTCGTTCCTTTTCATTCCTGATGGTGTTGTTGTTGATGTTGTTATTGTTGTTGTTATTGTTGTTGATGTTGTTATTGTTGTTGATGTTGATGTTGATGTTGTTATTGTTGTTGAGACTTCCTTTCGCCGAAAGGAAGTGCAACATTTGCGTTGCGTGGCGGCAAATTGAGCCACACACAGGGCTCCTCCATCCGCATCAGGGTTTCCTGGAGTTTCATCCGCTCGCTCTCCGAGGGCGTCGCTTCGTCCGGGAAGTGTTAATCGCCGACAGTGAGTGCGACAAGTGGCGGGGGTTACGGTGAGAGTTCGACATTAAAGTGAGAAATAATGCGGGTTACCGAGAAAAAAAGCAGTATATGATTTTAGGATATTTTGTTCAAATAGGGCTCGAATTTAGAGATATAGTAAAAAATTCAATTAGTTTTAATTACTATTTTTTTACATTAGATTTTAAATTCTTTATCTATATTATCCATTTATCATATTTTGTTGTTTCGATATTAATCATTTTTATAGTTAACATAATTTTTCATGCATTTTTTTTAATCCAAATGTCTTATATATTTTTTGTGTTAAGTAATTATATATTTTCTAGTTATAATATATGTTTTTTAAAATAAAAAAAATGTAAGAAAATTTTAAACGACTAAAATTGAGAATTCACATATAATATTTGATTTGACTTCTATTTACTATATTTTTATTCTTCTATTTTTACTTTAATTATATTAGTCTATTTTTATCTTGTTTATTTACATTATTCAATTTCTTAAATTATTTATTTAAATATTTCTATTTAATAATTCCTCTGCTCAAATTAATATCAAATGATATTAATTTTTATTATAATTTGTTGTAATTCACTCTCTCATATCGATTTAAGTTTCTCAGATATCTGTTTCCCCAGATCTCTTATTTCGACTACTCACAGACGATCTCTTTCTATTTCTGCGATCTCCTTCTTAATCTTCATCTTCTTAGACTCGGTATCGCACCGATCGTCAACCTTCTGGCAGCATCCGCACCTGTTTGTACTTTGAACTCGGTGCCCAGATAAACACCAACACACGCACACATGGAACACAACACATAGTCACGTAGATGGCAACCCATACATGTGGACCATTGTAATTATAACCTCGGATGGAGCGCATGGAGCCCGAAGCCACGTCGGAACCTTGCATTAGCGCCCGAGGTTAGTTCGTTGTAGTTCGAGGTGTTGTTGTTGCTCTTATTGTCATTCATATTGTTGTTGTTAAACTTGTTGTGGCGTTTGTTGTTGTTTTTTCCATGTATTTATTGTACATCTTGTTGTTATTTCCATTACTGTTGCAGCTGAGGAGAATTTAAAGATTTTTGCAACGACAACAAAAGCAAAGACGTTGACAAAGGCAACAGCAATTGCTACCGATCGATGTTGTTGTTGTTGTTGTTCTATAACATATTGTTATTGCTGCTTTTGCTGATGATCTTCTTGTAATTAACAAAAGCAGCAACAATAACAACATTTGGCCAAGTCAAGACGCTAGCAACGATCTTGACCATCTTTCAATTGTCAATGGTATCAGAGATTGTTTGATTTTTCTATTCAAACGTTGTTGTTTTTAACTAGTTGTTATTTTACTATTATTAACAATAACAACAACAAGAATAACAACATGAAATAAACACTCTCGTTAGCCTGACGACTCCATCTTCACTTGGATTCCCTCCTCCTGGCCACAGGTTTCTGTAGCTTCTTCTAATTCCGGTTTTGTCCATCGTTTCACTCACTTTCGTCCTCATCCTCTCCTTCTCGTTCACCTTCCTCTTCATCCGCTGCAACAGCTGTTGCCGCAGTTCTTCTTTTTCAATGCAGTTGTCGTTGCAACGATTCTCTCTTTGATTCATGGAGTTTTTCTCCTCTGCTTCATCCATCCTTCATTCATTCCCTTCAGTTCATCGTTTTGCCTCCGACTTGTTTTCTCCCTTGGTTTTTTGTCTCTTCTTCTCGACTTGTGCTTTGGTCACAACAAAATCTTAGAACCAACAACAATATTAATACACTACCAATATAACAACAAAATAAATCCACATCACCAACGATAACCTATAATTCAGTGTGGGTCACCTGTTTTATTCGTTGGTGAAACAAAATGAAATTCAATTAGAGTCGGTCATGAGGAACCAAAGGATACCTTAATAATTCTTCTAATAGGAGACAAAACTTCTATCTATTATAAAGATCTTCTATGCGGCATTTGCTATGAATATATTACGGCTTTCTAAGGATTTAAAAATCAATATTTTTGAGATATTTAAATCGGTCTCTCAATGAAAAAAATTTATATATAAATTTCTATATAAAAAAAAAAATAAAAATTTACATATAGGAAAGATTTCTTCAAGGGGCTTCAACCACAGGTTGATCGACAATAGAGTGCAGTAAAAAATAAGAACAAAATAAATAAATTGAAAAAAGTTAATGAAAATAAATTTTAAAAAGTAAAACAAATATATTTTAAATAGGTAACAAAAAGACGATTCACAAAAGGTAAAAAAGTACGATACGTGATCATTAAAATGCAAACAACTAAGAAAATAGAGAGAGATCGATTCAATGAATGAACGACAAAGTTTGCAATTTTGTTGTTGCAATGGGAAGCAATTTAATTGCATTGACAGTAATAATAATAATAATAACAACAACTGACTCTAATAACAGCAACATTGTCTACACACGTCAGCAACTGCAATCGAGGGGCGTGTCCACGTCTCATGTTTGGTCGGAAGCTATCACGATTATCGCTGGCAGAACGAGAAGGGGAGTGCGAAAGAGAGAGCATGGGTGAAAGAAAATGAGAATGAGAAAGGTAGATGGAGGTAAGTGAAATAGGAAGAAGTCATTTGGCATATGAAAAACAATGATTGCGTGGAAGAGGAAAGAAGAAAATTAAAAAGGAGGAAATCAAGAAATCGTAGGAAGGGAAATATATGAGAACGAGAAACGAAATATTGGGTAAAGAGAGAGAGAGAGAGAGAAATGATGGAACATAATGAAAAACACCGATTGGAATCAGCTCGATCGATGATAGAATCGAACACAGATCGTTCAGGTTCAGGTTCCCGGCAGTCTGTGGCAAGAAGGAGGCTACTTTTAAATACGACTCTGGAGACGACGTCGTCATCGGTAACGGTACGAGGTGCCTTCGCTGCAAGCGCTGCTCCGTGGAAAGCTCTGCTCGATCAGAAAGCTCCGATTGCGATTAACGTCAAGTTGGGAAGAGATAAGGATGGGTGTTTTTCTTTCTTTATTATTTCATAAATAAAAGCAAATAAAAAATAAATAAAACCAAATATTAAATGAAGGCAAATACAAAAAATGAAAAAAAAACCATGTTTTGATAAGTCTGACATTTTGTCTGGCAAATTCTGCAAACGATTCTAGACATTTTGGAATCCACCGAAGGCGGCGACTACAAAGTGGACGAAGGGATGTTCGGGCAAGAGGTTCGAAACCGGGTCAATGAGGTGTTCAGGGCGACGATTAGTGGAGTGATCGATTGATCAAACGAACGAATGTAATAAAGGGTAGGGAGTCGTTGCCTTTGGCCTCCAAAGCGAACCCCCTTCGATCGAGTGAATGAACTAATTTTAACTCCAGACAGGTTTCAGTGGCGAGTCTTCGGCGTTCGAATAACAACCTCTGTTTCTCTCTCTCTCTCTTAGGCTCACTAACTCTCTCTCACACTCTCCCTATCCATTATCTCACTCTTTCCACCCTCTCGTTCTGTTCCATCCTCGGTTTCAGCCCTTTCAAAATCACAGTAAGCAACAAAAAAGAAACCATATTCTGTAGCAACTTGAATAGCTATAGCAACAACAACAACAACAACAAATCTCCACATGCAATTTCCCTTTTAACAGTGGAATTGTTATTGCCTTTTCCTCTTGTTGTTTTTAATGTTGATGTCGTTGTTGTTGTTGCTGCCTTTTGAAAATTTTCAATTTCCGAGCAATATTAAAATGTTCTCCTTCATTTCGCGAAATTTTCTGTCTCTCAATTTCTGTTGCTTTTTCTTCTTCTTCTTCTTCCTCGTCGCCAGCTGCTGTTGTTGCTGCTGCTGGATGCTGCAATCGACAATGTTGTTGGCTATGTTCTTGTTGTTGTTACTTTTAGCTTCCTGTCGCCAACGACCGATCGAGCGATCGCCCGCCTTCCATCGTCCTCGCCCTCAGTCATCGATCTGTTGCCGGTAGGCATTTTTGTAAGAGCCAACAACAAGAACAACAACAACAACGGGAGCAGAGGAAACGCGACGACGATAGTTGTTGTGGTTCATGTTGTTGTTGTGGAACGAGTCGTCGCAGTCGTAATCGCATCGGGTCTCGCCGTCGCCGTCGTCGTCGTCGCCCGCCGCCTTCCGTCCTTCCACCCGTTTGTCTGCCTCGCCAATCGTCCGATTGCGCCTCCACCCATCTGTCCGTCCATCCCTCCACCCGTCCATCTGTCCATCGTAACCCCGTCTGTCTGTCCGTCCGTCCCGCTGAGCGTCGTCGAACCCACAGATAAACAAACTGTCAGCTCGCTATCAATCAAAGACCGGAAGCAGCTGCTTTAGTTTTATTTTGCCTTTTGCTGCTTCTCATTCGGCTGTTGCTGCTGCTGCTGCTACTGCTGCCATTGCTGTTGCTGCTCTGGTTCTGCTTCTTCTTCTACTTATTCTCCTCAGTCTCGTTGTTGTTTTTGTTATTGTTGTTGTAAATTTGTCTCCCACTTTTTGCTCTTTGCTCCATTTATTGTATTTCCAGAGCATTCGCATTTGTGATTATTATTATTATTGTTGTTGTTGTTTTTTCCGCGCTATACATAGTTCCCCATAATAATTTCCTTTAAATTCTCTCTTTCACTATCTCCTTCTCCCTCTCCTCTGTGTGTTCTCCTCTCTCGCCTTTCACCGTTATACTGTAGTCCTCTCTCACTCGCACATCACTCGTCGAGTTCGTCGTACGACTACAAATTTTGATTTATTTTTTTCGATTTTAGTTCATTTTCATTTCATTTATTTTCTTCTCTCAGTGCATTTTCAAATATTCTTCTATTGCTCGCGAATCTGTTTCAACACAATTTTCATATCTCTCTCTCTCTCTGTCTTTATCTTGTCGCTCGCTGTCTCGTGTCGTTGTCATTCATAATTCATTCACTTCGATGTCGCGAGCGATTGTGGACGAGATCAAAGCCGGGTTCTCTCCGTGTCCGCCGGGTCCGATCGTCCTCGGAGAGAAACAGAGAGAGAGAGAGAGACAATAGAGAGATAGAGCAAAGTACGATCGGCAGAAGGAGATGACGATGTGGTGTCAACAGGAAGCCGAGAAACAATGGCAAAGGGTTCAAAAGACAATAAAAAATATATATTTCTTTATTGCTTGATTTTCAATTGATTATCAGCAGAATTATTATTTATTAATCACAATAGCATTTTTTAATGTTTTTAATTTCTCTGTTTTTCCCATATTATCGTTGATGTTCACATTATTCTTTGTTACTCTGTGTAAAGTCAGCATATATTATTTATATTAATTAGTAATTAAATTTTCATACACAATGTGGAAAAAATGTCATTGTCTATATATGAGACAAATGAAGCCATTTGTTGTTGTGTAGTTATCATCTGATAAATAATTATCTCATTAATTTACGACATTGAATTTTCTATAACTGATTTATTGTCATATAGAATAGAAAATATGTTCTATTCAAAAATAAATCATGGTGGGATGGAGAGAAAACTCGTACAACGTATCCTTTAACAATTTGTTCCCACGGACGTCTGAATTGAATTTTCCATTTGATAAAAAAATAATAATTGAATAAAAAAATTTTTTGTTTTGTGGATTTTTAAATTTTGTTTTTATTTATAGTTTTTATTGTATATATATATATTTATATATGTTTTATATATTACTTTTATTTATAATATAATTTTAAAACGGAACATACAATCTATTACATAGCCATATACATATACACACGCACACTCACCCATGCGCAGGCATTTGTGTGAGTATATGTAGCCATACATATATGAATATGCACATAATATTTTACATACAAATAAAATAAATATTTCTGCTTACGATTAGTTGCTTTTCTCTTTTTTACTTTTAATTTAATAATTTTAAAATTACATTTATTTGTTTGTTTGTTTGTTTTTGTTGTTTTGTTATTATTTTATCATTATCAATATTATTATTAAATAATTAATGCTTAAGATTAATTGGTATTTTTGTTTTCAAACCCATGTAAATGGTTCCTCTCCTTCCTCTCTTCGCTGGTCTCTCTTGTGGTTCTCCCCTCACTTTCCTCAATGATTAATCATTTTACATAATATTCTTCTACTTTTAATATTCATAGTTTAGTGGTTTACACAATAGTTCCTGTTTCTTCAACATTTCCTTTCTTCTAATAGTTTCGCTTCGTTCCCTAAACTATGTGTCATTAATACATTTAGTTCTTGCTTTTTTCATTTTCATCTATTTCCTAGATTAGTTAATTTAGTTGTTGTTGTTCTTGTTGTTCTTGTTGTAATTTTAGTAAAAGGTGTTTTAGTGTTTCAGTTAAGTTTTTCATAAATCAGTTGTCAATCGTTAAAGTAAATGTTCTTCCCTTTTATCCGCTTGGATCGTCTGCTCCTCCTTCTCTTTCTTACACTTACACTTCTCTCGCTCTACCCTCAATAATTTTACACTGTCGCCTCTCTAATAAAAATATTTACAGCTCTTCAGAAGTGTCTATAGGTTCTCTATATATGTATATAGAATATTTATTTATTTATATATATTTATTATGTATTTATATATAAGAGTTTATATAAAAAAAAGTCTGTTATACAAAATACATTTTATTCATCTCGGTTCATCATTTCTTTAAGTGTAGTTCATCTTGTGCCGCGAAAACCCTCACCACAGCCCCGCCCCCTACATCGCTCTCGCTCTCTCTGTCCCCCTCCCACCCAGGGTTGGGGTGAGGTTTTTTCGTGCACAAGTTCCTCTTGCTTTTAATTCTATTACAGTTAGTTGTATTTAACTTTATTTTATCGCTATTTGTTATATGCTTTATATGTATGCGAAATGTCATATTTAATGGAAAAATTAATGGAATTGCGCATAAAGTAAAAAATCAAATGCCAGCCGGACGTCGCCCGTCGACACCTAAACTTGACTTAGACGATGAACATAAATTAAAAGAAAATTGTAAACGAATACTCTACAATAACAACGTGAAAATAAGGAAAATAAAAAAGGAAAAAAGGAAAAATACACAGAAGACAATTGAAAACAAAAAATATAAATAAAGAAATAAAGTTGACGAATAAATTAAAATATAACGAAGTAAAATTAGTGTTGAAAACAAAACAAACAAACTGAAATTAAAACAAAAAGTAACGGAAACAGTTCGAAGCATAAAAACAAGAAAATAATAATTAAATAGCGAAAAACAAAGAAGAAAGTTTTAATAATAACATTTCTAAAATTTAATAATTATCTGTTGCAGTCTTTGGTTAAATATTTTTATGTTTTAATTCCTTATGTTTTTTACTTTTACGTTTTATGCATATTTTTGTTTCTTTCTTACAATGGGTTTTTTTTATAATGTATTTCAGAAATTCTTTTTGTTTTCTTCGTTTTGTTTTAGATAGAAATTTATTTCCTTTGCATAGTTTTCGCATTGATTAATTTTTAAATAGATTTTATTTTCTCTTTTTTTGTGTTTGTGATAAACCTAAATTAAAATTTCTTGTTCGCTTTTGTTTTAGTGATTTTTGTTTTGGCCTCCTCCTCCTCTTCTTCTGCCGAAATTCTCTTGATCTTGATCTTGATCTCGATCCTCTTTGATTCTCTTAAATCGCCATTTAATCCATTTAAATGTTTCAAAGCAATCGGCGCGCGCAGCTCTCCGCGTGTGGGAGGGAGTTTCCACGGAAAACCCCCGCCACCCGGAGTTGGAAGGTGAGCGCCTCCTCCTCCTTTTCCTCCTTCTCCTCCGCTAATTTCGAATCCTGGTCGAATGGTTGGTGTTTTTGTTGTTGTCAGTCAGCATTCAGCCCCCTCCCGGGCCACGCCCTAATACTCGGGACTGGAGTCCAGCAGTCGCTTCTCGGGCGTCAGGTCGCACTTGCGCAGGATCCGGCTCGCCGCGCTGCACTCGCTGTGATGCCGCTGGCCGCCGCCTCCGCCGCTCGACTTGCCGCCGCTGCCCGCGGAGCCGCCGTTCAGTGCGCTGCCGACACCGCTGCCGGGGCCGCCGCCGAGGGCTCCGTTGGCACCACCGCCGCCGCCGCCGCGTCCGCCGCCCAGCGACAGCGGCACGATCGGCAGCATGCTCGACGTCGAGCCGATCTGCTGGCAGCGACAGCCCTGGCCCGCATACCGGCCGTAGCACTTCTCGCAGACGGCCGCGCAGCCGCGCATCGGCCAGTAGCACCAGAGGCAGGGCAGCACCAGCGACAGCGCGCCCAGCCAGCCCCAGCGCTGCGCCCGCTTGTGCGGCAGACACGAGCAGGGGTCGTCGACGCAGAGCGTCGTCGCGCCGTCGTCGCAGTCGAGCTCGTGGTCCTTGGCGCAGTGGTAGAAGAGCGCCTTCACGCAGCAGAGGCAGGACGCGTAGTCGATGATCGTCTCGGCGCTGCAGAGGCAGGTCTTGTTGCAGACCCACGTCTGTGGCAGCTGGCGCGGGCTCTGGCACTGCTCGCAGCGGCAGCGCTCGCAGCGCGGGCACGTGATCGGGTTGAGGGCGGCCGCGTCGCTGGCCCCCAGGTTGATGGGGGTGCCGCCGTTCGAGTGGGCGCCGGGCGGCGTCGAGAGGCCGCCGGCGCCGCCGCCGCCGATGTGATGCAGGTCGAGGATGTCGTCGTGGTTGAAGGCGGGGTGCTGCGGGTCTTTTGTGAATGTGTGCGAGGCGGCGACGCAGCCGAGGCCGGCGTGCGCGGACGAGGAGGCGGGTTGCTTGGTGATGATGCTTGGCTGCTGCTGCTGCTGCTGGTGGTGGAGGTGGAGGTGGGCGCCGATGGTCGAGGGTCGCGCCGGCGGCGGAGGCGGATGCGAATGTGGATGCGACGCGTGCCCGTCCGACAACGCCGTGTGCTTCCCCGTCGCAGTCGCAGTCGCTGTCGCTGTCGACGCTGCCGTCTTATGGCTATTCGAATGTAAGAACGCGTCCGCGCGGTGATCGCAGAACGCTCCGCCCCTCGCCTCCGTCGCAGCGGCAGCCGCAGTCGCTGTCGTGGTCGTGGTCGCCGAACCCGCAGTTCCCACTCGACTCGAATGTTGCTGTTGCTGCTGCTGCTGATGATGGTGCTGGTGATGCTGCTGCTGCCGACTCTGACTCTGCTGCAGCAGCAGACTGTGGTGCGTCGTCGTCTGCCCGTGGACGTTCTGCCCCGCCGGATGCTGTGAGCGCGACGCATGCTGCAGCTGCAGGTGTTGCTGCTGCTGCTGCTGTTGCGCCGTTCGGAAGGGCGTGTCCACATATTCGTTGGTGAGTCGTTCGGACTCGGGCCGCGGCGCCGCCAGGGTGACGGGCGAGACGGGGACTGGCTCCGGGTTGTAGTGGTGTGGATAGTGTTGTTGCTGCTGCGGGTTTAGGAAGCTGCCGCTCAGGATGTTGCCGTTGACGACCGTCAGCAGCGGCACCTCGGCAGCCGTCGTCGTCGTCGTCGGCGTCGGGTGCAGGTGGTGGTGGTGGCCCGTCGTTGTTGCGGCTGTTGCCAGCGGCTGCGTCGACGTCAGCGTCAACGGCGTTGGCGTCGGCGGCGGCGGTCGTCGGCGCGTGAAGCTGTTGGCGGCCAGCGGCGGCAGCGTCGACGACGTCGTCGATGTCGATGACGCGTTGCTGAGGCTGCTGTTGGTGCGACTGAGACTCGTCGCTGTCGCCGTTGTTGTTGGTGTTGCTGTCGCCTGCCGATGCAGTTGCAAAAGGGGCGTGGTTAACAGGTGATGATGATGTTGTTGTTGTTGTTGTTGCAATGTTGGTTGTACTGTCACAACAACGTTATTATTGTTGTTATTATTATTGTGGTTGTTGTTGTTGTTGCTTAAATTCGTCGTTCCGTTAATACTATGAAATTGTTGCTGACTTTGGCAACTATTATTGTTGTTGTTGTTGTTGTTGTTGCTAATGCTACTGACAACTATATGACGACTGTTTATGTTGCTGCTGTTGTTGTTGCTGATATTTGTACATTGCGGTATCGACGTCGTTGCTGTCGTTGTCGTCGCTGCTACTGCTGCTGCTGCTGTCGCTGTCGCTGACGATGGCGAATCGCTCATCATCGCTGGCTCCGGTGCCCTTGGACGATGCACTCGAGGTAATAGTTTAGGGGGCCGGGGAGGCGCCAAAGGATCGCCGCCATTTTTGCGATCCATGTATCGTCGAAATCTTTCCACTGGAACGTCAATGTCCTCGGTTCGATGCCCGGGGACCAACAATGTCCGTCATCCTTTTTGGGGGCCGATCGATCGATTCGCTCTAAGAAACCCTTAGAATCCGCTCGTGTTTCGTGCTCCTGTTCGGGCACTATTTCCGTTTCCGGTTTGGCTGTGTCGTGGTTGCCTGATCGCCTTCTGCAAAAGACAAAAAGAAACATTTATTAATCAATCAGTTGTTGGTATTTCAATTTTATAATTAGGTTAACAAATTATTGTAAAATTTTAAAGTAAATTCCATCGATTATTTAAAATTATTATCAGGAAGACAATTATAACTAATGAAAGGATTATTTTTTTAGTTTGAAATATCTTCTCGAAGATTTCTTCTCTCAAGCAAGGTTTTCTAAATGCCTCTCAGGAAGTCATCAAAAGCTTTTTCGACAAAAGTTCCTCTCAAGCTCGTCTTTAGACTAAATCGAGAACATTTCATCCCTCCAAAGACCTCGAAAAGATTCTCGTCCGGAAAGGTTTCTTACGAGCTTCCCCAACTCCTCGCCTAGACCCAAATTAGCCTCCGCCACAACAAGGAGGGAATCACGACACACGATCGTTCATTCCTTCATTCTTTCTTTCTTTCGTTCGTTCGATCCCCTTCCTCTCGTCTTCGACTTCCACTCCTTTTGGGCTTCCCTCCCTCTCTCTGTCGATCTCCGACAACTGAATCGCTGTCTTCTGGGCTGCTCCATCATTTTATATTGCAGCAACAACAATAGTATTAACAACAGCAACAACAACAATGAGGTCTGGCCTCATCGAAGACGAAGGGACCCCATCAAGATAAGCGGGCTTCCATGACGATTTCTACCAAATAAATTATGTTCCATCATGTTTTCGTCTACAGGTAAATTTTTAATGTTCTTCGGTTTGGAGTTGCTTTTGTTGCTTTTGTTGTTATTGTTGTTATTTGAGATTTACTATTCTTGTTGTAGTTGTTGTTATTTGGGATTTACTATTACTGTTGTTGTTGTTGTTATTTAAGATTTACTCTTCTCGTTGTTATTGGGATTTACTATCATTGTTGTTATTGGTATCTACTATTCTCGATGTTGTTATTGGGATTCGATGCTGTTGTTGTTGTTGTATTGAATATAGGTTTTGTTGTTTTTATACGGAATATAATTTTTGTTGTTGTTCTGAATATAGTTTTCTTGTTGTTGTTCTTTGCCATCCAAACTGAAATTGAAGGCAACCCAATACCGCGTTATTGTCTCGACTCTCTCTCTCTCTGTCTCACTGCAGCATATCCATGTGTTAGTGTGTCTGTCCCTCCGCCGTTTCTTCATCTGTCTGTCTGTCCGTCCGTCCGTCCATTGTGGAGTCCATTCAACTGTCAATTGGAGCCGCTCACTCCGTTTCCCTCGGCTACCTTCGGCACCTACAGCCCGAGGTATCATTTCCTTTCCCTTTCTCTCATTCTCCCTCTCTTTATTCGCTCTCCCTCCATCCATCCATCCATCCATCCATTCCTACCTTCGTCACTCACGTTCGCCATCGATAACAATGGACGAGGAGGAGTGTGTGCTGATCGTGTGTTGAACACGTGAGCGAGTTGCTTCATGGCCGACCCAGCCTCACTCCTCTCTTCACCTCTCACTCGTTCACACTATATTTCATGCTTATCCTATCTTCCTTTCATTGTCCCCTGCTGATAAAGAGGATTCGCTCTATTGTTGAGTGAAGAGTTTTGAATCCAGGTCGATCTAAGTCTTCTTCGTTGTCCTTCTTTAAAAGGGTTTCGAAACGAAGAAGAAAACGAGGGAATCGGTAATCCTTGCATCATGCGATCCTTGAAGGCGGATTTTGAAGCTGTTTTTTCTTCCCATTTTTAAAAACTGATGCCAAATTGCAAGTGACAAAGACATCGAATCTGGGTTGAATTGAATTTGAAAAAGCGAAAATTGATGATCATCATGAGGTTTCACCCACAAGTTGTCAGTGACTTCATCACTCATGATCTCCACAGAATTCACCCCCCCTCCGCCCAGCTCACCGCAAACAGTGCTGCCAAAGTTGAATTTACGCAATTTGCTTTCACACCAGCACCACATGGCAGAAATAAGTTTCTATATTTCGAAATGAAACGTAAATAGAAAGAATTTCATTACGTTTCAATCGTGAAATATTTTAGTTCTTGTATTCGTCTATTTTTGGACGAGTGTGAAAAATATTTCAAATATGTTAATCGATCAAATGTTGGCCCGATTGCACATTGTTGCTGCAATTATAATCATTATTATTATTATTGTTTTTTGTTGTTACAGATTTAATTATTATTCCACCTTTGCTTTATTGCTCCATCTGAAGCGATGAATTTCTATTTTTATTTATATTTGAAAAAAATAGAAAATTAAATGAAAAATTTATAATAATTATAAATTAATAAGAATTCCTAGGGCGCCTCTGGAAACTTGTATGGAAACATTATGAGAAGTCATTGCTAATGATTTATTCGAATCGTGCAATAAAAACAAAACCATCGCCAGCAACAATAAAAAGTCACAACTTATGAATATTTAAATATTTCATTATCGCAGTCAGGACAGAGCTATTGTTAATCAAATAAGACAAACCACAACAACTTCGTTCCCTAACACTCCGCCCCCCCCCCCCCCCCCTCCGTTGACGGACCAAATGTGGTGGAAGGAGAACAAGAAGAAAAAATCCCACTAAATCCAAAAACAGTGAAAAATGAAGAGTTAAATCTTGGCGCCATTTAAGCGGGGCTGTCGCGACTACTGTCTGTCTGTCCGTCCGTCTGTTTGTCCACATTCGATTTGTTTCTTGTTTTTTCATCGCAATTCTCATCGACATATGTATATCTATGTGGACTACGCCGACAGTGGTTAAGGAATTAGCGAAAAGAGAGAAAGGAAAAATATTTAAATTCTTCAATACCTTGTATGAATGTTGTGATAAATAATTATATCTATTGTAATATGTATATCAAAAAAATCGTTTGCTACTTTACACGGAAGCTACGAATTCCCCATAAACCAGTGCTGCCAAGTTTGCAACTGCCACGCGCTCATATTCACTCATTTCATTTATCATTGGAATTCTTCCCCAAGGAACTTCCTCCCATAGACCTTGACCCTCCCTCTCACTCACTCTCGCGTAGCCTTTCTCTGTCGGTGAGCGTTTACTTTATTTTAATGAGGAGGAAATTGAGGAAGGAGATCGGTGGAGATTATTTTGGTTGGGCATCGGTGGAGGTTGGGGGGAAGGGAGAATAAATGTTTGCTTAAGAGCGAGCTTCCGTTCGTGTTTGTTTATGTGCGCAGCCTAAACTTGGAACGATTCACCTTGCCACACCTCTGCCTCCAGCTCGGACACCTGCCGGCCCAGCCCGCCCCCTTCCGCCCCTCGCCGGTGTTTGTTGTGCGATCCCGATCGCTAATCCAAACAATTCGAATTTAATGCTCGCACGTAATTAATTTTCACACTCGAGAAATTATTTGCGAACGAACGTCTTTGGGGAGCAAAGTTCAGTCAGCGATCGTCTTGGCATCGATCGTGCCTTTGTTTACGCCGCTTCTTCTTCTTCTATCTCGACTTCTTCTTCTTCTTCTATGTCGTCTTCTTCTTCCCCGGCATGCTCCACCAAATTTTGTTGTTGTCAAAATAAACCTCACTTTTTCTCGCTCTCCCTCGATTTCTTTCTTTCACTCATTGAGTTCATTACAATTGCTTTGTCGATTCGACAATTTTTCCAACAACAACAATGATGTTGACAACACGTGTGTATTAGTGTGTGTGTGTGCATGTGTGTCTGTGATTGAAAATGCAAAGTCTGCGGAATATGAAATCTTTGGTGTTGTTGTTGTTGTACTAGTCTCTGAATTTCTTGTTTTAGCTAGAAGCGAGTTTTTCTATTATTCATAATTAATATTTTAATCATTTGTTTAAAATATTAATTATTATTATAACAATAATAATGTTCACTTTTTCAACATTTTTATTTATAACTATTTATATATTTTTGATATTTGTTGAAATCAATTTATCGACTGTTAATTACATTTAATTTTTGAATATTTAAAATTTCAATTCTTTAAATGGAGTCTAGCGAATGCTTCGAATTTTACCGGCTCGTCACGGGTTTTGCTGTTGTCGTCATCGGCGTCGACTACAACAATGACAATTAACGAACAACAACAACAACAATTTATATGCAGTTGGCAACACCAAATTTTAATTTAGATATATATTTTTTCAAAAGATAATCTCTGAAGTTTTGATAATAGAAAAAAGGGTACATTTTTTTTTTTGTTTTTTTTTATTATTTATTTTATTATTTCTTTTCAAAATTTTTATTTTTGTATTTTTATTTTCTTATACTTTGATTATTTATTTTATTATTTATTTCTATTTTTTATTTTTGTTGATGTTGCTGTTGTACATTTGACGGTATTTATTGTTATTCATAATTAATTGCTAATAAATGTTAAACGATAAAAAGTGCGACCGAGGTGTCTGTTGGTCAGTGTATAAAGGTCGCTCTTCATATTTGTATAGATATACATATTTGTTCTTGATGTATTTTATCGCCTTATTGTTGTTGTATTTTATCATCTTACGGTTGTTGTTATTGTTGTGCTTTCATTGTTGCTGGAAGAGATGCCAGACACACCTAATTCTGTCGCACTTCGAAATATTTCGAACGATTCATCGGGACGGAGAGAATGCGGAAGTCATTCGTCGTTTGGATGGGCGGCAGCATGTGTTTTAGGCGTTGGCAGCACTGGAGGAATCCGCGGAGAAGAAAATTGTATAGAATGGTGGGCAAGTGCTGCCAACGCAATCGCCTCATTGCCACAATATGATGTTATAGTGAAATAACATTAGAAAAAAAATAATTTCAAAAATAATTTCCATTCAAGGTCCGCCATTAAAGGCCGACTGTGATGCCAAACATTTCGATAAACACACATCAATGGCGGTCTTCTCAATGAACCAACAGCCACCAACAGACGTTGGATCTCCATGAGAGCCGATAAATAATATTTTATAAACACTTTAAACTAATAAATTGAATCGGGCACAAGATACAACAACAGTTCCAACCAAAAGAGCTCAATAATTTATATAAACGTGTTTTTGTTTTTCATTGTTTTTTTTTTTTTGTTTAATAAATGTTTTTAATTTCGAAAAAATGCTCAAACGTAAACACATAATTATTTTTATTTTCCATCTGAACTCATCTCCTTCGGTTGTGTTATTATTTTTATTCTGTTGTTATTGTTCTTGTTGTTGTTATTGCCACTAAAGCTAAATTAATCCCCCGCATGATGATTTTTGTTGTTGCTGTTGTTTTTGATTTTATTTTTAAAACTCTTAAATATATTTTGCGGCGACTGGTGCTTGTATTTTTGCTGTTATTGTTTTTATTGTTCTTGTTGTTATTGTTGTTATTGTTGTTGTAAGCAATTCTTGAATGAATAATCTTTTTCGCTTTTCGTTTCTTCCCATTGTTGTGCTTGTTGTTGTTATTTCTATCTCATTCTTGTTGCTGTTTTGGTTGTGTTCTAAAAACACTTATTAATGAAATGATTTAAGCGATTCTTTCAAAATAAGTGCAAATACAGCAACAACAAAAAAATACCAAAAATACTTGGCAGCATTTAACATATTCTCATCACAGTTTTTGTTGCTATTTTAACTGTGTGTTTGATTTCAAAGTTAAGCATCAAGGTCAAAGTTTGGCAGCACTGCTCGCGTCGTTTTTTTAAGAATGAATATCTTTTCCCTCTGGATCTTACTTGAATTTTCTCAGTTTGACCTTTTTTTTCGTTTGACTGTGAGTTAAAACTTAGTCCATTTAATTCGAAGACTTTTCATTCATTTTTGACTTTATATACATTTTATTATTTTATTATTATTTTTTACTTTCTGTATTTGTATTTTTTTTAATCATTTTTATTTTATTTTCATCTCGATATTTTGTTGTAAATTTTTTATTGGTATTTCGATTGTAATTATTTCGTTTTTGTTCACTTCAAAAATTATGACATTCAATTAATATGCCAAAATCGACATCACCGTTGTTGTTGCTGTTGTTATTGTTGTTGCTGTTGCCGCCACCGGTGACGACGGCTCCACCCGTCCACGAGGCCGCCGACCGACCGACCGAACGAACGAACAAACGATCGACCGCACGTCGTTGGCGGCCAACCTCGGCGACGGTCGCGTCTCGTTTCGTTTCTTCTCATTTCATTTCATTTCGTTTCATTTCGGCTCTAGTGCCGGACATGACGTCAATAAGTGGGCGGTTGTGTTAATTTCTTCCCTCTTCTGAATCGACTTATTGTTGATGTTCATCTTATTGTTGTTGCTGTTCGTGTTATTGTTGTTTTTTGTGTGGTACTCAATGTTATTATTACGGTTGTTGTAGTTGTTGTTGTTGTTGTTATAAGCATCTTATAAATTTGTTATTTCAAATTGAATTGAAATGAAATTCATTTTTCGTTCTCACTTGCGAATTATTTCATTTTATTTCATTTCATATCATTTTATTTGCTTTCGATTAAAGTTTCTTGATTTCGGGTTCGTACATTTTCACAAAATAATGTGTCTATAATTTGTTTTTTTTTCTTTTGTTTTCAGTGAATTATAGTAAATCCAACAGCAATATTTTTGGTAGTAAACCGTAACAAGAAAAACACTTAAAAGCTCTTGTTCATCTTGTGTTTTTACTGTCATCATTATTTATGGTGTTTGATATTATTTATCGGATGTAGTTTAAATTGTTGTTGTTATTATTATTGCTGTTGCTATTATCGTTGTTGTTATTATTATTGTTGCTGTTGTTATTATTATTATTGTTGTTGTTATTGTATTTGTCATCCACCACCCTCGTTTCTCTATCACTTGTAAATTTGCATTTGACGACGATTTCGATTTCCTGTTTCTCCTTCTCGGTACGTTTGTTTGTAGTTGTTGTAGTGATTGTTGTTGCTGTTGAAGGTGAAATTGTTGCAATCTTTGCGTTGTTGTTATTATTTCTGTTACTTGGGTTCTTCCTGATAGGGGAATCGTTCATCATCATCGATAATTGATGAATGGTGAAAAAAGAGAGAGAGAGCTCTTTTCGAGTTATGGTTGCAAGAAGGAGATGAAATATAGTGAATTGTAGCGAAATCGGAGATGAATACAAAAATAACCTAAAGAAGAAATCCTCAAAATTCTCTATAATTCAGTTAAAATAAATAAAAAAAAATAATTTAAAGCCCACAAAGGAAAAATGCTGCCAAATGAAATAAGAAATGAAAAAACAAACAAATCAACATTTGTTTGAGCGGGAAAAATTTTCAAAAAAAACCCTCATCAGACATGTAATAAAAAATGAAATTAATTAGAAGAAATAAAAACACAACAACATCCTACAGAAACTCGGTCTGAGCATAATTAACGATCTCGCCAAAGCCTAACATCAATGTCAAAGATCAATTGCCACAAAAATATATGATCAGCAACAAGAACAACAACCATTAGAGGAGGGAGTGAGCGCAATCACGAGCAGGGGAGAGAAAGAGACAGGGAGAGAGAGGGCAATCGAGAAATTGGAAGAAAAGCATGCGAAAAGCCACAACTTGTTTAACTGGAAATTTCCGGATTAGCAGCAATTGAGCGAGAGGGAAAACAACAAAATCAACAACAACAACAACACAATCACTACTACTACAACAACAACAGAAACAAGAACAAATTAAAAGTCATAAAAAATTGAAAAAAATTCAAGGGACAACAACAACAATAAAAACAAGAAAATATACTAACAACATCACACATATGTCGAGGAAAATAAAAGCTTCCAAATGTTATCAGCGAGCAACGGAAATGACAAAAACACCAACAACACCGGGTCTAGAGCGAGATGGCAGAGGAAGTGCCGAGACCTTGGCGAAGGGGGTCGGCCAGGGAAGGTAGAGGAGGGGGCGGAGGTGTTGGGGGAGGGTTTTTGTCGGGGGAAATCTATGTTATGTGCATGCAAATGAATTAGAAACCTCGTGGCAGCACTTTTTCACCAGCGAATGATGAATGAAATCAGCTTGAGCAAGGTGATAAGGATAGAGCGACTGAGAGAGACGAAGAGTAATATCGTAAGAGTAAGAGAGATAGTGAGAGACTATGTACGCCGATAATAGGTTGCATCTGCCACACGACAGCGAGCGAAGACTCGAAATCGGAACGAGATCCGCAGCAGCAGCAGCCGATCCTCGAAGGGCAGGTAAAACGAGAGCGATCGCTGAGTGGAATGGGCGAAGGGTGACCTGGCCAGGAGAGAGGAAGGCGAAAGGAAGGAGAGAAGAAGAAGGGCGAGAAAACTCAGCTGGAAAACCAACACATGTGGCCAGCGACCGACGATCGAGCAGAAGCGAAAGAAACACATGTTGTCGAGACGCAAACACGATGAAGATGAAGCAGGAGGCAGAGAGATGGACGGAGATGGCGATTCAGAGGAGGGCGAGTGCGGGGCAGGAAATTAAGGAAAAATCTCGTCGCGTAAACAGAGGGCTTCCCTCCCTCCCTGCCGTTCCTCTCGCTCTACGCTTCTGGTCCCGATCGCAGCCGCCAGAACCACGGAATCGTTTGCTGGCTTCCCTCGCCCCATCCATCGACGCAGACTCGGAGCTAAAGTGATCGACCTTTGCAGCGTCCTCTTCCCTCTCGTGGCCTGCTTCTATCGCCCTCTCTCGTTTGCTTCCCGCTCTGTATAGGGCATGGTTTGGTGGAGGTTCTTGTTCTTCTTAAAGTAGGTAGATTGCTCTCGAGATTTCTTACGAGATTTCTTCTACTTTTGCTCTGCGTTTGCCATCGTCGTCGTCGTCGTCGTCATCGTCATCGTTGTTGACGGTTGGGTTTCGTCTTCTTCCTCTTCTTACTTTGTCTGTCCATCCGTTTATCTGTCTGTCTGTCTGTCCATTTGTCTGTCTATTTGTGTGTGTGTGTTTGTGTTTTTGTGTCTTTCTGAAGGTTCAAGGTTGTGCAAAGGGCATTTGCGGGTTTTGTCGTCGTCAGAGTGATTGTGGTACTCGATTTTCTTATTGTTGTTGTTCTGTTGTAGATGTTGTTCCTGTTGTACTTTGAACAGGTAGAAAACTACGATGGATGGATATTATAACAACAACAACAATAACAACAACAACAGAACTCATAATGACAATGACAAAAGCAACAACTACAACAAGATGTAGAAGTAAACCCAAAGTGGAAACTAAGTGCTTCCAAAGGGCATCCGATCCGATCCGAGATGGCGAACCCAAGACGACGACTACGACAACGGATGGGATGTTGTTATTATTGTTGTTGTTGTTTTAATAGTATTCTCGTTCTTGCTTTTAGCAATAGTATTAATCGTTGTTGTTGTTGTTGTAGTAGTAGTCATCGTCATCGTCATCATGCCGATCGGAGACTGTGAAAAACTCAGGAAAACACGATGAAATGGAATGAAATCGGAATGGTATGGTTTGCTTTGGTTTGTTCTGGTATGGTATGGAGTGGAGTGGAAAATGAAAGAAACCCAACAGATGTTTCTTGTTTTCAACATCCCCTTCTTTATCGTCATCATCATCATCATCATATTTTTCTTACTTCTTCATCTTCGGCTCGATTGCATTTTCTCCTCCACCATCGAGTCCAGAAGTGAAGATCGGGATCGGTTGAGTTTTGTCTGTCATTTCAGGCTGGAGAAACCTTCATCATCATCGTCATCGTGATCATGATGATGAGCCATCGCATAGTTTTTGGAGAACTCACCAAAGAATGAAATCGACGAAAAATCGAGAATGAAAATAACTCAAGAAATATGGACGGATGCCGAAATGTGGAAAAACATGTCATAGTTGTTGTTGTTGTTGTTTCTATTCTTCTTCTTGTTCTCTCTCTCTCTCCATCCTATTGATGGTGTTGTTGTAGTTTCCGATAGCAGATGGCAACGTGGTGATGGCGAGGTTTTTCTTTTTCTTCGATTTTTGAATGAAAGGCGAGAGACTGGAGGAAAAACAGACAACGAGGATGGATATGATCGGCAGATGAGAGTGTTGTGAGGGGCGAGTGTTGAGAAAATGGCAGCACTTTTTTGGTAAACTTTTGGGAATTCAAAATTTTGCTTCATTGATCGCGTATGAATTAAGTTTTGGCACCACTGTTTGTAAACAGAATTAATAATAACAAATATAATATAAATCAAAAAATGGAATGAAATTTTAGAAGAAAATTGATGATGCCAACAATTTAGAATCTACTCCAAATTTTTTATTTATTTTAGGAATTTTTCATACGTTCAGTTCAGTGCTGCCAACTCTCTCTCGGTGATTCTTCTTCGCCTCAGAGATGCGAGGGTAAAATATTCAATTGCAGTTAATAATGTTTTTTTCAACGGAAATTCGCTGTTTCCTCCGGCGTTGAGCAGCATTTGCAACAACTACAACGTCACTCACACTCATACACACACAGAGAGAGGCAGACGCACACTTTGACAAAGACACTGACATAATTATATAAATTGTATATTTCCTGAGTTGAGAGCCGCAGGTTTTATTCGTTGAAATTGAAATAATTTGGAAGCTTTGAAAGCACGAGGAGGGATCCAGAGTCGCGTGAAAGTCGATGGAGGAAAAGTGCAGCCAAATTGTTAGGCTTGATAAGTGGTAAAAGTGCTGCCAACTTATGGACTTATATTGGTTTTTTTTTTAATTTTTCTCAATTTCACAATTGATGCTTGTGTTCAAAGGAAAAAATATGTAAAGTGCTGCCAAGTTCACGCATTGTTGACTTTAATTATTGGAAATTTTTCGTGTGGATTGCGAACTCACGCCACGCCCACTAGAGATGGAGCGAACGTGGCGGAGGCGTTGAACGGAATGCTTGTGTTGCTAACAATTACATTGACAGCAACAACAATAAAATCAACAACAACTAAGAATGTCTACTAATTTTGAAGATATTGTTGTTGCTATTGCCGCCAAATGAATCATCCATCTCCATCTCATTCTCCCACCTTCTCCTCCTCCTCCTCTCCTTCACACGCACTCACTTCATACGGAGGCGTCCGCCCTCGACATTCACACCTATAGAGAGACGACACGAACACCAACACCAGCCCACAAACGTCCGCCCGTCTGTGTGTGGAAAAGCTGAATGAATGCCAGGCACGCAGCCAGGATCGCAGGGCCGATTGAGGAGGCCCTGGAAGGAGGGCGTGTGGACGAGAGGGCTGGAGTGGTGTGGTGTAGGGGAGGGGGGCGTGGAGGTGTGGTAGACGATTGGGGGCTGGGTGTGTGGGGACGACTGTTTGCGCTGGACGCCAAAACGAGCCGCCCTTCGAAACGCCGCCTTGAGTGCCAAAAATAGACATCTAGGAATAACAACAAGAACATCCAAAAAACGCCATCACAGGGAACAACATTGTTGCAACAACAACGACGACAATGTTGAAACAACAATATCGCAACAACAACAACAACGAGGACAATGTTGAAACAACAATATCGCAACAACAACAACAACGACAATGTTGAAACAACAATATCACAACAAAAATATTTCAATAAAAAAATGATCCCTCCAAGGCAAAACATGCCTAACTCTGTGTCTGTCTGTCTGTCTGTCTGTGTGTGTGACTAAGTGTCTGCAGCAACAACATCAAGTGGCTTCCCTACCTCAACCCCACCGACCTCACGCAACCCCCCCGCTAGCCCCTGCCACACCCCCTTTTCCAGTGGCGTCGGAGGAGGAAGACGAAAATAATTTCGCAGACGTGTTGGGGATTTTTCCATGCTTTTTGGCGTCTGCGTCTGGGCGTTGCTTCGTTGTCGTCGTTGTTTGTTATTTGTTGTTGTCGTTGTTATTTGTTGTTGTTGTTGTTGCCCAAGTATTTCTTGTTGTTGTAACAAGGAAACCGTGGATCGGAGGCGGTGGTTGAGAGGGAGCAAGAGAGGGCGTGAGTCAAACACGAAGGGCACGAATAGGAATTTCGTCTCCATCGCTTTCGTCGTCACGAAGTCGTCCCTATTCAGTAGTCTAAGTGTGTGTGTGTGTGTTTGTGTGAGTCGCGTGTATATATGTATGTGTGTGTGTGTGTATGTGTCGCGTGTGAATGGGTCTGTGAGCTAAAAATAGCATCCGCTCTAAAGCGAAAGGGTCGCGCCGGGTGGGGAGCAGAGACGAAGGGCGGACGTGAGGGCGAGAGAAAAGCCTATAAACGAGAGGCAGGCGTGCGAAACGAAAGGACGACGAAAGAACCTCAGAAAGGACGACGAAATAATCTCAGAAAGGACGACGAAAGGACGAAAAAAGAACCTCAGACACCCACACAAACCCATACTCAGCCTCTCTTTCTCTCTCGTAGACTCTTACTGCCGTCTCTACCCCTCTATCAAGAGTCCTCACGCCCCCCTCAAGGGCTGCCGCCCACATCGAGAGCCCGACCCCCCGTCGAAACTGGAGCCACGTTGTGAGGCGTTGGCGGGATGACCGTGGATGAGTGAGAGTGTCGAGAGAGAGAGAGAGAGAGACGAGAGGCGGTTGGCGCGGAGTCCGCCCGCTCGAAGGAGGCGTGTCCGTTAAGGTGGGTCGTGTTCTTTCTGGCTTCGTTTTATCTTCTCTTCTTCGGCTCTTCTGCCTCGCCGCAGCCTCGAGACCACAGCCTCGAGACCACAGTCCTGAGGACAACCACCTCATCCCACCCGCTGCCCCGCCCTCTCTCTTTCGCGAGGTGGGCGGGACAGGGACGCTGCCATTGACGTCATCACTGGGATGTCATGTTGGGCGGGGAAGGCGAGAGCTTGAAAGAGAGAGAAAGAGGAGAGCGAAATAAAGATAGAGAGGAGATGAAACAGCGGAAACAGCTGGCATTCGCAGGGGTCGGGTCGCGGCGACCTTGGGCGATCCGCGGGGGGGAGGGCGTGGAAAGTGGGGGCGGCGATAACAGCTAGAATAATATTCGAGAGAATGGAGGAAATTTGGCAGCATTGTACGACCCGACCGATGTAGGCGTAAAATTAAGCAGTTCGACGAGTGGGCGGAGGAGTGATTGAGAGAGAGATAGAGTAAGTGAGAGAGATATAGATAAATAGAAAGGTGAGAAAGAGAGGGGAACAAATTTGATGTTCCCAGGGTTGTTTGGATGGAATTTTTACGTTGTTTTTGTTGTAGCTATTTTCAGGAAATTTTCCAAAAATAAATGCAATATTAAAATTTAATTTCCCTTTTTTCTAAAAATTGAAAAATATAACCAAAAATGTATTTCGTTTGAAATCAAGTGCTGAAATTTTTGTTAAGAGGAGTGTTGTTGTAAGAGTTGAGTTGTTTGAGTGTTTGTTGTCGGAAACGTTGTATTTTATTATTGTTGTTGTAGTTGTCGCTAATTCGCCGCCATCAGGGTGCGTTTCAATCCAAAACGGAAATCCGGACAGCAACCGGAAACGCGCGATTTGCTGCCCGGTGTTGTCATTTCGTTGTTGTTGTTGTAATTTGTTTTTCATTTTATTTTGGATTTTTCTACGGATTTAAAAACTTTTCCCAATCCCTCTTGAGCCAATGCAAATTTGAAATTAATTTTGTGGGCTTTTGCAAACACAGAAAATAAATGATAAATTTAATCGAATAATTGTCGTAGTTGATTTTTTGGTGACTGAAACAACAACAACAACAATTGCACGTCAACAACTTGTTTGTCGCCATCATCGACGCCTTCGTTCCAATGACGTTTCACCACTGTCGTGTCTTCTTCTTCATCATCGCCATCATCATCATCATCGTCTTCATTTCGGTCACAAGCGTGAAATTGCGTTTCTACCAAAAATCAAAAAGCAAAATCAAAATTCGAGGCAAAAACAAATTTTCATCTCCGAATTTTCCTTTGAGAGTTTCTCCTTGTGGCGGTGGTTGTTATTGTTGTTGTGTCGCAAGCGGAAATTAATTTTTGTAAAATATTGAAAATCCCCTTCATGTCATTGTTGTCATTGTTGTTGTTTTTGTTGTAATGCTATATTTAGCTGACAATTAGTTTACGATGTTTGCGATTTGTGTTTAAATTTAGACAGGTACAACAACAACAACAATAAACCCATAGTAGAGTACAACAACAACAACAACAACAAAATCACGAGCATGATAGAACCATTAAACGAAATTATTTAAATACGCAAATTTATAAATAAAAAATTAACACCGAGGACAAAAATAACATTCAGAAAATACAAATAAATAAGACGACAAGGGAATAAATTAAAAATTCGGAAACACGTGCGCACTGACGAATTTCTTTCGATACTCTTTCTTATGAGAATTCGGGAGGATTTTAAGTGAAATTAAATTAAAGTAATTCCTGTTTTCTTGCAATTGTACTAATTATTTATTTGCTTTTTCTCTCCATATTTTACTCACTTTGTATAACATTTTCAAATTTATGGCTTTTATTTCATAATAATTTAATGCGACAGAAATTAAATAAAATAATTTAATGCGTCAGAAATTAAATAATATAATTTAATTCGACAGAAATTAAAATATTATTGTGGGTCAAACGGTATTTAAAAGAATATTATTGTGTTTAAAATGATAATCATCGCCATTTACTTTTTTCGCATATTTTTAATTTCATTTATAAATACAAGAATATTCAACGTTTTTATTTTAAGCAATTTGTTTGAGAGAAATAATTTTTCTATGAATTTGTAATATTGATTGAATCGTGAAATCCATGTTTAAATTCTTCAATAGTCAAATTCCTGGCTAATTTTCATAATTTTGCCTACTTCTCTTTTTAATGATCGCTCGCTTGTAATTCGACATGTTTTATTTGGATTTTTGTTGATTTCTCTCTCTCTATCTCTGTTTCCACTCTAACTTTAACTCCAGAATTATTGCCCTCCTCTCGATAGCCATTGACTTGTGTTATTTATTTTAGTTTGGTATTATTTTTTTTTATTCATGTTTTTATTTTTTTATTCATATTTGGGTTTTATTTTTTTTTAATTCATTTTTGTTTTAATTTTTGTTTGCTTTTAATTTCGATTTCGGCCGCTGCTATTTTCAGGTTGTACCGAGCTGTCGACCTACGCGCGAGGCGTCTGGCACGATTTTTACGCGCTTGCATTTCGCCAGCTCCAACCGCAATAACAACAACAAGTACACTATATATTACAAAAACAACAATAATAAACAACATCTACCAGCATGTGGGTTTCAGCTGTGAGGAAAAATTATTTCAAATCTTGCAATTTTCACATATTTTTATTTATTCTTATTATTATTATTCTTCGCGATGTTGTTGTTTTTCTTGATCTTGTAATTGTTGTCATTGTTGTTGTTGCTGTTGTTTCTGTTGCATTTGCTTTACAAAAATTAAGCATAAATTTAAATTTAGGTTGATTGTATATTTTTTATTGTTGTAGTATTATTATTATTTTTGTTATTGTTATTGTTTATGTTATTGTTGTAGGTGTTGGTGTTATTGTCGTTGGTCGTTGTCGTGTTATTGTTGTTGTTGTTGCAACGAGCAGCAGGCTCCAAGAACTCAAGGTAAATTTTATGATCGTCTTGTTATTGTTGTTGGTTTTGATATTTACAGGTCGAGTAAAAAAAATAAAATAAAATCGAGGTGTAAAAAGGGCGTGTGTTTGTTTTTTTTTCTCGGTGTGTACAACTTATCGATCGATTTATTTGTTGATTTTGTCTTGTTTTTTTTCGTGTTCCTAAACCTTATCACAAAATTCCACAAAAATTCGACAAATCGTGAAATCGGAAAAAAAACACATTTTTTTTTTAATTTAATCATTCGTTTCAATTGTTAAATAAAATTGTTGTTGTCTTTTGATAAAGTTACAAAATATGTTGTGACACTTGAGAAAACGAAGACACGGAGGGGCGCGTGAAAGAGAGAGAAAGATGGAGAGAGTGCGAAAGAGATGGAGTTAGACTGGGGGAAGGAAATGTAGTAAAATTAATGTTGATAAAAAATGTGTCCGCGATTGCGGGCGATTGGTATTTGTTGCCTTACAATCGCTTGTGTTTACGTTACGTCGACGTAAGCACACACACACACACACACGTGACGTGAGCTGAGGTCGAAGGAGAAATGCATCCATCGGATACTTGAATACTTGATGTTGAATTAAACCATGTTGAGATGTATCAGAATCATTAAAAATTAATCCAATCTAAAAAAAAGAGAGCAACAAGTGTCGCGAGGTCGGGAAATGAAAGAAGTCCAGACATTTGTGAGTCCCGTCCACGAGATGGAAAACAATCTCGGTCGGTTGGGTTCAAGGAGGCCGCGAACGAACGAGGAGGCGTCGTTGGGAAAAAATAGACGCCGTGTAAAAATAGCGCCGATGGATGGATTCGACCGCCGTGGGCTGCGAGCGAAAAACGAAAGCGAGGAAAATCCAAAAATCAAAAAACACCAAGAGAAATCACTTCAGAAAAACACAAAAAAAAGAACGAAAAATTAAAAAAAAAAGTGAAAAAAGTGAAGTCTCGCGAAAACAGCCGCCATAACGACGACGACAACGAAGGCGACGAGGGCGACGACAACGATGATGACGACCACGACGGAGAAGAAGAAGAGGAAGCAGAGCGAGCGAAATATATTTTCGAGATATGAGATACGCGAGGAGAGAGCGCGAAAAAAGCAGCCCAGAGACGAAAATAAACAAAAACCCAAAATAAAAATAAATCTCAGAAGGAAAGAGTGAGGGGGGGGAATTCGCAAAACCAAAGCAAAGGAAAACAACGACGAAATCAAACGGCGGAATCTAAAACGGAAAAAATCAACTAAAACAAAGTAAAAGCAAAAGGAAAATAATGAAATCAAATAAAGCAAAATGAAAATAACAAACAAAATGCGAAATGAAAATAACAAAAATTAAAAATAAAATCAAAGCGAAGAAAAGAAAAGAAATGAAAAGGAGGAAAGGCGTCTGATTTACTGAATGAAGTTGAGCGGTTGAAGCGCAGCGATCGTTTGTTATCAGCGACTGCGGCGGCGGCAGCGGCCGAGGCGTCTCTCAGATACAGATACAAATACAACGGTCGCGAACCGCAAAGATATATTTTGTATCTCGCTCGGCTGCCTCCGCGTTTCGCATTTTTTTGAACTCATTTTTTCCCCTTAATTTTTCACAATATTGTGCTCTTATTGTTTGTTTGCCCGCTGTTTCTTTGTTTGTTTGATTCGCTCGGTGTTTGCTTTCGAATCGTCGACATGTTTTGCGCACAAATTTCCAACTCATAAAATAATCCAAAGATCCCTTCAGTTTACCTGGAAGTTATTTTATCCAATTTAATTTTTTTACTCTACGCTTTAGAGTTTTTTCGTTGGTTCGAAATTTTATCAATTAGTTTTTGCTGTAGTTGAAAATGATTTTTATTTTAGTTTTTTGTGATTTTTCATGTTTTTTCGGATAATTTTCCTTGCAAAAATGTTTTTGCCTCTCGATGTTTTCCAATTATTTGCGACTTGTGTTGATTTTTCCCACGTGAGCCAGCGCGATTTCTCTCAAAATGCCCTGCGATCAACGTCGCCGTCATCATTGAGCCGCCTCTATGTGATATTTTCAGTTTTCTTCGGCACTTTTCCGATTTCCCTCCGATTTGAGTTTTATTTTTCACTCCCGCGAGACGCGATGTGGCGCAGGGAGGGCGTGGAATGATTTGCTATTTTTAGGCTGCGCATAAACATGTTGCACGAAATGCAATTGTAATCGCTGTGTTTTTGATTTTATGAATTTCAATTTCAACTCACGGCAGAACGCGCCGAGTCGAACCGAACCGAACCGAAACGAGTCGAGTCGCATTGCATTGCATCTCGTAGATACCTCGACGTCGTCGACGCCAACGTTTTCGCTTGTTTTCGAAAATTTCGAAAAAATTTGCGGCTTATCTTTTTCGCGACAACGTGACGTCGTCGTCGTCGTCGTTGTCGATGACGAAACATTGACGACAGTTGGACGATTGACGCGAAAGACGTCAATGTACGGAAAATTAATATTTGTATCGGCCATAAACTATGAAGATCGCCGCTCAGATAAACAGATACTTTTCGTGTTTTCTACGTTTTTTTTTTATCTTCACTTTTTGTATCTCAATTTGCGGTTGGTGGCGATGACGACGTCGGCGCTGATGACGATGACGTTGACGATAAATTTTGCGATCCGTTTGCGAAGCGATTGAGTTGACAGTATCCAGCAGATACAATGCAGTAGTATCTCGGAGTTGAATCCTCAATGGAGGAAAGTTTTCAATTCATGAATTGAGATACTATTAGGTATCTTGGAGATACCCGAGGTGAGGGTCCCGGCCTCGGGGTCATGATGAAAGCCTTCCCTTCTGATTGTGGTGACGGTGTATTTGTCGTCGTTGTTGTTGTTGTTGCTTTTAATTCACCCCTCCAGCAAAACTGGGTCAGAGTCTCAGCCCCAACCACGAAGCTTAAAAAATGCTGATGGGATTTTTTTCGGTTCTTTTTTTTCTCGACTTCTCGTTTTTTTTTTCGACTGAATTCATGAACGTTCCCACCACACTCAGTGGCGAGTGAGTGAGTGAGTTTGCGAGTGAATGTGTTTGTTTGAGAGTGTTTTTGTTGCATTTTTTGCAATTCGCTACGAGCCGAACGAAACCTCGTGGATTCGCGTTTCCAAATCGAATTCAATAACAAACTCATCTAAGCTCATTGCTACAATTCAACATCAACTACAACAATCCATCCAGATGAATAGAATAGATAGAATGTGGTTCTCATAGGCACCGCCCCCTTTCAACCCCGCCCCTCCCCATTCAGCTTCAACCAGCCAACCCGTCTCGAATCGACTCTCATCTGGCCAGTCATGAATTTATGTTGCATGTGACATTTGTTCATCGTCGACATCGTGTTGTTGTTGTTGTATTATACATTGTATTAACTATTGTTGTTGTTATTGTTGTCATTTCCACCTATCCCACAGAGAGACAGCGATGGAGAGAGTGTGAGCGAGAGAAAGAAAGAAATAAAAACGGGAAATTCTAATTAGCTCATGGCGTCGCATCCCATCTACAATCACTTCATCACTGGCGTTCGTCAAGTGAATTTCACTTTATTTTCTCACTGTGTGGCTACCCAAAAACAACAACAATATATCTATGTACATATATATGCTGATATATATATACAAACAAACATATATATATCGATATGCTCAGATCATGAGCGAGTTTTATATATTTATTTGTATAGAAATAAATTGCAATTGCTCTGATATTGTGAGTAAGAGAGAAAGGGAAAGAGAGGTAGGAAGAGAGAGAGAGATGGAGTGATAGAGAGGGACAATGACACGAATGTCTATCGTCCCTCAAATATTGCGAAAACAACCACATGTTCTTCTGTGAAAGTCAAAAAAATAATATTCAAAAATTCGATCTGAATATTTTCTCATTTAACGATTTCTGATATTATTTTTATTGTTTATTTTTCATTCAATAAATAATAGAAGTAAATTGTAGAAGTATAAAACCAACATTTTTTTTTTTGAATTATTAATATTTTCCCTTTCAAATAATATTTATATATTATTTTTAAGGGATATAAAGGATTTTAATCCAATATAATATATTGTATCAACGGCTTCCTCAACTCAGAGGACGATGAGAAATTAATGAATGGAACTTTTTAAATGGAAAAATTAAGAAAAGGAAGAAGATGTAAAGAAACAAAAAATCATAAAAAAATTTACTATCCTTGTTCTTAATATTTCTTGCAAATAATTTACAAATTGTGATTTTCGCACTTACATTGATTTGAAAAGCAATCGAAAAAGTTTCAAAATAAATCCAAAATTGTATGGGTCAGGATATCCTTTGTTGTTGTTGTTGTTGTTGTTGTTTTTGTTGTAGATTTAATCCAAAAAAAGGCGTATTGTTGGTGTTATAATTATGATAATAATTATTATTGTTGTTGTTAATTTAAAGCAACTTTTTATTATTCGTGTAAAAACTTTAGAAAATTTCAGTGTAAACTCGCGTGCTCAGCGACAATTGGAATATCTCATTTTCTTCACTTGTTTCCTTCTCTCTCTCTCTCTCTCTCTTTCTCTCACTTTCTTTCTTCCTTTGCGCTTCCGCTATTTTACTCGTATTCACAGATTTCCACAGACTTTTCTCTCATTCACGATCTGTGTTTGGGAGGCACAAAGTTTCATTGAATAAAATTTATTTGTACAAAAATTTTTCCTTCGATTTTTCTTTCTCAATTTTCTTGCTTTTTCATTCACTTTTCTTCAACACTTGAGGAGACCCCGTGCGGCGAATTTCGGAACTTCGCGACTTTCGGCCGATTCCGGTGGGGGGGACGAAGGACGTTGGATTGGATTCTCCTGTGATGCGCCGACACTGCGAAATACACTGCGAGAAAACCACTTTCAATTGCTTCGCGTGATTTTCCACTTTCTTTCTTTTTCGAATAATTCGATATAATTTCAAGATTTCGTCTTGCTGCTCTTGTTGTAGTTGTTGTTGTTGTTGTGTGGTATCCACTGGTGATTTGGACTTTCGTGCGGGACGCGAAGGGGGCGCGACGAACGCAGAAGAACAGAACAGAACCGAACCGAACACTGAAGAACGAGGCAGACAACAAACAACCGATCCGCACGATCGCGAACGCTCGTCGATGGCGAGTGTGAGTTTTTGCTGCTCAGCGAATTTGAAGCGAAATGAAACGACTTCGCGGCCGGGCCGTGCCGACAACCCCAACCTCGTCGACGTCGTCGTGGTCGGCTTCAATTCGCCGCGACTCAAACGAGTTCTCACACCAACACCAACGATGCTCGGTGTCTGTGTGTGTGTGTGAGTGTTTGGTGTGGTTGAATTCGCCACTTGTGCCCAAGTCGATTTCACTCAAAGGCTCGCCGCGTGTCCGTGTGTGTGTGTGTGTTTGCGGCGAATTCGCTAGCCGGCCTGTGGTGAGAGGATCGTCTGTCTCGCTCTCTCTCGTTGTCTGTCTGTCTGTCGCCTCGTCGTAGGTAGGTAACGACAGCAACAACAACGATTTCGCCGCAATGGCGGTTTTTACGAATTTTCTCCTGCTGTTTGCCTTTAATTTTCGTTATTGTTGTTGTTGTTGTTTTCGCTCTTCCTCTCGATCTCGATCAGCGGCTGCTGCTGCTGTTTCCTCTTCTTCTTCTTCGTCGTCGTGGTCGCTGGGACGACTCTTGTTATTGTTGTTGTTGTCGCTGTTGTTGTTGTTGTTGTTGTTTTTGTAGATTTTTGTTAATTGAACGAAATTTTTCATTCTCAAATTCACAGCGTCGACGTCGGTGTCAACGACAGCGTTTGCGGCGACTGCGACATTTTAACGATCAATGGGCGAATTCGCATTGGATATTGTTGTTGTTGTTGTTAATATTCACTTGAACTGTATTTACACTCGGAGGATATTTATCTATCCAAACATCGGCATCTATCCATCTATCCGTATATCTATGTATCGGACAGATACACGACGATCGGTTGTTCAATTTTTCTGCACGATCGCGGCGAAATATTCGACGTCGTTGTAGTTGCTTTAGTTGTTGTTGTGCTGGCGATCGTCGTCATGAATTTTTTTCTCCGACCGACGACGAACGAACGAACGAATGAATGAATGAGTTCGAGGGGCGGGCGACGGAGGGGGTGGCGGAACAGAGTGGGGCGGGGCCGGTCGGTCGGTCGGTGGGGGTCGATCGCGTCGTATCGCTCGTGTTTATATTGTTGTAATTGTAATTGTTGTTGGTGTTCTTGTTCTTGTTATTTCACGAATGCAATCCAAGTTTGATCGATTGTTCGATTGATGGATCATCGATCGGTGGATTGATTGAAGAGAACGAACGTCGAACGTGCGAGCGAAATAAAAATAAACGATTCAATGATGATGAGGAAGACGATGGAATTTTTGTTTTTTGTGGAAAACCGAAATCAACCGAATCGAACTGAACTGAATGGAACTGAATTGAACTCAAATCGACTCAACTCAAGTGGAAAAATCGTCTCCGCTGCCAACAGACACGCACACCATCCGCTTCATCGGAAATTTCTCAAACGACTGACACGAACACGAACGCACCGAGCCGCTCGCTCGTGCACGACACGGTGAGTTCGCGGCGAATTCGACGAACCCACTCATTCACTCACGGAATTTCACTCATTCACCCGTCCTCTCTCTCACTCGGAATCGGTCGCATTCGCTCGGACTCTCGCTCTGTTGCGGCGACACACCTACATACGGCGAATTTAGCGAATGTCGGTTGGTGGAGTGACTGAGCGAGGGAGGTAGGTGTGAGTGAGAGTGTGAGAGCGACAGCGAAAGAGAGGCCGACGCTTCATCAGACCCCCCTCGACTCTTTGACCCACCCCACGACAAAACGACCCCCCCTCGTCCTACACCGTCGTCCATCAGTCGCCTTCGTCCTTTTCACGTCGACTCCTGGCGCGATTCGCCTTGAATCACGGCGAATCCAAACCAAATCTGTTCGATGAGAGGAAAACCAAATGCAACAAACTACGGAAACTACAGAAACAACAAGAAATACAACAACAACAAGATATACAACAACAACAACAAGAACTACAACAATATCCCATTGAATGAATGAACGACCGAACACGTTTTTCCTCTCCTCGAATCGGAGGCGAAAAATAAAAAGAAGAAGAGGTAAAAAAAAAAAAATTCCCCATTTTTCATTGCGAGCCGAAACGAGTCGAGTCGAGACATTCGAGATACATTCGCCGCATCGAATTTTAATCGACCGGACGTCTGTGATTAACGTCCGTCAGTCCGTCCGTCCGTCTGTCTGTCTGTCGGTCTCTCTCCCTCCCTGTCTCTCTCTTGCTCTCACACACGAACACTCTCGTTCTCCTTCCCGCTTGAACGAGGTGAACCGCTCGTTGCATCGGTGTGTGTGAGTGTCGCAAACGCGAGTGTGTTGGTGTGAGTCTGTATGGAAAACGGAAATTGAAAATATGCCAACTTGTGGGCGCTCAGCAACAACAACAACAACAACTACTACAACTACAACAAAAATAACATCAGAGTGCCGACAACGACGACGACGACGATGAAGACTCGACGGCGAATTCCGAATCTCATTCATTTAAATTTGAATCAAACAGTCGCCGCCGTCGTCTCTGCCGCCGTCGACGTCACCGTCGTCGTTTCCACAGCATAAGCATGCCTCGCACGTTTGCCGCTCTCTATCTCTCTCTCACTCACTCTCTCACTCTTTCTCTCTCTCGCTCACTCACTCTTTCACTCACTCTTGGTCTCGCTCATTGACTCGGTCGTTGCTTCGTTTGTGAATGATTGCCACGACACACACACACACACACACACGCGCGCACTCGACTCAACTCGGCTCTCGCGGCGAATTCATTGAATTCGACGATTTCGACGGCCGAGCGGATGTCGTCGGAACGAGTTTTCCACGAATAGGTGCGGATGGAGGATTTGTGTGTGGGAGAGAGAGCGAGATGGAAGATGTACAGTGGCTGGAGGAGATCCACTTCTTGGTGTTGTTGTTGTTGTTGTTGTATTGGCTTTCCTCATCGCCTTCGTCGTCGTCGTTGTTGTTGTTGTTGTTTTTCTAATAATTTCTATTGTTATTGTTGCTATCCCTGTATTTATTGTAATAATTTACAATGAATGAGCAACGTTTGCAAAGTGTTGCCAACGATGAACGATTTTCGCTCTCTCTCTTGCTCTCTTGTCGCAATTCATTCTTCGATTTTCGCCGTCGTCTCCAGGTCGGTGTTGTTGTAGTTATTGTAATTTCGTCTCTCGATTCGGCGCTCGTTTTGTCGCAGTCGATGGAAAAAAGTTCCATCCGCTCTCTCGCTCTCGAGGCCGAGGCTCTCTTCGTCTCCCCGAGGTCTCCGCCTCCCCCCCCCTTCCACTCATCTCTTCACAACCTTCTCTCCTTACTCGCCATCCGTCCGTCCGTCCGTCTGTTGTCGTCGCTCGCTCGCTTTTACTGAATGGACGGATTTCTCCAACCCATCAATTAAAGTTCCGTCGTCATCACCATCGCCGCCGCCGCCGCCGTCGCTGTTGTCGTCATCGTCGTTGTCGATTCCGATGTCGTGGTCGTTGCTGCTGCTCTCGTTGTTGCTGCGGCTGTTGTTGGTGCTGTCGGCTTTTAACCCACTTGTGTAGGCCGTTCGCAGCTGCCCCCTCAACCCCAATCCCTCCCCGTCCTCGACCCACCGCCGGCCGTCGGCGGGACCCGCGGCTGCAGCAAAACATCGAGGCGTTTGCGTGGCTCTCGCCGACTTTCGGGGGTCTTACACAAGCGCCTTTGGAGATTTCGCTCTTCCGCGCGTTTTGAAACACTTCACTTCATATTGAATGTTATTTTTTTCGAGTTGGATTTAGTTGAGATTTTCTTTAATATCTGCAATAATTTCAATGTTTACTACTATTTTTCATATCATTATTTCTTTATATTTATAAACTTTTTAATCATATACCTATTGCACATTTTTAATTGTTTTTATATATTTTTAATTGAAAATCTCTTGTAATTTCATTCATTTTCTTTAGTATTATTTTATTAGTTTTATTTCATTTTGTATTATTTGTTTCCTTATTATATATTTTATATTTTTTTTTATTTATTTTCTTTATATATTATTTATTTGGATTAGAAATATTTTTCATTATTAATATTTATATTGTTATTGCAAATTTAATTGAATAATTTCACTTGTATTTATATAAATCTCTTAAATCTCTTTTGCAATCACTTTGATATACGTTTGCAATAAATATTTCATTTTATTTTCTTTTTGATTGATTTTATTTTTGTTTTGATTTAATTTAAATTTTATTTCTCATTTCTCGTAATTGGAATTAACTTTATATTTTATTTTTCATATTATTCTACATTTAATTTACAAATTTTCAAATCAGATATTATTCTAAATTTAATTATATTATGTATATTGTAATTTATTTATTATATTTTTTTATATATTCCATTCGAAGTTTTCCAAATTTCTTTTATATATTTTGTCAAAATTTTTAATGTTTTCATAGTTCTTATAAGTATTTTTTTTTTTAAATTAATTGATCATCGACTCCAACAATACAACAACATCATCAACATGACCACCTTTTGTGAGAGATTCGAAATCATTTTCTCTCTCTCTGTGGATCGAAATAAATGAATAAACAACATAGAAATAAGAAACATTGTTGTTGTCCAGCATATTGGAGTTGTTGACGATGTTTTTCGTTACTGTAGTTGTTGTTACTGTAGTTGTTGTTACTGTAGTTGTTGTTACTGTAGTTGTTGTTACTATAGTTGTTATTGTTGCTGCTGGTTACCTTCATTCCGATCGCCGTTCACAACTTAAGCAAGACTTGTTTCCGTCCAGCAACAGCGTTGCCAGATCAATGCATCTCAGGAGATTTTCACTTCTTCTCCACCTTTTGTTGACTTCGATGGTTCGCTGTCCATCGAGTCTCGATCAAAGGTTGCCTCTTGCCTTCCTCTTCCCTTCTCTCTTCATGCCCTCCACCACCTTCCGCACAGGTGAAATTCACTGGCATTTCAAATGTCTGGCAACGCTCGGACACTCGAAATTCAAAACCAGTAGCAGTTTCGCTCTCTCTCTCTCTCTCTCTCTCACTCACTCGATCTTCCGTTGGACGTCGTCGATCGCTCGATCGACACCAAAAATAAGCGGGACAGCACCAACAATAACAACAACAACCATTAAAACAAAACCAACAACAACAAGTACGATCACCTAATAAGCCATCGTCGTCGGTTGGTGAGGAGTGGAAAAAAAGATCGGGATTTGAATGGATGGATTTTTATTTGAAATTTCATGAGATTTTATTGCTTTCATTAACAACAACAACAGCATTTAATATTTTTACAACAACAATTACTTTTTTTTCAATCAACAATTTTTACAACAACAACAATGATTATTTTAACAACAACAATGTTTATTTTAACAACAACAATAACTCGAGTCGACCCCACAAAGGAAGTCGGGCTTCCTATAAAAGGGCGCTCAGGTGGAGGTGGAGGCGGATCGCAGTTGGGGGGGCGGACGGTGGCTGCGCATGTGCTTCGAATTTCAATGAAAACTCAATTTTACGCGACTATAAATTGTAGACCTCATCGAAACCCGCCTCGGCCACCCACCTTCGGTCCCCTCTAGGCCACGAGGGCTCCCTGAAGCATCGGCAGCTGCGCAGAGACGCGGCGGAAGGCGGCATCGGTGGGCGAACGCAGTGGGAGGAGGAGGAAATGGTGGAGGATGAAGAGAAGGAGAAGGAGGAAGGCGGTGGGCGGTGGACAAGAGGCTGCGGCATCCATCGACAGAGACTGAGAATTGCATTCGCGGCGAGTGGCGAAAATCGCAGCGAATTTTCTAATTTATCGCCCTCTTACTCGCACAGTACCTTCCTCCCTCCCACTCATACTCTCTCCCTTTCACACTGTGAGTTCCTCCCTCCCTCCTTCCTTCCTTCCTTCCTTCCTCACTCACCCTCTCCCTTCTTTCCTTCGCCTACTCCCTCCCACTCGATCGTTGCCATCATGGCTCTTCGTTGATTTCACTCTATTTGCATTTTCGTCGATGTCGCGACTTGTGAGAGCGGCGAATTAAAAAAACAACCGAGTGCGAACTCAAGAGAGCACCTTCGACGAGCCTCTCTCTCACTCACAAATCTCGCGCTTCTCGTGCTTTTGCGAATGTGTGCGAATTCCATTTGAACCGTGGATGAATTCGCCGCATCGTCGTTTTGTGGACGTGTGTTGCTGCTGTGCTTGTATGAGAGAGGTAGAGACTGAGTGAGTGAGAGAGTGTGATAGAGTGGGAGAGCGAGATTTTAATTCATCGGCAGTGGCAACAACAACAACACCATCACCATCATCATTGAGAGTAGCAACAACCACATGGCGGCTTCATTCGCTCGAGTTCTGCCAACTCGATTCGCATTGTGCGAGGGAGACGCCGGATGCGAGCGTGTGAGAGAGAGAGTGTGAGAGAGAGAGGGGCGAAGGGGGGCTGCGGCGACAATGTTAGGTCGGGCCGTCTGAAGACGACGAGGACGTCGTTGTCGTCGTCGGCGGCGAACGAACAGCGAACGGCCGAGCGAACGGATGCGAAGTCGCTCGTGTTGTGTGGCGTCGGCGGCGATGGGGGGCGAGCGGCGGGTTGGTTTTTATGAATGAAGCAGTCGTCGTTGTCGTTGTTGTTGCTGTTGTTGTGGTCGTTGTTGTTGTCGTTGTCGTTGGCCGTCGTCGTCGCCGCCTCCCGTCGCCGAGGCCCGTGTAATGAATGGAGGTCTACGTGAATGCAAACAAATATATTTTCGCTCGTCGAGAGCAGAATTCGGCACGGCTCTCTCGCCATCTCTCTCTCTCTTGGGGCACCCCCTCTCTGCCTCCCTCCACCGACCCACACTAACGCGCTCATCCTCTCTCGCTCTCTCTCCCTCTCTTGAAGTCCCCCTTCGTCCCCACCTTCCGTCCGAACATCCGTCCATCCCCAGTCTGCCTGTCCGTCCGTCCGTCGATTGAGTGTCCGTGTGGGTTTCGGCGCGTGTGTGCGAGTGAAGTGTGGATGTGTGTGTGCATGTTTGTGTGTGTGTGTGAATGTGTATCTAGCAGATACATTTTTGTGTTAAGTTTTCAAACTCTGTGGGCTGCAGATACTTCGAGTGTTGCTGTTGATGATGATTTTTTTTTTCTACTTTTTCTCTTCTTAATTTTCTTCGTCTTCCCGCGCCTCCGCTCGTTTCGGCTCGGCTCGGAATTGTATTTTTTACGGTGTAGGTTTTGCACGTCGTTAGCTCAGGCGGTTATTGTTGTTGTAGTAGTATCAATTGCTGTTTTTGTAGATCTCTTTTCCACGCTGATAACAACAAAAATTTACATTTTCGCCTCTATCGAAAACCTCAAAAATGAAAATACAAATATGTAAAGACATAATAAAATAATGTTTATATCTCTCAGATACAGATACTTGCGAAGCTCATTTGCGCATCGTCGGTCTGTCCGGCTGGTTGTCGGTCTGTCTGTCCATTCCCCTCCACCAGCACAGACAGCCAAACAGATCTCTAACTATTCAGATCTGTAGGCAAACGAGTATCCGTTCGTTTGTATCGCATCAGATACAATGCTGATGCAGATACTTTTCTATCTGAAGCACATAAATTCGTCACGTGAAGAGGGATATCAGAGATATTTTTTAATGATTTCGAATTTTAGTATTTTCATTAATGAGATTTCATGAATAAAAAATCAAAGAGGCAAAATAGACAAATTATAGATACTTTGCTCCGCAACATATTTAGATAAATTTCGCTGGTAGATAACGGTTGCCAATGGGGATCGTTTTTATTTTAATTTATTATCGTTATTGTTGTTGTACTCACGCCTACGCACAGACACACACACACACACACATACACAAGCACTTGCTACGCGATCTTTAGCACATGTTCTTCATGCATTCACTAATGCTCGTGTTGTTGTTATTGTCGTACAGGTCGTGATATTGTTGTTTTTGTCCTCATCTTCAATTTAGCATCTTTCTTATATTTTATTTTTGTCCCTCTCTCTCTCTCGCTCTCCCTGACTCTTTCCCTCGCCTGCTTTGATCTGCTTATGCCACGAAACGAAGGAAAAAATAATTTATTTTTTTATATGTTTTTTTTTTGGTTTTTGCTTTCGTTCAAGCGTCTTACGAACTCTGATTTATGGCGACGATCAGTCTACGTGGTTTTCCACATCTCGGTCTGTGTGTTCGTGTGTCTGTCTCCCGCCTGACTGTGTGAGTGTGTTTGTGTGTGTGTGTGTCTGTCTGTTTGGGTGAGTGTGCGATTTAATGATCATAACGATCGTCGACATGAAGCACTCCATGGACTCGATTCAAAGTTCCATTAAAATCAGCGTGATTTTAATTTTTCGCTCATTTCAAACCTTCGCAAATTATTTCGCTCCTCTCTGTCTTTTGTTCTCTCATTCATTCACTCTCTCTCTCTTTCTCTCTTTTCCTCTTATTCTATTCTTCTCTCGGTCTCTCATACTCTAGCTAATTTTCTAGCATTTTTTAGAATTCCCCCTAGATTTTGATCGGGAAATTTCGCTCTCGCTTAGCATGAATTTTATGATTATCTGAATGACAGGTGGAGAATAATGCACGGAAAAAACGACTTTGTGCTAGAACGATAAACCTATCTAGGGAGGAATATCTTACACCAGGTCAGGTCAGATACACTATTCACCTGAGTGAAAATACAAATATATTTAGGTAACTAGTCAAAGTTACAAATATGTCTGCTGAAAACGATCCTATGAAAAACGATCATGACCGCAAGAAATAGTCTGCAAGCCAAATAACGGGCCATAGGATCAGAGAATGAGAAGAAATAAAAACTTCAATGGTTTCCAAAAGTCAAATCCGGGAGAATACGAGAAAGTGTCAATGAATTTTGTCATGAATATCGGTCATGAAAATGATGAAAATATTAATAATTATAAAAGTACAGAACTTCAACAGGACTATAATCTTTTGACGTCATTTGAAATGCAATACATCACAAATGAAAAACGTTCGAATGACACTGAAATTGACAATCGAACGTTGTTGGCAGGTAGAATTACCGTTAAATCGTTTAACACGATGTTGACAGTTGAAGTCTCGCGAAAAATGTGATCGGATTCGCGTCGAGAATTGAATAATTTTTCGCTTAAAAATACGTCGAAGTTTACTTCAAATTGACACCGAAGTTGACATTAAAATTGACAACAGATTTTCATCGAATTTGACGTCGAATTGACTTTGGTGGTGTTGACGTCGGGACGCCGGGAATGACAGTCAGTTGTCGCCTGCGTTTCGAAACGAATCCCGACAGTTGGCAACGCTGCACGCTGCCTATCGCGGAATATTAAAATATTAGGGGGAATATTTATTAATGGGTCGATGAATTGATGAATTGATTAGAGGCCAGCCGCGAGAACTTCACACGGCCGCCGCCGACGCCGCCACCGAAGTCGATGTCGCCATGTCGAGTGACGTCGTCGTCGCTGTCGGCGCCATGGCGGGTGCCGCCATTGATGCTGTTGTCGCGTCGGTGTCGGCGACGGTGGCGACGTCCGGCGATTTCGATGTAATTCATATTTAAATTTCGGCCGCGATCGAGGCGGCAAAAGATAAAGACCAAATTAGGAAAATATAGAGCGCGGGCGTTGCCACAGCGACGGAAGTGTTGCCACAGAAAATATCACAAATATTTTGCAATTTTCAGAGGGAGACGGGGACGATAAGGAGGCGGAGAATATGATGGCGAGGTAGAGAACAAGAAGGAGACGAGGAGAAGAACGGACTAGAAGATGATGAGGAGGAGGAGAACAAGAAGATGATGAGGAGGAGGAGAACAAGAAGAAGATGAGGAGGAGAACAAGAAGAAGATAAGGAGGAGAACAAGAAGAAGATGAGGAGGAGAGGAAGAAGAAGAAGATGAGAACGGAACGATGAAGACAATGAGAAAAAGACAACCAGAAGAAGACGGGGAGCAGAACAAGTAGAAGACGGAAAAATCAAGAAGGAGAATAAGAACAAATTAAATGGCGGAATGGATAACGAATCGAAAAGAAGGAGAAGAACCAAATGTTAAAGAGGAGAAAAGAGAAGGATTGTTAAGAAGAGAGAAATGTGGACAAATGGAAGAAGAAGATATTATGGAGTAGAAGATCTCAAATGTGGAGAAAGGGTGATGAAATAACGATTATATTGGATGAAAAATCAACTACAAATTACGATCGTAGTAGAGGAAAAGTCGAGTAGAAACGTTCGATCGGCGAACATTTTGGGGTCGACCACGTTTCGAGGGTTTCACTATGTGGGGAAAATGATGGCGTTGATCAAGTCGCTGGTGATGATGATGATGATCATGTCGCTGGTGATCATGACGATGATGATGATGTGTGTGTAGTCGGCATTAATTGGAACGCACCGGACGTTGCGACGTGCGTCGGATGTCGACCGTCGTCGTCGTCGCCGTTACCGAGACCGAAACCGACGTCGTCGCGCCATGAGTCAGTGGTGACAGCGACGGTGACGGCGATGACGGCGATGACGGTGGGCGGGCGGTCAGCCTCCAACGTCAGGGACGGGGGAACGAGAGAGTGAGAGCGAAGCGCGGGCGGGAACAAATAAATTTTAATTTGAGATCAACAGAAACAACAACAACAATAACAACGACAAGAACCACAACAATAACAACGACAACAACAATAACAAAAATAACAGCAACAACAGAAATACTAACAGCAACAATAGTAAATAAGAGTAACAACAACAAATGAGTGCCCTGCCACCCACCGAATGATTTTCCAAACGCAGCTCGAGCCGAAACTCACTTCCGCCGCTGCCGCCGACGCCGCTGACGTTGCCGTCGCAGCCACAGCAGGGTTGCCACCAACTCGGTAAATAACGAAAATTCCACGGCAAATAAAGGTGGGCCGTCGAACCGTCGGCGGTGACGATGGCGATGGCGACAAGCGACGGACGACGTCGACATCGTGTGCGTGAGTTAACGGCGTTAATTTCCACTGTTGCCACCCAGTCACACACACACACACACATACATATAGAAAACTATTGTATGTGTATGTGCATGTGAGCCTATTTGATAAGCGGCGGAAAATGTTGGCGTTCGGCGTTGCCATATTTGTGCAATTGATGTGCAAACATCGTCACTTTTTGTCGTTGGGAGTTGCTTTTTTTATTTTGTTGTCGTTGTTGTTGCTCTTTGTTGTTGTTATTTTCATTGTTGGTGTTATATTGTGTTATTGTTGTTGTTATCTTGATTATCATTGTTGTCGTTGTTGTTGGTGTTTTTGTCATCTGTATTGTTATTGTATCCATTTTCACTGCTGTCATCAAAGCGTCAAAGTGAAATTTAACTTAAGCTCGATTTTCCCTCTTCATCCGCACCACGCCCACCGCCTCCCCAATCTTTCCTCCGTCCATCATTTCTTCTTTTTCCCCTTCCTTCGCATTTTTTTTCTACCCCCCTCCCCTCATCTCTTGATTCGCATTCAACTCCTCTTCATAATCATTTTTACCTACGCCATTTGCTCGAAATCGCGTTACCAACCGCTCGCGAAATTTCCAAGTCGAAGTCGACGTTGCCGTTGTCGTTGTCGTGTTGCGGTGTTGCCACATTGCGTCGGCGTTTCGTTTTCATTTTGACAGTTGGCTGCACCGAATGCAAAACTAATTTACATTGCTTGCAATTATGCATAAAATTTTCGATTGAAAAGGAAATTAGAAATTGCATGCATGTGTGAGACGAGGGCGACGAGGCGTGACGAAGAGGGGGGCGGGGTCGGGGAGGTTTCCAGCCAGGGGGCGGTGTCTGTGTGGGTGTGGCTGTCAACAAGAACAACGTGGACGTGGTCGGCGACTTTCGAAATTAATTTTGATCGATTTGGTCACGGTGAAACCCTCCATCGAGCCTAAAGTAGTTTTTCGGAATTTTAATTTTATACCATTTTTTCGACACTGATTATTAGTAATCACTAGTGTGGCTAACGACGAAGTTCAGTCTTATTTTAGAATAATTTTCCACCCACCGGATGGTTTTTCTAAGAATTTTGCTAAATTTAAATTGAAACTTCCCACATATTTTTTAAATGTATATCGTTCTCATATACGATACAGTAGAATATACAGTAAAGAGGTTGTTTATAAAAGTTACAATGAAAAACATGATTTTTAAAAAGAACTTAGTTCTGGTTGAATAGAAACAATTATTATTAAACACATGGGCTTTTTTCGATATATCAAAATAAAATATTACAGTTCTGGCTTTGTCTACCATTTAATTTTCTAAAAATAAAGTTTAAAATTTCCGGTGGAGTTTCCAACTTTTCCATTGATATCATTTAATGGAATCATTTAATATCATTAACGTTTTAAATGAGAAATTAAATTGGATTCATGGTCTAATAGTTAAACCAAAATATTTCTGTTCGATGAAATCAACAAGCCCGATTTATCACAGAATATATTTCATAAATTAAAAGAGACAGATTAATACATCTCAATACTACTAGAGAAATGAATAATTGTTATATAATAAGAAAGAATGAAATACAGACAGAATCTGCTTCTTTTACGTATGTAAAGTTGTCTTCAATTTTGAATAATAATAATTGTTGGAACCCTGGTCAATTTGCGATAAGGTTAAATGGAGGTCATTCACCCGATCGCGAGTCAAAGACTTAACACCGGAGCAGAAGCCGGAAAACCTCTTAGTAATGATCGGGGCGATTGGAAATTAGAACCTCAGACTACGAAAAAGAAACTCATGACGTTCTTCTTCTTTGCCAACAGAAATGGTTGATAAGCAGTGCAACAAAAGTAATCATAATGACGATGACAACAACAACAACAAATATTGTAACAGCAACAAAATAGTACAACAACAATATCAATACCAATAAAAGTGTGGTGAGCAGTTTACCATATATTACCTAGTCGACGAGTCGAGTCTTAAATAGGTTTAAGTGTCGAACTCGAACTCGTTGTCGTTGATTAGATATCGAGGGGAGAGAGCGACGCAGATAGAGATGGAGAGAGGGAGATGGAAATACAGAAGTGTTACAACCACTTTCAGGGAATCTAAACCTTCCAGAAAAAAGGTATGGCTAGGAAGGGAGAAAGGGGCATTAGAGGTCATTCAACGATAAGTTGCAAGAGTGAAGGAGGCCGAGTTAAAGTGGGATAGAGTGAGAAAGAGAAACACAGTGAACGACAGAGAGAGAGAAAGAGAGTGAGAAAGTGTGTGAGTGAGACCATCAAATGTGAAGAGTCAACATTTGAACAAAGCGATTGACGCTGCTCATGATGCGAATGATCACGATGTCCAACGAACGAACGATCGATCGATCGATGGATGGACGATGATCGATGGAAGACCAGAGATCGATCGATGAACGGACGGACGGACAGAATGGCGTACAGACTGCGGGACAGACTGACGGAGAGACAGACAGACAGACAGAGAGATTGAGGGACAAATCGTCGGGCTGGTGCATTTGGATCGACAGAGTTGCTGCATCGCATGACCGAGTACTCACAATCGCGGAGCAAACACTCGAGGTCGAGGTTGATTAATGGCGATCGAGGGAAGACCACCCCCCCCCCCCCCCCCCCCTCCTTTCTTCACGCCACGGCTGACACGGCGTGTAACACCGGTAGCAACAATGACCGTGTCGCTGGGGGAGCGGGGCGTCAATAGAACCAGGTGTTGACGGGTGCGTGGAAGTGGAACGGTAAGTGGTTTGACCGTAGAGAAGCATTTCGATTGAGTGTGATCGTTGAAACCGAAGGAAGATGACGAGGAGAAGGAGGAGGAAGAGAATGACGAGATCAGATTCAGAGAAGACAATCAGAGTGGACAATGAGGTTGTGTACGATTGTCGTTTCAAAGCTGAAGCTTGACTTTGATGGCATTGGGATGAAATTTAAGAAGAGGTTTTAAAACAAATTAGTTGATATCGATGAAGGGATGTTAAAAAGCAACGAATCCCCAATTGAGGAAAGCTTTTCAAATCGATCTTGATGATGATTACTCTAATTTCTCCTCTCCCCGAGCCGACGATCGCTGGCTACGAAAGTGAAGTCCAGTAGCCAGCTGCACCACATGTCGTCTTTCAAGAGATTTATTATGAGTATAAATGAAATAAAAGAATTCTCGCCAAATGATTTAAAAGTCTGCCCCCAATCCGTTGTTGTTGTTGTGGGCTTTTTGCAGTTTCGGTGATGAGTGGAAGAAAAAACAAAATCACTTAAGCCTGCAGGCAACGCATTAAGAACACCAACAACAATAATAATAATAACAACCTTTTAAAAAATAATTCCAAATTCCTTAAGGAATTCACGTTTGTCGTCTCCACGCACGATCCCCAAACAACAACAACAACAACAACAAGGCCAATAATAACAATACGAGTAACAACAAAAATATCAGCAGTCGATTGGTGGGGGGCGAAAGAGAGAGAAGGGGGCAGGCGGTAGCGAGAGTGGGAAAAAGAAGCAAAAGTGTTAATTGACCGTGCGTCGCAAGGCCCCGTAGAATTTAGCAACGATCCGGCGTTCTTCTGGATACTCACACATCTTCTAGTGTGTTTGTGAATTGTATCGACAGGATGCAAAAAATTTCTCAATTTCTCCTTTATTTCTGCATCTTCGTTATACTCATAACAGACTAAAATCCCTCGGAGGGTTTTTACGAAATTCTATTTATTTTTGAAAACCATCATAAATTAACGTGCGTCTGGCAACCTTGAAATCTGGCCACACCAAATGGCTTTTTTCATGTTATTTTCATTCTCTCGGGCCTCGTTCAGTTCAGCGCAGTTGGCTTTGGCTTTGAGTTGTCCGCCTGGGCCGGGTTGAGTGATGATTAGCCGGCTACTGGTGTTGCTCGGATCCAACTGGATCCTCGGTGGCAGCCTTGAAATCGAGACGGCTGTCGCCGGGCTTTGTCGGCCTCGTAAACGATCGATTTATCTCTGGGCACCGCGATAAGTCGGAAGGGTTTTTGATTTGTCGGCGGTTTTAATCTTGGGCATAGCTGATCGGTTTCCCTCACCATGGGACCACTTGCATTTGCGATACTTAATGGTTAATACCGATATGCAGAAGTTTAGTAAGCATGAATTACTCATTGTCAATGAGTATTTTTCCTTTGTAAATTCAAAATTTTAACTGAAATTTGAAGATAGTCGAAAACATTTGCTTTATTTGAAGTTATGGAACAAAACTGATCGAAGAATAACTATATGTTTTCCTATATACTAACAAGATTTATTTTCTGATATAAATATAGTATTGTTGTTGAAGCTAGCTATTTTTGGAAATGTCTATTATCACATATCTCAGTAATAATAATTATTAATGAAATCATAATCAGATAATTAAACTAGATAGATTAAACTTTTTCTGGAGAAGATCAATTGACTAAGGGATTATAACATGGATGTTATCGACTATATTTTTTCTATCACTGAAAGATAAAAGTCACAAAAGTAAAAAAAACTCTCTATGGAATTTAGTACACTATACTAACCCTGTACCCTATAATTGGGTCCCTAAGACCCATTAAGTTATTTTTTATTATTTGTTGGCGCCACAGGGGAGCCTGTCTTAAAGTCACATTTTTGTTTTTGAGAACCACTTAGAGCTAAAGAAATAAAGGAAATTGTTGGAATTGGTGAGGTGGAGAATTAGATACATAATAGCCAATTGATAAGGAGCTTGAGTTTTTTACGTACTTGAGGGAAGATATAAAGGAATGGCCGATGTTGTAAGTCAAGGGTTGCATTATTGTTTCATTCCCAGTTTAATTGACAATTAATTAATAAATGGTAAATGCAGTTTAATTAATAGCTATATTAATAGAAAATCAATAGAATTCATTGAAACTCACCAATTGTTGAATGATGTGTCAATTGCTGTTGTAAACTACATTCTCCTAATCACTTTTTTTATAAATTATTAGTGATGTTATTTTCACGATTTATTCGTTGTCAATTACTGTTAAAAACTTTTGAAAATATTGGTTTTAACACCTCGTTTATTTGTTATTTTTTCAAAAATCTTTTCTTTAAACTCTTTTCACCAATGTTGTCCACTTGTTAAGTTTTCAATTGGAAACTTTTTTAAAATTCCACTTTTTCACAATTTGGACTTTTTACAATTTCAATATTTTACAATTTGTATTTTTCACAATTGGAATTCTTTCACATTGCTGTTGTTGTGATAATTGTTGCTGCTGCTGGCTTTGGATAAACTCTGCTTCGGGAGCTCTTGCTGCGTGGAGCCCGCTGTACCGTTTGACCGTTGGATCAGGACTTGGATTTGCATCTGAAAGCGTTTGAAAGTCCTGCCTGCCGTTGGGTTTGCGCGCCTTCGCCTCCGACTTCGCTCGTGTTCGCCTCGAGTTCGCGTTGAGTCTCGCGCTGCAACTGAACCTGCCTGAGCGCCGACGACGTCGCCTGCCGTCGTTCATTCGCTCGCTCGTTCGTTCGTTCGTCTGCGCTCGGAATCAAGTCGTCCTGTGCGCATTGTTTTTGCTCCCCCGAACGAGAACAATCAAAGGACTCGTGCGCTGGATTTCGTGCGCTCCACTTCGGTTGCGGCTGCAGCGGCCGAACGGCACCCGAACAGTGCCGAACAGCTGCATTTCGACGCCGTCGTTCGTTCGTGCCGACCTCGTGTGGTGTCGTGTTGTGGGCGGGTGGGCGTCGCAGGTCCACCGGCCCGTTTCAAGGGGGTGGGCAGAAGGGGTCGGCCGTGGTCGGGTTTGGTCCCTGCATCCTGCTCAGACTTGCGCTTCGTCCTCGCCGTCGCGATGCAGCACGGCCGATGCTTGCAGACGACCAACGGGTGCAGCAGCAGCAACAGCAAGAGAGGCAGCCACCGATGCAGCAGCTGCGCTCGTTTGGGTCGGGATTTCGTGCAGCGCGTGGAGCATCAAAAAACGCACGAGGCTTCAGAGGACTTCAGCTTTAAGTTTAAAGTGTCGAAGGGCATCGCAATCAAGTTTTTGTAGGATTTAAAGTTAAAGAACCAGTTCTGACACGACACTTGGAATATAATAAAAGAGTAAATAATTATTATACATGCATAAAAATATACTATTATTTGACTATCAATACAAATTTAAAAAAAAAAAATTAATAAATACTTTTTTTAAAATCTTAATTAAATAAATACAAAAAAAACCTTATTAAAAATTATTAAAATAAAATATAATAAAAAATGGATAGCAAAGAATTCAATAAAAATAAATAAAATATATTACTACAGTAATATGAACATAAATTTTGATAAAAAATTATGTATAAATAATTACAAATAAATATAATTACAAAATTAAATAGAAAATAATTTAATAAATTATTACAAATTTAAAAAAAAAGTCATTAAATAAAACCCAGGATACTTAAAAAAGAAAAGTACAAACTATTTAAAAATAAATAAAATTCAATTTATTCTATTCACATGAAAAATATATAATTAAATACATATGTACAGTGATTTTGTTTTATTAAAACAAATGAAGACATCTTTAGAAATCTCTTTACATCAAAAGGCCTTGAAGAGTCAACTGCTAAATGCGGAAATTGTTTATAAGTTATCAGGATACTTTTCACTCTTACCTTCACTTTCTTCCCAGAAATCCTGATGCCGAGCTAAAAATACTGATTAATTATCGTGATTCATTCGTTGGATTCGGTCTCTGGTGCTCTCAATATTTTCCAGCGAATCCTTTGTTTACAAACATCGCCTTCTTCCTTGAGCCGTGCACGTGGTTCGGCCGCCACTCGGAGGAGGCCACGAGGCTCCGGGTCTCGTCCTGGGCCCATCCGACTCGCAACGCGTGGCTCTGCTCGGCTCCTCCCCTCCTCAAGACGACGACGACGAAGACGAAGACGGTGACAAGGACGACGACAGTTGATGTAAAACGCGATGGAGCATTCAAGACGGAGCTTCGCCATCTGTTGGAAGCCCCTCGGTATCCCCTGAAGCCCCACGGAATCTCTCGAAAGACAACGGGAGCCCCCGGAGTTCCCGAACCCTCGACCCATTGTGGGGCTCGAGGCCAATTGAAAGCCGGAGGAATCTCATTGGAAGCCTTTCGAAACGCCTTCGGATATCGAATGCTGTTTCCGTTTGCTTCTATTTATTTTATTTTTAGTTTTTTGTATATATTGTTTTTTTTTTATATATGTTTTGTTTTTATTAATTCTTTTTTAACATTTTCATTTTTGTTTGTTTTTCTTTACCTTTTTTTCTGCCATTGTTGTTGTGAGAGCATAAGCAATAGCAAATACAACAACATGTCGGAGGAGGCTTCTCCTTGGCCATGAGGGCCAATCGGAGACCTTGGCACAAGGTCATGGGGAAAGCGGTGGACAGGGGGGGGAGACGTGAGCGGGACGGCAGCCGGTGCAGCCAGTTGCAGGGTGCATTCGGATACTTCTGTGTTCGTGTGTGTGTGTGTGTGTGTAGGTGTGTGTGTGTGTGTGTGTGTGTAGGATGTGGCGACAGCCATATTTGATTTCTACTCAAGTCTCGAGATTTCACTTCCGCTTTCATCATTTTGTTTTTGCTTTTTCTAGTTGTTGTAGAGTTATGTTGTTGTTGCAAAGTTTTCTTGTTGTTACAAAGTTTTCTTATTGTTGTAGAGATATGTTATTGTTGTAGAGTTATTTTGTTTTTGTAGCTTCAGTTGTTTTTGTAAATTCTGACGAATCCCACCGAAGGACATCGAAGTTGTTGCTATTTGCTATTTTTGCTGTTGTTGTTGTCGTCCTCGACATTGTTGTTGGATACAGGCGTGACCTAGACATTGACAATGGCATTGGCATTGAATGTTGTTGCTGTGCAGACAGAGGGGAGAGTGAGAGAAAGCTATAGAGAGAAAGAGAGAGAGCAAGAACGATGTATTAAAGTGAAAATATGTGAGTGATAGAAAGAGACACATTGAGAATTGGGAGAAAGAGCAAGAGGATGGAAACGCTGGTGGAGACGAGGGGAAAGGAGAGAAGGAGGAGAGGGAAACAGTGTGAGAGAGAGAGACGGAGAGAGAGTTCTGAGGAGTGAGGAGGGGTCGGCGGAGAAGAGAGGAAGGGGATGCTTCGAAAACTCCTCCCAAATCCGGACGGACGGAAACCTAAGGTCATCTATCGGAAAAGTTTCAATTCGTAAATAGTTTTACTTCGATATATTCAAGCAAAAATACAGTGCACGCGAGATAACGTCAACTTATTAAAACCGCGTGTGTTTATCAAATTGTTGACGTTTATGAATGTGTTAATTTAGGATTAATATATTAATGATACTGTAGCTTAAATCGCTTTTATTGCTCATACATTTATTTTTAAAATTCATCTCCTTTTAAATCGTATCAAATGATTTCCCACTGCCCCTCCTCCCCACCCATCGTTCTTCCCTCGGCCCCACTCGAATTTCGCGCACTCGGCATAATCGTCGTCTTTATTTCCTCTCGCCTTCGATATACAATTCCCGCTTGTCAAACGCTCTTTGGGGAGCGATAAGAGCGATTCCCTCCTCGGATGTCGTAATGTTTATTTGCATTCCACTCCACATCATCACCTCCTCCCTCCCTCCCTTCGCTTCTCCTGCCGCCTCCGATTCTTTCGGTACCCATGGAATCAAATGAATCGTCACAGTTATTGTAGTCGAATGACGCCGGGTCCCTTCGATCGGGGGAGATTTATTTCTCTATAACGATCGGTTAAATTTGCGATTTCTCTCCCGATTGATCTTCGCCGACGCTGCGATCGAGGCACCGCCGATTGATGAATCGATGGACGGACAGGCAGATGAAGAGACAGACAGTGGGGCGATTTGTTCTAGCGGTTGTGTAAGTGCGTTTCTCTGGCGCCGGCGTCAAAATCGTTGCCGAAACCTTCGCCCTCTCCCCCTTTCCTCCTCCATCCTCACCTTATTCTTACCCTCCATCCGCCACCCCTTCTTCACCTCTCCACCAAAACTATCGCCTTATGAATTTGTTCAAATATTTGCCACCAAATGAAGGTCGCAATTTCGGGGACCTCATCAAGGTGTGGCTCGTTTTGCGCTTTAGGGAATATTTGTTCGCCTCAAATGAAGTCTTTATGGAAGCTCTAGACATTCATTGTTGAGAGGTATGATTCCTAGATAAGGGACGAACACATTTTGTCAAATATATTTTTTTGTAGCTTTTTCACAAACATTTTCTATTTTTTATTCACGATGTACAATTATTCTCTATCCCCTGTCCCTCTGCTCTTTCTTTCGCTCTATCCTATCCCTCTGTCTATCCGTTTTCTTTAGGAAATAGTATAGGAAGTGGTTCCGTTGGTTGCTCCTTATTTGTTGACCGGATCAATTGGAATCCATCGGATCCGGATTCGAATTCAATTGTGGACCTGGGCCGGAAGCTCGTAACGCAATCGACCGAGTATTTCGACCACCTTCGATGAAGCACGATTGGGATTCATAAATGCGACAGGTGGGTTTTTTTTCTTTTTCTTTCAATTTTTTCAATATTTCGCTCTATGATTTTTTCAATATTTAGCTTTATGATTTATTGTTGTTTTTATTGCGAAAGTAATTAAAGTAAAGGAAAGGTTGCAAAACGACTCATTCCTTTTCAATCGAGAGCCATAAAAACCGATTTTCTCTCTCTTATGCATATGAACTGTTATCAACTGTACTGTAGTTGTTTTTGTTGTTGCTGTTATTGTTGTCCCATGCAAATTCAACAATCGCAGGTGCGTCTCGAAACAATAACAACAACAACGACCGATTGCAAAATCAACAAACTCTTTCTCTCTTGGTTCGCCTTAAACAATGGACGCCACCGACATCCGGTGCGGCCATATTTGAACGGCAGCCATTGAGCCTTATATAGCCACAAAAATAACAGCAGCAGCAACAAAGGCGACGACGAATTCAATGAAAACGTGACTTTTTCCACAATTTATTTTTATTTTCATTTGAATTTTGAGAATGTTTCTTAATGAAAAATTCGAAAAATTTCGTTGAAGGTTTTTGCCTCCTGCGTCGTTGTCGTTGGCGATTCTTGTTGTTGAATTTTCATTCTTCGTTTGGTATTTCATTGAAAATTTCACGCTTTTTTCTGATTGCTGTAGTCGTTGCTGATGTTGTTGTAGCTGCTAATGTTGTTGTTTTTGTTGCTCGTTTCCCTCCCGCCATTTCATTGAGAAATTTTCTGCAGCCGCACCCGGCATGGCACAGTTTCAGCCACCGAGAGCCGAATCGACGACGAAACGAGGGGCGTCGGGGAGGTCGAGAGGGTCGTGGGGGTGGGGGGCGAGGTGGAGGTGTTGCGATTGCTGACGTCACAAGTGTCCTAGATACTGGCAGCGAGGTGCATCGCATACGAGGCGAGAGAATTCATTGTGAATTTATTATTCACGCCACAGTGGAGCGTGTGTCGGTCGTTTCCTCTCTCTCTCTCTCTCTCTCCTTCTCCACCATGTGCGCCTGTGTATGTGTGTGTCTTTGTGTGTGTGAAACGCATACGTGATCACGTGCCTTGAATCGCTTTGAATTTATATTTCTTCGATCTACTCACATGTGTGCAAGTGCAAGTTAAACAGAGAGAGAGAAACACAGAGAGAGAGGCAGGTAGCGAGGCAGAGAGAAGGGGACACAAATACAGAAGGTTATAGTGTGAGCAAGAGGTGGTTTTTGATTGAAGCCCCATTCATGAACTTCATGCCGTGATCGCTTCTCAATGACTTTCTTTGTCGCATGTTTCTCTCTATTCTACAAAATTTCAATTAAATCTGTATTGTCTCTCGGAACAAATTCATATAAATCGAAAATGCTAAGAAGAAATGTTTTCCACAAACTTTTTATTTTTAATAAAATAATTTTTAAATTAGATTAGCTCAACAATGTATTAATTAATTACCATAAAATCAAAAATTTAATTTCTGTTTTTTCTTGCTACATTGTACATAAAATATTAATTTTTGCATTATTTCTCTAAACGAAATTTATCCTAAAATTTAAATCTATTTTAATTAGAATTGATGTTTAATGCATGTTAATATAAGCATTTACTGCTAATTGAAAATTTTACCCTCGTGACGTATGAGTGATATTAATTGGTTAAAGATGTTCATTAAATTAAATACTTAAGACAACTTTCCACTTTCTAACTACTTTTTTCAACAGTCAGAATATTCGAAATTCTCTCTCCGATAACTCAGATTAAAATTAACTCCTGCAAGCATCTCTCCAAAGTCGTTTAAAAGACAACAATTAATTTCAGTCGCTGTCCTCTCCTCTCCTCTCCACTCCCCTCTCCACACTACCCTTTTACTCTCACTCTGAATCCATATCCGCACCCCAAGTCGAAACCCAAGAGACCTCACCACAAGACGACAGCAACGAGAAACTTAATTAGTTAATTTCTTCCTTATCCGCTGGAGCTAAAAATAAACCGGATTTTGTGTTCGTCGAACCTTTGACACCATCACATACATACACAAAGAAACACAAAGCCAGACAAATACACACACTCCTGCATACAAAAGTACAAATCCGCCTCCTCCAACGAGATTCGTCGTTGGACCGCAGTCGAACATTCTCAAATCCGTAGCCTTCAATTGTTCTTGTTATTGGTTTGATCTCGTTATATTAAGGGCTTAAGATAAGGCATTGTTTTTGTTGTAGTGGTTATTGTTGTTGCTTTTGGCTACCATCACATGTGGCCTGGCCCATTCTATCCGTGCTCGTGAAGGCTTGGCAAAGGTTCACAAATGAGACGATTATTTGTTCTGTGGAAGTTCGACTGATGATTTGCATGGGAATGATATGACAGGAGAGGATATGAGATCGAATGAGATAAAATGAGACGAGATAATATGAGAGCTGATAACGAAGGGACCAAAGAAATGAAAGAAATACAGAGAGAAAGGGAAATATGAACTCCCCTGAGGGATCCTTTCGAGCAGTCTCCAGTTTGGAAGTTTCATTAAAGATGCAAATTCGAAAGTTTCGCCTGACATTCGTGACCAAAGACGTCTGCCAGTTCGCTCCACCTCTGTTCATCCAAGTGGCCTGGCAACAGGATTCCTGCTTGAACTCTTGCCTTGGCAACAGAAGCAGGAACATCAGAAGAGGGAGAATGGAGAAGAAGTTGATGGCGTAGGAATCCATTAACGCAAATCGAATTTAATTTTTAATCATCGACCGGAAATGTCGAAACCGCCTCCCTGACACCCGCCCACCATCTGTCTGTCTGCCTGTCGATCTCTGGCTCGACTTTCTTGGTGGCTTTGTTTCGAGCTGCGGAAATTGCCATCGTGCACCGGAAGGCAGAGCCACAAAAGTTGGCCGCCTCGACGTGGCTTAAAATAGACGTCCACGCCCACCGTCGCCGGGTGGGAAACCACATAAGCAAAACATTCGCAGTCAGTTTTAATTTCCATCGCTCCAACGGCCACTCGTGTCGTCCTTCGTGACTCTTTCTTCGCCCCTTTTCACATCATATCTTTTCACGTTGTCCGTCTTCACATTGTCCCTTTTCCACTTCGTCTCCATCCACCTCTTCCCTCTCCACTTCGTCTTGTTCCACCTCATCCCCTTCTATTATGTCTCTTTCCACCTCGGCGCCTCGTTCGTGTCGTCCTTCGTCCTCGGCCAATAATGTCTAAAAATAAACTCGAAAGTAAGCTATTTAAGGCGAAAGGACACACTAGAAAAGGACGACAACAACAGAATCACGAGAAAAAACACGAACAAGAACAAACAAAAGTAAGAAGTTGAATGAAAATGATTCCCTTGAGAGTAGGGCAGACAACCCCACAACAACAACAAAATAACCACATTGGATCATTCTCCCTCCCCCTGAAATCCCACCTTTCTCTCTCTCTCTCTCTCTCCCTTTCCCTCACTCTACCTCCCTCTCGCTCGCTCATTTGCCAAACATTATCGTGATGATGTCAGCGCCGAAGCCGCCGTTCGTCCTGGCTGACGTTGCCAGCCTCACCTCGCGGCGACCTGACCTGACCCAGTTCCACATCGGGCCGAGTGAATGAAGTGTGGAACGTGTTGCGCTCATTCATGTCGATCTCACTCGGTGTTGTTGTTGTTGTTGTGGTTTTTATTGCTGTCCTCCCTGTCGATGGCGTCACTCAACAGCAGTTCGAGACGACGTTGGAAAATCAATAATTGGAACGCAACAGCAGCATCAGCAGCATCAATGTGGAAGATAGGTCGGAGAGGGAGAGCAAGAGATGATGACAGAGAAAGATGAATTCAGAGAGAGACTGAGATAAAGAGAGATGCAGAGATGAAGGGAAAAAGAGACAAAACTAAAGAGAGAGAGAGAGAGAGAGCTGTGGAGCAGAGAGAATCACTAAAGGGCTTTTTTTTTATATATAAGTGTGTGTATATCAGAATGTCATGAAAATGTTGTTGTTGTTGTATTCTTGTTGTTGTTGGGTGTCGCATGCTGCAGATTGTGGACTACATTCGCACAGGGTTGCCAAGTGTAAGGATTATTAAGGAAAACCTACATTTCGAGCTCTCCGATAGGATAGAAGAAAAATAGTGAGATTCGATGATGAGATGAGAAAGAGTACGATTCGATGATAAAGAAAGAGTACGATTCGAGTATAATGAAAGAAAGAAACTTCGTCCCCTTCTCCTTCCTTCGTCGGCTTCCTGATGACTCCCCGGAGAACAACTATGCTTTTCTTCTAATCATGGTAACCTCATCATCCCTTCCTACTCCTTCGACTTCTCCCATTTCTAAAGCTCCGTAAAATCTGAGGCAAAAAATGAGGAATTGCTTCCTGTGCCTTCCTCAAGTCGAACGAGGGTGGCTACATCTCACATTTCTCTTTCTAAACCAACTTCCGCCCATCCCCAGGCGAGGGTCAACGTCCTGTGAGGCTGTGACTGCGCTCTGGACCAGGTTCCACATGGCAGCACGTAAACGGATGAATGGCGAATCCATGACCCACTTTCGCCCTTCTCTCGGTGCCACAAACACTGTTTGTGTGTGTGTGTGAGAGAGAGAGCGTGTAGAAGTCTCCTCCATCGCACACATACACAATCTCACTCGGTTGATGCTATTTTTAGACATCGCCTCGTGGCAAGAGTTGCCTTCGCGTGTATTTTTAGCGGAGACATCGTCTGTGGCAGCCAGCGTTGCCACATGAACCGAGTCCGAGCCACCCGACCCCACCTCCTTCCACTCGCTCTCTTTCTCTCTCTCTCTCTCTGGTGACTAGGTTAATATTTATTTATGCTACTCAGCGCTTAAGCCGCGACCTCCCATGAGAAGGAGGCGGGTCGGATGGCGTGACCCAAGGGCGAAAGGAGGAGGACCAAAAGGGACGAAACGATGTTGGGGAGGTCAAAGGGGAAGTCAAGGGTTGCGAGGACGATGGCGAAGAAGAAGAAGAAGAATACAGTATTCTTGCCATTTAGGCGTTCGGTTGTAGACATGATTTTTGTTGTTAGGGGTTTTGCTGTAGTTGTTGGGCGTTGATTTTCGTCAGCAAAGTGTGGATTGTTGTTGTTGCAATCAGTGTTTTTGCTGTTGTAACCAGTGTTGTTATTGTTGTAACCAGTGTACTAAAAATAGACCATCCGAAAATGGAACTTCCTTCCTTTGTTCGGCTCAAGTTTTGCTCGAAATTGAAATTAATTTCGGAAGTTGTCGATCTCTGTCTGAAGACTCACACTCTCTCACGATCTTTCGATAAACGCTGTGCGGAAGCGGAAACGGAAGTGACGAAGAAGGAGAGAAAGACGCTCCATTGAGGGGAGACGAGAGAAAGAGAAGGGAAGAAAAGTTTTGAATAAGAATGGGGTGGTAGAGGGAGAGATGGGGAAATTGTTGACGATGATTTATGAGGCGAAACTTTCCGTCATTAAAGAATTGAATTTTAACAATTCATGGTATCCTCTCGTTTTCCCCCTTGTGCTTCACCATTTTCTCCCCTCGTTCTTCATCATTTTTTTCTCTCCTCGTCCTTCACCATTTTTTTCTGCCCTTGTGCTTCACCTTTTTTTCCCCATTTCCTTCCGCTTTTCCATCGTCCTTGCCGCAAACGAAATCCCAAATCGATCGCCTTTAACCAACTGCCAATGAGAGGAGTCATTAAACCGAGGCCGACCTCGTCTCAGCGATGTCCGAAAATAGATCCACGAAAATAGTTCGCCTTGCCAAATGTCCTTTGGCACCGGCCGCAAGGACATCCGACCATCGGCTGACGCACATTCGCCGGGTCTGCGACTGGACCCGAAATTGGGCCAAAGGTTCAAGAACCACTGATGCGCCCCGATGCGGAAACTGCAGTATCTGACGACAGAGTTCTAGTTGTTGGTGTTGTTCCAATCGTTGTTGTTGCCTCCCATTCATGGCAAATCGTGAGAAACCGTCTCGTCGAGGGTTGAAGTCGAAGAGTTTCGTGCGTCATTCAACGAAAAAGCAGGTCAACAGAACGAAGATATTCTGGCTCAGAATAAGTCAAAGGGTCGTCTTAATTGCAACGAGAAACTTCATCCAATATTCGTCCACACCCTCTGTTGGATACCTTATTATTTTCCATAAATTTCATAACTAAATTCAGAACTCATAGAAACATTTAAAAGCACTCAGTTTGCCATAAAATTCGCTTCACTTCCTAGTTATGGGGAACTCCTTTGACGAGGCATCCGTGAATCCCGGCGAGAGTTCAACGGACTCAGTTTACCCACTTCCAGCGACTGACGGCATTCGTTTCCAGTTTCCAGCATAAACTCGCTCTCCGTCTCCCTTCTCGCGCATCCTCTGGCCATCTCATTCATCGCCATCCCACTTCCCTCCTTGCTGACGTTGCCTGCAGTGGTGCCTGCAGAATTCATTCATAACCTGCATCCTTCGACTGCCATCGTCCTTCATATCCTCTGTTGTCGTCTCCTCTTCCTCCTTCCCGCCCATAGAAAACTAATCCCCACCACTTTCCATTGAGTTATTCTGCCGGATTCGTCGCAACATCTTATTGATTTTTACCACAAATCTCTCGCTCTCTTTTCCTCAACGCTTCTCATTTCATTCATAGTTCTCTCTCTCTCTTTCTTTCGCTTCGTTTGCAACTCTCGTTTCATGAATGAAATTTTATTTTAAAGGAATCTTCCATGAATCGGTTGCATTCAGTTTTCACTGGTTGTTGTTGTTGTGGATGCTGTTGCCCAGTGCGCAGGACAAATGGGTCAACATCCTTGAGATAGGTTATGCCTCGACAACAAAGTGGTTGCAACACAACAAGTGCCGAGTTGCGGGGGGTTCGGTCGAAGTCCTTGCAGCGAACTGGAGTTTTTTGCACCCTTCCGATGACGTCATTTCGATGGCTGGGTGGCTGGCCGACCCACAGAGCATCGCCGGGTTGCTGCACTTTATTGCAACCATTCGAATTTGGGTCATCATGAGATGAATATTTGCGTCAATATTTTCGCCTTCGAGTCCGTAAAGCGTCCTTCAATGGAACAGCTCAAAAGTGGATTTCAAATAAGTAGATTTATTTCACAAGGACTTTCGAACCGAGTTCAGACCATGATAAAGATGGATTTAAATGGAAATAAATCCACTGGAATACATTTAGAAATCTACTGTGAACGTAGTCATGGATTATGTACCAACAATAAGAATGAGTGGAAAACAACCAAAACATAGATTAAACATTTATATTGAACCACTGTTTTAAATCCTCATTAACACAAACAAAAATTGATAAATCGAATTTTTCATTTTATTGAATCACCAGAATAAATAAATATATTCTACTTGAACATTAATCTATATCTATATCTATACTATCTAAAGTAATATAAAAGGAGAACGGAGAAACGGAAGGACCAGTTTAATAATTACTACAGATTGATGCATAAAAAATAGTACAAAACAATTGTAGTGCAACTAATTTTATCGCACACCGTTAAAAAAAAACGTTAATGGAAATCTTAAATCGTTCATATCTCCGTAAATACGCGTTATTTTGAGAAAAGGACGTTAATTCGTAACGACCTCTAAATTTTTGAAAATTCATGAAATTTTTCATTGACATCTTTAATAGTTCATATCTCCGTAAATACGCGTTATTTTGAGAAAAGGACGTTATTTCGTAACGACCTCGTAACGACCTGAAAATTTATGCAATTTTTAATGGAAATCTTTAATCGTCCATATCTCCGTAAATACGCGTTATTTTGTGAAAGGACGTTAATTCGTAACGACCTCTAAATTTTTGAAAATTCATTCAATTTTTATGAAAATCTTTAATCGTTCATATCTCCGTAAATACGCGTTATTTTGAGAAAACGACGTTAATTCGTAACGACCTCTAAATTTTTGAAAATTCATTCAATTTTTATGAAAATCTTTAATCGTTCATATCTCCGTAAATACGCGTTATTTTGAGAAAACGACGTTAATTCGTAACGACCTCTAAATTTACGAAAATTAATGCAATTTTTCATGGAAATCTTTAATCGTCCATATCTCCGTAAATACGCGTTATTTTGAGAAAAGGACGTTAATTCGTAACGACCTCTAAATTTACGAAAATTTATGCAATTTTTCATGGAAATCTTAAATCGTTCATATCTCCGTAAATACGCGTTATTTTGAGAAAAGGACGTTAATTCGTAACGACCTCTAAATTTACGAAAATTAATGCAATTTTTCATGGAAATCTTTAATCGTCCATATCTCCGTAAATACGCGTTATTTTGAGAAAAGGACGTTAATTCGTAACGACCTCTAAATTTTTGAAAATTCATTCAATTTTTATGAAAATATTTAATCGTTCATATCTCCGTAAATACGCGTTATTTTGAGAAAAGGACGTTAATTCGTAACGACCTCTAAATTTACGAAAATTAATGCAATTTTTCATGGAAATCTTTAATCGTCCATATCTCCGTAAATACGCGTTATTTTGAGAAAAGGACGTTAATTCGTAACGACCTCTAAATTTTTGAAAATTCATGCAATTTTTCATTAAAATCTTTAATCGTTCATATCTCCGTAAATACGCGTTATTTTGAGAAAAGGACGTTAATTCGTAACGACCTCTAATTTTTTGAAAATTCAAGCAATTTTTCATGGAAATCTTTAATCGTCCATATCTCCGTAAATACGCGTTATTTTGAGAAAAGGACGTTAATTCGTAACGACCTCTAAATTTTTGAAAATTCATGCAATTTTTATGAAAATCTTTAATCGTTCATATCTCCGTAAATACGCGTTATTTTGAGAAAAGGACGTTAATTCGTAACGACCTCTAAATTTTGAAAATTCATGCAATTTTTGAAAATTCATGCAATTTTTCATGGAAATCTTTAATCGTTCATATCTCCGTAAATACGCGTTATTTTGAGAAAAGGACGTTAATTCGTAACGACCTCTAAATTTTTGAAAATTCATTCAATTTTTCATGGAAATCTTAATCGTTCATATCTCCGTAAATACGCGTTATTTTGAGAAAAGGACGTTAATTCGTAACGACCTCTAAATTTTTGAAAATTCATGCAATTTTTCATGAAAATCTTTAATCGTTCATATCTCCGTAAATACGCGTTATTTTGAGAAAAGGACGTTAATTCGTAACGACCTCTAAATTTTACGAAAATTCATGCAATTTTTCATGGAAATCTTAATCGTTCATATCTCCGTAAATACGCGTTATTTTGAGAAAAGGACGTTAATTCGTAACGACCTCTAAATTTACGAAAATTATGCAATTTTTCATGGAAATCTTAAATCGTTCATATCTCCGTAAATACGCGTTATTTTGAGAAAAGGACGTTAATTCGTAACGACCTCTAAATTTTTGAAAATTCATGCAATTTTTCATGAAAATCTTTAATCGTTCATATCTCCGTAAATACGCGTTATTTTGAGAAAAGGACGTTAATTCGTAACGACCTCTAAATTTTTGAAAATTCATTCAATTTTTATGAAAATCTTTAATCGTTCATATCTCCGTAAATACGCGTTATTTTGAGAAAAGGACGTTAATTCGTAACGACCTCTAAATTTTTGAAAATTCATGCAATTTTTCATGAAAATCTTAATCGTTCATATCTCCGTAAATACGCGTTATTTTGAGAAAAGGACGTTAATTCGTAACGACCTCTAAATTTTTGAAAATTCATTCAATTTTTATGAAAATCTTTAATCGTTCATATCTCCGTAAATACGCGTTATTTTGAGAAAGGACGTTAATTCGTAACGACCTCTAATTTTTGAAAATTCATGCAATTTTTCATGGAAATCTTAATCGTCCATATCTCCGTAAATACGCGTTATTTTGAGAAAAGGACGTTAATTCGTAACGACCTCTAATTTTTGAAAATTCAAGCAATTTTTCATGGAAATCTTAATCGTCCATATCTCCGTAAATACGCGTTATTTTGAGAAAAGGACGTTAATTCGTAACGACCTCTAATTTTTGAAAATTAATGCAATTTTTCATGGAAATCTTAATCGTCCATATCTCCGTAAATACGCGTTATTTTGAGAAAAGGACGTTAATTCGTAACGACCTCTAAATTTTTGAAAATTCATGCAATTTTTATGAAATCTTTAATCGTTTATATCTCCGTAAATACGCGTTATTTTGAGAAAAGGACGTTAATTCGTAACGACCTCTAATTTTTGAAAATTCAATGCAATTTTTCATGGAAATCTTTAATCGTCCATATCTCCGTAAATACGCGTTATTTTGAGAAAAGGACGTTAATTCGTAACGACCTCTAAATTTTTGAAAATTCATTCAATTTTTCATGGAAATCTTAAATCGTTCATATCTCCGTAAATACGCGTTATTTTGAGAAAAGGACGTTAATTCGTAACGACCTCTAAATTTACGAAAATTAATGCAATTTTTCATGGAAATCTTAAATCGTTCATATCTCCGTAAATACGCGTTATTTTGAGAAAAGGACGTTAATTCGTAACGACCTCTAAATTTTGAAAATTCATGCAATTTTTCATGGAAATCTTAATCGTTCATATCTCCGTAAATACGCGTTATTTTGAGAAAAGGACGTTAATTCGTAACGACCTCTAAATTTTTGAAAATTCATTCAATTTTCATGAAATCTTAATCGTTCATATCTCCGTAAATACGCGTTATTTTGAGAAAAGGACGTTAATTCGTAACGACCTCTAAATTTTGAAAATTCATTCAATTTTTATGAAAATCTTTAATCGTTCATATCTCCGTAAATACGCGTTATTTTGAGAAAACGACGTTAATTCGTAACGACCTCTAAATTTACGAAAATTAATGCAATTTTTCATGGAAATCTTTAATCGTCCATATCTCCGTAAATACGCGTTATTTTGAGAAAAGGACGTTAATTCGTACGACCTCTAAATTTACGAAAATTATGCAATTTTTCATGGAAATCTTAAATCGTTCATATCTCCGTAAATACGCGTTATTTTGAGAAAAGGACGTTAATTCGTAACGACCTCTAAATTTACGAAAATTAATGCAATTTTTCATGGAAATCTTTAATCGTCCATATCTCCGTAAATACGCGTTATTTTGAGAAAAGGACGTTAATTCGTAACGACCTCTAAATTTTTGAAAATTCATTCAATTTTTATGAAAATATTTAATCGTTCATATCTCCGTAAATACGCGTTATTTTGAGAAAAGGACGTTAATTCGTAACGACCTCTAAATTTTGAAAATTCATGCAATTTTTCATGGAAATCTTTAATCGTTCATATCTCCGTAAATACGCGTTATTTTGAGAAAAGGACGTTAATTCGTAACGACCTCTAAATTTTTGAAAATTCATTCAATTTTTATGAAATATTTAATCGTTCATATCTCCGTAAATACGCGTTATTTTGAGAAAAGGACGTTAATTCGTAACGACCTCTAAATTTTTGAAAATTCATGCAATTTTTCATTAAAATCTTTAATCGTTCATATCTCCGTAAATACGCGTTATTTTGAGAAAAGGACGTTAATTCGTAACGACCTCTAATTTTTTGAAAATTCATGCAATTTTTCATCGAAATCTTTAATCGTCCATATCTCCGTAAATACGCGTTATTTTGTGAAAGGACGTTAATTCGTAACGACCTCTAAATTTTTGAAAATTCATTCAATTTTTATGAAAATCTTTAATCGTTCATATCTACGTAAATACGCGTTATTTTGAGAAAAGGACGTTAATACGTAACGACCTCTAAATTTACGAAAAATAATGCAATTTTTCATGGAAATCTTTAATCGTCCATATCTCCGTAAATACGCGTTATTTTGAGAAAAGGACGTTAATTCGTAATTCATGCAATTTTTCATGAAAAACTTTAATCGTTCATATCTCCGTAAATACGCGTTATTTTGAGAAAAGGACGTTAATTCGTAACGACCTCTAAATTTTTGAAAATTCATTCAATTTTTATGAAAATCTTTAATCGTCCATATCTCCGTAAATACGCGTTATTTTGAGAAAAGGACGTTAATTCGTAACGACCTCTAAATTTACGAAAATTAATGCAATTTTTCATGGAAATCTTTAATCGTCCATATCTCCGTAAATACGCGTTATTTTGAGAAAAGGACGTTAATTCGTAACGACCTCTAAATTTTTGAAAATTCATTCAATTTTTATGAAAATCTTTAATCGTTCATATCTCCGTAAATACGCGTTATTTTGAGAAAAGGACGTTAATTCGTAACGACCTCTAATTTTTTGAAAATTCATGCAATTTTTCATCGAAATCTTTAATCGTCCATATCTCCGTAAATACGCGTTATTTTGAGAAAAGGACGTTAATTCGTAACGACCTCTAAATTTTTGAAAATTCATTCAATTTTTATGAAAATCTTTAATCGGTCATATCTCCGTAAATACGCGTTATTTTGAGAAAAGGACGTTAATTCGTAACGACCTCTAATTTTTTGAAAATTCATGCAATTTTTCGTGGAAATCTTTAATCGTCCATATCTCCGTAAATACGCGTTATTTTGAGAAAAGGACGTTAATTCGTAACGACCTCTAAATTTTTGAAAATTCATTCAATTTTTATGAAAATCTTTAATCGTTCATATCTCCGTAAATACGCGTTATTTTGAGAAAACGACGTTAATTCGTAACGACCTCTAAATTTACGAAAATTAATGCAATTTTTCATGGAAATCTTTAATCGTCCATATCTCCGTAAATACGCGTTATTTTGAGAAAAGGACGTTAATTCGTAACGACCTCTAAATTTACGAAAATTTATGCAATTTTTCATGGAAATCTTAAATCGTTCATATCTCCGTAAATACGCGTTATTTTGAGAAAAGGACGTTAATTCGTAACGACCTCTAAATTTACGAAAATTAATGCAATTTTTCATGGAAATCTTTAATCGTACATCTCTCCGTAAATACGCGTTATTTTGAGAAAAGGACGTTAATTCGTAACGACCTCTAAATTTTTGAAAATTCATTCAATTTTTATGAAAATCTTTAATCGTTCATATCTCCGTAAATACGCGTTATTTTGAGAAAAGGACGTTAATTCGTAACGACCTCTAAATTTTTGAAAATTCATGCAATTTTTCATGAAAATCTTTAATCGTTCATATCTCCGTAAATACGCGTTATTTTGAGAAAAGGACGTTAATTCGTAACGACCTCTAAATTTTTGAAAATTCATTCAATTTTTATGAAAATCTTTAATCGTTCATATCTCCGTAAATACGCGTTATTTTGAGAAAAGGACGTTAATTCGTAACGACCTCTAATTTTTTGAAAATTAATGCAATTTTTCATGGAAATCTTTAATCGTCCATATCTCCGTAAATACGCGTTATTTTGAGAAAAGGACGTTAATTCGTAACGACCTCTAATTTTTTGAAAATTCAAGCAATTTTTCATGGAAATCTTTAATCGTCCATATCTCCGTAAATACGCGTTATTTTGAGAAAAGGACGTTAATTCGTAACGACCTCTAATTTTTTGAAAATTAATGCAATTTTTCATGGAAATCTTTAATCGTCCATATCTCCGTAAATACGCGTTATTTTGAGAAAAGGACGTTAATTCGTAACGACCTCTAAATTTTTGAAAATTCATGCAATTTTTCATGGAAATCTTTAATCGTCCATATCTCTAATTTTTTGAAAATTCGATCAATTTTGCATGGTAATCTTTAATCGTTCATATCTCCGTAAATACGCGTTATTTTGAGAAAAGGACGTTAATTCGTAACGACCTCTAAATTTTTGAAAATTCATTCAATTTTTATGAAAATCTTTAATCGTTCATATCTCCGTAAATACGCGTTATTTTGAAAAAAGGACGTTAATTCGTAACGACCTCTAATTTTTTGAAAATTCATGCAATTTTTCATCGAAATCTTTAATCGTCCATATCTCCGTAAATACGCGTTATTTTGAGAAAAGGACGTTAATTCGTAACGACCTCTAAATTTTTGAAAATTCATTCAATTTTTCGTGGAAATCTTTAATCGTCCATATCTCCGTAAATACGCGTTATTTTGAGAAAAGGACGTTAATTCGTAACGACCTCTAAATTTACGAAAATTAATGCAATTTTTCATGGAAATCTTTAATCGTCCATATCTCCGTAAATACGCGTTATTTTGAGAAAAGGACGTTAATTCGTAACGACCTCTAATTTTTGAAAATTAATGCAATTTTTCATGGAAATCTTTAATCGTCCATATCTCCGTAAATACGCGTTATTTTGAGAAAAGGACGTTAATTCGTAACGACCTCTAATTTTTTGAAAATTCAAGCAATTTTTCATGGAAATCTTTAATCGTCCATATCTCCGTAAATACGCGTTATTTTGAGAAAAGGACGTTAATTCGTAACGACCTCTAATTTTTTGAAAATTAATGCAATTTTTCATGGAAATCTTTAATCGTCCATATCTCCGTAAATACGCGTTATTTTGAGAAAAGGACGTTAATTCGTAACGACCTCTAAATTTTTGAAAATTCATGCAATTTTTCATGAAAATCTTTAATCGTCCATATCTCCGTAAATACGCGTTATTTTGAGAAAAGGACGTTAATTCGTAACGACCTCTAAATTTTTGAAAATTCATGCAATTTTTATGAAAATCTTTAATCGTTCATATCTCCGTAAATACGCGTTATTTTGAGAAAAGGACGTTAATTCGTAACGACCTCTAAATTTTTGAAAATTCATGCAATTTTTCATGGAAATCTTTAATCGTTCATATCTCCGTAAATACGCGTTATTTTGAGAAAAGGACGTTAATTCGTAACAACCTCTAATTTTTTGAAAATTCAAGCAATTTTTCATGGAAATCTTTAATCGTCCATATCTCCGTAAATACGCGTTATTTTGAGAAAAGGACGTTAATTCGTAACGACCTCTAAATTTTTGAAAATTCATGCAATTTTTATGAAAATCTTTAATCGTTCATATCTCCGTAAATACGCGTTATTTTGAGAAAAGGACGTTAATTCGTAACGACCTCTAATTTTTTGAAAATTCGATCAATTTTGCATGGTAATCTTTAATCGTTCATATCTCCGTAAATACGCGTTATTTTGAGAAAAGGACGTTAATTCGTAACGACCTCTAATTTTTTGAAAATTCATGCAATTTTTCATGGAAATCTTTAATCGTCCATATCTCCGTAAATACGCGTTATTTTGAGAAAAGGACGTTCATTCGTAACGACCTCTAATTTTTTGAAAATTCATGCAATTTTTAATGGAAATCTTTAATCTTCCATATCTCCGTAAATACGCGTTATTTTGAGAAAAGGACGTTAATTCGTAACGACCTCTAATTTTTTGAAAATTCAAGCAATTTTTCATGGAAATCTTTAATCGTCCATATCTCCGTAAATACGCGTTATTTTGAGAAAAGGACGTTAATTCGTAACGACCTCTAATTTTTTGAAAATTCAAGCAATTTTTCATGGAAATCTTTAATCGTCCATATCTCCGTAAATACGCGTTATTTTGAGAAAAGGACGTTAATTCGTAACGACCTCTAATTTTTTGAAAATTCATGCAATTTTTCATGGAAATCTTAAATCGTCCATATCTCTAATTTTTTGAAAATTCGATCAATTTTGCATGGTAATCTTTAATCGTTCATATCTCCGTAAATACGCGTTATTTTGAGAAAAGGACGTTAATTCGTAACGACCTCTAAATTTTTGAAAATTCATGCAATTTTTCATTAAAATCTTTAATCGTTCATATCTCCGTAAATACGCGTTATTTTGAGAAAAGGACGTTAATTCGTAACGAAATCTAAGTTTACGAAAATTAATGCAATTTTTCATGGAAATCTTAAATCGTTCATATCTCCGTAAATACGCGTTATTTTGAGAAAAGGACGTTGATTCGTAACGACCTCTAATTTTTTGAAAATTCTTGCAATTTTTCATGAAAATCTTTAATCGTTCATATCTCCGTAAATACGCGTTATTTTGAGAAAAGGACGTTAATTCGTAACGACCTCTAAATTTTTGAAAATTAATGCAATTTTTCATGGAAATCTTAAATCGTCCATATCTCCGTAAATACGCGTTATTTTGAGAAAAGGACGTTAATTCGTAACGACCTCTAATTTCTAATTTTTCATGGAAATCTTAAATCGTACATATCTCCGTAAATACGCGTTATTTTGAGAAAAGGACGTTAATTCGTAACGACCTCTAATTTTATGAAAATATTGTAATGAAAACAACTTTTTTATTTATTCTGCTCTTTGTTTAAATTTTATTGAATGCATATTTTATCTTTTTTCTTTTCTGAAAATTCATTGTACATTTTTTATAGTTCTTGTTTCACACTTTTAAAATTTATTAGTAATAGATTTAAGAGTAACAACTTAATTAAGTTCGATCCAGGGTCTCAGAGGGTTGGATGATTTCGTGTACAAAAGGAACAAATTTAATTGTAGTTTTGTATAAATAAAATTGCATTGAGAGGCTGCAAAATTTTGATTATACGTCTTCTGCTCGATTTTCATCATTATTTTCATTTTACAACTAATATTAACAGTTTAATAGCAAAGTATAAAAATATAAACCCAAGGAAACAAGCGAACGGATCAAAAATGAAAATGAAATCTGGGGAAACAAAAAGAGGTAAAAATAAAAATCAAAATCGCAGGAGAGAAATGAAAACAGTCGACGGGAAAGGAAACACTGTGCAATGTGTCCGAGGGGCGTGGCTGAGCAGGCGAGGGCGGGGGTTGCAGGATCCTTATGGGAGTTTACAAAATCTCAAAGAGCTTCTTCAGTTCCACCATCAGCGACCAGTCGGCCTTGATCAAATCGTCTCGGAAATAGTCCTTGCAGGCGTCGATGCTCTGGCGGGAGATCTGAAAGAATATTTATAGAAGAGAACATCTATGAAAGAGTTGACAAACAGGATTCAAAAATATCAAGCAAAAAAATGATAAAGAAAAAGGAAGAAAAATGATAAATAAACAGGGAGAAAATGGTAAAGAACAAGGGAGAAAATGGTAAAGAACAAGGGAGAAAGAGATCGAATTATCGATTGGTACGTGCCAAGAGTGAGTGAAAGAGAACCCGAATCAATAGCTGTCAGGATGTCGACGGCGGGAGGGGCGAGAGGGTGTGGCGGCAACGCCGACGACGACGCCACCGACAGCTGACTGACAGCCGACAGACGCCAAACGACGGCCGACGCATAACAATTAATAAATTCAATAAAATAAATTATTTTCGAATGTCGTTTCGTTCGAAAAATACGCGGCAGATTTTTAATTGCGACTCTTTACGATTATTGCCACAGATAGACGGCGGCGAGATAGACAGACAGACATATAGGATCGTTCGACAGACAGAGAATTTACTTAATGCATTTACGATAAATATGTGTATTTTATATGAATGATAAAAATTATGAAAACCCATTCGAAAGGCTTTGGACTCCTTTGTTCCTTGTTCGTTGAGAAAACGTATTCGAGTCCCTGCCTTATCTGTCTGTCCACTGCTACTTGGTACTATCTATCTGTCTGTCTGTCCGTCTGTGTATCTGTTCACTCATATCACGATTCGTCAGACATTTCAGGAATAATAATAATCATAAAATATCAAATCGTGGAATTCGTAATTAGCGGCACGAGATCCAAAGGATCCCAAGACCCAGCCACACCGAAACCCAGCCCAGGCTCAATCGGATAAAATGGAATTCATTCAATCGAAATTGAATGGAATCCAATTAAATCCAGCCTCAGCTGAAAAGAATCAGAATCTACATGAAAGTGGAATATTTCAGCATTAAAATGGAATATTTCAACATTAAAATGGAAAATTTCAACATTAAAGAGGACAAAGAAACCTTATATAAATCCTTCTGAAAGGATAATCAAGAGAAATTCAACGAGGTCATCGTCGTTAAAGCCCACTTTAATCCTTCCGATCCAATTGAGAGATGCTCCCCATACATCTCAAATGCTCTCGAAATGAGCTGAAGATGAAAATGTGTTTTGAGTTCGCATTGAGCATAACAATGGATGGATGGACGGATGGACGGACGGAGAATGTTGGGTGCATGAATGAACGGTTGGTGGTTGGTTGGGTGACTGGGTGAATGAAGTCCCGGCATCGTTGCAGTGGCAGCAATGAATGACGTCACTGGCCAACATGCGGCGAAATGAGGTCAACATGCTTGAAACTGGGCCACTGCAACTAGCGAGGGACGGGGACAGGGGACAGAGAGAGGGAGGGAGAAAATGAGAGGAGAGTGAGTGAGTGAGAGACGACTGAACAAAAGGAAGCTCGTGTCAGTGCACTCGGATCGAGCTCAGAAGGTGACCGATGACGTCAGCGAGACGCACCCGACACCAGATGACGCAGAGTCGAGGCGAACGGAGAGCGAGAGGGCGATGGTTTGTGGTGAATGGGGAAACGAGAGCGCAGCGTTTGGCGCGGTTCGGTTCGGTTCGTTTTGGTTCGGTTCGGTTCGGGGCGTGTCGAACGTTGAGAAAGGTCCGAAAATAGTCGCACGAAGAAGAGGAAGAAGCACCGTGTGCAGCAGAGGCAGCGGCGACGTCAGCATCGACGATGAGGTGAACGACACGGGTCGTCTCTGGAAGTCCTTGGTCGATTCGACAGGGGGGAGGTTGGGCGGTGGGTCGATTGCGGTTGGGGATTGAAATCACTCGACTTGACTGAAATTTCTCCCCCTGCCCTGGTTCGCACTCTCGAATCGTGAGAAAGGGGTGGAGTGGTGCTCGAGCGGGAATCTCGATTGACGTCATCAATATCGTCCTGCGGTCTGGTTCCGGAGGACCCGAGTTGAATCGAATCATTCGGGTCTCCGTGTGCTCCACCGCGTTCTGCGACAAGGGTGTGAAAAAAAAGAGAGTGAGTGAGGGAGCGAGAGAGGTGGAGTCGGAAGAGGGCTTCATGAAAATTGTAGCGGTTCAAGGAGAAGGAATCGCGCAGATTATAATGAAGGAAGACGACCGAAGCGACGGCGGAAAAAGGACGAATTTAATCGCATGAAAAATCCTTTGAAGTTTCCTTTGAGTTTTACACGATTGGCGCAAAGGATGGACGAAAGGGGAGCACGAAAAAGATGAAGAGGAAGAAAGGGAAGAGGAAGAAGGAGAAGAGGATCTGATGCAAGGATCAAGATTGCGCAGATGAAGTGTTCAACTGAAGGTGATGAGGAGCGAGAAATCGAATCGCAAGGTACGAAATCGAGTTTGGATTCACACTGAGGGAGAAATTCGTGAAATGGAACCGAAGTTGTGGGACGGCAAAAATACACATGGGATGTCCCTCCATTATTGGGCTTATTTAATTACGATAATGGAACCGTTCAAAGAGCTCGCCTACGAATCCTCCCTCCACGGCCCCTCGGCCTCCCGCAGGATTCGCGGTGACGCAATCGATGCATGCCCAAGAGGAAGAGAAGGAGGAGGCGGACGGAGAGTAATAAAATGTTTTTTAATGGAGCGACCTAAGTGCGAAAAGCAATCCGTCGCCAGGAGTGGGCAACGAGCGCGGCAGGTGTTGAGCACACGACGCAAAGGTCATTGAGGGCAAGACAACAACAGAGACGGAGGGAGGGAGAGCGAGATAGAGTGGCAATGGGGAAATCATGATGACATCTCCATTACGCAACGACATCGATGACGCAATCGGTTTAGGACCAACCCACAGATGGGCGTGAAAGTCCCTATTGCTACTGTTGTTGTTTCTGTAGCTGTTGCTGCCTCCATGTTAGACGTGCACAAGAACGCAATTAAGTCCTGAATGGAGTGGATCAAGTGGAAGACGACATGGAGCGTGTGGAGCAAGAAAATGCAATTAGAACGGAAATTAATGGAGAAAGATGGCAGAGGCAGGAGGTGCGGCCACCCGGCGCTTGTTTATTTCAACTCTCATCGGGTCTTTTAATGTCAAGTGGTGGGTGGGATTCATGGAAAGTGCTATCAGAGTGCTCGTGGTTGCTCTTGTTATTGTTGTTGACGAAGGAGCAATGTTTATTTTATCCTGCTGATGCAACTCAGATTGGGGAACTTGTTCCAACACTACTACATATATGTCTCTCAAAAATAATTTTCAAAATAGAAATTAAAATCAAAAAAATAAAAAATTGCAATAACAATAAAATTTAAAAATTATAATATATACTATAGAATAGAATAAAATTTAAGAAAATTATTGATGAATCTCAATTTAGAAGAAAAAGAAAAAAAAACCGTTTTTTCTAAATTATCTATTCCAAAAAAATTTAAAAAACAAATTTAAATTAAATAAAATAAAATATAGGAGAAAACCTAATATATTCAAAATATTTCTGCATTTTTAAACTTTTTTTTAACTTATCAGTAATAACAAAAATAAATAACACAAAAAAATTATACTACAAAATAATTAATTAAAATATGTTAAATTCTAAAAAAAAAATTTACTTTATATTAAGAAAATGCTGAAAATATTTGTGTTGTAAATATATGCTGTTGTAAACACTTTTGAATTTTATTTTGATTTAGAAATATAATACAAAATAAAAAAATATAAATTAAATAGGAACAAAAATAATAAAAAATATTCGATATATTTTCTCACCTTGCTGACCAACATGTCGTCCGCCTCGAAGTGACGCCCGAACATCTTCGGCGACTCGCCGGGAATCGGTTCGATCTTGATGCAGATCTCCTGGCCCTTGCGTGCGGTATCGATGTTCTTGTGGTTCGATTCGATCGATGTCACGATGCCGATGTCCACGAACTGCAAAGATAAAAACAACAACAACAAGAAGAACAACATCAATAACGACAACATTCATTTCATATCAAGAAAGATTATAAATACGACACTCAGATATTTACACATATAAATCATAAACGGAATAAATATTTGCTTAGTTTATGACGTTGTCTGGGACGATTTTGGCTCAACGTCTGCGCCTAGAGCGAGACGGAGAAGGGGACAGTGCGGAAAAGGGAGAGAGAGAAAGAGAGAAAGGAAAGTGAGTGAGACAGAGAGCGAGAGGAAAGGATGGCAAATGTAGGAAATCGCTAAATGTTGCAGCAACACGTCGAACACATCCGCTAATGACAGCGTCTGTTTTTGTTGTTGTTATTGCTGTTTCGAAACGGGTCGAGTGGGCAGAAGTTGATACAAAACCAACAAAAAGATCAACTACAACAAAATTAAAGGGCCAATGCACGCCAAAGCGAGACACAACAACAACAACAACAACAATATCTCGACGTCGCACTCGACCGATCTGGCATCTTGACAAGGACATTTGTCAAAATTAGCGTCAAAACAAAAATCGAGCGGATAAATTTTCCGAAAATTACGAGTGGGAAAAAAATACGAAAATGCCGCATTGACGAAAAGGTAGCGAAAACCGAAGAGGACGATTCATGTAGGAAGAGGAGGTGAAAAAGTGGTTATTCAGAGGGGAAAAAGTAGTCACTGAGAGAAAAAAATTAGTGAATGAGAGGAAAAAAGTAGTGAAAGAGAGGAAAAAAGTAGTGGATGGTAGAATAAAAGTAATGAATGGGTGAATAAAAGTAGTCACTAATTCTGATTCAGAGTGAAAGAAGAGTAAATCAAGGACAGGAAAATAAAGGTTGGTATTGAATTGAAAACATTCAATTGAAATTTTATGGAAAACATTATTAAAATAATTGATAAGAAAAGACTTCTTAAAAATACAAACGAATAAGAGAGAAGCAAAAAATAGTAACATGCAGTTGCCTCAGGTGAGTGGGGCCAGTGTGTAGGGTGTTTTGGCGCTCCGCTTCATTGAAGATCCGCTTGAATTCCTCGCGGACGGGGCTGCGACGCCGACTGGGAGGGAATATGACATGGCGTATCCAATTTGAGAACGTGAGTGAAATTCGAAAACCTCGGAGATTCGCGCCACACATGGAAGCCTCCGAGGTGGGGGCGGCAGGAGGCCATGGAGAAGGGGCCAATTGTGCGGGGGCTGACGACCAAAAGCGCCGTCGATAAGGAATCTCATCGAATGCGGCTGCCAACAGCCCTTTCGCCCTCGCCCTCGCCCTCGTGCTGGTTCCCGTCGTCTCACGATCCCCGCCTATTCTCAATCACTGCCAAGCGATGGGGCCAACGAAAATTATGAGCAACTTCTTTGGGCCTGTCAATTGTCGTCAGCCACGACAACGTTGATGTCGACAGAGGCACCGACAACGACAGCGACAACAACAACAGCAGCAGCAGCTAAAGAGACAGACAAATCGAAAGAGACAGGCAGATCGAAAGAGACAGAAACAACGGAGGCGACAACGACTTCTACAACGACGATGACGATGACGACGACGTCTGTCGCTTCGACTTTGGCTCCGAGTCGGAGTCCGATTCTGGACATGTTAGCACGCTCCGCTTAGCGGTTTTCGGTGACAGCAACATTTCCGGGTTGTGCGAGGAATTTTGATCAGACAGAAGAGTGAGAAAGAGCGACAGGGGAGAGAGGTAGAGACAGGAGAGAGAGAGAGAGCGAGGTAGAGACAGAGAAAGGGGTGGAGATGGATGTCGAAGCATTTGGATTCGTTCAATGATGTAAAAGCAACGACCGCTATACCAAAAATTTCCATATCCGCACAGACAGAACACCCGGAAGACGGCGACGAAAGCATTTGCATTACTATCGTCCGGTAGATGGACGGACAGATGGATGGGCAGACAGTCAGATAAACAGCCGACTGTTAGATAGGGCGACTGACCGATCGATAGTTAGATGGATACACATACCCTAGATATGGATGAAGCGGAAGACTCAGTGTTATCGGCCGAAACATTTCCGGCGAAAACAAAGCCGACATCATTGATAGGCCGACAAACAGACAGACAGACAGAGAGAGAGAATGCTAATTGTCGGACTTAATGCGATATAATGCAGAGCTGGAGCAGCAACAACAACACAAACTACAAATATATATATATAAATATCAGACGATAAGTTATCAAAAATTCGCCACAACGAGAAGCAGAACAAGAGTAAATATTCACAATTAAAAAAAAAAAAAAGAGCAACAACAATAACTGTAATCATATTTTTATATGGGGGCCATAAAAATATCACATACGATATAAACATAAAAATTATTAATAAACCCGAGTTATTGCAACGAACCATTAAATACACAAGTGAAACGATTTTATCATCTCGTCTGACCAAAGCTCCGATAGAGATACGAAATTGGGAAACTACGTAAAGACCGACAGACAGACAAATAACTGCATATGAGGAGAACACGTGCCGAAGAGACGAGGATAGACAGATCCACAGATTATGGAAGAAAGATAAAGATAAGTCGGGGGAATCGATCACCGATTGAGAAGTTGATCTGTGAGGAAGGAGATCCCGGCGAAGAATTCCGTCCGAAAGGAAGAGGATTTTTTTTATTGATTTTTAATATTTATTTTATTTGTACTTTATATAATTTGTTATATGTATTCCTCTAAATTTATATTTCCATTCTTTTTATGTTATATATGAAATAGAGGGAGAGGTTTATGGAATAAATCAGTAAATGAAGAGATAATTTACAATTAGTTTGAATTTATTAAACTAATTTTATAGAGTTGATATTTTTATTAATTTCGTATTTATTATTAAATTGTGCTCAACCTTCATAATTAAATGAATAATGAGAAAGTTATAGAAGTAAAAAATAATTTTTAGCTTTTTCCCAGGTGCAAAAATATGTATAGAATGTATAGAAAATAGAAAAGAAATCGGGATAGAAAGATGAGCAGATCGACTATCCGTTAAATCTCTCTGTCATAACTCGATAACAGAAAGAGTTGGGCGATTGAGCGAATGATGACAAAAGCAACAGCAGAAACAGAAACAACAACAACAGCAATATTAATAAAGCTACAATTGGATTGAGTGAGTTCTGGGCGTTTGTGGTATTCATGTTGTTGTTGTTGTTGTTGTTATTGTTAATGTGGCTGTCGCTGTTGATTCAAACAGGAAACTAAGCATTTAGTGTTTCCTGTGGGCGTCGGCGTCGTCGTCGTCGTCGCCATCGACTGCGGCGCTGACGTCGTAGTCAAACATTCATGAGCCCCAAACCGTGGCGACCCAACGCGGCACGTATCCAAAATAACAACAACAACAAATATAATAATAATAACAACAACAATGAGAAATAATAACAAAAACAACAATGTTGACAACTACAAAGAAAAAATTATACCGATTAAAAATGTTGTTTTTTGTTTTCATTATTTTTTGTTTATTTCGAATATGACGATTTGTTGTTTTTTTTGGCCGTCTCTCATCCAACTGTCCATCTGACTGGGCTGTCTCTTCTCATATCTATCTATCTATCCGTCCGTCTCTCAGTCAGTCGCTCGGTGGTCTATACACAGGCCGATAGACAGACAGACAGACAGGCACACAAACACATGTTTGTGACACTTCCTGTTGATTATTATTTATTGTTCCCGAGCAAAGGAAAGGCGCAACAATAAAATATATATTGTTGTCACACTCACACAAATGCACGATACACCTAAACGTTTGTATGTAAGTGTGTATTTTTAATATTTTATCAAGTGGCGACAATTTTGTTGTTTAATTGTTTTATTTTTACCATTTTTCGGTTGTCAATTGTTTGTAGTTATTGTTGATTTTGTTGCTGTTCTAATTGCTGTGAATTTCTATCCGTTTCATCGCCTTCATCTAATTATACACCATTTATTATTACATTTTTTTTTTATCACTATTCCATTCAATTTTCTCTTTTGTTTCTTTTATTGCATTTGCTGTTCATATTTATATATTGTCCCATTTTTTTCCATATATTTTTTTTTGTACACTCACTGCAACTTGTTTGTTCCAATGTTTGCTATCATTTTATTTGTATCTATCTATCTCTCTCTATCTCCCTGTCCGCCTGTCTGTCTGTCTGAGTCTCTTGTTTTACCATCGTGGCTAAAAATATAGTTTCTTTTTCTTGTTCTTGCTGTTTTTAGATGTGGTTTTATAGCTGTTGTTGTTGGTGTTGTTCTTTTTGTTTATGGTTCCGTCGCTGATATTATTATTATTATTATTGTTGTTGTTGTTACTCGCTCAGACCGGATGTCGTCTATTTTCATTCAGAAAAAGCTTCACATTGATTGTAAAATTTACGAACACTTGAATCTTGATTTTTTGGAATATTGATTTTAATATCAGTCAATTTACAATTTCAGGAACATTTTATAGCTGATGGTCATGAAGTTCATTATTCATATCATTATTTTCATAAGAAAATTTGATTTTAATTAAATTCTTTTTATATTTCAAAATTTTATAAAGATATTTTGCATAAACCAAAAACCATTTTTTTAATATTTCAAAAAAATTAAAATTTTTTAAAAAACCGGAGGAAAAAATAATGGAACAATTTTTAAAAATAAATACAATATTTACAACAACCATAACGAAAAACATAAACCTAACATCATTATAATAATGATTTTCCAAACCCCACGAAGCGGATTCCAATCGCCCCCACTTGAAGAGGGATTCACCACGCAGTTTCGGTGGTTGCCAACCGGTTGGTCTCTGATACAATTTCCGTTGTTTGTTGTGATTTTTACGGAGCGATTTTGATGCAGTTGCTGTTGTTGTTGCGCCTGTTATAATTTCTTTGCCTGCAAGTCATTTCAACTTGTTCCACCTTCACAAATCTCAACCAACGCCGGACAACGATCGGTAACTAAACTGCAGCAACAACAAGAACAACGGCATCCAGCACACTAAAAACAACAACAACAACAACAATTGGATACCAACGACTGACAACGACAACGATTAACCGGTCATCAACAATCACCATCCGGAGAAGGGAAGGAGGAGAAATTTTGTCGGATTCAGATTCAGAGTTGGAGATGGAGACGAAGTTGAGTTGAAGACTGCATGAGTTGTTCTATAAGTTTGTTGTTGTCATCAACAATATTATTGTTGTCATCGTCGTCGTCATCATCATCAGCAACAACAACAGCATTGTTATTGTTGTTTCATTCCGTCCACACTTTAATTTCTTCGAAGCTCTAATGAATGTCTCGCGAAGGTGTCTGCGACTTGTTGTTGTTGTTGTTGTTATGGTTGCTGTCGTCAGGAGGAAGTTTGTGGGCAACAAAGTTGGAATTCATATGTTGTTATTATTGTTGTTTATTTTGTACACTTCTTTTATTTATTGTTGTAATTTGAATACACCGCTTCAAGCATTTGTTGCATTTTGTATGCAAACTTTGTTGATGTTATGTATTTTTGTTTCTCTCTCTCCCACTTTCTGTCTGTCTCTCTTGTGGTTTCTGGTGGGTGTCAGCAACATAAATGTGTGCGAGTTGTTGTTGTTGTTGGGTGTCATACGCGAGACAGCAACACGGACAGATGGACGGCTAGACAAGCACAATTAAGTCAAAGCACAATTAATAAAAGCAAAACAAAAGACATGGGGTTTCCATTGTTGTTTTTGGAGTGCATGTTCCTCATTTCATTCGGAGAACCCGAGGGCCTTCTTCTCCTCTCCTGTTCTCTCCTCTCCTCACCACTTTTTCGTCATCATCCTACCAATTCCCCTCCATCTTCTCCTCTACCCAGGAAGCTTTTCGAGCGTCAACGAAACGAGCTGGAATCAGGTCTCGACTCCCTGACTCTTGTTGTTTTTGATTTCAGTGGTGATGATGGTGATGCTGATGATGATGCTGATGATGCTGGTGCTGTAGCTGCTGCTGCTAGCATCATTAAATCAAAGACACATTGTCAACAGGAAGCGCTAAATTAGCCGCAACAATTTTGCGAAATACCACAACAGCGACAACAAAAACAACAAGAACAACAAAAAAAACTATAGGAAACAAAAACCAACAACAAAACCAATAACATTAAAGACGAAAGCAACTACTACTGCAACAACAACAATCAGCAGCATCACCAACATTTGCCGCAAATTTTGGGAACGATTCGAGTTTTTTTTTCACCGATCGTTTCTCCAGAAGTTCCAGAAGTCTGTCTGATTGTCTGTCTACCCGCCCGTCTGTCCGTCCAACTGTCTGTCCGGCGTCCAATCGTCGATGGACATCTGCAGTTGCAGATGCTCAGACATGATTTCGTCTTCATCACGCTCAAGGGACGGATGGACAGACGAGCCGAGATTTGTCTGAAGAGGAGAAAAGGATGGGATGAGTTGAAGAGTAAGAAGAAGAGGGTGATTAGGTGAAGGAATTAAAGAGCAGGAAGAGAGCAGAAGGAGGACGGACGACGAAGAAGAAGAAGAAAAAGAAGAAGGAAGTGATGTGATGAGAATGAAGTGAAGATGATTGGAGGAAGAGGATTGAAGTGGATCTCCATGGTCCACTTGGAACATCTGCTGTCGCCAAGGCCTTCAATGGCACAAGCAGTCATTTCGAGGGATAGTGAGAGACAGAGAGAAATAGTGTGAGAGAGAGAGGGAAAGAAATAGAGAAAGAGAAGAGCACAATTTCGAAGGAAATGCCCGAAAACCCTTGGTTGATTCTTGTTATTTTTAATTTAATTTTATTTTTTAAGAGAACGAAACCGACGTGATCTGGCGTTGATTTGACTTTCAGATGATCGTCCGATCATTCAGTGAGTCATTGGGAACCTTTATCGTTCCCATCTCTTTCGCTCCCTCTCTCTCTTTCACTCTCTGGTCTCGATGGTATGATAATGGGAGGCTTTTAAAGCCTCTCGTGTGGACGAAATGCACGCATCTGGGATGGAATGGAATGAGTTGGGATGGGATAATATGAGAAGGGACGATGGACACTTTTGATTAATGCATGAATTTCGGCAGCGACAGCAACACGATCCACAAGAACAACAACAACCACAACAGCAGCAAGAACGACACCATCAACAAGAGATCGAGCAGCAGATGATGATGATGCGTGGACATGCAATCAGATCAGTTGCACCGGATGCCGCGAGAGGGACCTGATCGGGCACAGCACGAGTGATTTATACACCGGCGACCCGAGGGACCCGAGTCGAGAGGGCTGAAGGGAGCGAGGATAATAAAATTTATTTCCATTCATTGCGAAATGAACACAACAACAACCACTAGAACAATAACAACCAACGCACGTCGTCGTCACTCGCAGCGATCAGCGATCGTCACTTGGAGAAGCTTCTCGGACGGGACCCGGACGCGGTTGAGGTCTGACGGGGCCGACGTCTGCTGATCTCCACTGACAGGGTTTGATCTCCCCCCATGGGGCGTGGCGAGGGGGGGACGTGAAGGCGGGCGGTTGGGCTTCCAAACGATGATGGACGATCGTTTAAAATCTGACCCTGGCCCTTTGTGACAGCTGAGGGCGGGGTCAGGGGGATGTTTTGGGATGTCGAGGGGCGGTGAAGGAGGGGGCGTGGACTGACTGACTCCGCGCCAAAAGCAGGCGATGCGTCGAACCAGAAGAATTATGATCTTCAATTTTCGCATGCAATGGATGTGGATTTGGAGTTGAAGGCTCATGATTGATCGTTTTACTAAGTTGTTGTTATTATTATTATTATTGTTGTTTTTATTATTTATGTTGTTATTTTTATCGTTCTTGTTATGGTTGATGTTCCTATTGTTTTTGATATAGTGGTATTCTTGTGGCTGTTGTTGTTATTGGCAGCAGTTGAAATATTTGATTTATGAAGGAGTGAATATTTTTGAAGCTTGTAAAATTTATATGTAGTGTAATGTAAAAAACATAAGTATAATAAGAACAACAACAGCAGCACGATCATCGATAGCTATAGATGATAAAGACGTGATCGTATCAGAGGAGTATTTAGGGATTGAGGAAAAATTTCCTGGGATTGGAATATAGAATTAGAGACCAAAATATACCACATCTAACAAACTAATCTATATACTTTAAAAATTGCCCAATAATGAGAATGAAAGAAATAAAAACAACTCCAATGAAGCGAATTCGTCGATAAAGTGATTGATCGATTTTAGCAAACTCCCTGACTATCGACTGCAAAATCAATTTAATCTAATACATTAGAGAAACTGTCTAGCCATGTTATCATTTATTGTTATTGTTCCTGTTATATTTATAGTAAATTCAGCATTTCCTGTTCCAAATACATACAGCGCACCCATACGCACAAACACATATGCATGAAAACATGGACAGGAAGGAAATTATGGCAAGTCATCTGGTAATTAAAGAACCTTGGGGGTGGCGATTGAAAGCTCTTGTTATTGTTTTTCTTATTGTCATAATTATTTTTTGTGAAGTTATTATCAAAATTTTGTTGTTATTGTTGCCATTCAAAACGTATCTTATCGAAACTCAAGAGAATTGATATAAAATTAAAAAAAAAAAAAAAATAGCAACACATAACAAACAATATTTTTAGAAGTTTGATTGAGAAGAAAACGGGAATTTTTATGAATGAAAGAACTAAATTCCCATTTCGCAAAAAACAAAAAAGTCGCTATTTTCGGTGGTTAAGAATGAACTAGGAGCGTGTGTGTGTGTGTGCGAGGGTTATCGTTATCTGCGAACACGTTCCACCTTGGTTTGTGACGATAAAAGCACGAGAGATCGCAAACTAGAGATATTTTCATTAACTGGGTGGCAAAGGGGAAGAAGCGAGATTGAAGGGGGCAGAGGAGAAGAGGCCAAAAGTTTGAGGAGGGTTGCACAGGAGGATTGTACAAGAGGAAAACGAACCAAACGCCAATGTAACGTGACGACGAAAAGTAATTATTTCATCTGAACATCTCGATTCGATCCGATAATTTGCAGGAACGAAATGCAGATACACATTCGCAGATACATCTGCAGTTTGGAGATGGCGATGAGAATCGAAAGATACGAGAGCAAATGCGAACACAAAGGTATCGGAGATACGCCTACAGTAGCTGCAAAATCAACAGCAGATGAGAAGGAAGCGATTGCGATGCAATGCAATGAGACGTGATCATGAATTTAAGTACAACGATAACACCGAACAGCAGGACAACAGAAGAACAACAACAATATATTGTCGAGTAGAACAACAACAACAATATATCAACGAAAGAACAACAACAATATATTGTCGAGAAGAACAACAACAACAATATATCGACGAAAGATCAACAACAAAAGTACAATAATGAAAAAACAACAACTGCGCAGACTGCAAACCCAAAATCAACAACATCGACAAGGCCTAAAGCAATGAATGAAATTCCGAAATTTCATTCCGAATGAATGATTTGTCCGTCCACGGTCCTGTCCGACTGTCTGTCCGACTGTCTGTCCGTCCATCTGTCCCTTGACTCGTCCAACTGTGCCAACTGCCTCGGCGCAGATGGTCCCGAAAAATGTGGCCACATCGAGGTGAGAAGAGTAAGAGGTGGGGAGGAGAGAAGAGAAGAGGAAAGAAGGAAGGATTCGATGGAGTCGCTTCGAACGAACAGACGCAGGCGGTGGCGACGAATGTCGGCGTCGTCGTAGTTGGAATGAAAATTGAAAATACTCCGAGGGGAAGGGAGAAGGACGAAGGTGAGGATGTCTAAAGGAAGGTGGTAGAGAGAGGGAGAGGAAGAAAGAGAGGAAGAGGAGGAAGATGCGAGCAAGTGGTAGCACAGCAGGTAGCCGGGACCCAGGATGTTGTCGGAATGGGCAACAATTAACAAAGCACACACACACACCCAGGAATAGGGACAGGAACGCCGTCAGACATATGCCAGGACAGGGACAGACAGACGGACAGACGGACAGACAGACAGACAGACGGACGGACGAAACAACTCCCGAAAGACAAATCGAGCACATTCCTTGCAAAGTCATTGATTGTTGTTGCTGTGCTGGGTTGTTTCTGTACCAGTTGTTGTTCTTCTTGTACCGGTTGTTGTTCTTGTGATACCGTGTCTTTTGTTACTTTTGGTTTTGTTACGCCGCGCATGCGTAACACGGCGCTCAAGCATCCTTCAGAATGAATGCGAAATTTGAATGAACCACCGAACGTAGGCCGAGAGAATTGGGTATTGAAGAGAGGGTTGGGAGAAGAAGGAAAACCAAACTGGAAGATGAAGAGATGATCATGGACGGGTAGACACAGGCGGACAGGAACAGCCGGAGAAACCAAGACACAGACAAACCTACAGACGGAAGAACAAAGAGACAGTCGGGTCAAGAAGGACGAACGGCGGATGTGAGAGAAGTTTTTAAATTGCAAATCAGCGGAAAGTCGTTAAATTTTTTTTCAGGTTGACTGCGACACAGTGGGATCAAATTAGAGACTGACCACTGTAGGACCTCACATTGGGTCACAAAAAGTCGCGAGGTGTTGATGAAAAAAATCTTAAAAACTTGGTGATGAAAACTTCTCCCGATGTTATGCCAAAGACTGTCTCCACTCAGATCACGGCCCACTGTGCAGCCACCGTCTCAGGGCTGGGGAAGCGAGGAGAGCGAGGATCCACTCGATGTATTCACTCATTCATTCATTCATTCGTGTCAACCGGCTTCCTCCACGGCCTCCACCGCCTTCGACTTCTTTCTGCCCCAGCGCTTTCCCCTCCATCATTCATCCTCATTGCCACTTGAGCCACTCGGTGCCTGACGCCGACGTGTTTCTCCAGCCGAAGGTGTTTCGATTTCCCTGCAGCGCCAGATTCAGCACCAACTCCAGCATCCTCCGCGCAGCAGAGGCAACTCCTCTTCCGTTGCAGAGGATGGAAGGCCGGTTGATCGTTCTCAATGGTGTGATGCTTCATTAATGGCAACAATTACAACAAATACAACAACGACAACACTATCAACAACTTCCACAGCAACCTGCATGAGGTCGTTTTAATTTGAACGAAAACCAACCAACCAAAGGTGAATGAAAATACTTCTGCGAGAAGAGGGGCCGGAAAAGGAGCAGAAGGGGAACCCGACAAACCTGAAGGCATCACTGAATGAAACCCGCAGCGACGCAACAACAACAACGAAGACGAAGACGACGGAGGCGTCAGCGACAGCTACAACGACGCAAAGCGTAGATGGAAATGGAGATCGCAGTCGAGAGATCGCTTTTGGCCGCCGAGACAAGCCCAGTCGAGAAGCCTCCGCACTCGAGTCCTTCTTCGTCCCTCCATCTCTGTCTCTCTCTATCTCTCTTCCGCCCTCTCCCCCCTCGCTCTTCGTCTTCGGGCCTGCTCAACATTCACGATCATCATCATGATCTCGTTCGGTTTTGGGGCTTCGAGACTTTTACGAGAGGGGAACCGCCTCCGACTTCCGTTCGGTGTAAAAATCGCATTTTGCATTCTCCGCCTTCTCTGCAGCACAGCGATCTGTCTGTCTGTCTGTCTGTCCGAGACACAAGATCTGTCGGTGTCTCCTGCCCTGTTCTTCGTCGGCGTCGTCCGGGGCGTTCGAAAATTCGAAATCAGCTCGAGAAGTGATCAGCGATCGCGGGATTAGCTTCAATTGTTTTTGTTATTGTTTTTATAGCAGGGATTATGGTGTTGTGGAAGTTGTTGTTATTGTGGTTTTTTGTGTGGTCATCGTTTTGGTCAGTCAGTCGTTCGGTTTCCGTTTCGGGAAGACTTTTCATTGAAATTCGCATTCGAATATTTTGCATTTCCTTTGTGAACGGATTCGCGAATGCGCGATTCATTTGCAAGCGCCATTTAAGTAGCGAATAATTTGGCTTTGAATGCGCGGTGTTGCAGGCACAACCCACACCAGCTACAACAACGAGAAACAACAACAACAACATAAGAACAACAATATACAGAAACAAAAACAATAAACATAGCATGTGCTTCCTGTCGAAGCGGATATTCCAGCCAACGCCAGACACACGTTGTCATTGCCGCAACCGGAGCGATATAAACATAATTAAATAAAAATTTTATGTTTTGTCATTTTTTTTGTATTTCAGAAATAGATATTAAATTCGAAAAAATATATATTTCAATCAATAAATCAGATTAATGTTAATTCAGTGCAATATTGAAAATTAAATAATTCTTAGGATAAACAAGAAATACCTACATTTCGTTCAACAAAATAATTAGAAGAAATCCCTATTGAAGTTAAATGAAAAAGAAGTCCACATCGAAATGAACCGAAATTATAAAAAACCAACGAAGAACTCTTTTTACTTCCGTCCCTCCACCAGCTCATAACAATAATCCCCTCAAATCCAGACCAAACAAGTCATAAACCAAGATCCGAGAACCTTCTCTTTAGACTTTAGGACTTTAGAAATAAATCCACACATTATCACATCCGTTCGTAAATACTTTCGAACTATAATCGAGCGATTTACTTCCGTTCAGCCCTTCTTTCTCCATCACCCTCTTATTCTCAAAAATATAACATAATCTCTAGAATATTCAGTTGCATGCATACTATATCTCTGAAAGCCGATTCCCTGGCCTTTTGACAAAGGAACGGAATACACAGAGAGGCCAAGAATGAATGGAATGAATCAAGAAGGAGGAAATTTAAAAATAAAATCGCATTAACGTCAATCGGTCGGTGTTGTTGTTTTTTTGTTTATTTTTACGATCCAACCTTCCTTTTGTCTGCACTTCCGATCGGAGCGGAGCGGAACTAGAAGTTCCGTTTTGCTTATCGTTAGCAACACTTCCACATGTTCTTGTACTTTCCTATATGATAATTGTTGTTGCATATTTCGGAAGTGAACTTCTCTGGCATATCAAATTCTATATATAGTGTAGTACATCAAGAGGTCCACAGAGATAGCGATGGAGGAGATGGATAGGGATGGAGGGAATGAGAGTGAGAGAGATAGAGGGAATTTATGTGCGTCAGCGGAGGAGGCGCATATGTTGCCCCTGGTCTGGGGTCTGGCCGGGCATCGAAGGCCGACCTAACGACCGGCTGCTGCTGCTGCTGGCAAATATAAAGACCGGAACCAACAATTGAAATAAAGCATTCCGGAAGCATTTCAGTCACATGCTGGCGATCGAACAAAAGACCATATGCCGGCAAAACACACACACACACAAAGAGAGGAACACACGTGACGGGGAATAAGAGAAGTGAATTTGAACCTTATGAAAACATAGAGAGAGAGCGAGCGAAAAAAGAGGGAGAAAATCACCAACAACAAGAAGAACGGTTCGTCAGAACGGAAGGAACTAAATATGGAACTTCCTTCCGGAAGTGCAACGAGGTGCAGTGGGGTGGGGTGCGGTAAGGTGAGACACACGAGGCGGGCCAAGAGGAGCGGGGGAGGAGCAGTAGGGTGGACGTGAAATGAAGAGAAGCAATTAACAAAGGAGGGCCGACGCGATCAGCTCCGTTCCCTCGTCTTATGACATTTACTTCCGATTCTGCCGGCGAAGGGCACGGAAATAAATATTTACAGAAGGACAAAGAATGGGAAGGGAGGGACGGAAGGACAGACAGCTGAACACAAGGAATTCTCAGCGGCGAAGGAGCGGAAGAGGCAGAGGAGGCGAAACATGTGGCAGGAGTCTCGAGCGAGCTGTCGTTTAACCCATGGCAGCCCCTTGATTGTTAAAATGTGTGACCGTCGACCTGTCTGTCTGTCTGTCTGTCTGTCTGTCGGTCGGTCAGTCCATCTGTGAACATGTGACACGATGACCGACCTCTCACCTCTTTGGTCAGTGCGTCCGTCCGTCCGTCCCATCGGGCAGCAGATGGCGTCAAGTTACACGCATTCGAATCATCGACCCTCGGAAGTGGAAGTGGCTAATTTTCATTACTCGGGCATGCGAACGAACCCTCATGAGAACTGCGGGTACACGTGGCCGCTGCCGTTATTTGCATGTCGCCGAAGGGTGACGAAGGCGTGGCTCGATGGAGTCCGGACACCTTCGGGGATCCTGTGAGAAAGGAAACGACGACAGGATACTCCTTGTGGTTTCCGCAATCGAGCGCAGAAATTGCAATTGGAAGGAAGGACCGTAAAAATAATCCCAAGGGATAAATTTAATCAGAGGCGATCGCCTATGATCGCTTACCCTAATTCACTAGTAGAATCACATGGATTATATGAATTCACGGAGGAAGATGAAACGAAGGCGCTATCGGATATAGCAGGATATAAGGATACAAAAAACAAAAACAATAAAATTGAAATGAAAAATCCCGCCCAGTCGAGGGCTGTGGATTTAATTATAGAATTATTAAATGCAATCACATTCCAAATTAACTGCAAGATACGCCTCATGCGCCTTAAAACGCCGGGGACTAAGAGGCATCCATGGATGTTAAATGAATACCGACAACAACAATATAATCAACAACAACAAGAACAATATCATCAGTACCACCAGCAACAATGATAAAGACTACGACGACGACGACACCAATAAAAGGATGAAAAAGAAGAGGATGGATGGGAAGAAGCGAGGAGAGACGAAGAGGAAGCGAAAAGTGGTTTCATTCATGGAATGGAAGGAAACCAGCTTCGGAACGACGGCGACGACGTCGAAGACAACAACGAAGACGAAGTTGAAGTCGAAGACGATGAAGACAAGTTCAGAGGGGAGAACGACACACATGGACGGGGTAATTGAGGAAGTTATAATTACCGGCGAATGTGAAGAAGAAGAAGAAAAAAAGAGCCGAAAGCACACAAAAACAATAAGAACAACAACAATATGTGAAGAACAACAACTACAATAATGCTAAGAACAACAACTACAACAATAAGAAGCACAAAAACATCGAGTGCCGAAGAAAAACCAAGAAGCTAAAAAGCTGGTTTCAAAAAAATATACTGAAGTAAAATCAAGGCGAAAAAAAATGCAGGAACTGGTCACAGTAGCAAAAAGCAAAAGAAGAGGCGGGAAGAAGGCAAAAGGGGAGGGGCAGCGGACGAGTCTAAATCGTCGGCTGCAAAAACAGGACACGACTTCAAAGTGAAATAAATTGAAATGAATTCCTTCCTTGCAGACGGCATGTGGACATGGCGGCAAAGGAAGTTAATGTTGAGTGGGAACGACAGAGAGGGAGAAAGGAAAAAGAAGGAGAGAAAGAGTGAGAGAGGGATAGAAGACACAAAACGACTCGGTGTAAGGAAGCAAAAGTTGGCGGAAGGATAATAAAGACTGGAAGAGCAACTCCGGAGACGACGACGTCGGATGCTCTGAAGTGAATTGTTTCTATGCACATCGGGACAGGAAATATGTCAATGGCTATCCAACAACAAAAACAACTTAAAGCAGAAGAAGAAGAAGAAGAAGCAAATTAAAAAGGCAAAGGATGTGCAAAATTCAAGAGCAAAGAAAGGAAGGAACACGTTGATGATGATGATGATGGCGCTGAGGATGGGGTTTAACTTGTCACGAGATCCGGAGTGGTCTCTCCGGAGATGGGGTGCGAAGAAAAAGTGCGCAATTAATTTTTACTATCCCTCTCTCTTTCTCGTTCTTTCTCTCTCGAGTCCTCTCTGTCTGTCTTTTCGCGCTCTATGTCGAAGGGATTGGGAGCGATTTGTTTGTTCCATGTGTCGTCGGCGAATGGTTTCCTAACACAAGGGTCTCTTTGTCGAAACGGAGGAAATGTAAATAGAAATTGAGTCGAGTGATAGAGAAAAGTGATAGAAAAAGATATATAGAAGAATGGGGTTTCGCAAGAGCGAGAGGAGAAGGAGAAACGATGCGCCATTGGAGAAGGAATTCAGAAGGGGTTCGACTGAACGAGGTTTGATTTTAAATGACCAATTGTTCACCCCGATAATAACAATATCAATAACAACAATAACGATGGTGGTGTTGACGAAACAACAACAGTAACAAAAACAGCAATAAAAACAGCAACAAAAACGGACAAAAGCAACAACAGTATACCATAAACAACAACAGTGAAAAATCAACAACAACAATGAAAAATCACCATAACTATAACAACACCAACATTGGAGGAATAATAAACTCCCAGAGACCCCCCACATTGGCTTCTGTTGTCCTTGGAAATATGTATGTGTGTGTTTGTTTGTATGTCTTGCGACTCGATTCGAGAATAGATTTATTTGTGCTATATATATTTGCGACGAATACGACAACAATAGGAACAACAAAAACTGCCACTGCGACAAATGTAAATAAACAAAACCTCAGACCGAAGTCCAATCATCAATACATGGATTTGATACGATGGATTAGTTTATGAATGTGTATGTAGGATAGTTTTCTCCATAGTATTACGGTTAAATAGATATATTATTGTATTTTTGTATGCATCGGCGAGATCTCCACCTGTGTCAATAGACGACGACCCAAGCGAAACTAAACCCAGTGGCACGGGGAGAACCGATCGTCGCCGCAAAGGCCGAACATTATACGATTTTACTCCATGGGACAATGAACCGCAGGAAAAAAAGAGAGAATCATACGAACCTCAATGGGCTTCTGGGTGCTTTAACACTGATACGTATTTCATAATGGGTCCATAGTAGAATAAAGGTACACTCACCTCCTTGCTGGGGACACAAATGGGCGTGCCCACCTTCACGATGCCGTTCTCGACCATGACGCCCATGACGATCGGATCACGACTGTTGAAAATGAACTGTGGCAGTATCTGGAAAAAGGAATTAAAAAGCACATAAATAAAGTATAAATATAAATAAATATAACAATTTAACAAAAATTTAATTACAATAAACATTATAGATAGATAGATCTAGATATTGTAACATAGACATAGAAAAACTGAAGTAGAATCGCAACAAAGTACTGACCAGCAATTAGAGAAGGTGATTGAGGAGGAAAGACAAGACTAGAGATGGGGAGGCAGACCTAGAGAGGAGGAGGCAGACCTAGAGAGGAAGAGGCAGGCTAGAGACTAAGGAGATAGAGTTAGATGTTGAAGTGTTTTCCAGGGAAAGACACGACTTCGGCCTTCTCCTCGTCGACGATGGTAAATTATCGGAATGGTATAACAAACCACAGTCGCGGATGGTCCATGGTCCGCTGGCAGACAATTATAGACCAAATGTAACGGCGTCTATTACACGTAAATTAAAGAAGTGCTGCCATTTAACTCACAAGTGGTGCCAAAACCGAACGCAGAGATCTCAAACAGCATTGTCGGGGATGCGGCAACCTGTCATGAGAGTTTCTCTCTCTCCCCCTCTAGCGCTCTTTCACTGTACGCCACAACTAATGATTAGTTCTGTGATATTTTAATCACTGAATAAGATCCTGAGTTGACTTTTTTGTTTCACAAAGAAAAAATATATGGCGATAAAGAAGAGGAAAATGATAAGACGGAAAAGACGAGAGGTAAAAGAAAAGAATACGAATACAAGAGGAAAATGAAAATAAATAAAAATAAAAGTTGACAAAGAAAAGAAGGAAAAACCCAAATGATCGGAGGAAGCAACCGGAAAAGCTCTACATAGAGACCATGAAGCCGCAAGCGGTAAGACAGAAGTGGCGAGAAATACAACAACAACGACAACGACGTTAGATAAAACATAGTTAGCAGAGTGAAAAAATAGATCGCGTGGAAGAGCAGTTAAGAGAAGACCGGACCGGATCGGATTGGAGCTTCCATCGGTTACATCGAGGCGAACCGAGTTGAACTGGATCCGATCGCAGAGAGGCGACCAGATTGGATTGAATAGAACAGAACCAAGCCGAACCAAACCAAGCTGAACCGGACGGGAGATGCTACCATAATTACAAAGAGATACAGGTGTAAAATGCAATCAACCAGGGGAACACCAACAATAGCAGCAGCAACAAAAATAACAACACTATGTAGAGGATACACCAACAACAATGTGAAGAGGTCTATGTTGTATCGCAGAGAGAAAAGTTGTAGGTTAAGTCGAAGTTAATGTTGGTGGCGACTGCAGGTGGACATGGAAAGATATTAACTAGCGGATGGAGGTTGTTTTTTTTTTTGTTGTTGCTATTGTGGGTTTTTCCAACCACCTCTTCTTTTTCTTATTCCTCGACTTCCTCCGATCATCTGAGAAATAGACGGACACTGGTTGGAGCATCCGTACACGAGCATCCGTTCGGTGCGGGGAATCATTTGTCCGGCTGTCTGTCCGTCCGTCCGTTTGTCTGTCTGTCTGTGTGCGGAGTAGAATGGAGAACGAAGTGGAGTCGTGTGTGGATCAAAGAGTGGAAGAGTGGGTCGTTGCATTGGACGACGACTTCCTTTTCAAATAAATTTAAAAACCATTTGATTTATAAGCAATCATTAGATAACGTATTAAAGCTACTAAAGTGCAGCCTATAATGGGGCAGGGGAGGGGCAGGGCAGGTCCGAGGGGAGGGGAGGGCAGCACAATGTATAATTGACCACAAGGCGGACACCACGACGACGACGACGGCAAAGTGGGCAATGGAGCCGACGACGACGATGATCGAGATGAAGGAGACGATGGTGAACCCAGTGAAGAACGCGGCAGTTGACTACGATGGAAACTGATCGGGGTCCGAGTGCGCGTCGCAGCGGCAGGAGTCGCAGATGGCGCTGATCATGTCAAGATCATTACGTTGATGACGCTCCGGACGCTGGAGGTGATGCTGGAGTTGAGGCTGCAGCCGGTGGTGGATTGGCGACTGCTTCTTCCGCCGATGATTCGTCTGCTGGAGGAGAAGTTGAAATTGGTGATGATGTCGGTAGTGGCGACTGCACAGCCGTGATACCCACAATGATAGGAAATTAACTTGTTCTGCTTGGAGATTAAAACAAAAAACCCACTCTCACTCACTCATTCGAGTGAGCGGCAGAAGATGACAAACGGAAATTGAGTTGTAATTGGGGGGTCGAGGGTTCCCTGCGCCAGCTGGAAATAGCCTCGAGTGCACCCCGATTCGGTACGGTGGCAATGACTTTAATTGGGAGGCGAAGTCGAAGAAGCCACCTACCAAAATGTGATCAGTGGAGGCACCACGAGGAGGAGGAGATCAAGGTGAAGGGGTCAAAGGGGTCTCGTACTCACCTTAAGTTTACAGGGGAAGACGGCAATGGATCGGAATTCGTCGCGTTTCTTCTGCTTCAGCTCCTCGCGGTAGGCCATGAACTTGTCGAACAAGTGATATATGATATCGGCCTGGAATATTTTCACTCCCAACGAGTCGGCCATCTCTTGGGCCTCGCGCTCGACCTTGACATCGAATGCCAAAATGGTGGCGAATCTGCAAGAGAAACAAAGAGAGACAAGCGATGAAACAAGAGATGAAACAAGAAAGGGAAGCACGCAAGTGGTTTCTCAATTAAAAACTCAAAGTCGTTGTATTAAATGGCATTTTAATGATAAAAAACTATGCTCTCTGACAGTTATTACCGCACTCAATTTTTCGACATGAGAAGGGATCGTTTTATCGCTGCAGACCGAGAAGATGGGAAGATGGACCGAAAGACTGACAGACAGATGGACAGACAGACAGACAGACAGACAGACAAACAGACGGAAAGGCGAACGAAAAGACAGACAAACGGCAATGGATGCAGAGAACGACGGAAGCTTAAACGACAACGACATGTCGTGATCATTAAAATACTCAAGTATCAGTAGTGAAATTTTGATCTTGTCATTATAATGTATTGTTGCTCCTCATGGTGTCATCATTCTTTCTGTTGTTGTTGCTGTGGCGACTGCTGCCGATATTGTTGACGTTGCCATTCAACAGCAATTCCACATAATCAAAAAACCAAACGCTGTCAACGCAGTCAACGATGATGAAGGAGAAGTAGAAGAAACAGAGTGATATCGGACTACGATAAGGCAAGAATATACGAAACAATAATAACAATTAATGAAATCACTGCATGCAGCTGTACGATATACGATATCAGGTCCAGAGAACAACGACAACTACTACAACAACCGACGATCGTGGAGCATCGGCTCTTCCCTGATGACGATGACAATCATTATAGCGTTGATGATCATACTGTTAATGACCATACTAGTGATGATTTCGTTGCCAGAGGTTGCCGATGATAAGTGGGTTGTTGGGGGGGGATTGGGGATGGCCGGACAGGGCGGGGTAGGAGCGATTAATTTATGACAAGTGCTTGAAACATTTTATTGGCTCGTTTATTGCAACCATTACTGGGATCGAAAATTAATGACTGCTGACAAACACATGTAAGAGATAACGAAGAGCTTGGGGGATCGAGAAAAAGATTTAGAAAAAAACTAGAAAATAAGGAAGTGAAAAAAATATGACAAAATTAATTTAAAAAATCAGAGATAAAATGGAATTTATTTGAAAATAAGAAACAATTTATGGATCTCAGATCGATAAGATTTCTTAATTGAACGAATGCATATTAAAGACCTCGTTAAAGTTATCATAGAAAATCTAATAAGAGAACGAAGTTACAAGAAAGTTGAAGGGAAAGGGTTGTCAAATAAAGCCTCGAAATATGATCATAATAATAACAAATTAAGTCCGTTCCAAAAATTAAGCGGATGTGGAGAAATTTCACGAACTACAAAATGAAATGAAGCGAACTTAATTTAGGTCTTTGGGAAAATTAATGAGCAACGGAAGTTCTGTAAACCATTGACATTGGGTAATTAATTATGCATAACTATAACGGACGAACTCGAACTGATCGAGAGAGCGATGGAGACAGCGACGCCGAGGGGGGCAGAGAAAGAGAGATAGCGACTGGGTGATGAAAGATTGAAAGCAGTAGGAAACACTTTCAAAACAAAGAAATTCAATATTCGAGTAAAGAACGAAAGAACCATCGACGGACGGACCTGGGAGACGGACGAAGGGGATTTAGGGCTAAGTGACTGCCTGATGGTCGCGTCCACCGAAGTCGTGTCAAGTTGAGTCGAGGCGCGTCGCATCGGGAGCGAGCGAAACAAAAGAGGTCAATAATTTTACAAAATTGGAAACACGACACTCGAGGAATGTGAACGAACATGTGAGGAAATTTGAATGTTAACGAGGAGCAATGACGGCAACAACAAGAACAACAACAACAAGTTGTAGTAATGAACAACAGAAGCAACAAGTAAAAGAAAGCAACATATGACGAAAATATTGCCGAAAACATTTTGGGCTGAACTTATCGAGCGAGCGAGTGATTGATTGATGGATGTATCGATCGATCGTCGGGACAGACAGGGAGACAGACTGAACGATAGACAGACAGACAGACAGACAGCAAGCAAGTAACGACTTAAGGGAAGGGAGGAGAATGAGTGGACTTAGCAACAGTAGGGACGAATTTAATATCTGAAATTTTATTATGTTTGGTTTTTCTTAAATATTATTTTACTTTTTATATTGATTCTATTATATAGTTTTAATTTTTTATGCGATTTAATTTAATAATTTTAAAATGTTTAAAATTTTTCTATTTTTCATTTTCAATTTTTTATTATTTATTTATTTTTTTTTTTTATTTATTTTTTTTATTTTTTTTTTTTTATTTATTTTTTTTATTTTTGTTTTTTCTATTTATTTTTCATTATGAAAATCAAGCAATATTTCATACTGTCAACAGAAGAGATCAAGCGATATCAGGATGAATAAAGCCAGACGGAAGGCAAGATCTGGGCTATCGGCAAAAAACCAACATCTAGAATAACAACAAGAATACAACAACATATCAACAATAATACACATAGAAGCAACATCTTCTCATTCACGCACAATTTATTTTGCAACTTTGTTGCAGTCAACAATTCGCATCTGCTGTTGTTGTGTTCTTCGTAGTGATTGTTGTTTGTTAAGTTGTTGTTGTGAATGTTTTTCTAAATATTGTGGCCGTTGGATATTTGTGTTGTTGCATGTTTTTGTTATTCCATCTGTCGAGAAGAAAGAAACTAATAGAGATTCCTGGTTGGGGGGCTTCGAATAGAAGAAGATGATTAGGAGAAGAACGGGTAGAAAGAAGGAGCATCCCATCTGCTATCGGATATATTAAAGAATGATCTGGTGATCAAGGGATTCTCTGGAAATATTTCAATAATATTCGCGATACTAGACCTTGGATACAATAAAAAATATTAAGAAAAAAGCAAAAAATCAAAGAAAAAAATTAAATAAAAAAATTAAATTTTAACAAACGAAGAAAAAATTCAAAAAATCAAATGAAATATTCAGGAAAGAACTTCTAACTACTTCCTACATTCTTTTCATTCTTCTTACAAAAAACGCCTATAACAATATTTATCCAAGGATAGAGAGTTAAAAACTCAAACCACACTCTGGCCAGTTGGATTTTTAATTTTCACTCCTCCACCTTCCGAGAATCCTGAAGGTTCTCCTTCCTGCGTAACTTAGCGCCAAAAACACGATCCTTTGCATTAATTTATTGATCAATAATTCTCAGGCTACTTCCAGCAGCGATCGGAACATAACTTTGCTATCGGCAACAGGTAAAACTGGGAAAACCGGGATCAGGAAACCCGCCCGAGACCGAATGTATCGGTCGACAGACAGAAAGACAGAAGGACGGACAGACTGGCAGAGAGATGACACGTGAGATAAGGTCGTGGTGAGAGTGAGAGAAGTGGAAGGACAAGTGAATACGCAACAAGTGATCGTTGCGCAACAATGTAACTAGTACAACACGATCCACAATAACAAGAAGTGAATAAAGAAGCCAGGGGATGGAGACAGCAGCCACAAGAGGAAAGCAACACAACACAGCAACAACAAGATGAAAGAAACGCAACATGAGGAGTTGAGACACACAACAACAATGATTGGACAGCCATCCAAAGTCAATAAACAAAAATTATATACGAATCGAAGATTTTATCCGAACGCATGTCGAGCCGTACCGCGATCGCCGATGACCTTCGGAAGACATGAGCAAGTGTCGGACATGCCGTGATTGCCGGAGATTAGACATGGCCAACAACAGTCGAGGGAGCAGCAGCAACAGCAACAGCAGGAACAGAAGCAACAACAGGAACGACGAATGTCAAAGTAATGGCAACACGATCGTCGAGATAAGCTAATCAAATGCTTTCCGGCGATATATCGATACTCAGGCGAGAGGAAGTGGAAGCGACGAGGGATGAAGAGGACACGAACGCGACTAGAAAAGCAAGTGCCACAAATGAGGATCGTATTGATGGTGATCAAGATGATGGCTACCGAAAAGGCGATGACTATGACAACGATGATGATGACTACTAAAATGATTATGACTACTAGAACGATAATGACTACCAAAACAATGACTATCAGAACGGTGATGATGATGACGACGACTATGTGATCGATATGAAGATAATGATCATGACTACGACTATGACCATCGACAACGATAATGATGACGATGGAAATGATGATTTCAAACTGCGGGTGGGTTGTGAAATCTATGGGCGATTCGGGTTACGTGATCCGCACACAAATCAATTCCCCCTGAGACTTGGGAATATTAATTATTTGGGAGAGTGAACTACGGGGAATCGATTTGAATAGAGAATACAGAAAACGATCGTTCGACCGGAAGGAAGCGGATCTCCATAAAAAAAATAAGAAATAAAAACGATAGAAAAAATCGGAAAACAAACAAAAAATCACTTGAGCAATAAAAGCAAAGTGATTGGCAACACGAAGACAAGTGGATAAGATGATGGAGTGGCGGCTGAAGTCGGGTTCTTCTATTCCGATGGAGGTGTTCGAACCCTTCACTACCACTCTTCTATGAGTCAATAGAAGAAGCAACAACAAGAACAACAATGACGATGCTGATGGTGATAGCGATGGCGATGGTGGTGACGGATGTCGGACGGACGCGGGCTGTCGGGAAAGGGCGTTGGTGAACCTTGGCGTCCATACAAAGTAACCTCCAAACCGTGTGACGCCGAGGAGCCTTCTTACTTAGTCATCCACGCCGGAGACAGCGCCGGGTCTTTATTGGGCATGGCGTGATTTATATTGAATTTGATGTCGCCATTAAAACCAGCGGCCTCCGAGCGACACGGATCGGATCGAATCGGAGGTGTTGGAGTTCTTCTTCATCTTCTTCTGTGAGTTCTTGGCCTTCCATTTCCCCTTCCTCGACTGCAACTTCTCACTTTGTCGAATTATTCATAAAGAGCGCGGCGAAAGGAGTGGGGGGTGTGGCGGGAGAGAGGAGAAGATTTAGTTAATTGCAAAGATATAAATCTGCTTGGTCAGGCAGGCAACAAGTTAAGGCTATTAAAGGAGTTTCGCGCCCGCTTGAGTTATAAATCTTTTATTCTCTTATTTGTTATTGTGAAGAGGACAACAACGGCGATGACGACGTCCATATTCGGTGGATGGCGGTGAACGTCGGTGGTCGGTGATCGGTGATCGGTGAATCATGCCTGGGCAGGGGGTCGCAGCGACTCCCACTGTGCGAGGAGCGGGTGGGAGTGGAGTTGAGTCCAGGAGATAAAGCTTAAAATTTGCCATATTTTATGATGCATACATTGTTGACAACAATGGCACGGGCACGGGCAGCAATAACAACAACAAGCTCATCATCATTGGCAACAGCAACAACAATAACGGGCAACACGAGCACATCAACAACAATGACACCACCAACAAGGTACAACAATGATGAGTTAACTTTTGGTTCTTGTTCTTGTTTTTATTGTTGCTGTTCTTATTGTTTGAGTGACTATCGTTGTTGTTGTGGTGGAAAGAGACTCCATACATTCAACTGAGAATTTAATTGACTCGAAGTCAATTTAATTGTTCGCAAAGTCTGAAAATCCATTTCTGAGAAATCGTAATTTTAATTATAGCGGTTTTTTTTTATGTTGATGCTTTTTGAATTTTTTTTGTAATTTTTTGTTTAAAGTTTTTTTTGTTGTTAGTTTTATTATTTTTTGTTTTAATTTATTTGTCTTGATCTTAATTCGTTTTTTGTTTTTGTTTTTTTTTTTGCCAGAGACCTTTCCACCTTTATTGTAGTTTTAGTAGCTCCTATTGTTAGTGAAATCACACTTGTTGCTATTGTTGTTGGTGTTGTCGGTTCTTTGGCGCATTTGGAAAGTCTGTTGTCAGCCGGAGACTGGGTCAGAGCGTCCATTAAGTCACGTCAGCCAACTGGGTGCCGCTCGTCTGGCTCGTGAACTCTCGGTCTGAGTCTGCCGCCGGCTCTTGGGGTCCGTTTCCGAAACACAGTGCAGCAACAACAAAAACAACAACAACAACGACGACTACTACTACAATTAACAATTACCAGGAAATGTGGACTGCTTTTGATGATGTCGTTTTATTGTTGTTCTTGTTGTCATCGTTGTTGTTGCTGCTGCTGCTGCTGATGCGGTTTTTGCCTCACGCGATGGTTGGCATCATCCCTAATTAAGCCATAAATTACACGTAAATCGCTGACTAACGTTGACTCAGGTCGGCGTTGGAAGTCGACTCATGGAAGCTCAAATGGAAAGCTTCATGTTCTCGAAGGAAAAAACCCAATTTCTTGAGTCCGGAACCCCTGATTGGGGGCGAGTGAAGGATATGTAGAAAACTGTGAGTTGAAGTTATGATATGGATCATGGGGAAATGATTATTACTCAAAATGAAAGTTGTTTTGTTTTGTTTTGCAACGAAAAAAGTTGATAACTTAATCACTCAGAATAAAGTTAATAATGAATTTGTAACAAAAATATTTTTCTAGAATTAAATGAAAATTTAAAAATATTTAAAAATGTATTATTCAGTATTAATTTTACTTGTCAAATTTTTGATATTGAAAAATAGCGACTCTTGATAGCACACTTAAAGCCTCGAGAGATAATATATAAAAAAGATCATTATATAAAAAATATGGTTCGCTCAGTACAAGCAGCATATGTTTCGCATTTAAATCACATAATTAATTTCAAGAGGTTCTAACCCTACATTCTACGCTGGGATTAATTCGGTTGTCGTTTATCCTCTTTAAATAAAAAATTGAATAAAATTTGATATTGATAATAATTTATGTTGTGTTTTATATGATTATTGAAACGGCGAAAACTTATGGAATATATGATTTAGATCAGGATACCCCGTCTATTCTTCAACACCTTGCATAAAAAACGATGTAGGGTGTAGCGAATGCTGGATTTTTGCTTTTGGTTGCTGGCAATAAAAGGAAAAACGATTGCGTAAAGAGACGTTTTTTTGCCAGCCTCTAAGATATAAATGTGATTTCTCTGAGCTAGACACACACACACAAGAATAAGCACAAGATCTGATCCATCGACATTTGTGTGTGTGAGTGTGTAGACAAGTTAAATAAAAACGTTTATGAGTCGTAAAAGAATTTAAATGCCGAAATAAAGAAAACTAGGAGAGAAATACAAAAAAAACGAAAGAAAAACAGAACGAGAACAAAACAATCAAACAATATTATAGCAAATCGAGAATCGAGAAAAAATTTAATAGAGTGCGAGAGGACGAACGAACAAATGGACAGGCGTGAACAACACTTAAATAAAACAATAAAATAAAATAGGAAATTTATGGAATGGAGCATATTTCAGAAAGAAACGTTAGGTAGTTAAAAGACATGGAGAAGTTTAATAAAAACCATAATTTATTAAAACAATAAAAGGTTGGGAGTCAAGAGATGGCAATAAACGGGGCAAAGCACTCATTTTTATTTCTAACTCACTCAATGCAAACGCAGTGTTTGAGTTAAATTTATGATTTTTTAAAATTATATGAACAGTTCGAATAGTTTCAGTTTTAGATTTTTAGACAAAAAACATTTAATTACAACCAATAAACTGAATAATAATAGAATAGAAAAAAATATATAGAAAATACAGCTATATAAATAACTACCATAAAAAATCCGGTAAATGGGAAAATTTATTCAGTCAACCGAGAATTGCGGCGAATTAGGAATTTAATTGAATTCAAATTTTTTGTGGTGTTAAAGTTACAAATATATTTTTTATCTATCAACGTAAAAACGTTCTGATTGATGTAATTACTTTGTAATTTATTTATTATGTATGTAAAATTTATTTAATGTAGGTCAAAATTAATAACAAATGTGAAAATCCTGAAATGATTTTAATATAAATTTAATAAATGGATAAAATAAAGTCAATTAAATTTTGAATGAAGAAGTACTAAAATTACATAAAAAATTAATAAATGTTCATAAATTAGAGGAAAAAATGAGCAAATTAATTTCATTGACAAATATAAGACTTAATTCATTCGGAAGTGCGGAAAAAGTCAAAAATTAAACAAGTGTGGAATATTTCAATTTCAAATGCAAACATCGAAGCATTTCGATCAATGAATGAAAACCTGATGGAATGTTGAAATAATGAAGCAAGTACACCAATAAAATAAAAAAACAACAATCAAATTGCATTACAAAAAGTTCAATCGCCTTTCAACGAAATTCATTTGAATCGAAAGTTGAATGACTTCCAGAGGAAAATCGATGCCGTTTCGGAAGCGATCCGATTCCGACTCCGGCTCCTCAATTGTTTATTGTTGTAGTGATTATTGTTGTTGTTGTTACGTTAACGTTACGAGACAATGATTACATTTACATTACAATGCACTTTTTGTTGATTTCGGCATTGTTGTTGTGCTCTTGCTTGTTGTTGTTATTTTGATGTATTGTTTAAATTGTTTTCATTGTGTTGCTACTGTTGTTGTAGTTCACTATATTACGCATGAGTTACGGAAGTGGAACAACAAACTCTAGCCGTTGTTGTTATTGTTGTAATGTGAATCTCACTCACACATATTAAGGTATGAGAATGAGTTAAAACACTCAATGAAAATCCCGGATTTTGATCATTGGTAGAGTTTTATATTATTATTTTTTTCTTAATTTTTATAGTATTGATTTTTAATTATTATTGTACTCACTGTGGCTCGTGCTCCAGCATCGTGGACGCCTTCATCACATCCCTCTTCACCACCGGTCCAATGCGAATGGACGAATACTTTAAAAGAGAAGACAGAAGAATGGGATTATTTATTTAATTATTACAATTAATATTTAATATTAAAACCAATTTTAAAAGATGGAATTTTTAATTCCATACATATACAAAACATATATCATATAAATAAAACTACTGCAAAAGGTCATAAAAGGCATAAGATAAATTTACTATTTGAATTATACGAAATTACACAAGTTTTCGCAGCTAAAAAAATTCAAACAATAGCTGAAATTGGCTCAATTCTCAGGGGAAGTTTACGACACTGAAGGGGGGAAATATGAGTTTACACATTTCTAGGCAAAGGCAGACGAAAATTTAAACAGAGGCAAGCTAAACGTAGTTTCGAAAACACATAAAGCCAAACCGACAAAAACTTAAACTTGAAGCATGTTGGAGTAAAATGATTGAATTAAATATTTTGTGTGAAGTACATTCGCCAAAATAAATTATTATTTTCATTGTAGATATAAATATTTATAATGGCAATTATTTTTCAAAATATATAATCTGAAGAATTTACAATTAAAATAAATGCACTTTTGAGTGGATAGTTGAGTGGTATTTCAGACTTTGAGTGATTGTTGAAGATTGCAGAAGCACGGGAAGCAAATAATAGGATAATAGAGTATAGAAAAAATAGTTACTTGTTACAGAAACTGAATAATAAGAGGAGTCAAGTTTGCGATTGAGGTGGTCGGATGCCAATGTTAGTCATAGTGAGAAAATAATAACAAAAACAATAACAATGAAAACAATAAAAAACAGAAAACCCAACTAGCAGAAAACCCAACTAGCAGAAAACCCAACTAAGCCAAAACTAGGTTTGGACCCAGAAAAAAGTCTGAAAATTCCCACAGTTGAAACGAAAAAATAGAAACCCAAACCGAAACAGAGACGCGAAAAAACCCAAAGTATGAGGAAAAACTTTATTCTTGGTAAAAGAGAAAATTATGATGAGATCGTTGTTGGTCGATCCTAAGTCAAATAACTATAAAGCTGGATAAATGATGAAGGGACGAAAGGAAAAAATATAACGATCGGCTAATCAAATTAATCCATACAACGTGGCCATTCATCAGACATTAAACTAATGAACGACCACAATTGAGGAGGGTTCCTCACGTAAATCTTCGAAAAATCGGAAACTATCAGAGGGGGGGCAAAAACATCGTAGGCACAAAAAACGATAAGAAATATGGAAACAAACTAAAACTAGGGGAAATCGTGAATGAAATTTCATCAATGAATGAAAGACCGACTCGTTCGCCCACACATCGGATCCACGCGTTGCCATGCGGAGAAATAGAAGCAGAAAAGAGAGAGAGAGAGAGAGAGAGCGAGTGAGTGAACTCTTTCGGTTGCTTCAATTTAATTGACAAATTTACCCCTCGCAACGCTGTCGTCATCATCATCGTCATTTGCTTGGAAAACAAATGAGAACTGTTATTTAAACACTCTTCCCTCCACTCTCCACCATCCCCCTTCGTCAACATTTGTTCCTCCCACCATCGGAAGATCGATTGATCGACCGAGTTCCCTCGAAACGACCGCGGAAACCATGAATGAACGAATCAATGAATGAATGAAACGTCCATCGGTGCCGCAATGTTTATGGTGGTTGTTTATAATTTTATAATATTGTTGTTCTTGTCGTAGTTGCTGTTACTCTTGGTGGTGTCGATCACATGCCAAGATCGTCAAGGGAGGCGAACATACAGACGGACGGACGGACGGACAGACGGACAGACAGACAAACAGATGCAGGGCAAACGGCGACAGACAGTGGTGGATGACGATCAATTGAGATCGCGTAAACAACAAATAAATTAAGAGCACAGTTGCGGGGGGCTTCGAGGTAAGAGAAGTGGAGGATAGGATAGAGAATGAAGGAAAAGATAGGATAGGGGAAGAAGGGCAGATGACAATAAGATAGTAGTAAACAATCAATGAAGATTCACTCAGATCAGGAAGCAGCGACCAACTGAAGCCGTTGGAGATCCCACTTTGAACTGGAGTCAGCAATCCCAGCAGAGCTGGGGAGATCGGAAGAGAAGGAAGAGAAAGCAAAGAAGATGAGGATTAAATTGAGGGCTTTGAAAGTGTTGGAACTCCCTCTCGAGTCGAAACTCGAAAACTCCGCGCTCGCTTCATTTAAGTAGGCCTTGGGTTTTTTCTAAGCCTTCTCCAAAATTAGGGTCTTCCTGTGATTTAGCTTCGCTGTTGCGATGGGAACCTCTGAGCTCGAGACGGCTGACGGATCTCAGAGAAGCGGAAACTTCAAGCCAATAGAGGGCGAGAGACAGAGGAGAAGAGGAAGTTGGAAATTGAGAAGAGTTTAAATGAGATGAAAATGATTTCGACAAAGGAACTTCGGAAAAAGGGTTCCCATAAGAGGGAGAGCGAGAGAGAGGCTTCACCAAAACCCCATTACGGGAAGTTGCAGACTTCAACAGAAACTTCATGGTTCACTTACAGTCCCATCGAAACTCCGAGGCGTCGTCACCAGTGGCGTCGGAAGTGTCCAAAGTGTTCGAATTTGAATGGAAACCGCGAAGCATGCAAACATCCGCTTCTAACAATGACAACAAAACCACGCCAATGAATAATTTGTGGAAGACAGAAAGCGAGAGAGAGGGAGAAAGACAGAGAGAGAGAGAGAGTATAGAGAATGAGATGTCGATTCGATTCAACGAAATTCATTCATGAAAATTCCATTCATTAACTCGTTCGTGCATTCAATTCACTTCAGTTTCGATTCGAACGAACATCCGACCCGGTTGGGTGAAGAGGAGGAGACCAAAGGGAGAGGAAGAGAAGAAGAGTAGAAGAAAGCTAGAATTGTGGTGATGGAAAGAGAATCGCGGTAGGGGAATAGGTTGACAACATGCGCAGAAGCAAATTGCGAAAGAACATTTCCTCACCAACAACGGAATGAGAACGAAGACAATGAATGAATGAATGTATGAATGAATGGGAGACCAACCGTGGCTCACCGTACGTGAGGGGACGAATAAAGGACAAGAAGCTAGAGAAAGAGAGAGAAAGGTTATGCCAAAGAAGGTGAACAGCACGAGGGGACGCGCGCATGAATGGATAAACGGATGTTGGAAGATGTTGCGAAGGTTGCGACTGGAGGAAGGCGACGACAACGGCAATGTCGACAAAACTGACGACAATGTTGTCGGCGTCGGCGGAAGTTGCGTCGGATGCACGAGTCGCTGTCTCGTTTCCGCAGAAATTTGATGACCGCAGCGAGAAGTGAATGAGCAGAGACAAAGATGTAGATAGACGATGGGCAACAATCAAGGGAAGCTAGGCGAAAGAGACAGGAGAACGGACAGATATACAGAGAGACAGACGTGAGACACTTAGACAAAGGAACGGAAGCTGATAGCGGTAATTGGCAACCAGGGTGGAAAGAAAGGAGAGGAAAAATCCAATCGAATCCGGTGGCAAAAGACGATGGGGAAGACAGTGGTTAAAAACAACTAAAGCGAGGGAAATTTAATTAAAAAGAATAGCAAAGACATCAACAACAACAACAAAATCTACAACAAAAACCAATTCTAGACCAAAAACAAATTCTACAACAACAACAAATTCGACATCAACAGCAAAGACACCAGCAAAAAAACAATGAAAGAACAAAAGAGAAAAAAAATCGCGAGAACGTAAAAATTGAGAAACGCTGACGTAAGACGAAAGAAATGAGGGAAGACGTGACGTCGGACAAGGGTAGAGAAAGGGAGACGGAAGACGGTGGCGAAAGGAAGGAAGAACGGATATAAAAACGCCGAGCAAAAACTTATAAAACAAAAAAAAAACACAAAAGACAAAGCAGAGGAAATGACATGCACGAGAAGCAATGAATCGAATTAAGAAATGGTTTTTGCCGCCAACAGAAGCGAAGCCCGGGAGTCGAGGAGAACGAGGAGAAGGGACGGGGTAAGAGAGAGAATCTGAGGCAGAAAAAGAAAGGAAAATAATGCTAATTCCACTTCCTTCCGGTTTCGGTCGTGACAGAAGGTGAGAACCAACTGATACGAAAGACGTTCCAGAGCTCGAACAAAACAGTGAAAAGGGGAAGAGAACAACTCAAATTCTATTGTGAAGAGGTTCTTTTGTCGGTGGAGAAGGTTTTAAATTTCGTAAAAAATACTTCATACCCCCTCAAGAAGCTTTCTCTAAACCAGAGAAAAGAAAAAGGTGCAGAGGCCTTCAATTGGTGAACTGAAGTTTCGAAGTCATTCGAGCAGACTCTACAGAGGCTAACAAAGGTTCCTTTGAAATACCTTTGAACACCTTGTGGAGTTCGTTCGGTAAACCAACGATTTTCAAATCACCACCATCCTCAGAGAAGCTTCTCTGCTCCCTGGGGCGGTCAAAAGAAGGCTCCCGCCAAGGAGCAGCTGCCAGAAAAAGGCGCCAGGCCACAGTCGCCAGCTGGATCGAAGCCCTCTGGAGAGGAAAAACAAAGTAAACAGTTTTATTGAAAGCACAAAAAAAACATAGCTGACATTCCGACAATTACAAAACAACAGTAAATACAACTGACGATGAGAAAGAGAGAAAAGAAGAAACCAACGGAATGGACAGACGAGAGGTGAGCGAGGTACAAACGGCAGGACGGAGAGATGAAAGGACGGAGAGATGAAAGTACGGAGAAATGAAAGGACGGAGAAATGAAAGGACGGAGAGATGGAAGGA